>LS990919.1:30291341-31491341 GCA_900464855.2 Musa schizocarpa
ATTTAGACGTAAACTGGGGCAAAGACGTGAACTGCGCTAGACGCAAAACCGCGCGTAGACGTGAAAACTGCACTTAGACGTGAAATGCACTGACGAAAAACTACGCTTTTAGACTTAAACCGCGCCAAATCAAAGAAACTGCACTTTAGACGCGAACTGGCGCTTAGACGAAATCCGCGCCAAACGAATCCGTATGACTGTAAATCATGCTTTTAGACGAAATTGTAAGCGACGTTAATTCGCGCTTAGACGAAACTGGCGCTTAAAAGCAAACTGCTTTTAGACGCAAACTGCATTTAGACGAAACCGCGAACCACAAACGGTGGAATCGCATTTACATCTAAATCGCTTTTATCTAATTTAACACGGCTTTTTGTTTTTAAATCGCTGAAAGTTTTCCGTTTTGCACTAATTCAATTCTCTTAGTGCTCTCGATCCTAACAATTGGTATCGAGAGTAAGGTTAATTTCTAATGGATTGTCCAAGAGAGAGAGATGGCATAATGCCTTCTGAAACCAAGAGGGGTATTCTATTACAAGTCCACCCACGTTCAGTGGAACGGACTACACCCCACCGGAAGACCCGAAGGAGGATCTTTCTTATTTCTATGGATTTTGAACTGTGGGACCTTGTTGAAAACGGATTAAAGTCTTTCTTCCAATGATCGATTGAATGAATTAAAAAAGAAGGTTTTGCCTTAATGCAAAGGCTATGAATGCCTTATTTTGCACACTTTGATAAAAAATGAGTTTAATCGTGGTTTCAACTTTTAAACTGGTTTTGATATTTGGCACACACTTGAAGTGACCCACGAGGGCAATAAGTGAGGCAGAAAAGAGTCAAAAATCGGACTGTTGTTGCATCTTTTGAACTTTTCCAAATGAAATCGAAAGTGAAACCATTGGCTACATGTTTACCCGCTTCAATGGATGTCGCCAACGGTCTAAAAGGACCGGAAAAAAAGTTTTTGGATTTTGAACTGTAGAATAAGATACTAAGATCCCTTCTAAAAGTTGGGATCCTAAAAACACGCTATTCAAGAGGCAAAAGATCATGAACTTCCCCTTGAAGAACTAATCGGGTCATTAATGACCTCATGAGATGACTTGCAAAAGCTCATGAAGAGCAGAAGACATCCTTCCAAAGAACAAAGAAGGATATGGCACTTAAAACTTTCTGAATGACACTTGGAGAAAAACTCAAGTGATGAGGACTGTGATGATGACTTGGCACTTTTAACAAGAAAGTTTAAAAAATTTTAAAAAAAGAAACAAGTTTAAGAATGATGCTAAAAATAAACTTGAACCCAAGAAGGACCAAGATCTGCTATGAATGTAAAAAATGGGACACTACAAGAGTGATTGTCCCCAAGTCAAAAAAGAAGAACATCAAAGAAGAAGGCTCTTCAGCAACATGGGATGACTCGAAAGATCTGGAAGAAGAGGAGACCAAAAGCAAGTTGCTCATTACGCTTTTAATGGCCATCGGAGAGGGAGGTAACAAATTCATTAGATGCAGATTTATCATTCGATGATTATTAAATGCTTTCCATGAATTATTTGATGAATGTAAGACTATTAGTGGAAAATACAAATTGCTAAAAAAAAGGATATGATAGTCTTATTTACAAGTTTGATAAGGTAAATGCTGAACATAGTGATAGTTTAAACCTCGTGCATAAAATGCCATGATCTAGAAACTTTTCGAAAAGAAAACTTGCTACTTCTAGGACACCTTGAAGAAATTGAGGTTGGTAGCAAGTCATTAAACATGATCCTTACAAACAAGGGTCATGTTCCCAAAAGAAGTGGGATTGGACGGTGGAGGAGTCCTCACCAAATCCAACTACCTTCAAAAAGGCCCCCATCTTACATGTTAGAAAAGCAAATGCAACTTTTGTTATGAAGTTCTGACATGAGACGACTTATTGTCCATTCAGGGAAATTAAGTCCAAACAATTGATTTTGGGTTCCTAAGGGAACTATGACAAATTCTATGCAACATGATAGAAAATATAGATCTATTTGTGAGGAACCCAAAAGCAAATGGGTACCTAAACATCATCCTTTCTTGTAGAAAACTAAACCATCGCAAGTTAGGAGCAAGAGATGGTACTCTTGATAGGTGGATGCTCAAGGCATATGACCGAGATCCATCCCAATCTCTAAGCTCACTAGCATAGACGAAGGATATGTCACCTTCGAGACAACAACAAGGGTAAAATCATTGGCAAAGGAACCATAGGTAACAAATCCAACTTTTTCTATTGAAGATGTCTTGTTAGTTGATGGTCTAAAACATAACCTCCCCGAAAGCATTAGTCAATTGTGTGATAAAGGATATATTATCGATTTGAATCTAATGCTTGCATCATTGAAAACCACACAAAAACATATCTATGATTGCATTAAACAAAATAACGATACACTATTGGACATCAATGATTTATGTAATGAAACATGTTTTTCCGCTTAAATGAAAATGCTTGATATGGCATGTAAGATTAGGTCATGCTAGCATGAAGTTAATCACCAAATATCATCCAAAGAACTTGTAAGAGGAATTCTCATATCAAGTTCATCAAAGATAATGTATGTGATGCCCGCCAATTAGGTAAAAAATTAAGAGTAGCTTCAAATCTAAAAATCAAATATAACTCTAGGCCCTTACTAATTGATCCATATGGACTTGTTCGGACCCATCTCCACATCAAGCCTAGGAGGTGTTAAATACGCCACATCGTGGGATGACTATAGCAGATACACATGGACTTACTTAAAAAATGTAAAAGTGGAATGCCTTAGATCTTTTACCAAGTTTTGCAAACTCGTTTGAATGAGAAAGGGTTCTATGATTTCATTAATTAGAAGTGATCATGGTGGTCAATTTCAAAACCATGATTTTCAGGGAATTCTGTGAACTCAATGGATATAACCCATAATTTCTTTACTCCTAGAAACCTCAACAAAATGGAGTTGTAGAAAGAAAAATCGAAATTTACAAGAAATGGCAAGTGAACCATGTTGAATGAATTGTTAACCTACCTCCAAATATTTTTAAATGGGCAGAACACTGCATTATATTTTAAATAGAGTTCTAGTGAGACTTCTACTAACCAAAACTCCCTATGAGTTATGGAACAATAAAAACCCAACGCTTCTTATTTTTAAAGTCTTTTGGGTGTAAGGTTTATCTTGAATGAAAAAGACAACTTAGGAAAATTTTGATGCTTAAATCCGGCGAAGGGATCTTTCTTGGTTATTCTACGTCTTTAAAAGCCTTTCAGATCTTTAATAAAAGAACTCTAACTATTGAAGAATCCATTCATGTTGTTTTCAATGAGATTCTAAAATCACAAAAAATGATCTTGACTTATGATGTTAATTTTGATTCCTTTGAATTTAAACTAAACCCCTGCCTCCAACTAGCAAATCCTGGATGATCCACTTCTCAGATTTCCTTACCCAAGGATTGAAGTATGTAGATGCTCATCCTAAGGAGCTAATCTTAGGAGACGATCAAAGGGGGGTTCAAACACGATCTTCTCTAAAACCTTTGTGCAATGTTAATTTTTCTCCCAAATTGAACCAAATGCATTGATGAAGCCATGAAAGATGATTCATGGATTATCTCCGCAATGCAAGATGAATTAAATCAATTTGAGAGAAATGAAGTGGAAGCTTGTTCCTAGCCAAATGACCATTTAGTTATTGGTACTAAATGGGTCTTCGTAAACAAGCAAAATGAAAATGGTATCGCGGGTTGAAACAAGGCTAGATTAGTGGCCAAAGGTTTCAAACCAAGAAGAAGGTATCGATTATGAAGAAAGATTCGGCCCCCCGTATTCGGACAGCCATAAGGATGCTCCTTGCCTCATGCTTAGCAAAGAATAATTTTAAGTTGTTTCAAATGGATGTTAAAAAAGCGCTTTTCTTAATGGCTTTATTTCCTAAGAAGTCTATAAGGAAACAACTCCCGATTTGAAAATAATAGTCTCTTAATCATGTGTTTAGATTATTCAAAGTTTTATGGTTTAAAACAAGCCCAAGGGCTTGGTACGAGATTAGTTTTTCTTATTGAAAATAATTTCATAAAAGGCAAGGTTGATATATTACATTATTCACAAGAACTTTGAAAATAATTTTCTTATTGTTCAAATTTATGTTGATGATATTATTTTTGGTTCTACTAATGAATCTCTTTGTGAACTTTTGCTTAAAAACTATGAGTCGTGGAATTCAAAATGAGTCTAATGGGAGAGTTAACATTCTTCTTAGGTCTACAAATCAAATAACTAAGCAATGGCATCTTTATTAGTCAAAACCAAAATATGCTATGAGTTTGCTAAAGAAGTTCATATGAATAACTCAAAAAGCTATTAACACTCCTATGAGCACCTCCACTAAGTTAGAAATTGATGAAAATGGAGAAAGCTTCAATCAAAAAACCTATAGGGGTATGATAGGAAGTTTACTTTTACCCTCACCAGAACTAGACCGTATTACATAATGTTTAGTGTAGGACTTTGTGCTAGATTTCAATCAAACCCTAAAATATCTCATCTCAAAGAAGGTAAAAGAATACTCAGATATCTTAATGGCAAAATTATAAATCTAGGATTATGGTACCCAAAATCAAAGGAGCTTGAGTTAATCGCTTATGCGCCGATGCGGACTTCTACCGGGTCAGAGATTAGATAGAAAAGCACATGAGGAACATGTCAATTTAGATTACGCCCTTTGTTTCCCCGTCATCCAAGAAAAGAACAAAACTCTGCTAAACTATCAACAACCGGGTTTTAATATATTGCAGCAAGTGCATAAAGTAGTAACAAGTTGTTTGGATGAAAAATACCTTAGAAGATTATAAACCATCTTAAAATATTCCCATTTAAATGTGATAACACAAGTGCAATATGCCCAACAAAACCCTATACAACACTCAAGAACAAAACATATTGACATCGACATCACTTTTATACGAGATCATGTTACTTAATCATGATGTAATCATAGAATTCATTGATACCTAAAACATCAACTATCTGATATCTTTACAAAACCCCTAAGTGAAGAACAATTTGATTTCATAAGAAGAGAATTAGGAATTATTGATTGATTAATTATTGCATGCATTATTTGGCATCACTTTGATCAAATAACATGTTGGAAATTATGTGACAAATGTTTTTTTAAAATCAGAGCTTACCTATATAACCGAATGTATATAAGAAGTTCATTTTTCCTGAATGTTAAAATGGGATTTTCGTGTATACCTTATGAAAACTTTTTGAAAATGACTTTCCTCCTTCAAGGAACTAACTATAACAAGGAAAAGAGATATTCAAAGTACTATATGTGTCATGCCTTCCTTTATGTGCTTGATAACTCGCTGGAATCACATCTACCATGCTTTTGATAATGCTATCATGCTTTTTGTTGATGACAAAGGGGAGAAACATATGAATTGATAAACACCGCCATAATTATGTTCTATGTCATAGTTGAACTGCCATAATCATGTTCATGTCATAGTTGCAAATACTTGAGTTATGCTTATAAAAATGTTATGGTTATGCCATCCTTTGCATCACCAAGAGATATATGAACATGTGCTATAGTTTGCATTATGTCTTGAGTTGATATCCCATTTGTGAAGTAAATGTAAACTTGCTTAGAAAATCTCAAATGTGTGCATCATGTAATAGTCCTTCAGAGTTTTATATGATTACATGATGAATAGTTACAAAACACAATCATACAAACTTGATGATGGGCGTCAAGCCTTGACATCATTTTTGAAGAGATACATCATGATGGGTATCATGATGGGAGTATTGATAAGTTTAATCGATCTAACTTTCACACAGTCATTTGGAATTTTAGGTCTTGAATCTGCTATTGACTTATCTCAACTATGGCATATAGATAGGGGAGTTAGGATAATTCCATTATCATTGATTGTCATCATAAAAAAAAGGGGAGATTGTTGAACCTTGGATTTTGATGATGAAGTCAATTGTCATTTGTTGTCTAATCTATGTGTTGAGATAAGTGTGCAGGATTAACTATGATGAAAGTTAGACAAGCAGCAGGAGTTGCACCCGAAGTCAAGATCATGATCACGCTGGGAGTTCGAGAGTTCGACGGAAGTTCGACGGTCGTCGGAGGTTCCGCGAGAACAGATCTGAGAAGTCCGTAAGCTTGTTAAGCTTTAAGCTCGCCGGAACTCGCCAAGTGGATCGTCACAAAGTCCGTGAGTTTGCTTGATGTCCGCAGAAGAATCACCAAGGGTTCATCGGATGATCGACGGAAGTTGGGCTTTAAAACTCGAAGAAGTTTATTGACGACGGAGCAAAGCTGCAGAAGTTGTCTTAGATTTAATCATAGTTAGCACGTTGATTAAGCTTGAAAATGGGAGGTGATCCCATTAGCTTAATCTTGGGGCAATTGGGCCCCAAAGATTGAAATTGGGGTCAATGGAGCTAACCATTCGGACCCTCGATTGCACCAAAGTGTGCAACCGCCAGGCCGAGGTGCAACCGCCGTGGCTGTGTCTCCCAACGATCGGCGGCAAATCCGCCAGCCTAAGAGGTGCAACTGCAGCTCGGACTCTTCGAAGATCGTATGCGTAACCTCCCCGACAGAGGTGGCACCGCCCGAGCTCCGGTCTTCGAGCTCAAGCAGAGGTGCAACCGTCAATCAGAGGTGGCACCTGGGGCTCAGCCTCCGAAGCCAGACTCAGCGGTGCAACCGCCTCGACAGAGAGGTGCAACCGCCGGGCTTAGCCTGAAGCTCGCCAAAGGTGTAACCTCTCCGGCCAAGAGGGTGCAACCGCCTGATCCCGAATTCCGGATTTGATCGCTTTGAGCTCCAATTTGAACTGGGTTGGGGCCTATAAATACCCCACCCATTCAGCATCGAAAAGATATAGATCCACACCGAATTTTGATCTTTTCAGTGATTCTAAGAGCTCAAATTTGTGTAAAGTCCAAAAGTTCTCCTTTTTTTTGTCTTCAAGTCTTGAGTTGTAAAGAGAGGAGAGAAAGGATCTGTAAGGGTTGTCTCCCCGAGCCCGGCCAAAAGGAGAGAAACTGTAAAGGGCAGTTAGCCTTCACCCATTGAAGGAAGGCAGCTAGTTGACGCCGGGTGACCTCGCCGGAGGAGGAAGCCAAAAGTGAGTAGGTCAAGACCGACCAACCACTCTAAATCTCTGGTTTGCTTTTTACTTTGAGCACTTTATCATTACTGCAAACCTCCTACATTGCTACTGCCCTCGTTGTTTAAGAACGAAGTCTCTAAGTTCTGATCTTCCGAATCTGCATTCAGACGTGAATCGGTGTTTTCAGACGATCTTTACACTGCAGTTTACGCCACGCTTTTGATTCCATTTATAACTGCAAATTGCTTTTCGCGTATTCATAAAACGCTTTTCAAAGTTCAAAACTACGCTTTAGATTTTAAAATTACGCTAGATTTAAAACCGCGCTTTAGACGAAACCGCGCTTAGACGCGAAAAATTGCTTAGACGCAAAACTTCGCTTAGACGAAAACTGGCGCTTAGACGAAAACTACGCTTAGACGTAAAACTGCATTTAGACGCGAAAACTGGCGCTTTTAGACGTAAAACTGCACTTAGACGTAAAACCGCACTTAGACGCAAAACCGCGCTTAGACGCGAAACCGCGCCAAACGCAAAACCGCGCTTAGACGCAAAACCGCGCCAAACGCAAACCGCGCTTTAGACGAAACCGCGCTTTTAAACGCAAAACTGTGTTTAGACGCAAAACCGTGCCCTTAGACAAAACTGTGTTTAGACGCGAAACTGTGTTTAGACGCTAACCGCGCTTAGACGCGAAATCGCTTTTAAAAGCAAACCGTGTTTTAGACGCAATCCGCATTTAGACGCAAACTGCATTTAGACGAACCGCGTAAACTACAAACCGTGAATCGACATTTACATCGAAATCGCTTTTTATCGGATCTAACGCGGGCTTTTGTTTTTAAATCGCTGAAAGTTTTCTTCGCTGCACTTATTCACCCCCCTCTTAGTGCTCTCGATCCTAACAGTTCAGACGATAAAATTGATTTACGCCTAAACACGATGAAAATACTAAAACTTTGAAACACGATCATCGAATTCACAGAAGGCAGTAAGTTATTAAGGAGGTTTGCAATAAAGATAATATGCTTAAAGTAAATGCAAAACCAGAGAGCAGTGCGATTTTTAGAGGTGTTCGAGATCAATCTTGACCTACATCCACTTTTTTGGCTTCCTCAACCGACGAGGTCACCGACGTTCACTAGAGGCCTTCCTTCAATATGGTAAGGCCAACCACCCTTTACAGTTTCACCCCTTTGACGGGCTTAGGAGACAACCCTTACAGAATTTTCTCTCCTCTTGAAAGATCAGAACTTGGAAGAAAAGAGGAGAAGAACTTTAACTCATACAACACTTTGAGCTCTAAAAAGTCACAGAGTAAGATCAGGATTTTGGTTTTTTTTGCTCTTTTTCCATTATTGAAAGAGTGGGGTATTTATAGGCCCTCAAAGCAGTTTGAATTCCGAGCTCAAAACTATCAATTCCCTGTATTTGGGTTTATGTTGTACCGCTTAGCAGAGTTTCTGAGATCGAGCCCGAGGCAGCCATCTTGTCGTGGGCCAGACCGCCCGTGATTTCCTGAGATCGAGCCAAAGTGTTGCACCTTCGTCGAGAGGCTAGAGCCGCCAGAGCTCTGAGATCGAGCCCCGGGCGGTGGCATCGCCGACTCCAAAGCGGTGGCATCACGACCCAGCGGGTGGCACCGCCGACCTTTTTGGCACCGCCACTCCAGCGATGACACCTCCGCCAAGTAATCCGGTTCAATGGGCCGATCCATTCAGCCCAATTTGGGTTCTTTTCAAGGCCCAATTGCCCAAGATTGCTAATGGGATCACCTCCCATTTCTAACTTAATCATCATGCTAACTACGAATTTCTTAAGACATTTTATCGCAAACTTGCCCCAAGGCCAATCGCTTTTTCCGACGAGCTTCCGCCGATCATCATCCGATGAACCCTATGATGCCCTGCACTTCGACAAACATTTGACTTGGCGATGATCCACTTAGTGAGTTCCACGAGCTTCTTTGGCAAGTTTCTGACTTCGGATTTGTTCCCAAGAAAAACCTCCTCGATGACCGATTGTTGACTGTTATTTCAACTCCCAACGTGATCATAGTCTGACTCAAGATAACTCCCCGCTACATGTCTCCACTTTCATCAGAGTTAATCTTGTACACGAATAAAATTCAATCGAGACATTAATCCTTGCATTAACTAAATCAAGATGTCGATGGTCCATCGATTTTATCGATTTTCTACGATCGTTCTCCGCGATCTATTGTTCATCCGGGCTAGTTGACTCCATTATTTCCAATATCCTTGGTGTATTATCATTTTTTCATTCAATGCTCAAGTCCACGCCGAAAAGTTGTCGATACGTCGACGACGATCGTTCGACGTCCCACCCTTCCCACATGTTCCTCCCAAGACAACATGATTTTTCCCGCTTTTAATTTTTTCATCCTCGATTGAAGCATCCTACGTCACTCAAAACGCAAATTAGAACATAAACACAATTATCAATTGGTTTTATCATCAAAATAATAGATTCAACATGTGTTACATAGGAGATCTCTTGGAGAGGGTGAAGGAGGTCAAGCACCCTCCTCTAGCGGTGATCCACACAAGAGGGCCGGAGACGACACCTCAAAACTGTTGAATCTCGGATTTTGATGATAAAACAAATCAATATGTGTTTATGTTTTAATCTATGTTTTGAGTGATGCAGGATGCTTCGATCAGTATGAGATAATTAAAGCAGGAAAAATCATGTTTGGATAGAGGAATATGTTAGAAGATTGGACGTCGGGCCGGTGGATCGGTCGACATATCGACAAAAGGCTTCAGGCTATGGATTTGGGCATTGAGCCAAGAAGAGCAGATATTGTGCCAAGGATGTCGGATTTGCAGATTCAACTGGCCGATTAGGAAATAAGCCGCAAGAGAGGATGATGCGCCGAAGAATCGGATGAAACGTCGAGAGACCAATGACATGCCAAACAACTTAATTAATGCTTAGTATTAATTGTCTAGATCGAAGTGTGTTTTTACATATGTAGGGTTAACTATGATAGCAAGGCATGAAGCAAAAAAATGAAGTCCCGAGTTAAGGACGCCGATCACGCTGGGAGTTCGAGAGTTTGTCGGGCGTTGAATCTCGCATTTTGATGATGAAACCAATTGATAATCAGTGTTTATGTTTTAATCTATGCTTTGAGGACGTAGGATGCTTCCGATTAGGGATGAGACAATTAAAACGCCGCAGGAAAAATCATGTTGTGCCGGAGAAACATGTCGACGATTGGACGTCGGGCCTGGGTGGATCGGTCGATGTATCGATAGAAGGCTTCGGCTGTGGACTCGAAAGCATCGAGCCAAGAAGAGTGGGTATTGTGCCAAGGATATCAAAGTTGCAGAAAGTCAACTGTCCTTTGGGCAATAGGCCAAAGGAGAGGATGATGTCAATAATCGGACAAGCCGCCGAGGACCAATGACATGTCGGAGAACTTGGTTAATTGTTTAGGATTAATTGTCTCGATCGTAAGTTTTGTTTTTATATGTGCAGGATTAACTACGATGAAAATAAGACATGCAGCAGAGTTGCACCGAGTCAAGACTATGATCACGCTGGGGAGTTTAGGAGTTCGACCTGGGTCCCAGAGGGTCATGGAGGTTCTGCAGGAACAACCGAGAAATCTAGGAGCTTGCCAAAGAAGCTCATCGGAACTCACCAAGTGGATCGGTAGTCCAAGAGTTTGCCGGAAGTCCACCGCATCACCGTCTATTCGACACCACGGAAGTTAACTGAATATTCGCTCTACAGTTTCTATTGACTCAACGGAGTTTGTTGTAGTAAATGTCTTAAGGAAGTTAGCATGTAGTTTAAGGAAATGGGAGGTGATCCCCATTAACTTAATTCGGGGCAATTGGCCCTTGATAGGACCCAAATTGGGGTCAATAGATCAATTTTTTAACCGTAACTTGCAAGGATGGCACTATTAGGGTCGGGTAATGCGCCAAGAGATAGCCCCTAGGAAAAGGAATCTTTTGGGCTTAGTTTTCCAGCTAAAAAGCAAGGGTATTGACTAGGCTTTAGTCTTTGAGCAAGACTGACTGCGGGAAACCACCCTAGTCGCTAGGCACTACCAGAGTTCTGGCCCGAAGCTCTGTTCAGGTCAGACCGGCCCGGGAGTATATCGTCAGACCCCAAAACCCAGGAGACATTTTAGCCCAAATTCAAACCATTTTGGGGTCATATATATACCCCAACTTTCTTACATGAAAGGCACCAAAATCCAATCTTACTCTATGATTTTTAGAGCTAGAATTCTCCTCCCTTTTCTTCCATGTTTTTGATTTTCAAGAGATGAGAGAAAATTTTGCAAGGGTTGTCTCTTTAACTGTCAAAGGAGTGAAACTATAAAGGGTGGTTGGCCTTCGTATTGAAGGAAGGCCTCTAGTGGACGCCGTGACCTCATTCTGAGGAGGAAGCCAAAAGTGGATGTAGGTCAAGATTGACGGAACCACTCTAAATCCTAGTTTTGCATTTGCTTTATGTTCTCTATCTTAACTGCAAACTGCCTCCATGGTTTTACTTTTAACTGCACTTTGCCTAATCTAATTTAAAGCAAATCCTCTAATCGCTTTCATACCAAAAATCACTTTTTCATTTAACGCCAGATTTTGGTTTGCAATTACTTTTATGTTCTCTATTTTAACTGCAAACCATCTCTATATCTTTTATTTAACTTCAACTTTCCTCTAAACCCATGAACTAATGGTCGGATTTGAGAGAAGAAGTATTTTTTTAAACCAAAGGTTATGAATGCCTTATTTTGCACTATGGACAAAAATGAGTTCAATCGGATTTCTATATGTGAACTTTTTGGTATTTGGCTTATCACTTGAAATTACGACGAGGGAACCAGTAGAGTTAAAGACTCGAAAGTTAACATTTTATTGCACGATTTTGAGCTTTTTTCGATCGAGCCAAGTGAAACCATTGTTAATATGTAATACTGCTTTCAATGGATGTCGCCAATGGTTTAAAATTTTTGGAAAATGTTCCTCGAATTTTGAACTTGTTAGTAAAGTTTTAATATCACTTTCTAATGCTTGGGAATCAAAAGTAATGGCAATACAAGAAACAAAATATTTAAATATTTTTCCACTTGAAGAACTTATAGGTTTCATTGATGACATATGAAATGGTGCACAATGCAATATGATGAATATGATGAACATGATGATCAAAACAACCTTCCAAAGAACAGAAGGATTTCGGACATAGAAAATTTGAAGACCACTCAAAACATAAGCTTATGATGGTGAACTTAAACTACAAATGAAACAAAAAATTAAAAGCAAAATAATGGAACTACATGCTTTGAAAGCAAGAAGAAGAACAAAAATTAGATGAATCGAGCTCCTCCCAAGACAAGGGAGAAATCAAGAAAAAGGCGAGGTGGCAAACCATTTTAACCACATTCAATGATGAGGTAATCTAAAACCCCTTTAATTTATTTTAAATTACTTGATGTTTTCCATGATGCATTTTTTTTAGAATAATTATTTTTCTTGAAAATTACATATTAAAAAAAATAAAAAATGAAAGAATATGATCATGCTCCTAATTTTGACAGTAATAATGAAAATTACATGTTTTATGTTAATGGAATAAAATGTTAGATTTAAATCTAATGATCATATGTATGTTTTCTTAAGAAGAAAAAAATGTATCTTTGATTATTTCCAATTTTGATTAAAACCATGCTTGATGTCTTAATGAAAATATTAAGAAGTTTAATATCATGCTATATGTGGTTAAAAGTAATAATATGTATCATATTGATTTCCATTGTTAATTCTCGATTTTGATTAAATAAAATCATGTTTGAAGAAATGCATAATGATGTAATATTAAATATTTTGATACCATGATTGACAATTTTATGCATGAGATTTTAAGTTATATATGATGATAAACATGTGTTATTTTCATGAGTGTATTTGAAAAACATATGGCAAAACCATATCCTAATGCATGAAAGTGTTAAATTTCATTTTCTCGATTTTCTTGATCCTAATAATTCATTTTGAGAATCTATTGATTTTGATGGTTTTATGATGAAATTCATTTTTCGATCCTAAACGTTGATACACATCTTTTATTTGGCATAAAAAAAAAAAAGAATATGCATGTATGAAATAAATTACTTGAATTAAAACAACTAAAAAGTGGAAAGGTTTCTTCTTGAAAAATTTATTTTTTCAACTTTATTGATTTTTCAAAAAGGGAAATTAATGAATCTATTTGTATTACTTTTGTGAATCTCTTGAAAATGATATTGATTTGATGATTTAAATGAGCTTTATCCTGATTTTTTAAATTTGTAAATTTAGATTTTTATGCTTAAATCAAGATTTTATATGCATGAATTAATATCTTGTTCTTCACAAGCTTGAATGAATTTATATATTTTCATGATCTCCCAAGAATTCTTTATGTTATTTATTTAAGAGGAGATTTGTTAAAATGAATCACGGTTTCTCTTGATTTTTTCAAAATTATAACTTGAGTATTCATTTTATAAAGCAAGATTGTTTTATATGTTCTTTCATGACATCTTTGGGCTTATGACTTGAATTTTGTTATGTAAAAATTCTTTGAATGTATGAAATACATCTCATCACCTAATAATTCTTCTTGATATTCCTTTATGTGATGATATGAATACATGAAATATTCATTAATTTGTTTTTGATGTATACCAATAAGAAGTTTCGATCATGCATGGTAGGATGTAATTTGATAAAATTGGTACCATCTTGATGTGAGATAAATGATGTTTTGGAATCATGTATTAATGATGATTTTTATATTTTATGATTTGGTATGAAGCATTCAATGATGAAATATTCATGAATTTGAAATGATGCATCCAATACTTATGACAACGATGTACATGATGTGTATCATTAATGCTTTAAAATGATGAATGTTTGGTATCATAATTAACATGTTGATAAATGCTTAAAAATTTTAATGTTTGAGTATCATGTATGATATGCTCATTAATGATGATTGATTTATTTTTTGGTATCATGCATGAAAAATAAGGTTTTTGAAATTGTGTATGTTTTAATTTGAATATATAATGATGCACAAATAAGATTGATACTTACCTTTGTCATAATATGAAAATTGATATAAGGGTCTTCCCTTCATTTTGATAATGACAAAGGGGGAGCAAGAATTTCTAGCATGAACATCATGAAAAGAGGCAAACTAGCTAGCTTGCACAATTCAAGACAAAAGCAAAAATTGCACTTCTCAAAAGAGAAGAAATTGCTTTCTTGAACATCACCGATAATTGCTAGTTTGAAAATCTCAAGAAGAAGCAAAACATGCTAACGCACACATCTAGCAAACTTGCATATTTCAAGAAGCAAGTTGTTTCTTGAATATCTCTAAATTGCTAGCTTTGCATGTTCTAAAATGTTGTAACATTGCTAGCTTGGAAGATGTAGAGCTTGCTATTTTGAACATCCTAAAAACAAAATTACAAAAGTGCTATCTTGCCCATCTCAAGAAGCAAAATATGCTAACCGCGCATCTAAGCAAAGTTGACAAAATTTATATATTTCAAGAAGCAAGAGTTGCCTTATTGAACATCTCTAATTTGCTAGCTTGTATGATGTAGAAGTTGCTATCTCGAAAGAAGCAAAAAGTGCTATCTTGTATATTATAAAACTTGCATATCTAAAACTAGATAGCTTTGAATGTTCTAAGCATGATGTAACACTTGCTAAATTTTCTAGCTTCAAAACTGCATAATGATAAAACTTGATATTATGTTTTCATTCCATAAGTTGAATTAATACTACAAACACATTAGAGTTGGAACTTTTTTTGTTAATGACAAAGGGGGAGAAGTATGATGTTATGCATAAGTTCATGATGACGGTTGCCAAGATTCATGATGAATATTTAATGACTTGAATTCGCTTTTTGAATTCAATGTTCTATTAATATGGCATATTGATGGGAGGAGTTTGTTTAAACCCGTGAGTTAAGTTTATCTCTGCCATCAATTGATTGTCATCATTAAAAAAGGGGAGATTGTTGAATTCGATTTTGATGATGAAATCAATTGATAATTGTGTTTATGTTTTAATCTACGTTTTGAGTGACGCAGATGCTTCATCGAGATGAGAAAATTAAAGCAAAAAAAATCATATTGTGCCGAGAAACATGTCAAAAGATTGGACATCGTGTCAGGTGGATCTACGACGATCGGGATCGGCAAGGAAGCCAAGAAGAGCTTTGGTATTGTGCCATGGATATTGAGTTGTGGAGTCAACTAGCCGATTGGGCAATAGGTCAGAAGAGAGGATTTATGCACGAACAATCTGGACAAGCATCGAGGGACCAATGGCATGCCGGACAACTTGGTTAATTGTTAGGATTAATTGTCTCGATCAAGTTTTGTTTTACATGTGCAGGATTAACTACTTATGAAAGTAATACATGCGTAAAGAGTTACACCGAGTCGACTATGGATCACGTTGGGAGTACGAGAGTTCGATGAAGTCCGGACGGCCGCCGGAGGTTCTACGCGAACAAATCCCAGAAGTCCTCGTGGACTTACTAAAGAAGTTCATCGTAACCCCGCCATGGATCGCTGCAAGTCCGTGAGTTTGCCGAAGTCCGTCGAGCCGCCAAAGGTTCACGGATGTTTTACCGGAAGTTCATTTTAAAAAAAGCGATTGACGACCGGAGCAAGTTGCAGTAAATGTCTTAAGAAATATCGAAGTTAGCATGTAGATTAAGTTAGGAATGGGAGGTGATCCCATTAACTTAACTGGAGGACAATTTGGGCTCTTGTTAGACCTAAATTGGGCTGAATTGATCAACCCATTCGCACTGCATTCCCTGCCGTGAGGTGGCACCGCCAGGGAGATGGTCTCCAGGAAAGCCGGGCGGTGCAACCACCTGTGTCAGCGGTGGTACCGCTTTTGGGTTGGCCTCCAAGCTTGCAGACTAGGTGGTGGTACCGCCTTTGTCGCCGGTGGCAACGTCTGGCCTCGGCTCTAGTGAGACGGGCGGTGGAACCACCCCAATCCGACATTGGGCACGCTTTAACTCCTGCCTCCAAGCTCGCAGGTCACCCCCTCAAATAAATATCCATGATATTAAAATTTTCACCACAAATCTATTCATCCAGGATCCAAATACACATTTTGAGGACATTGAAAAACATTCTATCAAATTCACATCTATAAAACCCGTAAGTTTTTATAATCATATATCGCATCACCGATAATTCACATTTATGGCAACCTGGGCCAACTTGACAAACATGAACAATATTTATAAATCCATAAGCTAGATAAATTTATATAATCGTTAACTCCAACTATTCACCACAAAGTTCACATCATCATAAACTAAACTTAACATTCAATTTCCAAAAAGAGAGATCTTCTAACACTTTTACTAAAGATATCCATTTCAATTCATCGATAACATTTCATTTCTTCATAAAATATACCTATACAACAATAACATAATAACCAACAAGACTTGCCCATAATTCGAATAGCTTTCGCCGAAGTTCATTTGAAAAAGCGATTGACGCACTGGAGCAAGTTGCAGTAAATGTCTTAAGAAATATCGTAGTTAGCATGTAGATTAAGTTAGGAATGGGAGGTGATCCCATTAACTTAATCTGGGGATAATTGGGCTCTTGTTAGACCCAAATTGGGCCGAATTGATCAACCCATTCAGACCAGAATTCCTGCTAGGAGGTGGCACCGCCTAGGAGATGGTCTCCCAGGAAAGCTGGGTGGTGCAACCATCCAGGTCAGGCGGTGGTACCGCTTGGGGTCAGTCTCCGAGCGAGACTAGGTGGTGGTACCGCCCTTGTCAGGTGGTGGTACTGTCTGGCTCGGGGCCTCCTAGACCGGGTGGTGGAACCACCCCAGCCCCCAGTAGAGAGACCAGAGTTCTGTCTCCCAGCTCGGTGGTCATCCCTCAAATAAATATCCATGATATTAAAATTTTACATCACAAATCTATTCATCCGTGGATCCAAACACACATTTGAGGACACCGAAAAAATATTCTATCAAATTCACATCTATAAAACCCGTGGCAGTTTATAATCATATATCGTGATCACCGATAATTCACATTTATGGCAACCTAAGCCAACTTGACAAACATGAACAATATTTATAAATCAACAAGCTAGATAAATTATATAATCAGAACTCCAACTATTCACCACAAGTTCACATCATCATAAACTAAACTTAACATTCTCAATTTCCAAATAAGAGAGATCTTCTAACACTTTTTACACAAGATATCCATTTGATTCATCGATAACATTTCATTTCATACAAAATACACTTATACAACAATAACATAATAACCAACAAGACTTGCCCATAATTCTAAATAGCTCCTAAGTTCATTTAAAAGTGATTGACGACCGGAGCAAGTTGCAGAAATGTCTTAAGAAATATCGTGAGATAAGATATAGATTAAGTTGGGGAATGGGAGGTGATCCCATTAACTTAATCTAGGGACAATTGGGCCTATAGACCCAAATCGAGCCAATTGATCAACCCATCTGCACTGTAATTCCTCGCCAGAGGTGGCACCAAGTGATGGTCTCTCAGAAAGCCGGCTGTGCAACCACCTGTGTCAAAGCGGTGGTACCAAGGTCGGCCCCCGAAAGCAGACCTAGGTGGTACCGCTTCTTGTCGCTGCACTGGTCGGCTCGGCCTTCTATGAGATCGGGCTATGGAACCACCCCAGTCCCGGAGATAGACTACGAGTTCGGCTCCGGGAGCTCGTGGTCACGCCCTCAAATAAATATCCATGATATTAAAATTTTCATTACAAATCTATTCATCCGGTGATCCAAACACACATTTGAGGACACTGAAAAATATTCTATCAAATTCACATCTATAAAACTCGCAAGTAGCTTTATAATCATATATCGATCACTGATAATTCACATTTATGGCAACCAAGCCAACTTGATAAACATAAACAATATTTATAAATCCACAAGCTAGATAAATTATATAATCAACTCCAACTATTCACCACAAGTTCACATCATCATAAACTAAACTTTAACATTTGAATTTCCAAATAAGAGAGATCTTCTAACACTTTTTTACACAAGATATCCATTTCATTCATCGATAACATTTCATTTCATACAAAATACACTTATACAACAATAACATAATAACCAACAAGACTTGCCCATAATTTGAATAGCTTCCAATCGCCAAAAATTCCAAAAATATTCAAAGAGGACAACTTGACTCCAAAGATTTATATAACAACTGGAGCTAAAAAAAAAAGAAGTGACAAAGCAAATTCAAAAAAAGGAACGGCTTCAAATAAGTAAGATATCATATGTGTCATGTCATTTTAAAACCCATTTATTCATAACAAATGGAGCATAGAGTAATTGAAGATATCAATAGTATAACCCAGATGTTCCGCATATATCAATGGCAATTAGGACATTTTTCAGACATATCAATGCATACAGCAAAATGGAGCACGTGAGTAATTGAGTATTATTGATAGTATACAGGAAATGTTCCGAGCATAATAATGACAAAAACGGAACATTTCAAGCAATACAATAGCAAATAAAAACATTTCTGAAAGCATACCAAAGACGATGAAATGTTCCGAGCATATCAATGACATAAGGAACACAAGCATATCAATAACAAATACCTAACAAAAGCTCAAACGTCAGCTTGAATGCCAGATTATATCATAATTTTTATCCAAAGCATGTACATAAACACATAACCAAAGCTCTGGATATCATATCAAACATACAGTAGGTGAAGGGACCATAACATAATATGGCATCCATTTCTAATGACCACTAAATATAAGTCTCCCACGTTGGGAGCTCCATGCACCCACGCCCGAAAGTGAAGTATAGGGCCTGTAGAAAGATCTTGTGTTTTATGATAACTCCCTTTCACCATTTTTTTAAGGTTCATAATATCCCACAAAAAACGAGTACAAAAAGGATAGTATGAACAATGAATAGCATATATCTAAGCAATACGTTTTAACAACAAAACGCATATGTGCCTTTACGAAGTCAATCCGGCAAGCAATAATCTTTCACAATTATATTCGTGTTTGAAAGGAATTGGAAAGCAAGGGCAATATATGGGAATCCAAGCAATCACATACAACTCAATTCAAATAAGAAGATTTGATGAATTCAATGTCCAAAGGAATGAAACCGGAATAGGCAATACATCGAAAAGCAAATGCGAACAATAGGATATACATGTGCCTATATGAGTCAATATGATAAAGAATAAACGTTACACAACAATTTTCAAAAATGCAATAATTTTAAGGACAAGAGCATACAAGAATTCAAAGCAAAGAATATAAAGCCCAATTGAATAATGAAAAGCTAAAGGATATCAATTTCCAAAGGAATGAAACCAGGGATGAGAAATCAACCAAAGCTCTCTCGCGTAATAAAGAAAACATTGAAACAAAATGATTCAAACTATCAATCGTGTTTTAATTTACTAAGAAATGTATCATTAATTATACTTTCAAATAAGACAGTTTATATGAATTGAATCAGCCTAATAGAGAGAGCCACAAATAATTTGGTAAACAAGGGTCGAGAACAAAAAATCTCTGCTTCGCGTAATTCATAATGTCCATTCAATAGATAATCAAGGTGTGTTTGGATTTCAAATCTTCAATCCATATATCAAAAGAAAGATCTAATGAGTCTATTTCCAAATGAAAAATTTAACCAAATCACGCAACAAAGGACTTTTAAGGCCAAGATCAAAAGGTCGAAATTACTTCATCCCTATTTTGCGTAATCCGTAGGCTCATTTGAAATGTGAAGTTTGGGCGCGAAACCATCTAATTCTTAAAATAAGCTATCAAAACAATGGTTTATGAGTCTATATTCCGATCAAATAAGTTTTGTCCCAATCGATGTCAATACATTGCTATAACCATAACAAGATAGAAAGGTCAATTTGAAGTTGCATAGATTTGAACGCTATGTCTAAACAGAGATATATCAAATGCCTAGAACAATTCAAAGTTCCTTTATTCAAAGTAAATGTAGAGATAAAATTGTAATAAGGAAATATCAGACATTTGCACAGAAAGATTAGAACGACTTGCACGAGGGAAGATCATAATACTTGTAATAAGAAAAATTAGAACAATTACAGAGAAACAATCCTGAAACTTTGCCTTTCAAAGATTTTGATCCAAAGATCCAAAGAAGGTGTCACCAAATCCTTTACTTTTTTCCTTTCCACAACCGCAAATGATATAGAACATAGAGGCACTGAAATCACTTGTATCATGCGAACGTCGTATTTAGGTTTGCAATTACATTCTATTCTATCTTAAGCGCAAGACCTATCTCTATATCTTTACTTTAACTACATCTCGCTTTGATCACAAGTTTAAGTGATTTCGAATCGGCTTTCATGCCGAAATCATTTTTATCGTCTAACGTCGTTTAAATCGTCGAATGTTTTTCGCTGCACTAATTCACCCCCCCCTCTAAGTGCTCTTGATCCTAACACTCCCAACGTGATCTTGGTCTTGACTCTAGCACAACACTTGCTGCATGTTTCTTCGCCATCGAGTTAATCCATGCACGCTTATCTCAACATATGGATTAGAACCAAATGATAATTGACTTCATCATCAAAATTCAAGATTCAACAATCTCCTTTTTATGATGACAATCAATTGATGATGGAGTTAACATTAACTCCCCTATCTATATGCCATACTGAGATAAGTCATTCTTGAATTCAAAACTTTGAATTAAGAGACTTATTGATAAGTTAAGTTTATTTAACCTTATCAATACTCCCATCATGATTCCTTTCATGATATATCTCTCTGAAATGATGTCAAGGCTTGACATCCATTTTCATGTCTTATATTTCAAATATGAAAAGATAGTAACTGGGAGCAATTCATCATATGGTAAGATATCAACATGTAAAAAATTGTGATGTAAGCTCTTAATATCTTAACATAATGTAAACATTTCAAGTGTATAGCAATCATAGCATTTCATCACATGGCAAGTGTATCAACATTGTAAAATTCATGTAACCTCTTGATATCTTAACACAATGCAAACATTTCAAGTGTATAGCAAACATAGCATTTCATCATATGGCAAGATATCAACATTGTAAAATTACAATGTAAACTCTAGATATCTTTTCATTAATGCAAACATTTCACGTGTATAGCAATTATATCATTAATTTACCACATATTTTAAGATATCAATATTGTAAAATTACGATGCAAGTTTTTTGATATCTTAACATAATGCAAATATGGCAATTATAGCAATTCTATCATCAATTCACCACATATTTCTCCCCTTTGTCATCAAAGAAAAGGAGAACGATTTAAGCAAATTTTAAGCATAAGTATGGTAACGATTCATGTCATAAAAGGTTCATAATGGGTTTTCAACAATAAGTGATAGGATACCAATTATACAAAAGTTTTCAAAAACAAACATGACATGAAGATAGCTTTCATTGCTTCTTCCTTTTATTTGTCATTAATATTTGCATGGAGGAAAGTCATTGTGAACTTACTTGAATTAAGTTAAAATGATAAGAGATTAAATCATACTTCATTTTAAAAATCCTCATTTATCAAAAAGGAATTCATAAGAAAGAATCATTTCATCAAATCTATTTCTCGAAAAAATAATTTTCACAAGATAAATCTATGAGAGATGCATTTGTTAATTGATTCCATATGTCAAAAATGAATGATATGAAACAAACTTGATATGACATAGGCTTATGAAAGCTACATTAAGTCCGGAAGAGAAATAATAAATCATGTATTGTTAAGATCAAGAAAGTCCGAAAGTGAAATTTAACACATTCATTCAATCAGAGAAGGTTTTGCTATGAATTTTTAAACACAATCATGAAGGTAAAACATGCTCATCATCCTGGAAGTTTTGTATCCAAAACACATAATTTTTAAGATGTTACTAAGGCATGTAATCATGTAAAATTCTTATTATAGTAATTAAGTGATTAATCATTGAATCAAGAAAGTCCAAATAATAAATTTAATAAGTTCATGCATTCGGACACATCAACATTCCTAATTTTTTTCTAATGAAATCAAATGGTTCTTTACTTAAAGGCTTTGTAGAAATATCAGCCAATTGATGTTTTAGTATCAATAAACTCTATAATTACATCATGATTAGTGACATGATCTCATATAAAGTGATGTCTAATATCAATATGTTTTGTTCTTGAGTGTTGAATGAGATTCTTTATTAAACATATTGCACTTGTGTTATCACATTTAATAAGAATATTTTTAAGATGAACTTTATAATCTTCTAAAGTGTTTTTCATCCACACAATTTGCGCACAGCATGCACTAGCTACAATATACTCAACTTCGGTTGTTGATAGTGCAACCGAGTTTTGTTTCTTAGATGACTAGGAAACAAGGGCATGTCCCAAGAATTGACATGTTCCTGATGTGCTTTTTCTATCTAGTCTACTCCCAGCAAAATCTGCATCAAAAGATAAGTAATTAACTCAAAATTCTGAGCTTTTTGATACCATAATCCTAGATTTGTGGTACCCTTTAAGATATCTAAGTATTCTTTTAACTGTTTTGAGAAGAGATATCTTAGGATTAGATTGAAACCCAGCACAAAGTCCTATACTAAACATGATATCTGGTCTAGTTGCAATGAGGTAAAGTAAACTTCCCTATCATACCCTATAAGTTTTTTTTGGATCGAAGCTTTCTCCACTTTCATCAATTTCTAACTTAGTATAGGTGCTCATAGGAGTGTTGATAGCTTTTGAGCTATTCATATTAAATCTTTTTAGCAAATCTAAAGCATATTTAGTTTGACTAACAAAGATGTGCTAGTCATAGGTGCCCAGCAAGCCAATCACGTGAGTGATGGCACGTGTGACTTAATATAGAATCTTTTTGCTTAATATATTTTAGTATATATCACTTTAGAACTATTGCATAAAATGCATACATATATTGTGATGTCCTTGGATTTGTCAATGGGAATCGGATCGTGATGAGATCACGATAGTGAGATCGATTCACCTTTAAACACATATCCTAAATAATCCCGGTCATAGGTTACTCGAGAGGGATATCGTGATAATAGAACAAACTGGTGTCTTTGTATACCCGTCCATATGATGGATGCGGCTGGTCTCATGCATTTGCTTTTTGTAGGGACACTAGGGATACAATCTGAGTGCTCATTGGAGAATGAGTTCTTTGATTGATCCGCTTACGGAATCTTTGGATGGTTGATGATGCCTTATTGTCGACGGTGATTCCGTAGTCCTAGTGGTGTATCGGGTCCTTAAACTTGAGACACCAAGGATGTCCTATTATGAGTGCTTCACTCTTTGATACTGGACTTATAGGTTGGCTGTCCCAAATCTAGTACAATTGGTCATTGGGAGTGGTAGTCGACCCACGAGGGCTATTGAGTGTCGATAGAGGATCATCCACTCTGGCGTCATGAGAGGAATATCCCATATGTTCTTGCTGGACAAATCCCGGGGGGTCATTGGGTTGAGAGAGAAAGAGTTCTAGGAGAATCCGATTAGAACGAGACTTCGAGAAGAAACCGTGTGGGTCAACAACACCATGCTCGATATATACGGCCTCGGTATATTAGATGGATGAGGGACTATAGGTACACGATGACCGAGGACGAGCAAAGGTCCAATGGATTGGATTCCCTGTATCCGTCTGTGTTGAATCTCGAATTTTTATGATATAATCAATTGATGGGTTAATTGATCTAATCCATATTATTGAGTTAAGTGCAGGATTAACTACAGTAACCCGGAAAACACAAAGCAAGGATACCGAGTCAAGTTCGATGGACGTTTTAAGAGTCCAAGAATCGCCGGAGATTTTTAGGAACCAACCGAGAAGAATCGGGAACTGCCGAAATTTTAGGAAGTTTCAAGAAGAGATCGTCGAGGTTCACGAGATTCAGAGAAGGCTCGACTACTCATTAAAGTCATCACAAGTTAGGAGCTTCTTTGGGAGTCCGCGGGAGAAGTTCGTCGGAAAGCTTCACGGAATAAGACTCGACGTTCACGGTTGAAAAATTGCTTAGGATGTGTTTTTGTTATGTAGTTAACATGTAATTAGGATTAAGATTAAGAGATAATCCTATATCTGGTTAAATAATCGGGCCCAAAATTAGACTTGGTTTGGGCTAAGTTTGAAGCCCAACCTTGATCCAAAGAGTTCTGGCAGAAGCAATCACAGACTAGGTAGTTGCATCGCCAAACACTAAGAGCTGGTAGAGTGGCAGGCTGCAGGCAATCACCAAAGACTATCAACGCCCCGAGACTTACAAGGGCACCGCCAAAGATCGGGGAACTCCACGAGAATTCAAATTTGGAGCCCAAATTTGAATCCTCATTAAACCTATAAATACCCTCAAATCTCGTTTGAGATTACAACTTTTAGAGAAGCAATTGATTGAGAGAAAAGTCTTAGAAGAGTCTTTGCTAGTCTTGTTTTCAATTTGCTAGTGTTCACCCTCCTTCTTCTTTCTTTGAAAATCTATAAGAGAGTGAAACGCTTGTAAAAGTTGTAAGAGGGGTATTTACCGCTCCCTTTCAAGAGATTTGCTAGTGGAAGGTGGGAGCCTCATGAAGAGGGGCCCCAAGTGGATGTAGGTCATTTGACCCAAACCATCAGTAAAATCGGCGTGATCTCTGGTTTGCATTTACTTATTGTCATTTATATTACTGCAAACCATTTGCACTTTAATGTTATACTGCTTTGTCTCCATCTTACTTATATCTTCTAGTTAAAACGCTAATCTAAAACGGTTTTAAACTAAAAAACGCTGTTTTTATCGCTGAAGTTTCTGAAAAGTGTTTAAATCGTGAAAAGTTTATCGCCTTCACCGCTGCACTAATTCACCCCCTCTTAGTATGGCTCCCATACTAATAGTCTGGGGACTACACGCGTAGTGGCTTTATGGGCACGTCCGTAGTTGATGAGTCGAGTAAATTATTACAGAGATAACAATTCATTGAGTTAGAAGGAGTTCGATGGGTATGACTCTGACCAGCCTCGATATTGGGCCCTAGAGGGTCACACACATCTGGTGAGGCATTATGATGAATAGAGGTTGGATATGAGATATCCGACGGAGCCCTTGTCTTATAGGATGCATATCCAATACCTACTAGGGGAAGACCCATTAGGGTTTGACAGGGGACCTCTATAAATAGGAGGGATTTAGAACCCCATAGGCTAGAGAGTTTTTGTTTGCTTTTTCCTATTCTCCTCTCCATCTCCACCTCAGAGTAGATCTGGAGTTTTGAGGAGCGTCGTCGCAACCTTGCTGTGTGGATCACCGCTAGAGAGGAGGACGCTTGACCTTCTTCACCCTCTCCTAAGGGATCTACAAAAAAAACAAGTGATATACCATCTCCTAGGTAACACAATCTACTCTATAATGCAGTTTTCATGTTTCATGGATTTTTTGCACCAATCTTCGCAACACGACTACCTAACATCTCTTTGGGAATCGAGGATTTTGTTTTTCTTGTTCTTCCCTCAAAAGATATGATGTCGCCCCCAAGGATTTCCCAACAAGATGCCATTGCTTAGTTGTTTAATTTGTAATCCTAAGAAGAAGGTTAATTCTCCCATCAAACTCATTTCAAATTCAAGGCTCATAGTTTTAGCAAAAAAGATTCACAAAGAGATTCGTCGTAGAACCAAAGATAATATCATCAACATATATCTGAACAATGAGAAAATTATTTTTAATTTTTTTGATAAACAATGTAGTATCGACCTTGCCTTTTGAGAAATTATTTTCAACAAGAAAAGAACTAAGTCTTCATACCAAGCCCTTGGGGCTTGTTTTAAACCATATAGAGTTTTTTAGTTAATTTAAACACATAATTAGGGAGGCTATTATTTTCAAACTGCGTGGAGGTTGTTCAACATAAACTTCTTTTGGAAATAAAGTCATTAAAAAGCACTTTTAACATCTATTTAAAATAACTTAAAATTATTATTACTAGCATAGGCAAGGAGCATCCTTATGGCTTCTAATCGAGCCACAAGAGTGAAGATTTCTTTGTAATTGATACCTTCTTGGTTGAAACCTTTGGCCACAAATCTAGCCTGGTTTCTAACCACGATACCATATTCATTTTGCTTGTTTCTAAAGACCCATTTAGTACCAATAACTAAATGGTCATTTGGCCTAGGAAAAAGCTTTCACACCTCATTTCTCTCAAATTGATTTAACTCATCTTGCATTAAGATAATCCATGAATCATCTTTTCATGGCTTCATCAATACATTTAGGTTCAATTTGGGAGAGGAAAGCTTTTACATTGGCACAAAAAAGTTTTATGAGAATAACATGTTTGAACCCCTTAGATGTGTCTCCTAAGATTAGCTCTTAGATTGAGCATCTACATACTTCCAATCCTTGGGTAAGGATGTTTGAAGTGGATGCATCCAAGTTGCTAGTTGGAGAAAGGGTTTCATTTAAATTCAAAGAATCGAAATTAACATCACCATCAAAATTATTTTTCTTGATTTTGGAAATCTCATTGAAAACAACATGAATAGATTCTTCTATAATTAAAGTTATTTTATTGAAGATCTTAAAAAGCTTTAGAAACCAAAGAATAACCAAGAAAAAATTTTCATCGGATTTAGCATCAAATTTTCCTAAAGGCATCTTTTTTTTATTCAAGATAAAACACTTACACTCAAAAAAACTTTAAAATATGAAACATTATTTTTTTTGTTGTTCCACAACTCATAGGGAGTTTTGGTGAGTAAGGGTCTTACTAGAACTCTATTCAAAATATAGCATGTAGTGTTTACTGGCTTGGCCCAAAAATATTTGGGTAGGCTATGTTCATTCAATATGGTTCTTACCATTTCTTGTAAATTTCTATTTTTCTTTGTACTACTCCATTTTGTTGAGGATTTCTTAGAGTAGAGAAGTTGTGATTGTATCCATTAAATTCATAAAATTCTTGGAAATCACGATTTTGAAATTCACCACAGTGATCACTTCTAATTGATGAAATCATAGAACCCTTTTCATTTTGAACAAACTTACAAAACTTGGTGAAATATCTAAAGCATTCATTTTTTTGTGTTTAAGAAATAAGTCTATATGTATCTACTGTAATCATCTTTAATAACAAAGGCGATTTTTTGCCTCCCTAGGCTTGATGTAGAGATTGGTTAGGAATAAGTCCATATTGATCAATTGCCGGGGTCTAGAGATGCTTATTTGATTCTTAGATTTGAAGCTACCCTTAATTTATTTTCCTAATTGACAAGCATCACACACATTATCTTTGATGAACCTGATATGAGGAATTTTTCTTACAAGTTCTTTGATGAAATTTGAGTGATTAGTTTCATGCTAGCATGACCTAATCTCCCATGCCAAAGCCAAGCATCGTCATTCAAAAAACAGATAAACACATTTCATTACAAAGATCATTGATGTCAATGGTGTATATGTTATTTTATTTTAATACAATCATAGATGTGTTTTTGTGTGGTTTTTTAGTGAAGCAAGCATTAGATTCGAATTTGACAATATATCCTTTATCACACAATTGACTAATGTTCAAGAGGTTATGTTTTAAACCATCATCTAACAAAACATCTTCAATAAAGAAGTTATATTTGTTACCTATAGTTCCTTTGCCAATGATTTTACTCTTGTTGTTGTCTCCGAAGGTGACATAGCCTTCGTCTATGGTAGTGAGCTTAGAGAATTGAGATGGATCTCTGGTCATATGCCTTAAGCAACCACTATCAAGGTACCATCTTTTTCTCCTAGCTTGTGATAGTAAATATTTCTACAAGAAAGGATGATTTTTAGGTACCCATTTAATTTTGGGTGTCTCAAAAACTGATCTAAATTGTTTATCATGTTGCATGGAATTTATCATGGTTCCTTTAGGAACCCAAATCAATTTGTTTGGACTAACTTTTTTGAATGGACATTGATAAGTTTTATGTCCATGTTTGCAACAAAAGTTGCATTTGTTTTAGTGTGATATATGCAAGATAGGGCCTTTAATGAAGGTGGTTGGATTTTGATGAGGACTTTCCACAAATCCGATTCCACTTCTTTTAGGAACGTGACTCTTATTTGTAAGGATCATATTCAAAGACTTGCTACCAACCTCAAATTTTTTCAAGGTGTCCTTAAGTAGGAAGTTCTCCTTTTGGAGAGTTTCTAGATCATGACATTTCGTCGTGGAGCAAAACTATCATTATGTTCAGTTTTTAATTTATCAAAATTATTAATAAGAATATCATGCTCCTTTTTTAACAATTTATATTTTCTACTAATTATTTTGCATTCATCAAACAAGTCATGAAAAGCATTTAACAATTCATCAAATGATAAATCTGCATTAATTAAATTTGTTACCTCCTCTCCGATGGCCATTAGGGCATAATGAGCAACTTGCTCGGTATTGGACTCCTCTTTTTTGGACGTGCTTGAGTTATCCCACATTACTTTGAGTGCCTTCTTCTTTGGTATTTTCTTCTTCGCTTCGGGACAATCACTTTTATAGTGTTCCGACTTCTTGCATTCGTAGCGAATAACTTGGTCCTTTTTTTGTTCAAGTTTATTTTTAGTGTCATTTTTAAATTTGTTTCTTTTAATGAATTTTTTAAATTTCCTTATTAGAAGTGCAAAGTTATCATCAAAGTCCTCATCACTTGAGTTTTTTCTCAAGTGGTCTTCTAGAGTAATGACATATCCTTCTTGTTCTTTGGAAGAATATATTCTTGCTTTGCAAGTCATTTCCTAGGTCATTAATGACCCGATTAATTCTTTAAAAGGGAAGTTATTTAAATCTTTAGCTTCTTGAATAGCAATGACTTTAGGGTCCTAACTCTTTGGAAGGGATCTTAGAATTTTATTGACGAGCTCAAAATTAGAAAAACTTTTACCTAGTCAGTTTTGACAATTGTGACATCCATGAAACAGTGTACATATATAGATCTATGGTCTCACTTTCGGTTTCATTCGAAAAAGTTCATAAGAATATACTAAAAGATTAATTTTTGACTCTTTCACTCTACTTGTGCCTTTGTGAGTCATTTTGAGTGTATGCCAAATATTAAATGCTATTTCACAAATTGAAACACGATTGAACTTATTTTTATCAAAGCACAAAATAAGACATTCATAGCCTTTTGCATTAAGAGCGAAAGTCTTCTTCTCCAATTCATTCCAATCGATCATTAGAAGAGAAGACTTTGAAAATCCATTTTCAACAATATTCTAAAGTTCAAAATCCATGGAAATAAGGAAGATCCTTATTAGGGTCTTCCAATTGGTGTAGTCCGTCCTATTGAACATGGGCGGATGTGTAATAGAGTGACCCTCTTGGTTTTGATGTATGTCATCTCTCTTAGGTCTTAATCTAATTGAGAGTGAACCCGCTCTCGATATCAATTGTTGGGATTGGGATCAAAAAGGGGGGGGGGGGGAATTAGTGCAGCGGAAAACTTTCGTCAAATAAAACGATGTTCGTACGATGAAATTATTTTCGATGAAAACCATTTCAGAGAGTTCTTCAAATTAAGAGTAAACGGAAGTATATTTGATGTAAAGCAACGGAGGTAGTTTATAGTTAAGATAAGGAGCAGAATGTAAATGTCAACCGATATTTAGAGTGATTTGGTCAATCTTGACCTACATCCACTTTTGGCTTCCTCTTCCGACGAGGTCACAGACGTCCACTAGAGGCCTTCCTTCAATAGGCGAAGGTCAACCACCCTTTTACAACTTTACTCCTTTTGACAGGCCTAGGAGACAACCCTTACAGATTTCCCTCCTCTCTTGAATGATCAAAACATAGAAGAAAAGAGGGAGAAGAACTTCTAGCTTTTTACAATACTTTTAAGCTCTCAAATTCTCAGAATAAATGCAAGCTTTCAGTGCCATTTCATATATAGGAAAGGGTGAGGGTTTATAAAGGCCCCAACTGGTTTTGAATTTGGAGCTCAAAAGTATCATCTCCCCGGATTTATGGGGTCCTAAGCGGTACTCTTGCCTGACTTCACTTGAAGACCGGGCTCAATTGCCTAACAAGGGCGGTACCATCACTTGATAGGCGGTACCACCGCCTAATAGGGGTGGTACCATCACCTGACTTCACTTCGAGAGACCGAACTCTTATTGGCGGTGCCACTTGTCGGGAAATCTAGGGTCGAATGGGCTGATCCATTTTGCTCAATTTGGGTCTATCAAGGGCCCAATTGGCCCAGATTAAGTTAATGGGATCACCTCCCATTCCTAACTTAATCTTCATGCAAACTATGACATTTAAGAGATTAATACTGCAACTCGTGTTCTGGTGCGTCAATCGCTTCTTCCGGCGTGCTTCAGACGAACTTCTCGCGAACATCGGACAAACCATCGGTGATGCTCTAGCGGACTTCCAGCAAACTCCTGGACTTGTGATGATCCTCTTGGCTAGTTGTGATGAGCTTCTTTGGTAAGCACCTGGACTTCTCGGATTTATTCCCAGAGAACCTCCGGCAGACAGTCGGACTTCGTTGAACTCTCGAACTCCCAAGCGTGATCTTGGTCTTGACTTTGGCGCAACACCTACTACATGTCTTATTGCCATCGTAGTTAATCCTATACACTTATCTCAACATATGGATTAGATAACCAAATGACAATTGACTTCATCATCAAAATATGAGATTCAGCGGGTGGTACCCTTAACGCAGTGGTATGCTTGCTTAATGAAGCGGTGATACCACCCATGCCAGGGGAACCTAGGATGGAAAGTTTTAGGCTCCAAGTTTGAATCAACATGAAGCCTAAATATACCCCTCTCATCCTTGGTTAAAAGCACACAAGCACAGAGAGATTAAAAAAGAGAAAACGTTGCTATGATCATAAGTGTATTCCCTCTTTTGACTTAAACTTAGATTTATGTTTAGAGAGGAGAGTGAGTGCTTGTAAGGGTTATTTCCTAAACCCGATAAAAGGAGAAGAGGGGTGTAAAAGGTTTTTGGCCTTCGCCTATTGAAGGAAGGCCTCTAATGGATGCCGATGACCTTGTCGGAGGAGGAAGCCGAAAGTGGATGTAGATCACGTTGACCGAACCACTCAAAAACTCTAGTTTGCATTTACTTCTTGCCATTTACATATTGCAAACCTCTTTAATAGCTTACTGCCTTCAAATCATCATGTATGCTTTAAAGTTAAGTTTTCGAAATTGGTTTTTTTTTCATCGAGGACGGTTTTATCATTATGAAAGATTTTAAAAACCGGCGATATTTTTTTCCACTACACTAATTCACCCCCTCTTAGTACCGACCTCTTGATCCTAACAAAACTCAGGCTTACTCTGAGGTGGAGAGGGGAGGAGAATAGAAGAGTAAAAGGAAAGGCTCTCTAGCCTATGAACCCTTTGAATCCCTCCTATTTATAGAGGTCCCCTATCAACTTAACCCTAATGGATCCGCCCTATTAGGTATTGGATCTTCATCCAACTACCCAAGCCTCTTAGATTAGTTGATCTCTATCCAATAAACTCTCATGGGATTTTATTGGATCTTGTCCATGGGATTCAAAAATTTAGAGACTTAGTGGATATCCAATAAGATAGGGGGCTCGACGGATATCTCATATCTGAACTTCTACTCATCATAGCGCCATCCATATGTGTGTGTGGACCTCTAGGCCCAATATCGAGCTGGCCATGGGTTATATGCTAGTCATAGGTGCCAACAAGCCAATCCGCGTGAGTGATGGCACGTCACCGGATGATTATGGACCACAACCTAATATGATTAGGCCCGACCCAGTGGGCCTAATTACTCACAAAAAAGATCTATGTGTGCAACGGTGCATCTCCATGCCTTGTGATCGTCCATTTCGTCCTTGTCGGTTCCGTTGACATCTTGATGCATCTTCATGCATCACGATCGTCCGTCTCGTGGGTCCTGCTATCGCATCCACGCTCCCGCTGTGCCTCCTCATGTGATTACAACTTAATCATAGGCACATAGGCCCGACAATAAACGAGAAATATAATGGAGGTTCGCAGACCTCAATAATAATAATCACAGGTACACACATCACACGGTCCATGATCATCCGTCCACACATCATACATCACATGTATAAATAATCATCATCATGTAGGACTACTGGATAATAATAATAAAAAATAATAATCAACTAAGCCTTTTAATTAATTAATATTTTCTGAAATCAGGGACATTATAAGGAATTTATGAATTCATAGAGGTATTTTCGTAATTTGGACAAAAGACAGAAACTGGAATTTCTCAAATTTCGAGAGGCAAAACTGTCTTTTGCCCAGAAAACCCTAATGCCCTTTCCCCTTTTCGCTGCTGCAGCCGCCGCCACCCTACCGGCGGCGGCCTGTGCGGTGGGGCGTGGGCACTGCCCTCGCCTGCAAGCGGCACGCCTGGTCGGCAGCGCTTTACCGCTGGTCGACGCCCTTCCGGGCTCCGCCCGCCCTCCATGGCGGTGCCCCCCCGGCGACGCCCCCTGTGGTGGGTTTCGCCAGCGGAGAAGCGGCGGTGGCGCCGCCGCTGCCTGGCTGGCGCGCCCGTCCCTGGCGCGCGTGGGCTGCCCGCCCGCCGACAGCAAGCCTGCAAGAAGAAGGCCCCGGCGGCAGCAGACATGACCTTTGCTGCCAGCGTTGATTCGCTGCCGCGCCGCAGATCGAGGGCAGCAACTTTTGCTGCCCTTCCTTGTTTTTGCGTCAACAATTTTGACGTCAAAATTCTTCCTAAACACAACACACGTAGTTCAAAACCCATCATTCGCACGAGCAACCTGACTCTGATACCACTGTTGGGAAATCCTTGGGGGCGACATCATATGCGCAGCGAAAGAACAAGAAAAACAAAGTCCCCGATTCCCAAAGAGATGTTTGTCGTCATGTGAAGATTGGTACGCAAAAATCCGCGAAACATGAAACTGCGTATAGGGTAGATTGTGTTACCTAGGGAGATCGTATATCCCTGTTTCCTTGCAGATCCTTAGGAGAGGGTGAAGGAGGTCAAGCGTCCTCCTCTCTAGCGGTGATCCACACAGCAGGGTTGCGACGACGCTCCTCAAAACTCTAGACCTACTCTGAGGTGGAAATGGAGAGGAGAATAGGAAAAGACAAACAAAAGCTCTCTAGCCCATGGGGCTCTGAATCCCTCCTATTTATAGAGGTCCCCTATCAAACCCTAATGGGTCCTCCTCTAGTGGGTATTGGATCTGCATCCAATAAGACAATGGCTCCGTCAGATATCTCATATCCGAACCTCTATTCGTCGCAATGCCTACCATATGTGTGTGACCCTCTAGGCCCAATATCGAGCTGGCCGTGAGTCATACTGTCGTAGAACTCCTTCTAACTCGGTGAATTATTATCTCTGTAATAATTCACTCGACTCATCGACTACGGACATTTACTAGGCCACTACATGTAGTCCCTAGACGATCTGGGGAATCCAATCCATTGGACCTGTGCGTCTCGCGATTCTGCGTGTACCTATAGTCCCTCATCCACCTAATATACCGGAGACCGTATATCGAAAGCATGGTGTTGTCAAACCCCCACGGTTTCTACTCGAAGTCTCGCTCTAATCGGATTCTCCGGAGAACTCTTTCTCTCTCAACCCGAATGACCCCGGCCAGGGATTTGTTTGAGCAAGAACACTGGGATATTCCTCTCATGACACCGAGAGTGGATGATCCTCTATCGACACTTAATAGCCCTCGTGAAGGTCGACTACCACTCCCCAATGACCAACTGTATTTGATCCGGGACAACCCAAACCTATAAGTCTGTTATCAAAGAGTGGAGCACTCATACAGGGACATCCTTGGTGTCTCAAGTCTAAGGACCCGATACACCACTGGGACTCTGAAATCATTTTGTATGACAATAAGGCATCATCAACCATCCAGCATTCCGTAAAGCGGATCAATCGTGAACTCATTCTCCAATGAGCACTTGTATCTGTATCCCTAGTGTCCCTACACAAGCAGCTATGAGACCAGTTGCATCCATCATATGGATGGGTATACAAAGATACCAATCTGTAGGTTATCACGATACCCCTCTCGAGTAACCTATGACTGGGATTATTTAGGATATGTGTTTAAAGGTGAATCGATCTCACTATCGTGATCTCATCACGATCCGATTCCCATTGCACAAATCCAAGGACATCACAATATATGTATGCATTTATGCAATAGTTTTAAAGTGATATATGCCAAAATATAATAAGCAAAAAGATTCTATATCAAGTCACACGTGCCATCACTCACGTGATTGGCTTGCTGGGCACCTATGACTAGCACTCCAAACCCAATTGAGTGCCATTATTGATCGACGGATCATGACTCGACGACGATGACCCACTACTGAAGTGCTAATATAGTGGGCGAACCTACCAGTAGAAGATGCCACTTGGGAGAACTATGACGACTTGAAGATCAAATTCCTAGAATTCATAGATCCTTAACCTCAAGGACAAGGATGATTTGAAGAGGACGGATCTGTTAGGACTCTAGCTAGGAGAGTCCTAATTAAATTTTATTGAAAGGGGCATTCATGTAAACCTATCTCGTCGACCTCTATTAAAGAAGTGAAGAGGCCAGCTAGGGTTAGGGTTAGTTGGGAGGTTGCTTCTTAGAGTAGGAGTCTTATTAAGAGTTGGTTAAATGTAGGAGTCTTGAGTAGGAGTCCTATTAAGAGTTAGGGTTTAGAAGCCCTATAAATAGTCATGTATTCATCATCTTTTGACAAGCAATAGATGAATCTTTTTAGTAGCCTTTGAGCAGTAACTTGGAGGAAGGAACCCCTATAGAGTTCCAAGGAGGCTAATCCCTTAAAGAGATCAACCTAAGCTTAGAATCTATAAGGGTTCTATCAAAGTGGTAGCATACAGATTGGACTTACTCGCCAGCTCTCGAATCCATCCAGTCTTCCATGTGTCTGTTAGGATTGGAGTGGCACTAAGAGAGGGGGGTGAATTAATGCAACGGATTAAAACTTGTAAGTTTGAAAAAGAATTCGTAAATGCGAGGAGATTTCGATTCGATAGTAACTTGAGTAAAGTGAGAAGATGAAAATGAAAGATTGCTGTAGTGTAAATAACAATTTTAGAAAGTAAGAACTCACATATTCAAGGAACACACCAATTTAAAATGGTTCGGTCAAAATGACCTACATCCACTTGCGAAGCCTTCTTCGAAGAGGCTCCCAACTTCCACTGGCAAATAACTTTGAAGGGGAAGGACAAATACCCCTCTTACAACCTTTTAAAAGTGGTTCACGCTCTTACAGATTTGCAAAGAGAAAGAGGGAGGTAAACACTTAAGCTATTGAAAACAAGACTTGCTAAAGACTTTGCTAAGGCTTTTTCTCAATCTCTAACTTCTCAAAGGTTATCTTCTCCGCTGAGAATTGAGGGGCATTTATAGACCCCAAGAGGATTCAAATTTGGGCTCCAAATTTGAATTTCTTTTGGGTTTCCCAGTGCTGGCGGTGCCATTGCTTGTTAGTGGCGGTGCCACCGCCTGTTAGTGTTTGACATTGACATTGTACTAGCCGTGCCACCACCCAGTCCGATAGTTTGCTAGCAGTGCCACCACCGGAACTCTCGGGTTCTGGGCGATGCCACCGCCCAGACTATTTCAGCTCACTAGTTGGGCTCTAAACTTGGCCCAAACCAGTCCGAACATGGGCCCAATTGGCCCCTAACCGAGTTATAGGATTAACCCTTAATCCTAACCCTAATTACAAATAAATTATGAAATTAAGACATAGGCCTAAGCAAGTGTTTAACCGGCAATGTCGAGTTTTCTTCCGGTGATCTTTTCGGTGAACTTCCGGCGGACTTCCAATACACCATCAGATTTCTCTCGACGGACTCCCAATAGGCTCCCGATCTTGTGGCGAGTTCAGCGATTCTTTAGCAAGTAGTCGAACCTTCTCGGTGATCTCCACAAACCTCCAACAATCTCTCCGGCGAACTTCCAAAAACTTCGACAAGTCCCCGATTTCTTCTCGGTTGGTTTCGGCAGCACTTCTGACGAATCTTCGGACTCTCGGCGGACTCTTGAACACCCATCAAACTTGACTCCGGTAGACTTGCTTTATATCTTTAAGCTATCGTAGTTAATCCTGGATACTTAAAACAAAACTTTGATCGAGATAATTAATCCTAGGCAATTAATCAAGTTGTCCGACATATTATTGGTCCCTCAACACTTTGACCGATTCTTCGGCACATCGTCCTCTCTTGCGGCCTATTGCTGAATCAGCCAATTGACACCACAACTCCGATATCCTTGGCATAATCTCTGCTCTTCTTGGCCCGATGCCCGAATCCATGGCCCAAAGCCTTCTGTTGATACGTCGATCGATCCACCGGCCCGACGTCCATCCAATCTTCTAACATGTTCCTCTAGCACAATATGATTTTCCTACTTTAATTGTCTCATCCTGATCGAAGCATCATACATCACTCAAAAACACAGATTAAATCATAAACACATATCAAGTGGTTTCATCATCAAAATACGAGATTCAATAGTGTGATGTTTAAAGCTCAAGCTGGGACAAAATGAGACAACCCAAAGCCATCTACTAAACATGACTACCCAAGGAGAACTCCAGACCTAGTTGAGTGTCATTATTGATTGATAGATCATGACTTAACGGTGATGACCCACTACTAAAGTACTAATATAGTGGGTGAGCCTACCAGTAGAAGATACCACTTGGGAGAACTATGACAACTTGAAGATCAAATTCCTAGAATTCATGGATCGTCAACCTCGAGAAAAAGGCTGATTCGAAGAGGGCAAGTCTATTAAGACTCTAGCTAGGAGAGTCCTAATTGAGTTTTATTGAAAGGGTCATTCATGTAAAACCTACCTAGTCGATTCTTATTAAAGAGGTGAAGAGGCCGGCTAGAGTTAGGGTTAGTTGGGATGTTGCTTCTTCGAGCAGGAGTCTTATTAGAAGTTGATTAAAAGTAGGAGTCTTGAGTAGAGTCTTATTAGGAGTTAGGGTTTAGAAGCCCTATAAATAGTCATATATTCATCCTCTTTTGATGAGCAATAGATGAATCTTCTTAGCAACCTTTGAGCAGCAACTTGGAGGAAGGAACCCCTATAGAGTTCCAAGAAAGCCGATCCCCTAAAGAGAACAACCCCAAGCTTAGAATCTACAAGAGTTTTATCGTAGTGCCTTTGTGTGTGATTTCGAGTGTGTATCAAATGTCAAAAGCAGTTTCGTGAGTAAAAACATGATTGAATTCATTTTTGTCTAAGGTGCAAAATAGAGCATTCATAGCTCTAGCATTAAAAGAAAAAGTTTTCTTCTCTAAATCATTCTATTTGTTCATTAGAGTAGAAGACTTTTGAAAACCATTTTCGATGATATTCCATAAATTTAAATCCAAGAAAAGCAAGAAAACTCTCATGCGAGTTTTTCGATAAGTGTAGTCCGTCCCATTGAACATGGGTGGACGAATGATAGAAAATCTCTCTTGAAAGTCGAAAAGAGTCATTTCTCTTGGGTGTTAAATCAAATGATAAAGACGTGGCTCTAATACCAACTATTCAGATCAAGAGTGGCACTAAGAGGGGGGGGTGAATTAGTGCAGTGGATAAATTCACGTCGATTCAAAATTTCTATTCGATTAAACCCATTTCGGAAATATATTAACTTGAAACCATATAGGAATGTAGTGAAAGAAATAAGAAGGTAAAGCAGTTTGTAGTAAAGGTAAATTGCTCAAAAGGAAATGCAAACCAATTTATAATGGTTCAATCGCTCTGACCTACATCCACTTCTGATTCCTCCTCTATCAAGGCTACCGGCTTCCACTACCGATTTTCTTTCAATTACCAAAAATCAACTACCCTTGCAACTCAATTCTTCTTTTGACAAGTTCAGGATAAAACCTTTACAACCCCCTTCACTCCTCTCTTAAACAAGACTAACACATAGAGCTTGAGAGGAGTTCTCACAAGATTACAATAGCATTTTTGTTTCTTTTTGCTCTCAATTCTTATGTATGTTAACTAGGGATGAGAGGGATATTTATAGGCCTCTAGTGGATTTAAACTTTGAGCCTAAAAGTGTCTAATCTCCAGTTATCGAGGTACTAGTGGTACCACCGCCTGTGTTGGGTAGTACCATCCGTTAAGATCGGAGCGGTACTAAGAGGGGGGGGGTGAATTACTGTAGTGGATTAAAACTCATAAGTTTGAAATCGATTTCGTAAATATGTAGATATTTCGATTCAACGAGGGATGACTTAGCTAAAATAGCTCGAGTAAAGGTAGTCAATAGTAGGGAGATGAAAACCGAATGATTTATAGCTAAGTAAAGAAATGGTTCAGAAAATTAAACACTCACATATTCAAGGAACACCATGATGTATAGTGGTTCGGTCAAATGACCTACATCCACTTTTGAAGCCTTCTTCGATGAGGCTCCCAACTTCCACTAGCAAATCACTTTGAAGGGAAAGCACCAAATACCCCTCTTACAACCTTCTTACAAGTGGTTCACACCCTTACAGATTTTTCAAAGAGAAAGAGGGAGGTGAACACTTAAGCTATTGAAAACAAGACTTTGCTAGAGCTTTTTCTCACTTTTTAACTTGTCGAAAAGGTGTTATCTCTGCTGAGAATTGAGAGGTATTTATAGGCCCCAAGAGGATTCAAATTTGGGCTCCAAATTTGAATTGCTATTGGGTTTCCCGGTGTTGGCGGTGCCATCGCCTGTTAGTGGCAGTGCCACCGCCTATCAGTGTTTGACATTAACAATGTACTAGCGGTGCCACTACTAGACTTCTCGGGTTCTAGGCGGTGCCACCGCCTAGTCCGACAGTGTACAGGCGGTGCCACCGTCGAATCTCTCGGGTTCTGGGTGGTGCCACTGCCCAATCCGGCAGTGCCACCGTCCAGTCCAATGGTGCCACCGCATAGACTGTTCCAACTCACTGGTTGGGCTCCAAACTTGGCCCAAACCAGTCTAAACTTGAGCCCAATTAGCCCCTAACTAGGTTCTAGGATTAACCCTTAATCCTAACCGAAATTATGTGCAAACTATAAAATTAAGACATAGCTCTAAGCAAATTTTAACCGACAATGTCGAGTTTCCTTCCGGCATGCTTTCCGACGAACTTCTAGTGGACTTCCGATACACCCTCGGATTTCTTCTAGTGGACTCCAAGCAGGCTCGCAGTCTTATGGTGAGTTCAATGAGTCTTTGGCAAGAATCTGAACCTTCTCGGTGATCTCTGCGAACCTCCGACGATCTTTCCGGTGGACTTCCGAAAACTTCGGCAAGTCCCCGATTCTTTCTCGGTTAATTCCAACAGCACTTCCGATGATTCTTCGGACTTTCGGTGGACTCTCGAACACCCATCGAACTGGACTCTCGTAAACTTGCTTTATGTCTTCATGCTATCGTAGTTAATTCTGCACATGTAAAACATACTTCGATCTAGATAATTAATCCTAAGCATCTAATCAGGTTTTCCAACATGCCATTGGTCCCTCGACTCTTCATCCGATTCTTCGGCCCATTGTCCTCTCCTGCGGCCTATTGCCCAATCGGCCAATTGACTCCACAACTCTGATATCCTTGGTGCAATGTCCGCTCTTCTTGGCCGGATGCCCGAATTCACGACTCGAAGCCTTTTGTCGATACGTTGACTGATCCACCGGCCCGACATTCAATCTTCTAACATATTCCTCTGGCCCATTTTGATTTTTCTGCTTTAATTGTCTCATCTTGATTGAAGCATCCTGCGTCACTCAAAACGCAGATTAAAACATAAACATATATTGATTGGTTTCATCATCAAAATCTGAGATTCAACAATCTTCCCCTTTTTGATGATGACAACCAATCGACGATAGAGTTAACCTTAACTCCTGGAGTTTAAACAAACTCCCCTTATCAATATACCATATTAATAGAAACTCTTGGATTCAAAAATCCAAGCAACATGTCATGATAAAATCATGACATATAATCAACATACTTCTCCCCCTTTATCATTAACAAAAAGGAGAAGTACCACAATCAAGTGTTTATGATATATAAGTTCAACTCATTGCATGAAAAATATAATATTCATTTTTATCATCATGCAAGTTTGCTATCATCGTAGATATACATGGTAGTACGGTAGCAAGTTTACATATATACAAGCTAGCAAAATTTGTTTAACATTTTAAGACACGCAAGCTAGCAATTTTGAGATGTTCAAGAAAGCAACTCTTGCTTCTTGAAATATAAGTTTTGCTAGATGTGCAAGTTAACTTTTTGCTTCATGAGATAGGCAAGATAGCACTCCTTAGAGATGTTCAAGATAGCAATTTCTTCTCTTTTGAGAAGTGCAATTTTTGCCTTATTTCTTGAATTGTGCAAACTAGCAAATTAGCTTTCTAGCATATTTTGCTCCCCCTTTGTCATTGTCAAAAAGAAGGGAAGACCCTTTACGTTAATTTCTAAATTATGATAAAGGTAAATAACGTAGATGAAAATTCAAGTCTTGAATGTCAAAATAATTATTTTATCATAAATATTTCATCATTGCGTGCATCATTATCATACGTTAAAGTATTGCATGCATAATACCAAATCATCATATATATTTTCAAAACATACAAACTCATTATTATATACATGATTCCAAATCTTCATTTATATTATTTCAATCATTGTTTCAATCATCACTATAACTCATCATGCACAAAATGTAAAATCATCTGACATGATACAAACATTTATTTTCAAAATATTTATCACTATTTTCATGTATGATAATAAAGTATTCATGATACCGAACATTAAATCAATATTTTTAAGTATTTATCACTTCATGATTGTTGGTACCAAACATTTATCATTTAAAGTATTCATGATACACATCATATGCAATACATCACATACATCATCATAATAAAAAGCATATGCATCATTCCAAATTATAAATATTTCAAATCATCATGGTATTAATCTGTCAAATTACATCCTGCCATGCATGATCATAACTTTTCTTTATTTTATCATTGTAAACAAGAAAGAATAAGGGAAGAACAAAATAGTGCCAAATATTTTAATTATTTCAAGGCATACAAGCCATAAATCCAACGGCATCATATCATAGAAGATAAGACCTCTTGAATGACAAAAGACATGATTCATTTTATCAAATCTCTTCTTTTTATAAATAACAAAAATTGTAAGTGTACAAACAAGAGATCGTGATTAAAAAAAATCTCAAGTAGTAAATCCAAGAAATTAAGATCATGATTTAAATACAAACTCATTCGAATTCAAATCGTCAGATTCATCAAAATCTCAACATTACTTTCAACAGATTCAAAATGGTATACATAGATTTATCATAGTAATCATCAAGATCAATAAGATAGAGAAAAATAATTTTCAAAAAAAATATTTTCCTCTTTTTAGTCATTTCAATTCATATGATTTTATTTCATTTATGCCAAATAAAAATATGTATCATGTTTAAAACTAAAAGTGTAAGATTTATTATGACAAAGATCAATAAGGCACTTTCATTATGTTAAAAATCAATAATCCATAAATCGCAAAATTCATCATGTAAAATTTTGAATTATAAAACTATTAAACATAATTTCAAATCAATATGCTCAAGTTTTTTTTGTATGAAAACATACATAATACTTAAAACAGAAAATGTAACATTTCATCATGATAAAAATCGATAATCCATAAATTACTTAAAAATCACCATGCATAATTTCAAAATTTATTCAGCATGATCATTATGCATGACATTAAAACATGGTTTCAAAATGTTTAATATTTTTATTACATAATTTCATCATTATGCATCATCATATTTTTAAATTCGAATATACATAATTTCAAAACCATACATTTCATTTTTCATGCATGATACAAATAAATCAATCATCATTATGAGCATATCATACATGATATTCAAGCATTAATGTTACATCATTTTGGCAACATGACCATAGCTTTTAAATGATGGTATCTAAATGTCAAAGTTCATTACATCCTATCATGCATAATCAATAACTTCTCATTTGTATTTCATGAATAATTTTATTTAATCTCATTAAAAACATCAAGAAAAATTAATTGGGTAATGAGATAAATATTTCATGAATACATGGAATTGTATAAAAATCATCTTATGAGTGTTTCATGCATTCATATCATCACATGAAGAATATCAGAAAGAATTTTGGTGATGAGATGCATAAATAGTGAACATAAATTTTGAATATCAAGAGACATATTATGATTCTTTTTTAATAACTCAAATAGTGAAAAATAATAATCATAATAGACAATCTTGATTTATAAAATAAAATTTTAAGTTATAATTGTTAGAAATCAAGATAAAAATCATAGTTAGATGAAAATCATTCAAATCATCAAAATCACTTTCAAGAGGATCAAATAGATTCATTAAAGTCAATAAGATAGAGAAAAAGAATTTTTAAGAAAAATACTTTTATCTTTTTAGTTGTTTCAATTTATGTGATTGATTTTCTATTAGCATGCTCAAATATTTATTCTTATGTTAAAACCATGCATCAACATTTAGGATCAAAAAAAAATTTCGTCATGAAAACCATCAAGATCAATAAACCACAAAAATCATCATGTATAACTTTAAAATCTCATGCATAAAATCGTCAAATCATGGTATCAAAATTTCAATATTTTCATTATAACTTTATGCATCATTAAGTATATAATCGTCAACATACTTACACTATTTAATATAAGCATGCCTATTTCATTTATGTCAAATTAAAACATGCATCATCATTTTTTTTTAACCGAAAAAGCCACTTTTATTATCGTGAAAATTGATAATCCATAAATCATAAAAATCAATATGCATCATTTCGAAAGAAAACTCATTACGCATGATCATTATGCATTACTTCAAATCAAACATGATTTCATTTATTTTCAAAATATTCATCATGATAGGACATACAAGGCAAATAAATCATTAAACATAAAGGATATTCATCAATCATGATTTCATTGAGCATAAGGTATTTTCAACCAAAATCATTTTGTTATTTGTTGTAGTCATGCATTTTTCTTTTTAGGTGAATCTATCTTTTCATGCTTAGTTTTCCATACAAAAGACATACATCATCATTAAGCATGATATTAAACTTTTTAATATTTTCATTAAGACATCAATCGTGGTTTCAATCAAAATCGAAAATCATCAAGATACACATTTTTTCGTCTTAAGAAAAACATACATATAATCATTAGATTTAAATATAACATTTTATTCCATTAACATAAAACATGCAATTTTCAAAAAAAATAATTATTCAAAAAAAAAAAATACATCATGGAAAACATTAAGTAATTTCAAAATAAATTAAGGGAGTTTCGATTACCTCATTGTTGAATGTCGTTGAGGTTTAATTTGCCACCTCGCCTTTCTTGATTTTCTCCTCGTCTTCGGAGGAGCCTGATTCATCCCAATTTTTGTTCTTCTTCTTACATTCAAAGCAAGTAGTTTTGTTCTTTTTGTTCTTTATTTTTTGTTTCATTTATAGTTTAAGTTCACCATCACTTGAGCTTATGCTTGAGTGGTCTTCAAATGTTCTATGTCCCAAATCCTTCATGTTCTTTGGAAAGTTGTTCTCGAGTTCCCTTTTTGTCACATTGTTTATTTCATAGGTCATTAGAGACCCAATAAGTTCTTCGAGAGGAAATGTTTTAAGGTCCTTAGCCTCCTGAATACCCATAACTTTTGGATCCTAACTCTTTGGAAGGGATCTTAAAATTTTAGTTACTACTTCAAAGTTAGAAAAAACTTTTACCAAGAGCTTTGAGTCCATTGATGACATCCGTGAAACGGGTGTACATGTCTCCGATGGACTCACTTGGTTTCATCCTGAAAAGTTCGTAAGATTAACTATGATAGCAAGGCATAAAGCAAAATGAAATCCTCAAGTCGAGAACAAGATTTCGTTGGCAGTTCGAGAGTTCGTCGGAAGTCCAGACGTTCATCGGAAGTTCTACTAGAACCAACCAAGAAGTCCAAGAGCTTGCCAAAAAAGCTCATTGGAACTCTCCAAGAAGATCGTCATGAAGTCCAAGAGCTTGCTAGGAGTCCATTGGTATATTGCCGAGATATCGTCGAAAGTTCACCGAAAGATCGCTAGAAGCTCGTCGGGAGAAACCTTGACTCATCAGACTTATTTAGCTTAGTGTATGCCTTAGAATTCATAGTTAGCACATAATTGAGATTAGAATTAGGCCAACCCAATTAGGAACCAGTTGGGCCCATGTAAGGACTATATTAGGCCAAGTGAAAAGGCCCAAACAATGATCCAAGAGGTGGCACCGTCGTGGCATAGTCTCCGAGATTGTGTCAGGCAGTGGTACCATCACAGTCTCCGAGAGGCTATCAGGCAGTGGTACTGCTAGTCTAGGCGATGGTCCAGTGCAGTATCTGTGTCAAACTGACACTAGTGGTGGTACCACCCAACACAGGTTGTGATACCACCTATACCCAGGAAACCTAGGATGAGACATTTTTAAGCTCCATGTTTGAATCAACTTGAGGCCTATAAATACCCCTCTCATCCCTGGTTAAAAAACATATGTATTGAGAGTGCAAAAAAGAAAGAAACGCTACTACAATCTTGTGTGAACTCCTCTCCTTCTTCTAAGTGTTAGAATTGTTTGAGAGAGGAGTAAGTGGGGGTATAAGGGTTATCTCCTAAACCTGGTAAAAGGAGAAAGAGCTATAAGAGGTGGTTGGTCTTTGCCTATTGAAGGAAGATCTTTAGTGGATACCGATGGCCTCGACAGAAGAGGAATCAGGAGTGGATGTAGGTCACGACGACCGAACCACTATAAAAATCTGGTTTGCCTTTCTTTTGAGCAATTTACTTTAATTACAAACCACTTTACTTGTTTACTACTTTCAATATGTTTACGAACATGCTTTCAAGTTAAGCATATTTTCGGGATCGATTTTCAATATACGAAAGAATTTTCAGAATCGACATGATTTTATCGCTACACTAATTCAACCCCCCTCTTAGTGCTGACTTGTTCTTAACAGTTGATATCAAAGCCATGTTTTTCTTATTTGGTTTAACACCTAAAGAGAAATAGCTCTTTTCGGCTTTCAAGAGGGTCACTCTTTTATTCGTCCTCCCATGTTCAATGGGACGGACTACACATATTGGAAAACTCGAATGAGAGTTTTCTTGCTTTCATTGGATTTAAATTTATAGAATATTATCAAAAGCAGTTTTCAAAGGTCTTCTATTCCAATGAACCATTGGAATGATTTGGAGAAGAAGTCTTTTTCTATAAATGCGAAAGCTATGAACGCTTTGTTTTGCACCTTAGACAAAAATGAATTCAATCGGGTTTCTACTTGCGAAATGACTTTTGATATTTGTCATATTCTTGAAACCACACACGAAGGCACTAGTAGCGTAAAAGTTTCGAAGATTAATCTTTTAATGCATGATTTTGAATTGTTTCATATGAAACCAAGCGAAACCATTAGAGATATGTACACTTGTTTTACGGATATTGTCAAAAGTACTTGGTAAAAGTTTTTCGAATTTTGAACTTATAAATAAAATTTTATGTTCTCTTAATAAGAACTAGGATTCAAAAGTAATTGCTATACAATAGGCAAAAGACTTAAACAAGTTTCCACTCGAAGAACTTATCGGGTCTTTAATGACCTACGAAATGACCAATGTGGCACAAAACAAACTTGAGAACAACCTTCCAATGAACAAGAAGGATTTCAGACTTAGAACAATTGAAGACCACTCGAGCATAAGCTCAAGTGATGGTGAACTTGAACTCCTCACTATGAAAATTAAAAATTTTATGAAAAAAAAATTAAAGAATAAAAAGAACATAAATACTTGCTATGAACGCAAGAAGAAGGAAGCACTTTGGGATGAATCGAGCTCATCCGAAGATGAGGAGAAAATCAACAAAGGTAAGGTGGCAAACTATGCCTTAACGACTTTCAATGATGAGATAATCAAAATCTCCTTAGTTTATTTTAAAATTACATGATGCTTTTCATGAGTTATTTTTAATTTAGTTTAATTATTTTTCTTGAAAATTTCATGTTTAATAATGTAATGAAAATGCTAAAAAATTATGATCATGCTAGTAATTTTAAAAATGATAAAAAAATTGTCTGTTTTATGACAAAGAAATAAAATGTTAGATTTAAATCTAATGATAATCCTATGTATGTTTTTAAGAAGCAATAATGTGTATCATATTGATTTCCATATTGTCTCTCGATTTTGATTGAAGATGCTCTATGATTAAAAAAATCATGTTTAATTTGAAGTAATGCATAAGGATCATGCTTAATAAGTTTATATTTCAAAATTATGCATGATGATTTTTATGATTTAAGGATTATCGATCTTTGCCGTAATGAAAATTCTTTCTTGGTTTTAAATTTTGATGCATGTTTTTATTTGGCATAAATGAAAAAGGGGCATGCTTATATGAAATCAATCATATGAATTGAAACACTAAAAAGAGGAAAGCTTTCTCCTTGAAAGATTTCTTTTTCTCTACTTTGTCGATTTTAAAAAATGAGAGATTTACGAATCTATCTATATATTTTTTGAATATCTTGAAAATGATTTTGATGTAATGATTTGAATTTGAATGAGCTTTATCTTGATTTTTCGAGATTTATAAATTGAAATCTTTTATGAATCAAGATCTCTTATTTCATCTCTTATGTTTCTCTTTGACATTTACTAAAGAGGAAAATAATTCAATTCATAATCTTGATTTCTCGATATTTGATACTTGAAATCTTTGTATGAATGAAGATCATCTTCTCCTTATTTCTTTTTGTTATCTACTATCTAAATGAATCATGAATTTTTAGAATTATAATTTTTATGAATCATAATGAATTAAGAGATTTTATATGCATGAATTGAGATCTTATTCTCTTACAAGATTAAATGAATTTTAACTATATCATGATCTCTTAAGAATTATTTTCGTTAATTATTTAAGAGAAGATTTGTTAAAATGAATCATGGTTTATCATGATTTCTCGAATTTTAGACAAGATCTTTCATTTTTTATGATTGAAATAATAATGTAATTATGAATGATGATTTGATATTATGTATGCAATACTTCAACTTATGATAATGATGCATGCAATGATGAAATATTCATGATGAAAAATTGTTTTGCCATTGATGACTTGATATTTCATCTGTATTATTTATCCTTTGTCATGATTTGGAAATTGATACAAAGGAAAAATAATTACAATATTATATTCTTCCCTTCTATTTGACAATGACAAAGGGGGAGCAAAACTTGCTAGAAAGCAAAATTGATAGCTTGTACTTCTCAAAAGAGAAGAAATAACTTACAATCTTGAACACAAATAAGAATTGCTAGCTTGCAATCTCAAGAGAAGCATAAGTGCTATCTTGCCTATCTCAAGAAGTAAAAGGAAGCAAGAATCGCTAGCTTGCACACTTCAATAAGAATGCTATCTTGCATTTGTTTTCGAAAACTTGCTAGCTTGCATACTCTGAAATGATATAAAATCTGCTAGCTTGCATGTTTAAATATGATGTAACACTTGCTAAATTTGCTAGCTTACAAATTGCATTGTTGATAAAACATGAGATTATGTTTATTAATGCAATGATTTGAACTTGCATATCTTAAACACTTGATAGTTGAACTTCTACATTTTTTTTATGACAAAAGGGGAGAAGTATGATGATATTATGCATAAGTTTATAATAACATGTTTCTTGGATTTTTAAATCCAAGAGTTCTATCAATATAGCATATTGATAGGGGGAGTTAAGGTTAATTCCGTCATCAATTAGTTGTCATCATAAAAAAGAGGGAGATTGTTGAATCTCATATTTTGATGATAAAACAAATTGATAGTTTTTATGATTTAATCTGCATTTTGAGTGATACAGGATGCTTCGATCAGGGAGAGATAATTAAAGTAGGTAGAATCATGTTGGGCTGGAGAAAAACATGTTAGAAGATTGGACGTCGAATCGAAGGATCGGTCGATGTATTGATAGAAGGCTTCGGGTCATGAGTTCGGGCATCGGGCCAAAAAGAGTGGATATTGTGCTAAGGATATTAGATTTGTGGAGGTCAACTGGCCGATTGGACAATAGGCTGTAAGAGAGGACGATGCACTGAATAATCAGACAAAGCATTGACGGACCAATGATATGTCAGACAACATGATTCATTCTTAGTAATAATTATCTAAATCGAAGTATGTTTTATATGTACAGGATTAACTACAATAGCAAGGCATAAAGCAAAATGAAGTCCCCGAGTCGAGAACGAGAGTTCGTCGGAAATCTAAACATTCGTCGGAAGTCCGGACGTTTGTCCGAAGTTCTGTTGGAACCAACCGAGAAGTCCAGGAGCTTGCTAAAGAAGCTCATTGGAACTCGCCAAGAAGATCATCGTGAAGTCCAGGAGCTTGCTGGGATTTCGCTAGAACATTGCCGAGAGATCATCGGAAGTTCATCAAAAGATGGCCGAAAGCTCGCCGAAAGAAACCTTGACTCATCAGACTTATTTAGCTTAGTGTATGCCTTAGAATTCATAGTTAACACATAATTGAGATTCGAATTAGGCCAACCCAATTAGGGGCCAGTTGGGCCCATGTAAGGACTGTGTTGGGCTAAGTGAAAAGGCCCAAATAGTGACCTAAGAGGTGGTACCGTTGTGGCACAATCTCTGAGACTATGTCATGCGATGTTATCACCGGTCTGGGCGGTGGTACCACCTAGACACAATCTCCGAGAGGCTGTCAAGTGATGGTACGACCAGTCTAGGCAGTGGTATTGCCCATTGTCAAGTGTCTGGCGATGGTACCGCCAGACTAGGCGATGGTACCGCCCAATGCAGTGTCAGTGTCAAACTGCCACTGGCGGTGGTACCACCCATACCTAGGAAACCCAGGATGAGACATTTTTAGGCTCTAAGTTTGAATCAACTTGAGGCCTATAAATATCCTTCTCATCCCTGGTTAAAAAACACAAGTTTTGAGAGTGAAAAAAAAAAAGAAACGCTACTACAATCTTGTGTGAACTCCTCTCCTTCTTGTAATTGTTCGAATGATTTGGGAGAGGAGTAAGTGGGGGTGTAAGAGTTATCTCCTAAATCTAATAAAGGAGAAAGAGCTGTAAAGGTGGTTGGTCTTCTCCTATTGAAGGAAGACCATTAGTGGATATCGGAGTCCTTGACGGAAGAGAAATTGGGAGAGGATGTAGGTCACGACGACCGAACTACTATAGAAATCTAGTTTGCTTTTCTTTTGAGCAATTTACTTTAACTACAAACTACTTTACTTGTTTACTGCTTTCAATATGTTTATGACCATGCTTTCAAGTTAAGAATATTTCTGAGATTGGTTTTCAACATATGAAAGAATTTTCAGAACCGACGTGATTTTACCGTTGCACTAATTCACCCCCCCCCCCTCTTAGTGCCGACTCATTCCTAACATGGGGGACTACAGGTACATGGTAACTGATGACAAACAAGTTTAATTGATTGGATTCCCTTGTATCGTTTGGGGACTATGGCATAGTGGAATAGTACGTCCGTAATCGATGAGTCGAGTAGCCACTATCTATTGGATATACAATAAGCCCCTAAATTATTGGATTCTATGGATGAGATCTAATAAGAGTCAATGACAGATTATTAGATAGAAATCCATTAATCTAAGAGGCTTGGGTAGTTAGATGGATATCCAATACCCAATAGGGCAGGATCCATTAGGGTTAAGTTAATAGGGGACCTCTATAAATAGGAGAGAACCAATGGTTCATAGACTAGAGCCTTTCTGGATTGCCTCTCCTATTCTCATCCCCGTCTCCTCCTCAGATAGCAGGCTTGGAGACTTGAGAAGCATCGTCACAACCCTACTGTGTGGATCACCGCTAGAGAGGGGGACACTTGACCTCCTTCACCCTCTCTTAGGGATCTGGAAGGATTCAGGGATATACGATCTCCCTAGGTAACACAATCTTTAATATACATAGTTTTAAGTTTTACGAATTTTGTGCATTATTCTTCGCACGATGACAAACACATCCTTGGGAAATTTTGGATTTTGTTTTATATTCTCCCTTTACGCATGTGATGTCGCCCCTAGATTTCCTTAAAGTGGTTTCATAGCCAAGTTGTTCATGCGAAAGATTGATTTTGAACTATGTGTATTGTGTTTTGGAAAAGGTTTTTGATGTCAAAATCATTGACACAAAAAGGAGAAGGGGCAATAACTATTGTTGCCCTTGCTATCGTCGTAGATGTGGTCAAACGCTGCTTGCAGTGTTGGCCGTCTATATGCTGGTGGTTGGATGTCGGTGGCCTACTGTAGGTAGGTCGCCTATAGTGGTGTCCACGAGAGCAGGCAGCGCTTGTGGGCGACCTACCCATAAGGGGCAGGTGCCCATAGAGGTAGCGATGCTTGCAAGTGTTGCGCCCACGATGCAAAGGCACCATGGGGCAACGATGCTTGCGGGCGCTGCACCCACGAGTAGAGGCGTCGTGGGGCAACGATGCTTGCATGCACTATGGCCTTGAGCAAAGCCGCACTCGAGGGCAACGGTGTTCGCAAGGGCACTAGCTTACGAGCAAAGCCACATGCGAGGGCGACGGTGCATGTAGGGGCGCTCACCGTGGCGACACCGACCTATCGAGGTGGCACCGCCGGTAGGGTGGCGTTGGCCACAACGTAGGAGGCAGTGAGGGAACTAGGGTTTTTGGGCAAAAGACATTTTTACCCCTTTGGACTTTCAGAAATTCTAGTTTTTGTCCTTTTGTCCAAATTATGAAAATACCCCTCATAATTTAGAAAATTTCCTATATATCCTTAATTTCATAAAATAATAATTAATTAAAAATTTTAATTGATTATTATTATTTTTATTATCTATTAGTCCTACTTGATGATGATGTGTAAATGTGATGTATGATATGTGGACGGATGATCATGGATCATGTGATGTGTGTGTACTTGTGATTATTATTATTAGGGCATACGAGCCTCTATTTTATTTCTCATTTATTGTCAGGCCTACGTGCCTATGATTAAGTTGTAATCACACGAGGAGGTGCAGTAGGAGAGTGGAAGCGATAGCAGGACCCACTAGGTCGAGACGGACAATCACGATGCATGAAGATGTATCGAGATGCCGACAGAACTGTTGAAGACGAGATAGATGATCAAAAGGTATAGAGATGCACCACTATACACATAGATCTTGATGTGAGTAATTATGTCCACTAGCTCAGGCCTAATCATTTTAGGTTGTGGCCCATGATCATTTGGTGTGATTACTCATATGATATGTAATTGCTTATATATCTACTAGATATATATATATATATATTTTATTTATTTATATACGATGTAGATATATATTAAATATGTATGTGTGTGACATATCATATTATGAGATCAAATCAAAATCTCATATCTTGACAATAATAAGTTGGTAAACATGAGATAATTAGATTAACCCACATGACCTTCCATCGTTATAGGTAAGGACCAATTCTCGATGTAGGTTGAGTTGGTTGAGTCTCTCGAGACTCACTTATATCACGATTCGCTATCTTGCCAATGACATAGAGATGTAACCAGTGATTTGAGGACATGGTATGCTCGGTCATGTCCCTCGAGGGTATATTATTGAATTAGATGCATCTTGTAATGATGGTGCTGACTTAACGGAACATCATGGTTGGTCGAGTCTCTCAAGACTATGGTGGTTCAGAGGACGAACAAGACATGAATTACAAGGAGTTGTGATCGAAAAGAGTTGCCTACCTTTTGGGCTTATTGTGATTTGTCGAGTCCCTCAAGGTTACACTAAGATGCTAATTGGATCTCGATCCCCACTAGAAGTCTATCGGAGACTTCCGTTTCACATGTTGAGGGTGTCACATGACTCGTTAGTAAAATAATGAGAGCAGATTAAGATAGAAGTTCATATCTTGATTATTAATTTTTTTGTAAAATCTACATATTATTTATTTTTGCTACATCTTTATTTTCAGAAAATATCGCATTCAAATCCCTTACGTAGCATACTTAACGTCAACCACCTCACTAGTCCATATTATACGAATTGGCTTCGTAACTTGAGAATTATTCTCATGGTAGAGAAAATCATGAACATCCTTGATATAGTGATGCTCATGCCAGAGGAAGGGGCAAACGAGGATGAGATCGCTCGCTATGTGAAGTACATAGATGACTTCACTATTGTTCAAGATACATGTTGGGCTCCATGACTTGAAAGTTATAGAGACAACAAGAAAAAAGATGAATGTCATATTCATTCTCCTATATGTCCACAAACTGTTTGAGGAACAAGGAAGGACTCAAGTGATATGAGATATTCAAAAGCCTCTTTCCAAGTTAGGTTGGGTGAGGGGACACCGGTTTAGAATCATGTCCTAAAGATGATCGAGTAGATAGAGAAACTCACAAGTCTAGGAATGGTCCTAGAGGACAACCTATATGTGGATCTTGTGCTTGAGTCTCTATCAAATTCATTTTCACAGTTCATAATAAATTTTTTAATATGAACAAGCTTGAGGTGACTCTTCAGAGCTACTCAATATGTTGAGGGAGGCAAAGAGCACTATCAAGAAAAAGAAGCTAGTTCTCTATACTGATGAGACCAGAAAGAAAAGGAAGGCAGAAAAATCCCTTAAGAAGGGTAAGGGCAAAGGCAGATCGAGTAAAGAAAAGGTTACTAAGAAAGACCTAGCAAATGACAAAGACCAGTGCTTCCATTACGGTAAAGATGGGCACTAGAAGATGAACTGCAAAGAGTACCTTGCAGAGAGGGTGAAACAAAAGCTTAGAGAAGCTTCAGGTACTAGCATGGATGTAAGTGTCCAAGAGGAAATGAGATTATGTCACATCAATGAGGGAAAGATTCAAAAGTTACTAAAGGATGGATATCTAGATCCATTCAACTATAAGTCATATACAACTTGTGAGTCTTATCTTCATAGAAAACTAACCAACTCTCCATTTAGTGGGATTGGAGAGAGAGCTGTTAAGCTGTTGGAACTCATAAATAGTGATGTATGTGATCCCATGTCAACTCATACCATATGTGATTACTCCTACTTCATTATTTTTACTGATGATTTCTCAAGGTATGGATATATATACTTGATGAAGTATAAGTTCGAGGTCTTCGAGAAATTCAGGGAGTATAAGAATGAAGTGGAGAACCAAACTAGAAAGAATATCAAGACTCTTAGATCAGATCAGGGAGGTGAGTACTTAAGTACAAAGTTCACCCAGTTCCTCAAGGACTATTGGATTCTGTCTCAATGGACACCTCCTTATACACCTTAGCTCACTCGTGTATTCAAAAGGAGGAATCACACATTATTAGATATGGTGCAGTCCATGATGAGTTTCACTGACCTACTCATCTCATTCTGGGGATACACTCTAGAGACTACAACTTACCTTCTGAACAAAGTTCCGACTAAGTTGGTAGTATCTACTACATATAAGATATGGAAAGGAAATAAACCTATCTTAAGGTTGTTAAAATTTAGGGCTGCCTTGCACATGTTAAAAGACATAACCCCGATAAGTTAAAATCTAGGATGGAGTGGTGTAAGTTCGTGGGATACCCCAAAGAAACTTATGGGTATTATTTCTATCATTTCGAAGACCAAAAGGTCTTTGTAGCCAAGCGAGTGGTGTTCCTTAAGAAGGAATAAATTCTTGGTGGAGATTCCGTAGTCCTAGTGGTGTATCTGGTCCTTAGACTTGAGACACTAAGGATGTCCTGTATGAGTACTCCACTCTTTGATACCAAACTTATAGGTCTGAAAGTTCTAGATCTAGCATAGCTAGACAATAGGAGTAGTAGTCAATCATACGAGGGCTATTGAGTGTCAATAGAGGATCATCCGCTTTCGGTGTCATAAGTTGAATATCTCATGTATTCTTGCTCAGTCAAATCCCTAGCCAAGGTCATTTGGATTATGAGAAGAAAGAGTTCTTCGGAAGAATCTGATTAGAATAAGACTCGAGTAGAAACTATATAGGACTGACAGCACCATGCCCGGTATATGGTCTCTAGGATATTAAATGAATGAGAGACTATAGGTACATGGTAACTAAGGATAGATAGGTCCAAATGATTAGATTCCCTTGTATCATTTGGGGACTACAACATAGTGGCCTAATACGTCCATAGTCGATAAGTCAACTGAAATTATTATGAAAATAATAATTTATTGAGTCAAAAGGAGTTCTGAGAAGTATAACTCATGGCTAGTTCGATATTGGGCATAGAGGGTCACACATATATGGTAGACATTGCGACGAGTAGAGGTTCAGATAAGAGATATCCGTTGGAGCTCTTATTTTATTAGATATCCAATAAGCCCCTGAATTATTAGATCATATGGATGAGATTAACTAAAAACCAATGAGAGATAATTGGATTGAGATACACTAATCTAAGAGGCTTGGGTAGTTAGATGAAGAACCAATAACCAATAGGGAGGATCTATTAGGGTTAAGTTGACAAGGGATCTCTATAAATAGGAGGATGTCATAGGCTCATAAGCTAGAGGTTTCTTGGTTGTTACCTCCTATTCTCTTTTCCCCTTCTCCTCATCAGATAGTAGGTGTGGAGATTTGGAGATTGATTTGAGGAATATTATCATAGCCATATTGTGTGGATCACCGTTAGAGAGGAGGGCGCTTAACCTCTTTCATCTACTCCTATAGAATTGTAATGATCCAAGGATATACAATCTCCCTAGGTAAAACACAATCTCACACGTGGATTTAAGTTTCATGGATTTTTGCATACCAATCTTCGCAATACGATAAACACATCATTGAAAAATTTGGGAATTTTGGTTTTATGTTCTTCCGCTATGCATGTGATGTCATCGCTAGATTTTCCTACACTAACAATATATATAAGATAGCAAAAATAGCTTTCTTGCATAAGACAATGAGTTTAAAGTGTTGATATCAAGCAAGAAGGTAAATCTTGCCTAATACCTTCAAAATAAAAGATGGTCTAATTTAGTATGCAAAAAGTGATAATTTTTATATAACAATCTATATTGATATGATAAAAAAATAGTCAATCCAGACCAAATATAATATCAAAACTCTAAATCTCTAGGAGAATCAAATCAGCTAGAAGTTCATGTTCTCCAATAGAAACCAGACAAGATGACAAGATCAAGCTTGTTATCAAAGAATCTCCAATAGTCATAATTACGTATAGCATATAATCTAGCGGTCTATGATGAATGCCTAAGTAATAAGCAAAATATTACAAAACAATACATAGATTAGAACTATGGTCAAACAAAATTTTTGCACTTCTATTATGAGCATGAATAATACTTTCGACCACTGATTTAGAGGCTCTAGAATTGTATTTAGTGATAGCATACACTTTGACATAGGCGGACGATTTAGGAGGTAGTGGCTCTTTCTTCTTGTTCAAAGGGCAATCTTTTAATTTATGATCCAACTTCCCACAAGCTAAACAAGCTTTAGTCACCCCAAAACACATATTTGTTTCACTATTTAACCCGCGTTTTACACATGATTGAGTTTTTTATGGTGACTTCCCTTTTCAAATCTAGATATCTTGACTCTCTTATTACTATTTTCTGATTCATTTCATCTCTTGTTTTTGTTAGTAAACTTGTTCTTGCTATTCCTGCCCCTTATCTCTAGAGATTCTTTTTATTGTTCCCATCAAAGCTCAACCTCTACTTCCAACATAAGGGTGGCAAAAGAAATCCTTTCATTATCAGAACAATTTAGTACATCAAATATCTTCCCTATTCGCATTATCTATTATTTTGCCACCAATGGATTAAGTTCACAATTGAAATATGAAGAACTAAGCTTCTTAAATTATTCCATTCCTAGTCCATTATAATTTGATGTCCCTGATCAACACTTTCATCCCACTCAATTAATAAAAAATAGATGACGTAGGAGGATCAAATGTCCACCGCATTCTAGATTTCTAAAAGACATCAAACAAAATTTTCATTGATCTCTATATAATTTACTAAACCTTAATATATTTTGCATATTAAATAGATCAAATATCTTAGAGATCCTCAAATCATGCTCTTATACCAATTTTATCACGCCCCCCGAATTATCATATTTAGGAGGTGTGACCCTGCCTTAAATCAGTAATATTAATGGTAAGTGAGCTAAAAAGCTCAGCAAGTGACAAACATATTAATGGTAAGAGAGAGCATAGCTACAAGCAAACTTAGAATCCTATTGCAAGGTAGGGATACAAGAGTTCATAGATATTATCTCATTAGATATAGAATCGCAAATGTCATTTCATTCAAAATATATTTAGTTAATAACAAATGAAGTAAAGTATAATTGGAGCATATCAATGACTAAAAAGTATTTCGGGGCATATCAATAACATATAAATTATTTCAAAGCATATTAATGACATATAAAATATTTTGAAGCATATCAAAAGCATATGAAATATTTCGGATTATATCAATGGCATGTGAAATATTTTGGAGTATATCAATGACATATAAAATGTTTCGGAGCATATTAATGACATTTGAAACATTTCAAAGCATATCAATAGCGTATGAAATAATTCAGAGCATAATAATAACAAATAAAATATTTCAAAATATATCAATAACATAAGAAGTATTTTAGAATATATCAATGGCATAAGAAGCATTTTGGAGCATATCAAAGATTAAATATGAAACAGAAGCTCAAATATTGTGTTTGACATTGCATTCAATTTATTCTTATCTAAAGTACACATAGAAGCACATAACCAAACCTTTGGATATTATATCAAACATATAAAAGATGAAATGGGATCATAATATAATATGGTCTATCTATTTCTGAATGACCACCAAACATAAGTCTCCCACGTTTGGGAGCTCCATCCACTCACGTTTGAGTGAAGTCATATGGGACCAACAAAGCACCACGAGCTTTAAGTGTAACTTCTTTTCCCATTTCTAATAAATATTCACATTATCCCACAAATATCAGAGAATAAAAAGAATATTATGAATAATAAATTTAGCATATATCGGAAGCACATATGGAATAATGAAACGTACATGTGCTTTTATGAGTGAATACGATGCAAATATATTCTTAAAAAAATACATTCAAATTTGAAAGGAAATAAAAGCAAAAGTATACAAGGATTCCAAGTAATTAAATATAGCTCAATTGAAGAAAGAATGCTAAATGAATTCAATGTCTAAAGAGATAAAACTGGAATAGGCACATTTGACGAAAGTTTTGTTCTGATAGATTCTGTGAGGGATATTGTATAAATAATTTAAATGATCAATTATACTCTAATTTACTTAAGAAATATGTCATTAAAAATATATTTTAATTTAATTTTAGAGAAAATAGGTTTCATATGAATTGAACTTTCCAACATATTGACCAAAAAAACTTTCCAACAGAGGGTTATAAGTAGTTTAGTATCAAAAATCAAAAATTACGATCCTTATTTTTATAAAATGTGTAGGGTCAATTGAAATAGAAGTTTGGGTAGGCATTTGAACTCCAAATCTTTCAATCTAAGTATCGAAAGATAGATCTATGAGTTTAGTTTCCAACATAAGTTTTGCATAAATAAGAGTTTTCAACAAAGAGTTATAAGCAATTTAGTAACAACAGGTTAGAAATTTTGGTCTCTATTTTACTGAACTTGTAGGGTCATTTCAATTAGATGTTTGGGTAGGAAAATTTACTCCAAATCATTTAAATAAGCTATTAAAAGAAAGATTTACAAGTTTATATTTAGATCAAATAAGTTTTGTCTAAATTAGAAATCAGTACAAGGATTTATAGCTGAAATAGTGTAGAAGGGTCAGAATCTCGATAATTTTTCAAATTCAAACCTTTATATCCAAACAAGAGAGATATCATATTGCAAGGCTAGAACTATTCAAATTTCTCATATTCAAGGCAAAAGTAGAGATAAAATTATAGTGGAAAAGGATTAGAACACTTGCCTTTCAATGATTTTGATCCAAAGATGTTTTAAACCCAAATCCTCCTTCTACTCTTCCTCCTCCTCTTCTCCCTATTTTCCTATCTTCTTTCTTCCTCCACAGCTGCAGCTCATGCAGAGCATAGAGAGGCATAGTTGCTTGCTCTCCCCTCTCTTCTTCAGCTCCTCTCTCTCCTACAGTTGTAGTCACAACCCCCTCCTCTACTTCCTTCCTTCCTCCCCTCCTCTTCTTCCTTCCTCTTCTTCTTCTCCTAACTGCAGCCTCTTCTTCCTCTCCGACTGCTCTTCCTCTCCTTCTCTCCTAGCCATAGCCTTAGCCACAAGCCCCTTCCACTTCTTCCTTCCTTTCTCTCCTTCTCTTCTTCTTTCCCAACCACAGCCTCTTCCTTCTTTTTCTTCTCTTCTTTCTCTCCTTCTCTTCTTCCTTCCTCTTCTTCTTTCCCATCCATAGCCATCATAGCCATTGCCCCTTCTTTTCATTCTTTTCTTCCTCTCCTTCTCTTCTTCCTTCCTCTTCTTCTTTCCTAACAACAGCTGCCACAGTCGTAGCCCCTTTTTTCCCTTCTCTTCTTTCTCGCCTTCTCTTCTTCCTCTCCTTATCTTCTTCCTTCCTCTTCTTCTTTCTATTGAATCTCGGATTTTGATGATGAAAATAATTGATAAGTGTTTATAATTTGATATGTGTTTTGAGTGACGTAGGATGCTTCAATCAGGATGAGACAATTAAAGCAAGAAGAATCATGTTGGGCTGAAGGAAAACATGTTAGAAGATTAGATGTCGAGATCGGTAGATGTATCGATAGAAGACTTCAGGGCATGGATTCGGGCATCAGGCCATGAAGAGCAGATATTACCACAAGGATATTGGAGTTGCAAAGGTCAACTGGCTGATTGGGCAATAGGCCGCAAGAGAGGATGATACGCTGAAGAATCGGACGAAGCGTCGATGAACCAATGACATGCCGGACAACATGATTCATGATTAGTAATAATTGTCTAGATTGAAGTGTATTTTATGTGTGTAGGATTAACTACGATAGCAAGGCATAAAGCAAAATGAAGTCCTGGAGTTAAAAGAGCGATTTCGTTGGGAGTTCGAGAGTTCACCAGAAGTCCGGATGTTCATCGGAAGTTATGCCAGAATTGATCGAGAAGTCCAGGAGCTTGTCAAAGAAGCTCATCGGAACTCACTAAGAAGATCATAGTGAAGTCCAAGAGCTTGTCGGGAGTCCACTGGAACATTGCCGAGAGATCATCGGAAGTTCACCGAAAGATTGTCGGAAGAAACCTAGACTTAACGGACTTTGTTTAGCTTTGTAGGTGTCTTCAAATTCATAGTTAGCACATAATTGGGATTAGAATTGGGCCAACCCAATTAGGGGATAGTTGGGCCAAGTTTCGACTGTGTTGGGCCAAGAGAAAGGCCCAAATAGTGACCAAATAGGTGAAACCATCGTGGCATAGTCTCCATACTATGTCAGGCGGTGGTACCGCCAATCTAGGTAGTGGTACTGTCAGGAACGGGGTTGACACTAAGAGGGAGGGGTGAATTAGTGCAGTGGATATAAATGTCAGTTTCGAAAAATCTTTCATACGATAAAACTTAAACTCGAAAATGCTTAACTTGAAACACATGTTCGTAAGTGCATTAAAGGCAGTAAGCTATTAAAGAGGTTTGCAGTAAAGATAAATTGCTCAAAGTAAAATGCAAACCAGATTCTAGAGTGGTTCGGTCATCATGACCTACATCCACTTCGTCGATTCCTCTTCCATCGAGGCCATCGGCATCCACTATCGGTCTTCCTTCAATAGGCAAAGACCAACCACCTTTTACAACTCGATTCTCCTTTCACTAGGTTTAGGAGATAACCCTTACACGCCCACTCACTCCTCTCTCAAACTATTCTAACACTTAGAACTTTGAGAGGAGCTCACACAAGATTATAGTAGCGTTTCTATCCTTTTTTAGTCTCATAAGATTACAGTAGTTTAACTTATCAAGTATGACATATAGATAGGGGGAGTTAAGGTTAACTCCATTATCAATTGATTGTCATCATCAAAAAGGGGGAGATTGTTGAATCTCGGATTTTGATGATGAAGTCAATTATCATTTGTTATCTAATCCAAATGTTAAGATGGATTACAAGGAGTTATGATCGAAAAGAGTTGCCTACCTTTTGGGCTTATTGTGATTTGTCGAGTCCCTCAAGGTTACACTAAGATGCTAATTGGATCTCGATCCCCACTAGAAGTCTATCGGAGACTTCCGTTTCACATGTTGAGGGTGTCACATGACTCGTTAGTAAAATAATGAGAGTAGATTAAGATAGAAGTTCATATCTTGATTATTTATTTTTTTGTAAAATCTACATATTATTTATTTTTGCTACATCTTTATTTTCAGAAAATATCGCTTTCAAATCCCTTACGTAGCATACTTAACGTCAACCGCCTCACTAGTCCATATTATACGGATTGGCTTCGTAACTTGAGAATTATTCTCATGGTAGAGAAAATCGTGAACATCCTTGATATAGTGATGCTCCTGCCAGAGGAAGGGGCAAACAAGGATGAGATCGCTCGCTATGTGAAGTACATAGATGACTTCACTATTGTTCAGTATTACATGTTGGGCTCCATGACTTCTGAGTTATAGAGACAACATGAAAAGATGAATGTCATATTCATTCTCCTATATGTCCACAAACTGTTTGAGGAACAAGGAAGGACTCAGTGATATGAGATATCCAAGAGCCTCTTCTGCGCTAGGTTGGCTGAGGGGACACCAGTTTAGAATCATGTCCTAAAGATGATCGAGTAGATAGAGAAACTCACAGGTCTAGGAATGGTCCTAGAGGACAACCTATATGTGGATCTTGTGCTTCAGTCTCTATCAAATTCATTTTCACAGTTCATAATGAATTTTAATATGAACAAGCTTGAGGTGACTCTTCCCGAGCTACTCAATATGTTGAGGGAGGCAAAGAGCACTATCAAGAAAAAGAAGCTAGTTCTCTATACTGATGAGACCAGAAAGAAAAGGAAGGCAGAAAAATCCCTTAAGAAGGGTAAGGGCAAGGGCAGATCGGGTAAAGAAAAGGTTATTAAGAAAGACCTAGCAAATGACAAAGACCAGTGCTTCCATTACGGTAAAGATGGGCACTAGAAGATGAACTGCAAAGAGTACCTTGCAGAGAGGGTGAAACAAAAGCTTAGAGATGCTTCAGGTACTAGCATGGATGTAAGTGTCCAAGAGGAAATGAGATTATGTCACATCGAGAGAAGGATTCAAAAGTTACTAAAGGATGGATATCTAGATCCATTCAACTATAAGTCATATACAACTTGTGAGTCTTATCTTCATAGAAAACTAACCAACTCTCCATTTAGTGGGATTGGAGAGAGAGATGTTAAGCTGTTGGAACTCATAAATAGTGATGTATATGATCCCATGTCAACTCATACCATAGGTGATTACTCCTACTTCATTATTTTTACGGATGATTTCTCAAGGTATGGATATATATACTTGATGAAGTATAAGTTCGAGGTCTTCGAGAAATTCAGGGAGTATAAGAATGAAGTGGAGAACCATACTAGAAAGAATATCAAGACTCTTAGATCAGATCAAGGAGGTGAGTACTTAAGTACAAAGTTCACCCAGTTCCTCAAGGCCTAGTGGATTCTGTCTCAATGGACACCTCCTTATACACCTTAGCTCACTCGTGTATTCAAAAGGAGGAATCACACATTATTAGATATCGTGTAGTACATGATGAGTTTCACTGACCTACTCATCTCATTCTGGGGATACACTCTAGAGACTACAACTTACCTTCTGAACAAAGTTCCGACTAAGTTGGTAGTATCTACTACATATAAGATATGGAAAGGAAATAAACCTGATCTTAAGGTTGTTAAAATTTAGGGCTGCCTTGCACATGTTAAAAGACATAACCCCGATAAGTTAAAATCTAGGATGGAGTGGTGTAAGTTCGTGGGATTCCCCAAAGAAACTTATGGGTATTATTTCTATCATTTCGAAGACCAAAAGCTCTTTGTAGCCAAGCGAGTGGTGTTCCTTAAGAAGGAATAAATTCTTGGTGGAGATTCCGTAGTCCTAGTGGTGTATCTGGTCCTTAGACTTGAGACACTAAGGATGTCCTGTATGAGTACTCCACTCTTTGATACCAAACTTATAGGTATGAAAGTTCTAGATCTAGCATAGCTAGACAACAGGAGTAGTAGTCAATCATACGAGGGCTATTGAGTGTCAATAGAGGATCATCCGCTTTCGGTGTCATAAGTTGAATATCTCATATATTCTTGCTCAGTCAAATCCCTAGCCAAGGTCATTTGGATTATGAGAAGAAAGAGTTCTTCGGAAGAATCTGATTAGAATGAGACTCGAGTAGAAACTATATAGGACTGACAGCACCATGCCCGGTATATGGTCTCTAGGATATTAAATGAATGAGAGACTATAGGTACACGGTAACTAAGGATAGATAGGTCCAAATGATTAGATTCCCTTGTATCATTTGGGGACTACAACATAGTGTCCTAATACGTCCATAGTCGATAAGTCAACTGAAATTATTATGAAAATAATAATTTTTTGAGTCAAAAGGAGTTCTGAGAAGTATAACTCATGGCTAGTTCGATATTGGGCATAGAGGGTCACACATATATGGTAGACATTGCGACGAGTAGAGGTTCAGATAAGAGATATCTGTTGGAGCTATTATTTTATTAGATATCGAATAAGCCCCTGAATTATTAGATCATATGGATGAGATTAACTAAAAACCAATGAGAGATAATTGGATAGAGATACACTAATCTAAGAGGCTTGGGTAGTTAGATGAAGAACCAATAACCAATAAGGAGGATCTATTAGGGTTAAGTTGACAAGGGATCTCTATAAATAGGAGGATGTCATAGGCTCATAAGCTAGAGGTTTCTTGGTTGTTACCTCCTATTCTCTTTTCCCCTTCTCCTCATCAAATAGTAGGTGTGGAGATTTGGAGATTGATTTGAGGAATATTATCATAGCCATATTGTGTGGATCACCGTTAGAGAGGAGGGCGCTTAACCTCTTTCATCTACTCCTATAGAATTGTAATGATCCAAGGATATACAATCTCCCTAGGTAAAACACAATATCACACGTGGATTTAAGTTTCATGGATTTTTGCATACCAATCTTCGCAATACGATAAACACATCATTGAAAAATTTGGGAATTTTGGTTTTATGTTCTTCCGCTATGCATGTGATGTCATCGCTAGATTTTCCTACACTAACAATATATATAAGATAGCAAAAATAGCTTTCTTGCATAAGACAATGAGTTTAAAGTGTTGATATCAAGCAAGAAGGTAAATCTTGCCTAATACCTTCAAAATAAAAGATGGTCTAATTTAGTATGCAAAAAGTGATAATTTTTATATAACAATCTATATTGATATGATAAAAAAATAGCCAATCCAGACCAAATATAATATCAAAACTCCAAATCTCTAGGAGAATCAAATCAGCTAGAAGTTCATGTTCTCCAATAGAAACCAGACAAGATGACTAGATCAAGCTTGTTATCAAAGAATCTCCAATAGTCATAATTACGTATAGCATATAATCTAGCGGTCTATGATGAATGCCTAAGTAATAAGCAAAATATTACAAAACAATACATAGATTAGAACTATGGTCAAACAAAATTTTTGCACTTCTATTATGAGCATGAATAATACTTTCGACCACTGATTTAGAGGCTCTAGAATTGTATTTAGTGATAGCATACACTCTGACATAGGCGGATGATTTAGGAGGTAGTGGCTCTTTCTTCTTGTTCAAAGGGCAATCTTTTAATTTATGATCCAACTTCCCACAAGCTAAACAAGCTTTAGTCACCCCAAAACACATATTTGTTTCACTATTTAACCCGCATTTTACACATGATTGAGGTTTTTATGGTGACTTCCCTTTTCAAATCTAGATATCTTGACTCTCTTATTACTATTTTCTGATTCATTTCCTCTCTTGTTTTTGTTAGTAAACTTGTTCTTGCTATTCCTGCCCCTGATCTCTAGAGATTCTTTTTATTGTTCCCATCAAAGCTCAACCTCTACTTCCAACATAAGGGTGGCAAAAGAAATTCTTTAATTATCAGAACAATTTAGTACATCAAATATCTTCCCTATTCGCATTATCTATTATTTTGCCACCAATGGATTAAGTTCATAATTGAAATATGAAGAACTAAGCTTCTTAAATTATTCCATTCCTAGTCCATTATAATTTGATGTCCCTGATCAACACTTTCATCCCACTCAATTAATAAAAAATAGATGACGTAGGAGGATCAAATGTCCTCCGCATTCTAGATTTCTAAAAGACATCAAACAAAATTTTCATTGATCTCTATATAATTTACTAAACCTTAATATATTTTGCATATTAAATAGATCAAATATCTTAGTGATCCTCAAATCATGCTCTTATACCAATTTTATCACGCCCCCCGAATTATCATATTTAGGAGGTGTGACCCTGCCTTAAATCAGTAATATTAAAATTTCATCAACAATTCAATCTAGTATCTAAACTAACATTTGTGGACACTAAGAAACATTCAAGTATCATTCACTCTCATAAAACTTATGCGGTTTATAATCATACACCACATCACTCGATAATTCATAAAATCTAAAGCCAACTTAACAAAATAAAAACTATATCATAAATCCATAAGTATGAGAATATATATGATTACAAAACCAACATTTACAATAAGTTCATATTATTATACAAATTAAACTTAACATTTCAAAATTCCAAATATGAGAGGTCTTTTAAAACTTTTACACAATATATCAATTCAAATATGTCGACAATATTTCATTATATGCAAAATACACTTATACAACAACAACATAATAGCCCATAAAGACTTGTCCATAATTTGAATAGCTTTTCACTACCTCAGCCCAGTTCTAACATTTTAGTGAGTGACAAGCTAACCTGAAAAATTTATATAACAATAAGTGAGCTAAAAAGCTCAGCAAGTGACAAACATATTAATGGTAAGAGAGAGCATAGCTACAAGCAAACTTAGAATCCTATTGCAAGGTAGGGATACAAGAGTTCATAGATATTATCTCATTAGATATAGAATCGCAAATGTCATTTCATTCAAAATATATTTAGTTAATAACAAATGAAGTAAAGTATAATTGGAGCATATCAATGACTAAAAAGTATTTCGGGGCATATCAATAACATATAAATTATTTCAAAGCATATTAATGACATATAAAATATTTTGAAGCATATCAAAAGCATATGAAATATTTCGGATTATATCAATGGCATGTGAAATATTTTGGAGTATATCAATGACATATAAAATGTTTCGGAGCATATTAATGACATTTGAAACATTTCAAAGCATATCAATAGCGTATGAAATAATTCAGAGCATAATAATAACAAATAAAATATTTCAAAATATAACAATAACATAAGAAGTATTTTAGAATATATCAATGGCATAAGAAGCATTTTGGAGCATATCAAAGATTAAATATGAAACAGAAGCTCAAATATTGTGTTTGACATTGCATTCAATTTATTCTTATCTAAAGTACACATAGAAGCACATAACCAAACCTTTGGATATTATATCAAACATATAAAAGATGAAATGGGATCATAATATAATATAGTCTATCTATTTCTGATTGACCACCAAACATAAGTCTCCCACGTTTGGGAGCTCCATCCACTCACGTTTGAGTGAAGTCATAGGGGACCAACAAAGCACCACGAGCTTTAAGTGTAACTTCTTTTACCATTTCTAATAAATATTCACATTATCCCACAAATATCAGAGAATAAAAAGAATATTATGAATAATAAATTTAGCATATATCGGAAGCACATATGTAATAATGAAACGTACATGTGCTTTTATGAGTGAATACGATGCAAATATATTCTTAAAAAAATACATTCAAATTTGAAAGGAAATAAAAGCAAAAGTATACAAGGATTCCAAGTAATTAAATATAGCTCAATTGAAGAAAGAATGCTAAATGAATTCAATGTCTAAAGAGATAAAACTGGAATAGGCACATTTGACGAAAGTTTTGTTCTGATAGATTCTGTGAGGGATATTGTATAAATAATTTAAACGATCAATTATACTCTAATTTACTTAAGAAATATGTCATTAGAAATATATTTTAATTTAATTTTAGAGAAAATAGGTTTCATATGAATTGAACTTTCCAACATATTGACCAAAAAAACTTTCCAACAGAGGGTTATAAGTAGTTTAGTATCAAAAATCAAAAATTACGATCCTTATTTTTCTAAAATGTGTAGGGTCAATTGAAATAGAAGTTTGGGTAGGCATTTGAACTCCAAATCTTTCAATCTAAGTATCGAAAGATAGATCTATGAGTTTAGTTTCCAACATAAGTTTTGCATAAATAAGAGTTTTCAACAAAGAGTTATAAGCAATTTAGTAACAACAGGTTAGAAATTTTGGTCTCTATTTTACTGAACTTGTAGGGTCATTTCAATTAGATGTTTGGGTAGGAAAATTTACTCCAAATCATTTAAATAAGCTATTAAAAGAAAGCTTTACAAGTCTATATTTAGATCAAATAAGTTTTGTCTAAATTAGAAATCAGTACAAGGATTTATAGCTGAAATAGTGTAGAAGGGTCAGAATCTCGATAATTTTTCAAATTCAAACCTTTATATCCAAACAAGAGAGATATCATATTGCAAGGCTAGAACTATTCAAATTTCTCGTATTCAAGGCAAAAGTAGAGATAAAATTATAGTGGAAAAGGATTAGAACACTTGCCTTTCACTGATTTTGATCCAAAGATGTTTTAAACCCAAATCCTCCTTCTACTCTTCCTCCTCCTCTTCTCCCTATTTTCCTATCTTCTTTCTTCCTCCACAGCTGCAGCTCATGCAGAGAATAGAGAGGCATAGTTGCTTGCTCTCCCCTCTCTTCTTCAGCTCCTCTCTCTCCTACAGTTGTAGTCACAACCCCCTCCTCTACTTCCTTCCTTCCTCCCCTCCTCTTCTTCCTCCCTCTTCTTCTTCTCCTAACTGCAGCCTCTTCTTCCTCTCCGACTGCTCTTCCTCTCCTTCTCTCCTAGCCATAGCCTTAGCCACAAGCCCCTTCCACTTCTTCCTTCCTTTCTCTCCTTCTCTTCTTCTTTCCCAACCACAGCCTCTTCCTTCTTTTTCTTCTCTTCTTTCTCTCCTTCTCTTCTTCCTTCCTCTTCTTCTTTCCCATCCATAGCCGTCATAGCCATTGCCCCTTCTTTTCATTCTTTTCTTCCTCTCCTTCTCTTCTTCCTTCCTCTTCTTCTTTCCCAACAACAACCACAAATGTAGCCCCTTTTTCCCTTCTCTTCTTTCTAGCCTTCTCTTCTTCCTCTCCTTATCTTCTTCCTTCCTCTTCTTCTTTCTATTGAATCTCTAGGATTTTGATGATGAAAATAATTGATAAGTGTTTATAATTTGATATGTGTTTTGAGTGACGTAGGATGCTTCAATCAGGATGAGACAATTAAAGCAAGAAGAATCATGTTGGGCTGAAGGAAAACATGTTAGAAGATTAGATGTCGAGATCGGTAAATGTATCGATAGAAGACTTCAGGGCATGGATTCGGGCATCAGGCCATGAAGAGCAGATATTACACCAAGGATATTGGAGTTGCAAAGGTCTACTGGCTGATTGGGCAATGGGCCGCAAGAAAGGACGATACGCTGAAGAATCGGACGAAGCGTCGATGAACCAATGACATGCCGGACAACATGATTCATGATTAGTAATAATTGTCTAGATTGAAGTGTATTTTATGTGTGTAGGATTAACTACGATAGCAAGGCATAAAGCAAAATGAAGTCCTGGAGTTAAAAGAGCGATTTCGTTGGGAGTTCGAGAGTTCACCAGAAGTCCGGATGTTCATCGGAAGTTATGCCAGAATTGATCGAGAAGTCCAGGAGCTTGTCAAAGAAGCTCATCGGAACTCACTAAGAAGATCATAGTGAAGTCCAAGAGCTTGTCGAGAGTCCACTGGAACATTGCCGAGAGATCATCGGAAGTTCACCGAAAGATTGTCGGAAGAAACCTAGACTTAACGGACTTTGTTTAGCTTTGTAGGTGTCTTCAAATTCATAGTTAGCACATAATTGGGATTAGAATTGGGCCAACCCAATTAGGGGATAGTTGGGCCAAGTTTCGACTGTGTTGGGCCAAGAGAAAGGCCCAAATAGTGACCAAATAGGTGAAACCATCGTGGCATAGTCTCCATACTATGTCAGGCGGTGGTACCGCCAATCTAGGTAGTGGTACTGTCAGGAACGGGGTTGACACTAAGAGGGAGGGGTGAATTAGTGCCGTGGATATAAATGTCAGTTTCGAAAAATCTTTCATACGATAAAACTTAAACTCGAAAATGCTTAACTTGAAACACATGTTCGTAAGTGCATTAAAGGCAGTAAGCTATTAAAGAGGTTTGCAGTAAAGATAAATTGCTCAAAGTAAAATGCAAACCAGATTCTAGAGTGGTTCGGTCATCATGACCTACATCTACTTCATCGATTCCTCTTCCATCGAGGCCATCGGCATCCACTATTGGTCTTCCTTCAATAGGCAAAGACCAACCACCTTTTACAACTCGATTCTCCTTTCACTAGGTTTAGGAGATAACCCTTACACGCCCACTCACTCCTCTCTCAAACTATTCTAACACTTAGAACTTTGAGAGGAGCTCACACAAGATTATAGTAGCGTTTCTATCCTTTTTTAGTCTCATAAGATTACAGTAGTTTAACTTATCAAGTATGACATATAGATAGGGGGAGTTAAGGTTAACTCCATTATCAATTGATTGTCATCATCAAAAAGGGGGAGATTGTTGAATCTCGGATTTTGATGATGAAGTCAATTGTCATTTGTTATCTAATCCAAATGTTAAGATGGATTACAAGGAGTTATGATCGAAAAGAGTTGCCTACCTTTTGGGCTTATTGTGATTTGTCGAGTCCCTCAAGGTTACACTAAGATGCTAATTGGATCTCGATCCCCACTAGAAGTCTATCGGAGACTTCCGTTTCACATGTTGAGGGTGTCACATGACTCGTTAGTAAAATAATGAGAGTAGATTAAGATAGAAGTTCATATCTTGATTATTTATTTTTTTATAAAATCTACATATTATTTATTTTTGCTACATCTTTATTTTCAGAAAATATCGCTTTCAAATCCCTTACGTAGCATACTTAACGTCAACCGCCTCACTAGTCCATATTATATGGATTGGCTTCATAACTTGAGAATTATTCTCATGGTAGAGAAAATCGTGAACATCCTTGATATAGTGATGCTCCTGCCAGAGGAAGGGGCAAACGAGGATGAGATCGCTCGCTATGTGAAGTACATAGATGACTTTACTATTGCTTAGTATTACATGTTGGGCTCCATGACTTCTGAGTTATAGAGACAACATGAAAAGATGAATGTCATATTCATTCTCCTATATGTCCACAAACTGTTTGAGGAACAAGGAAGGACTCAGTGATATGAGATATCCAAGAGCCTCTTCCGCGCTAGGTTGGCTGAGGGGACACCAGTTTAGAATCATGTCCTAAAGATGATCGAGTAGATAGAGAAACTCACAGGTCTAGGAATGGTCCTAGAGGACAACCTATATGTGGATCTTGTGCTTCAGTCTCTATCAAATTCATTTTCACAGTTCATAATGAATTTTAATATGAACAAGTTTGAGGTGACTCTTCCCGAGCTACTCAATATGTTGAGGGAGGCAAAGAGCACTATCAAGAAAAAGAAGCTAGTTCTCTATACTGATGAGACCAGAAAGAAAAGGAAGGCAGAAAAATCCCTTAAGAAGGGTAAGGGCAAGGGCAGATCGGGTAAAGAAAAGGTTATTAAGAAAGACCTAGCAAATGACAAAGACTAGTGCTTCCATTACGGTAAAGATGGGCACTAGAAGATGAACTGCAAAGAGTACCTTGCAGAGAGGGTGAAACAAAAGCTTAGAGATGCTTCAGGTACTAGCATGGATGTAAGTGTCCAAGAGGAAATGAGATTATGTCACATCGAGGGAAGGATTCAAAAGTTACTAAAGGATGGATATCTAGATCCATTCAACTATAAGTCATATACAACTTGTGAGTCTTATCTTCATAGAAAACTAACCAACTCTCCATTTAGTGGGATTGGAGAGAGAGATGTTAAGCTGTTGGAACTCATAAATAGTTATGTATGTGATCCCATGTCAACTCATACCATAGGTGATTACTCCTACTTCATTATTTTTACTGATGATTTCTCAAGGTATGGATATATATACTTGATGAAGTATAAGTTCGAGGTCTTCGAGAAATTCAGGGAGTATAAGAATGAAGTGGAGAACTATACTAGAAAGAATATCAAGACTCTTAGATCAGATCAAGGAGGTGAGTACTTAAGTACAAAGTTCACCCAGTTCCTCAAGGACTATTGGATTCTGTCTCAATGGACATCTCCTTATACACCTTAGCTCACTCGTGTATTCAAAAGGAGGAATCACACATTATTAGATATCGTGTAGTCCATAATGAGTTTCACTGACCTACTCATCGCATTCTGGGGATACACTCTAGAGACTACAACTTACCTTCTGAACAAAGTTCCGACTAAGTTGGTAGTATCTACTACATATAAGATATGGAAAGGAAATAAACCTGATCTTAAGGTTGTTAAAATTTAGGGCTGCCTTGCACATGTTAAAAGACATAACCCCGATATGTTAAAATCTAGGATGGAGTGGTGTAAGTTCGTGGGATTCCCCAAAGAAACTTATGGGTATTATTTCTATCATTTCGAAGACCAAAAGCTCTTTGTAGCCAAGCGAGTGGTGTTCCTTAAGAAGGAATAAATTCTTGGTGGAGATTCCGTAGTCCTAGTGGTGTATCTGGTCCTTAGACTTGAGACACTAAGGATGTCCTGTATGAGTACTCCACTCTTTGATACCAAACTTATAGGTCTGAAAGTTCTAGATCTAGCATAGCTAGACAACAGGAGTAGTAGTCAATCATACGAGGGCTATTGAGTGTCAATAGAGGATCATCCGCTTTCGGTGTCATAAGTTGAATATCTCATGTATTCTTGCTCAGTCAAATCCCTAGCCAAGGTCATTTGGATTATGAGAAGAAAGAGTTCTTCGGAAGAATCTGATTAGAATGAGACTCGAGTAGAAACTATATAGGACTGACAGCACCATGCCCGGTATATGGTCTCTAAGATATTAAATGAATGAGAGACTATAGGTATACGGTAACTAAGGATAGATAGGTCCAAATGATTAGATTCCCTTGTATCATTTGGGGACTACTGCATAGTGGCCTAATACGTCCATAGTCGATAAGTCAACTGAAATTATTATGAAAATAATAATTTATTGAGTCAAAAGGAGTTCTGAGAAGTATAACTCATGGCTAGTTCGATATTGGGAATAGAGGGTCACATATATATGGTAGACATTGCGACGAGTAGAGGTTCAGATAAGAGATATCCGTTGGAGCTCTTATTTTATTAGATATCCAATAAGCCCCTGAATTATTAGATCATATGGATGAGATTAACTAAAAACCAATGAGAGATAATTGGATAGAGATACACTAATCTAAGAGGCTTGGGTAGTTAGATGAAGAACCAATAACCAATAGGGAGGATCTATTAGGGTTAAGTTGACAAGGGATCTCTATAAATAGGAGGATGTCATAGGCTCATAAGCTAGAGGTTTCTTGGTTGTTACCTCCTATTCTCTTTTCCCCTTCTCCTCATCAGATAGTAGGTGTGGAGATTTGGGGAGTGATTTGAGGAATATTATCATAGCCATATTGTGTGGATCACCGTTATAGAGGAGGGCGCTTAACCTCTTTCATCTACTCCTATAGAATTGTAATGATCCAAGGATATACAATCTCCCTAGGTAAAACACAATCTCACACGTGGATTTAAGTTTCATGGATTTTTGCATACCAATCTTCGCAATACGATAAACACATCATTGAAAAATTTGGGAATTTTGGTTTTATGTTCTTCCGCTATGCATGTGATGTCATCCCTAGATTTTCCTACACTAACAATATATATAAGATAGCAAAAATAGCTTTTTTGCATAAGACAATGAGTTTAAAGTGTTGATATCAAGAAAGAAGGTAAATCTTGCCTAATACCTTCAAAATAAAAGATGGTCTAATTTAGTATGCAAAAAGTGATAATTTTTATATAACAATCTATATTGATATGATAAAAAAATAGCCAATCCAGACCAAATATAATATCAAAACTCCAAATCTCTAGGAGAATCAAATCAGCTAGAAGTTCATGTTCTCCAATAGAAACCAGACAAGATGACTAGATCAAGCTTGTTATCAAAGAATCTCCAATAGTCATAATTACGTATAGCATATAATCTAGCGGTGTATGATGAATGCCTAAGTAATAAGCAAAATATTACAAAACAATACATAGATTAGAACTATATTCAAACAAAATTTTTGCACTTCTATTATGAGCATGAATAATACTTTCGACCACTGATTTAGAGGCTCTAGAATTGTATTTAGTGATAGCATACACTCTGACATAGGCGGACGATTTAGGAGGTAGTGGCTCTTTCTTCTTGTTCAAAGGGCAATCTTTTAATTTATGATCCAACTTCCCACAAGCTAAACAAGCTTTAGTCACCCCAAAAACACATATTTGTTTCACTATTTACCCAAGATTTTTACACATGATTGAGTTTTTTTATGGTGACTTCCCTTTTCAAATCTAGATATCTTGACTCTCTTATTACTATTTTCTGATTCATTTCCTCTCTTGTTTTTGTTAGTAAACTTGTTCTTGCTATTCCTGCCCCTGATCTCTAGAGATTCTTTTTATTGTTCCCATCAAAGCTCAACCTCTACTTCCAACATAGGGTGGCAAAAGAAATTCTTTAATTATCAGAACAATTTAGTACATCAAATATCTTCCCTATTCGCATTATCTATTATTTTGCCACCAATGGATTAAGTTCACAATTGAAATATGAAGAACTAAGCTTCTTAAATTATTCCATTCCTAGTCCATTATAATTTGATGTCCCTGATCAACACTTTCATCCCACTCAATTAATAAAAAATAGATGACGTAGGAGGATCAAATGTCCTCCGCATTCTAGATTTCTAAAAGACATCAAACAAAATTTTCATTGATCTCTATATAATTTACTAAACCTTAATATATTTTGCATATTAAATAGATCAAATATCTTAGTGATCCTCAAATCATGCTCTTATACCAATTTTATCACGCCCCCCGAATTATCATATTTAGGAGGTGTGACCCTGCCTTAAATCAGTAATATTAAAATTTCATCAACAATTCAATCTAGTATCTAAACTAACATTTGTGGACACTAAGAAACATTCAAGTATCATTCACTCTCATAAAACTTATGCAGTTTATAATCATACACCACATCACTCGATAATTCATAAAATCTAAAGCCAACTTAACAAAATAAAAACTATATCATAAATCCATAAGTATGAGAATATATATGATTACAAAACCAACATTTACAATAAGTTCATATTATTATACAAATTAAACTTAACATTTCAAAATTCCAAATATGAGAGGTCTTTTAAAACTTTTACACAATATATCAATTAAAATATGTCGACAATATTTCATTATATGCAAAATACACTTATACAACAACAACATAATAGCCCATAAAGACTTGTCCATAATTTGAATAGCTTTTCACTACCTCAGCCCAGTTCTAACATTTTAGTGAGTGACAAGCTAACCTGAAAAATTTATATAACAATAAGTGAGCTAAAAAGCTCAGCAAGTGACAAACATATTAATGGTAAGAGAGAGCATAGCTACAAGCAAACTTAGAATCCTATTGCAAGGTAGGGATACAAGAGTTCATAGATATTATCTCATTAGATATAGAATCGCAAATGTCATTTCATTCAAAATATATTTAGTTAATAACAAATGAAGTAAAGTATAATTGGAGCATATCAATGACTAAAAAGTATTTCGGGGCATATCAATAACATATAAATTATTTCAAAGCATATTAATGACATATAAAATATTTTGAAGCATATCAAAAGCATATGAAATATTTCGGATTATATCAATGGCATGTGAAATATTTTGGAGTATATCAATGACATATAAAATGTTTCGGAGCATATTAATGACATTTGAAACATTTCAAAGCATATCAATAGCGTATGAAATAATTCAGAGCATAATAATAACAAATAAAATATTTCAAAATATATCAATAACATAAGAAGTATTTTAGAATATATCAATGGCATAAGAAGCATTTTGGAGCATATCAAAGATTAAATATGAAACAGAAGCTCAAATATTGTGTTTGACATTGCATTCAATTTATTCTTATCTAAAGTACACATAGAAGCACATAACCAAACCTTTGGATATTATATCAAACATATAAAAGATGAAATGGGATCATAATATAATATAGTCTATCTATTTCTGAATGACCACCAAACATAAGTCTCCCACGTTTGGGAGCTCCATCCACTCACGTTTGAGTGAAGTCATAGGGGACCAACAAAGCACCACGAGCTTTAAGTGTAACTTCTTTTACCATTTCTAATAAATATTCACATTATCCCACAAATATCAGAGAATAAAAAGAATATTATGAATAATAAATTTAGCATATATCGGAAGCACATATGGAATAATGAAACGTACATGTGCTTTTATGAGTGAATACGATGCAAATATATTCTTAAAAAAATACATTCAAATTTGAAAGGAAATAAAAGCAAAAGTATACAAGGATTCCAAGTAATTAAATATAGCTCAATTGAAGAAAGAATGCTAAATGAATTCAATGTCTAAAGAGATAAAACAGGAATAGGCACATTTGACGAAAGTTTTGTTCTGATAGATTCTGTGAGGGATATTGTATAAATAATTTAAACGATCAATTATACTCTAATTTACTTAAGAAATATGTCATTAAAAATATATTTTAATTTAATTTTAGAGAAAATAGGTTTCATATGAATTGAACTTTCCAACATATTGACCAAAAAAAACTTTCCAAAGAGAGGGTTATAAGTAGTTTAGTATCAAAAAATCAAAAAATTACGATCCTTATTTTTTTATAAAATGTGTAGGGTCAATTGAAATAGAAGTTTGGGTAGGCATTTGAACTCCAAATCTTTCAATCTAAGTATCGAAAGATAGATCTATGAGTTTAGTTTCCAACATAAGTTTTGCATAAATAAGAGTTTTCAACAAAGAGTTATAAGCAATTTAGTAACAACAGGTTAGAAATTTTGGTCTCTATTTTACTGAACTTGTAGGGTCATTTCAATTAGATGTTTGGGTAGGAAAATTTACTCCAAATCATTTAAATAAGCTATTAAAAGAAATATTTACAAGTTTATATTTAGATCAAATAAGTTTTGTCTAAATTAGAAATCAAGTACAAGGGATATATAGTGAAATAGTGTAGAAGGGTCAGAATCTGATAATTTTTCAAATTCAAACCTTTATATCCAAACAAGAGAGATATCATATTGCAAGGCTAGAACTATTCAAATTTCTCATATTCAAGGCAAAAGTAGAGATAAAATTATAGTGGAAAAGGATTAGAACACTTGCCTTTCAATGATTTTGATCCAAAGATGTTTTAAACCCAAATCCTCCTTCTACTCTTCCTCCTCCTCTTCTCCCTATTTTCCTATCTTCTTTCTTCCTCCACAGCTGCAGCTCATGTAGAGCATAGAGAGGCATAGTTGCTTGCTCTCCCCTCCCTTCTTCAGCTCCTCTCTCTCCTACAGTTGTAGTCACAACCCCCTCCTCTACTTCCTTCCTCTTCTTCTTCTCCTAACTGCAGCCTCTTCTTCCTCTCCGACTGCTCTTCCTCTCCTTCTCTCCTAGCCATAGCCTTAGCCACAAGCCCCTTCCACTTCTTCCTTCCTTTCTCTCCTTCTCTTCTTCTTTCCCAACCACAGCCTCTTCCTTCTTTTTCTTCTCTTCTTTCTCTCCTTCTCTTCTTCCTTCCTCTTCTTCTTTCCCATCCATAGCCGTCATAGCCATTGCCCCTTCTTTTCATTCTTTTCTTCCTCTCCTTCTCTTCTTCCTTCCTCTTCTTCTTTCCCAACAACAGCTGCCACAGTCGTAGCCCCTTTTTTCCCTTCTCTTCTTTCTCGCCTTCTCTTCTTCCTCTCCTTATCTTCTTCCTTCCTCTTCTTCTTTCTGTTGAATCTCGGATTTTGATGATGAAAATAATTGATAAGTGTTTATAATTTGATATGTGTTTTGAGTGACGTAGGATGCTTCAATCAGGATGAGACAATTAAAGCAAGAAGAATCATGTTGGGCTGAAGGAAAACATGTTAGAAGATTAGATGTCGAGATCGGTAAATGTATCGATAGAAGACTTCAGGGCATGGATTCGGGCATCAGGCCATGAAGAGCAGATATTACACCAAGGATATTGGAGTTGCAAAGGTCAACTGGCTGATTGGGCAATAGGCCGCAAGAAAGGACGATACGCTGAAGAATCGGACGAAACGTCGATGAACCAATGACATGCCGGACAACATGATTCATGATTAGTAATAATTGTCTAGATTGAAGTGTATTTTATGTGTGTAGGATTAACTACGATAGCAAGGCATAAAGCAAAATGAAGTCCTGGAGTTAAAAGAGCGATTTCGTTGGGAGTTCGAGAGTTCACCAGAAGTCCGGATGTTCATCGGAAGTTATGCCAGAATTGATCGAGAAGTCCAGGAGCTTGTCAAAGAAGCTCATCGGAACTCACTAAGAAGATCATAGTGAAGTCCAAGAGCTTGTCGGGAGTCCACTGGAACATTGCCGAGAGATCATCGGAAGTTCACCGAAAGATTGTCGAAAGAAACCTAGACTTAACGGACTTTGTTTAGCTTTGTAGGTGTCTTCAAATTCATAGTTAGCACATAATTGGGATTAGAATTGGGCCAACCCAATTAGGGGATAGTTGGGCCAAGTTTCGACTGTGTTGGGCCAAGAGAAAGGCCCAAACAGTGACCAAATAGGTGAAACCATCATGGCATAGTCTCCATACTATGTCAGGCGGTGGTACTGTCAGGAACGGGGTTGACAGTAAGAGGGAGGGGTGAATTAGTGCAGTGGATATAAATGTCAGTTTCGAAAAATCTTTCATACGATAAAACTTAAACTCGAAAATGCTTAACTTGAAACACATGTTCGTAAATGCATTAAAGGCAGTAAGCTATTAAAGAGGTTTGCAGTAAAGATAAATTGCTCAAAGTAAAATGCAAACCAGATTCTAGAGTGGTTCGGTCATCATGACCTACATCCACTTCGTCGATTCCTCTTCCATCGAGGCCACTGGCATCCACTATCGGTCTTCCTTCAATAGGCAAAGACCAACCACCTTTTACAACTCGATTCTCCTTTCACTAGGTTTAGGAGATAACCCTTACACGCCCACTCACTCCTCTCTCAAACTATTCTAACACTTAGAACTTTGAGAGGAGCTCACACAAGATTATAGTAGCATTTCTATCCTTTTTTAGTCTCATAAGATTACAGTAGTTTAACTTATCAAGTATGACATATAGATTGGGGGAGTTAAGGTTAACTCCATTATCAATTGATTGTCATCATCAAAAAGGGGGAGATTGTTGAATCTCGGATTTTGATGATAAAGTCAATTGTCATTTGTTATCTAATCCATATGTTAAGATGGATTACAAGGAGTTGTGATCGAAAAGAGTTGCCTACCTTTTGGGCTTATTGTGATTTGTCGAGTCCCTCAAGGTTACACTAAGATGCTAATTGGATCTCGATCCCCACTAGAAGTCTATCGGAGACTTCCGTTTCATATGTTGTGGGTGTCATATGACTCGTTAGTAAAATAATAAGAGCAGATTAAGATAGAAGTTTATATCTTGATTATTTATATTTTTGTAAAATCTACATATTATTTATTTTTGCTACATCTTTATTTTCAGAAAATATCGCTTTCAAATCCCTTACGTAGCATACTTAACGTCAACCGCCTCACTAGTCCATATTATACGGATTGGCTTCGTAACTTGAGAATTATTCTCATGGTAGAGAAAATCGTGAACATCCTTGATATAGTGATGCTCATGCCAGAGGAAAGGGCAAACGAGGATGAGATCGCTCGCTATGTGAAGTACATAGATGACTTCACTATTGTTCAGTATTACATGTTGGGCTCCATGACTTCTGAGTTATAGAGACAACATGAAAAGATGAATGTCATATTCATTCTCCTTTATGTTCACAAACTGTTTGAGGAACAAGGAAGGACTCAGTGATATGAGATATCCAAGAGCATCTTCCGCGCTAGGCTTGCTGAGGGCACACCAGTTTAGAATCATGTCCTAAAGATGATCGAGTAGATAGAGAAACTCACAGGTCTTGGAATGGTCCTAGAGGACAACTTATTTGTGGATCTTGTGCTTCAGTCTCTATCAAATTCATTTTCACAGTTCATAATGAATTTTAATATGAACAAGCTTGAGGTGACTCTTCCCGAGCTACTCAATGTGTTGAGGGAGGCAAAGAGCACTATCAAGAAAAAGAAGCTAGTTCTCTATACTGATGAGACCAGAAAGAAAAGGAAGGCAGAAAAATCCCTTAAGAAGGGTAAGGGCAAGGGCAGATCGGGTAAAGAAAAGGTTACTAAGAAAGACCTAGCAAATGACAAAGACCAGTGCTTCCATTACGGTAAAGATGGGCACTAGAAGATGAACTGCAAAGAGTACCTTGCAGAGAGGGTGAAACAAAAGCTTAGAGAAGCTTCAGGTACTAGCATGGATGTAACTGTCCAAGAGGAAATGAGATTATGTCACATCAATGAGGTAAGGATTCAAAAGTTACTAAAGGATGGATATCTAGATCCATTCAACTATAAGTCATATACAACTTGTGAGTCTTATCTTTATAGAAAACTAACCAACTCTCCATTTAGTGGAATTGGAGAGAGAGCTGTTAAGCTGTTGGAACTCATAAATAGTGATGTATGTGATCCCATGTCAACTCCTACCATATGTGATTACTCCTACTTCATTATTTTTACTGATGATTTTTCAAGGTATGGATATATATACTTGATGAAGTATAAGTTTGAGGTCTTCGAGAAATTCAGGGAGTATAAGAATGAAGTGGAGAACCATACTAGAAAGAATATCAAGACTCTTAGATCAGATCAAGGAGGTGAGTACTTAAGTATAAAATTCACCCAGTTCCTCAAGGACTATTGGATTCTGTCTCAATGGACACCTCCTTATACACCTTAGCTCACTCGTGTATTCAAAAGGAGGAATCACAAATTATTAGATATGGTGCAGTCCATGATGAGTTTCACTAACCTACTCATCTCATTCTGGGGATACACTCTAGAGACTACAACTTACCTTCTGAACAAAGATCCGACTAAGTTGGTAGTATCTACTACATATAAGATATGGAAAGGAAATAAACCTGATCTTAAGGTTATTAAAATTTAGGGCTGCCTTGCACATGTTAAAAGACATAACCCCGATAATTTAAAATCTAGGATGGAGTGGTGTAAGTTCGTGGGATACCCCGAAGAAACTTATGGGTATTATTTCTAACATTTCGAAGACCAAAAGGTCTTTGTAGCCAAGCGAGTGGTGTTCCTTAACAAGGAATAAATTCTTGGTGGAGATTCCGTAGTCCTAGTGGTGTATCTGGTCCGTAGACTTGAGACACTAAGGAGGACTTTGTAGGTGTATCAAGTATGGCATATAGATAAGGGGAGTTAAGGTTAACTCCGTTATCAATTGATTGTCATCATCAAAAAGGGGGAGATTGTTGAATCTCGGATTTTGATGATGAAGTCAATTGTCATTTGTTATCTAATCCATATGTTAAGATAAGTGTGCAGGATTAACTACGATGGAAGAAAGACATGAAGTAGGAGTTGCGCCGGAGTCAAGACTATGATCACGTTGGGAGCTCAAGAGTTCGACGGAAGTTCGGACGGTCGTCGGAGGTTCTACAGGAACAAATCTGAGAAGTCCAGGAGCTTCCCAAAGAAGCTCGTTGGAACTCACCAAGTGGATTGTCGCAAGTCCAGGAGTTTGTCGGAGCATCACCGAAGGTTCGTCGGATGTTTATCAGAAGTTCGCCGGAAGCTCGCCGGAAGAAGCGATTGACGCACCAGAGCAAGTTGCAGTAAATGTCTTAAGAAATATCATAGTTAGCATGTTGATTAAGTTAGGAATGGGAGGTGATCTCATTAACTTAATCTGGGGGCAATTGTGCCCTTGATAGACCTAAATTGGGCCGAATTGATCAATCCATTCGGACCAGAATTCTCTTGCTAGGTGGTGGCACCTCGAGGGTCGACGGTGTCACCGCCCAGGAGATGGTCTCCCAGGAAAGCTAGGCGGTGCAACTGCCCAGGTTAGGCGGTGGCACCGCCTGGGCTCAATCTCCGAGCAAGACTGGGCGGTGCAACCGCCCCAGTCAAGCGGTGGCACTGCCTAGGCTTAGTCTCCGAGCGATACTGGGCGGTGCAACCACCCCTGTCAAGCTGTGGCACGGCCCAGAGGCTCAGTCTCTGAGCTACCAGATAGTTGTACCACCCCAGTCAGGAGGTAGTACCGCCAGGACCCCGGAAATCCGGGAAAAGACACTTTTAAGCTCTAAATTCAAATTAGTTTGGGGTCTATATATGCCCCACCCTTTCCTGCATGAAAGGGCACCGAAAATCCAATCTTACTCTATGATTTTTAGAGCTCAAAAGTGTTATAAAGGCTACAAGTTATCCTCCCTCTTTTCTTCTAAGTTTTCATCTTTCAAGAGATGAGAGAAATTTTGTAAAGGTTGTCTCCTAAGCCCATTAAAAGGAGTGAAACTGTAAAAGGGTGGTTGACCATTGCCTATTGAAGGAAGGCCTCTAGTGGACATCAGTGACCTCATCGGAGGAGGAAGACGAAAGTGGATGTAGGTCACATTTAACCGAACCACTCTAAAATCTATTTTGCATTTCCTTTGTGCTATTTATCTTAACTGCAAATTGCCTTCCTTACTTTACTTCAAATACATTTTCGTAAGCTTTCAAAGTTATTATCTGCACGAAATGATTTTGACATCGAAATCGGATTTCAACGTACAAACACTGTTTCAATTGTCGAAAGATTTCCGCTGCACTAATTCACGCCCCCCCCCCCCTCTCTTAGTGCTCTTGATCCTAACATGCTTAACCAGGGATGAGAGGGGTATTTGTAGGATTCAAGTTATTTCAAACATGGAGCCTAAAAACATCTCATCTCGAATTTCTCGAGCATGGGCGGTACTACCGCCTACGTTGGGCAGTACCATCGCCAATGTCAATCTGACACTAACACTGCACTAGGCGGTACCACCGCTCAGTCTAACAGTACTACCGCTTGGGAGCATGTGCTGGCCGGTATCACCACCCAAACTAGCAATACCACCACCTAGCACCCTGCTAGGAGCGGTACAACCACCCAGATTGGTAGTACCACTGTCTAACATAGTTCAGAGACTGTGCCACAACGGTGCTGCCTTTTGGGTCACTATTTGGGCCTCTCATTGAGCCCAACATAGTCCTTACATGGGCCCAACTGGCCTCTAATTGGGTTAGCCCAAATCCAATCTCAATTACGTGCTAACTATGAAATCTAAGACATACTTAAGCTAAATAAGTCCTTATGTCTTGGTTTCTTCCAATGAGCTTTTGGCAATCTTCCGTCGAACTTCCGACGATCTCTCGGCAATGTTCTAGCGGATTTCCGGTAAGCTCCTGAACTTCACAATAATCTTCTTGGCGAGTTTCGATGAGCTTCTCTGGCAAGCTCCGAGACTTCTCGACTGGTTCCACCAGAATTTCCGACGAACATCCGGACTTCCGATAAACTCACAAACTCCCAACGAAATCGCGTCCTTGACTCCGGGGCTTCATTTTGCTTCATGCCTTGCTGTCATAGTTAATCCTGCACATGTAAAAATATACTTCGATCTAGACAATTAATACTAAGCATTAATCATGTTGTCCAGCATGTCATTGGTTCCTCGACTCTTCGTCCGATTCTTCGGCCGATCGCCCTCTCTTGCGGCCTATTCTCCAATCGGCTAGTTGACTCTACAACTCCAATATCCTTAGCACAATATATGCTCTTCTTGGCCCGATGCCTGAATCCATAGCTTGAAACCTTCTATCGATACGTCGACCGATCCTCCAGCCTGACGTCCAATCTTCTAACATGTATTTCTCCGGCACAACATGATTCTTCCTGCTTTAATTATCTCATCCTGATCGAAGCATCCTACTTCACTCAAAACACAGATTAAAACATTAACACTTATCAATTGGTTTCATCATCAAAATTCAAGATTCAACAATCTCCTCCTTTTTGATGATGACAACCAATCGATGACGGAGTTAATCTTAACTCTTAGAGTATAAACAAACTCCCCCTTTCAATATGCCATATTGATAGAACCTTGAATTCAAACTGAATTCAAGTCATTGCAATATTCATCATGAATATTTACAACTCGTCATCATACATAATATGATCATACTTCTCCCTCATTATTATTAACAAAAAGGAGAAGTGTACCTTTCATATGTTTGGACATAAAAGTTTAAATCATTACATGAAAAACATAATATCAAGTTTTATCATCATGCAATATGTAAGCTCAACATGTTTGTTTTGCAATGTTCGAGCTAGCTAGTGTTTAAAAAAGAAAGCAAGTTTTGCAACATACAAGTTAGCAATTATTTAGAGTTGTGCAAGTTTGCAAATTTGCTTTTCTTTGCGATGTGCAAGATAGCATATTTTTGCATTTTCTTGAGATTTCATGCTAGCATTTCTCGGTGATGTTCAAGATAGTAATTTCTTCTCTTTTGAGAAGTGCAATTATTTTTGCTTCATTCACAAAAATGCAAGCTAACAAAATGTTATATTATTTTACCACATTGAAGTTAACAATTTGAGATGTTCAAGACACAAGTTCTTTCTTCTCTTTTCAGAAGTACAATTTTTGCTTTCTTCTTTAATTGTGCGAGCTAGCATATTTTATCTCACCCTTTGTCATTGTTAAAAAGAAGGGAAGACCTTTTATATCAATTTTCATATTATGACAAAGGTAAAGTATTAATCCTTTTTCGATATGTTTGTGCATCATCCTAGTTTTAAATTAAAGCATGCACAATTCGAAATAACAAAGATGAAAAATCAAGTCATGAATGTCAAAACAATTTTTCATCATGAATATTTCATCATTGCATGCATCAAAATAATATCACGAGTGTTTCATGCATTCATATCATCACATGAAGAATATAAAAAAGAACTTGGCAATGAGATATACTTCATAAATTCAAAGAATTTTACATAATAAAATTCATGTCATGAACCTTAAAAAATGTCATGAGAGAACACATAAATGATCTTGATTCATGTATAATATCTTTCAATTCATTTTGAATTATAAAAATTATAATTCCAAAAAATCATGTTTCATTTGGACAAAAAGATTATCTATTCAAGCATTTGAATAAATATTTTTAAATCATCACTTCAACTCATCATGCATAATTTCAACATGTAAAATCTTTAAACATGATACAATCATTTATTTTCCAAACATTTATCATTATTTTCAACTCATTCAATTTATCAAATTAACACTATCAAGAGTATTTCATGATTTCATACAATCACATGAAGGGATAACAAGAAAAAATGGTAATGATATATACAAATCATGAGGACAAATTGTGAATATTAAGAGATATATTATGATTCTTTTTAGATAACTCAAATAGTGAAAAGAAAGAATCATTGTAAACAATCTTGATTTATAAAAAGAATACTCAAGTTATAATTCCAAGAAATCAAGAGAAACCGTGATTCATTTTAACAAATCTCCTCTTAAATAAATAACTTAAAGAATTCTTAGGATATCATGAAAAATCTTGATTCAAATCAAATTTTTCATGAGAAATTATGATTTCGATAAAACTCATTCAAATTCATCAAATCATTTTCATAGTCCAAGAGATTCACAAAAGCATAATATACATAGATTTATTAATCTTTTATTGAAAAATCAATAAGATAGAGATGTTTCATCTTAAGTTATTGGTTTCATACAAGTATGTCTTTATCTTTTTATTGTAAATAAAATCATGCATCAACTTTTAGGATCAAAAAAATGAATTTCGTCATAAAAACCATTAAGACTAATAAATCACAAAAATCATCATGTATAACTTTAAAATCTCATGCATAAAATCGTCAATCATGGTATCAAAACATTTAATATTTTCATTATATCATTATGCATTATTAAATATAAAATTTTCAAGCATGACACTTATACTATTTTATATAAGCATGCCTTTTTTATTTATGTAAATCAAAATATATATTTTTCAAGAAAAATAATTATTCTAAAAAAAAAAAATACTCATGAAAAATATTATGCGATTTCAAAGTAAACTAAGGGCATTTTGATTACCTCATCGTTGAAAGCCGTTAAGGCATAGTTTGTCACCTCGCCTTTTTTTATTTTCTTCTCGTCTTCGGAGGAGCTCGATTCATCCCAATTTGTGTTATTCTTCTTGCATTCAGAGCAAGTAGTTATGTTCTTTTTGTTCTTTAATTTTTGTTTCATAAACTTTTTAAATTTATTAGTGAGGAGTTCAAGTTCACCATCACTTGAGCTTATGCTCGGAGTGGTCTTCTTTTGTTCAATGTGTCAAATCCTTCATATTCTTTGGAAGGTGGTTCTTAAGTTCATCATGTTTAACATATGTCATAAAACTCATTTCATAGGTCATTAGAGACTCGCTATGTTCTTCGATAAAAAAAGTATTCAAATTTTTTTATTCTTGAATAGCCGTTATTTTTTAATCCCAATTTTTAGAAAGCGATAGTAAAATTTTGTTAATGAGTTTAAAATTCAAAAAACATTTGCTAAGAGCTTTTAAACCATTGACAACATCCGTAAAATGGGTGTATATATCAACAATGGTTTCGCTAGGCTTCATTCGAAAAAGTTTAAAATTATACATTAAAAAATAGATTTTCAAATCTTTAACTTTGCTAGTGCCTTCATGTGCGATTTCGAGAGTATGCCAAATTTCAAAAGCCATTGTTCCTATAGAAATTCGATTAAACTCATTTTTGTCTATGGCGCAAAATAAGGCATTCATATCCTTTGCATTTAAAGAAAATATCTTTTTCTCCAAATCATTCCAATGGTTCATTAGAAGAGAAGACATTTGAAAACAAAATTCGACTATGTGTCATAAATCGAGATATAATAAAAGCAAGAAAACTCTCATTTGAGTTTTCCAATAAATGTAGTCCGTCCCATTGAAAAAGGGAGGAAGAATAAGAGAGTGACCCTCTTGAAAGCCGAAAAGAGCCATTTCTCTTGGGTGTTAAACCAAGTGAGAAATAACAAGGCTTTGATACTAATTGTCAGGAATGGGGTAGACACTAAGAGGGGGGGGGTGAATTAGTGCAGCGGATAAAAATGTCGGTTTCGAAAAATCTTTCGTATGATAAAACTCGAACTTGGAAATGCTTAACTTGAAATACGTGTTCATAAATGTATTGAAGGCAGTAAGCTATTAAAGAGGTTTGTAGTTAAGATAAATTGCTCAAAGTAAAATGTAAACCAGATTTTAGAGTGGTTCGGTTGTTGTGACCTATATCCACTTCGTCGATTCCTCTTCCATCATGGCCACCGGCATCCACTATCGGTCTCCTTCAATAGGCGAAGACCAATCACTTTTTACAACTCGATTCTCCTTTTACCGGGTTTAGGAGATAACCCTTACACCCCCACTCACTCCTCTCTCAAACTATTCTAATACTTAGAACTTTGAGAGGAGCTCATACAAGATTGCAGTAGCATTTCTATCCTTTTTTACTCTCAATACTTGTATGTTTTAACCAAGGATGAGAGGGGTATTTATAGGCATCAAGTTGATTCAACTTGGAGCCTAAAAGCATCTCATCCTAGGTTTCCCGGGCACGGGTGATACCACCGCCTACGTTGGGCGATACCACCACTAGTGTAGCCTAATACTGACACTGCACTATGTAGTACCACAGAGGTTGTGCTGGGTGGTACCACTACCCAGACTAGTGGTAGCACCACTTGGTACCCTACTAGGGGTACAACTGCTCAGACTAGCGGTACTACCACTTGCCACAGTCTCGGAGATGTTACGATCAAGAGCACTAAGAGGGGGGGGGTGAATTAGTGCAGCGGAAAACTTTCGATAATTAAAATTATATTTTTATGATAAGAGTGATTTCGGTAGAAAAGCTTATTCATAAATCACTTTAACTTGTGATCAAGCAAGATGCAGTTAAAGTGAATCTATAAGGGTAATTTGCAATTATGATGGAAATCAGAATGTAAGCGCAAACTGAAATATGATGTTCGTACAATAAAATTGATTTACATCTAAACAACAATTCGGAAAATACTGAACTTTGAAATACGATCGTAAATTCGCAGAAGGCAGTAAGCTATTGAGGAAGTTTGCAGTAAAGATAACATGCTCAAAGTAAATGTACACCAGAGAGCACCGTGATTTTAGAGTGGTTCAGTCAATCTTGACCTACATCCACTTCTGGCTTCCTCCACCGATGAGGTCACTGGCGTCCACTAGAGGCCTTCCTTCAATAGGCGAAGGCCAACCACCCTTTTACAGTTTCACTCAATTTGACGGGCTTAACAGACAACCCTTACAAAATTTTCTCTCCTCTCTTGAAAGATCAGAACTTGAAAGAAAATGAGGAGAACTTTTAACTCAAACAACACTTTTGAACTCTAAAAATCATAGAGTAAGATCAGGATTTTGGTGGTTTTGGTTCCTCTTTCATTGCAGAAAGAGTGGGGTATTTATAGGCCCCAAACCAATTTCAATTCCGAGCTCAAAACTGTCAATTCCCAGAATTTCGGGGTCTGGCAGTTGCACCGCCTGACTGGGTCGGTTGCACTGCCTGGCAGAGCTCGGAGACTGAGCCTCTAGGCAGTGCCATCGCTTGTTAGGGGCAGTTGCACCTCTTTCCATAGCTCGGAGACCGAGCTTAGGCGGTGCCACTGCCTGACTAGGGCGGTTGCACCGCGTAGCCAGAGCTCAGAGACCGAGCTCAGGCGGCTGCACCTCTGTCAGAGGAGGTTGCATTGCCCAACTAGAGCTCGGAGACTGAGCCCTAGGCGGTGTGGCCTCTAGCCAAGTAATCTGTGTCCGAATGGGCTGATCCATTCGGCCCAATTTGGGTCTTCGAAGGGCCCAATTGCCCCAAGATTAAGTTAATGGGATCACCTCCCATTTCTAACTTAATCATCGTGCTAACTACAAATTTCTTAAGACATTTATTGTAACTTGCTCCGGTGCGTCGATCGCTTCTTCCGGCGAGCTTCCGTCGATCATCCGATGAACCCTTGGTGATGCTCTTGCGGACTTCCGGCAAACTCCTGGACTTGCGACGATCCACTTGGCGAGTTCCGACTAGCTTCTTTTGGCAAGCTCCTAGACTTCTCGGATTTGTTCCCATAGAACCTCCGACGACCGTCCGAACTTCCGTCGAGCTCTCGAACTACCAACGTGATCATAGTCTTGACTCCGGCACAACTCCTGCTGCATGTCTTTCTTTCATCGTAGTTAATCCTGCACACTTAAAACAAAACTTCAATCGAGATAATTATTCCTAAGCAATTAACCAAGTTGTCTGGCATGTCATTGGTCCCTCGACGCTTTGTTCGATTCTTTGGCGCATCGTCCTCTCTTGTGGCTTATGGCTCAATCGGCAAGTTGACTCAGCAACTCCGATATCCTTGGCGTAATAACTGCTCTTCTTGGCCCAATGCCCAAGTCAACGATCCGAAGCCTTCCGTCGATACGTCGACCGATCCACCGGCCCGACGTCCAATCTTCTAACATGTTCCTCTGACACAATATGATTTTTCCTGATTTAATTGTCTCATCCAGATCGAAGCATCCTGCGTCACTAAAAATGAAGATTAAAACATAAACACAATTATCAATTGGTTTCATCATCAAAATACGAGATTCAACAATCTCCCCCTTTTTTATGATGACAACCAATAGATGATGGAGTTTAAACAAACTCCCTCTATCAATATGCCATATTGATAGAACCTTGAATTCAAACTGAATTCAAGTCATTGCAATGTTTATCATGAATACTTGCAACACATCATCATGAACTTATGCATAGACTTATGCATTAACATGTCATGTCATCAACATACTTCTCCCCTTTGTCATCAACAAAAAGAAGAAGTACAACTATTCTTTGTGTTTGTAATATAAGTTCAACTCATTGCATGAAAAACATAATATCATGTTTTATCACCATGCAGTTTTGAAGCTAGAAAATTTAGCAAGTATTACATCATGCTTAGAACATTCAAGCTATCAAGTTTTAGATATGCAATTTTACAGCATACAAGATAGCACTATTGGTAATGTTCAAGATAGCAAGTTCTACATCATGCAAGCTAGCAATATTATAAAATTTTAGAACATGCAAGCTAGCAATTTTGAGATGTTCAAGAAAGCAACTCTTGCTTCTTGAAATATGCAAATTTGTCAAGTTTTGCTAGATGTGCAAGTTAGCATTTTTGCCTCTTGAGATAGGCAACATAGCACATTTGCTTCTTTTGATATAGCAACTTTTTGTTCTCTTTAGACTACAAGCTAGCAATTTTTACGATATGCAAGTTTCACAATGTACAAGCTAGCAGAAATTTCAAAAGCAAATGCAAGATAGCTTTCTTGTGTAAGCTCATGATTCTTGCTTCCTATTGCAATGTGCAAGTTGCAAGTTTTGCTTCTTGAGATAGGCAAGATAGCACTTTTGCAATTTTTGTTTCTTAAGATAGGCAAGCTTGTGATGTTCAAGATAACAAGCACTTTCTTCTCTTTTAAGAAGTGTCATTTTTGCTTTCTTTGCAAAGTGCAAGCTAGCAAAATGCCAAACTAGCAAGAGATAATGTTTTACATGAGGCAAGCAAACAATTTGGCAAATGTTACATTTGCATCTTCTCTTTTGAGAAGTGTAATTTTTGCTTTCATCTTGAATTGTGCAAGCTAGCTAGTTTGCCTCTTTTTATGATGTCCACACTAGAAATTCTTGCTCCTCCTTTGTCATTGTCAAAAACAAGGAAAGACCCTTATATCAATTTTCATATTATGATAAAGGTAAGTATCAATCTTATTTGTGCATCATTATATATTCAAATTAAAACATATACAATTTCAAAAACCTTATTTTTCATGCACGATACAGAATCAATCATCATTAATAGGCATATCATACATGATACTCAAACATTAAAATTTTTTAAACATTTATCAACATGTTGATCATGATACCAAACATTCATCATTTAAAGCATTCATGATATACATCATATGCAATACATCATGTACATCATTATGATAAGTATTGCATACATCATTTTAACTTCATGAATATTTCATCATTGCATGCATAATACCAAAATATTTCAAGCCATGCAAGCCATAAATACAAAGAAATCATGTCATGAAGGATAAAATCATTTGAATACCAAAAGACAAGATTCATATTGTAAATATCCTCTCTTAAGAGAATATCAAGTAAAATCGTAGAAGATCGAGTAATGAGAAATTTTAATTTCTAATAAAATCTCATATATCGAATGTCGAGAAATCAAAATGATGATTTATATAAAAAATATCACAATTTATATTCAAGAGAAAAATCATCATTCATTTTTAACTCATTCAATTTGTCACATCAAGATTTCTTAGATATACATGATACCAAAACATGGTTTCAAATCTTCAACATATAACATGCATAAATTCAAAAATTGAAAGAAGGGAAGAATTCGACGGTACAAAGATTTCAACCATCTCATAAACAAATGTAAGACCAAGTCATGAATCTAAAATTTCTTGAATCAAAATGATCATCAAAGGTAATCTCATGTTATTCCAAGAAATCAATATCATGATTTTGATAAAACTCATTTCAAATTTAAATCATCAAAATTACTTTTATGGTTCACAAAATTCATAACATAGGTAGATTCATGATTTTCATTGATAATATATTTTCCCCCTTTTTTTTAAATAATTGATTTCAAGTTAGCATGCTTTTTCGTTTATGTTAAATAAAAACATGCATCAACATTTAGGATTGAAAAATAAATTTCGTCATAAAACCATCAAGATCAATAGATTCTCAAAAATGAATTATTATGGTCAAGAAAATCCGAAAATGAAATTTAAAACTTTCATGCATTCGGACATAGTTTTGCCATATGTTTTTCAAATAGACTCATGAAAATAACACATGCTTATCATCATGTATAACTTAAAATCTCATGCATAAAATTGTCAATCATTGTATCAAAAACATTTAATATTTTCGTTACATCATTATGCATTACTTCAAATCAAATACGATTTCATTCAACAATGTTAATCAAACATGATACACATTATTACTTCTTAACTATCATTTCATATTTTCAATCAAAGTCATTTTGTTTGTTTATCATAAAATATGCAATATTATCATTTTCGAAATTACTAACATGATCATAATTTTTGTATTTTTATTTTTAAATATGTAATTTTCAAGAAAATTAATTCTAGACTAAAAAGGAAAATACATCATGAAAGCATCAAGTAATTTCAAAAGAAATTAGGGTGATTTCGATTACCTTATCATTGAAAGCTGTTAAGGTGTAGTTTGCCACCTCGCCTTTCTTGACTTTCTCCTCATTTTTGGAGGAGCTCGATTCATCCCACTTTGTGTTCTTCTTCTTTGGCCTCTTCTTCCATTTAAGTTCATTGTTTATTTTAGATTTTTATTTAATAAACTTATTAAGATTTAGTGTTCAAAGTTCAAGTTCATTATTGTCTTCATCACTTGAGTCATCGCTCAAGTGATATTCATTTGTCCAGGGTTCCAAATATTTCCTGTTCTTTGGAAGGTTGTTTTGTTCATCATGTTCATCATGTGCATTGTGCATCATTTCATATGTCATCAACGAACCAATTAGTTCTTCAAGTGGTAAGTTGTTTAGGTTTTTAGCTTCTTGTATTGTAGTTACTTTTGAATCCCACTTCTTAGAAAGAGAACGCAAAATCTTGTTTACGAGTTCAAAATCTGAAAAACATTTGCTAAGAGATCTTAAACCATTGATGACATCCGTAAAACGGGTGTACATGTCACCAATGGTTTCACTTGGCTTCATTTGAAAAAGCTCGAAATCACGCATCAAAAAGTTGATTTTCGAATCTTTAACTCTAAAAGTGTCTTCGTGTGTGATTTTAAGAGTGTGCCATATGACAAAAGCCGTTTCACACATAGAAACCCGATTGAACTAATTTTTGTCCAAAGCGCAAAATAAGGCATTCATAGCCTTTGCGTTTAAAGAAAAATACTTCTTCTCCAAATCCGACCATTCGTTCATCGGTTTAGAGTGAAGTTAAAACCGTTTTCAACAATATTCCATAAATCCAAATTCATATAAATCAAGAAAACTCTCAATCGAGTTTTCTAATAAGTGTAGTCCAATCCGTTAAACAACGGTGGACGAATAACCAAAAAACCCTCTTTAAAGCCATGAAGAGCCATTTCTCTCGAGTGTAAATCCGAAATGAGAAATACCAGGCTCGAATACCAATTGTTAGGATCAAGAGCACTAAGGGGGGGTGTATTAGTGCAGCGGAAAACTTTCGACGATTAAAACTGCATTCATACGATAAGAGTGATTTTGGTAGAAAAGCCAATTCGTAAATCACTTTAACTTGTGATCAAGCAAGATGCAGTTAAAGTGAATCTATAAGGGTAGTATGCAGTTATGATGGAAATCAGAATGTAAGCACAAACTGAAATATGATGTTCGTACGATAAAATAGATTTAGATCTAAACACCGATTCAAAAAATACTGAACTTTGAAACACAATCATAAATTCGCAGAAGGCAGTAAGCTATTGAGGAGGTTTGCAGTAAAGATAATATGCTCAAAGTAAATGCAAACCAAAGAGCACCACGATTTTAGAGTGGTTCGGTCAATCTTGACCTACATCCACTTCTGGTTTCGTCCACCAATGAGGTCACCGACATCCACTAGAGGCCTTCCTTCAATAGGCGAAGGCCAACCACCCTTATATAATTTCACTCCTTTTGACGGGCTTAGGAGACAACCCTTACAGAATTTTCTCTCCTCTCTTGAAAGATCAGAACTTGGAAGAAAAGAGGGAGAAGAACTTTTAACTCATACAACACTTTTGAGCTCTAAAAATCAAAGAGTAAGATCAGGATTTTGGTGGTTTTGGTTGCTCTTTCATTGTTGAAAGAGTGGGGTATTTATAGGCCCCAAACCAGATTGAATTCTGAGCTCAAAACTGTCAATTCCCAAAATTCCAAGGTTTGGCGGTTGCACCGCCTGACTGGGGCGGTTGCGCCGCCTAGCAGAGCTCGGAGACTGAGCCTCTGGGTGGTGCCACCGCTTATCAGGGGCGATCGCACCTCCTGCCAGAGCTCGGAGACCGAGCTTAGGCGGTGCCACCACCTGACTAGGGCGGTTGCACCGCCTAGCCAAAGCTCGGAGACCGAGCTCAAGCGATTGCACCTTTGTCAGAGGCGGTTGCACTGCCCAGCCAGAGCTCGGAGATTGAGCCCTGGGCATTGCCACCGCCGACCCAGCTGATGCCACTGCCGACCCAGGCGGTGCCACCTCTGGCCAAGTAATTGGGTCCGAATGGGCTGATCCAATCGGCCCAATTTAGGTCTTTTAAGGGCCCAATTGCCCCAAGATTAAGTTAATGGGAGCACCTCCCATTTCTAACTTAATCATCGTGCTAACTACGAATTTCTTAAGACATTTACTGCAACTTGCTCCGGTGCGTCAATCGCTTCCTCCGGCGAGCTTCTGTCGATCATCCGATGAACCCTCGGTGATGCTCCTGTGGACTTCCGGTAAACTCCTGGACTTGCGACAGTCCACTTCGCGAGTTTCGACGAGCTTCTTTTGGAGAGCTCATGGACTTCTCGGATTTGTTCCCGCAGAACCTCCGACGACCATCCGGACTTTCGTCGAGCTCTCGAACTCCCAACGTGATCATAGTCTTAACTCCAACGCAACTCCTACTACACGTCTTTCTTTCATCGTAGTTAATCCTGCACACCTAAAATAAAACTTCGATCGAGACAATTATTCCTAAGAAATTAACCAAGTTGTTTGGCATGTCATTGATCCCTCGATGCTTCGTCCGATTCTTCAGCGCATCGTCCTCTCTTGCGGCCTATTGCCCAATCAGCCAGTTGACTCCGCAAGTCTGATATACTGGGCACAATACCCACTCTTCTTAGCTCGATGCCCGAGTCCACGATCCGAAGCCTTCTATTGATACATCGACCGATCCACTGGCCCGGCGTCCAATCTTCTGAAATGTTCCTCTAGCATAACATGATTTTTCCTGCTTTAATTGTCTCATCCAGATCAAAGCATCCTGTTCACTCAAAACACAGATTAAAACATAAACATAATTATCAATTGGTTTCATCAACAAAATATGAGATTTAACAGGAGATTGTGCCACGATGGGGCTACCTCTTGGGTTACTGTTTAGGCCTCTCATTGGGCCCAACACAATCATTACATGTGCCCAACTGGCCCCTAATTGGGTTGGCCCAAATCCAATCCTAATTAAGTCCTAACTACAAAATCTAAGACATACTTAAGCTAAACAAGTCCCTATGTCTTGGTTTCTTCCGGCGAACTTCCAACGATCTCTCGGCAATATTCCGGTGGACTCCCAGCAAGCTCCTAGACTTCACGATGAACTTCTTGGTGAGTTCCGACGAGCTTCCCTGGTAAGCTTCAAGATTTCTCAGCTGGTTCTGCCAGAACTTTCGACGAACATCCGGACTTTCGACGAACTCTCAAACTCCCAATGAAATCGTGTCATTGACTCCGGGACTTTTTTTTGCTTCATGCCTTGCTATCATAGTTAATCTTACACATGTAAAGACACACTTCGATCTAGACAATTAATACTAAGCATTAATCATGTTGTCTGGCATATCATTAGTTCCTCGACGCGTCATCCGATTCTTCGGCGCATCATCCTCTCCTATGGCCTATTTCCCAATCGGCCAATTGACTCTACAACTCCGATATCCTTGGTGTAATATCCGCTCTTCTTGGCCTGATGCCCGAATCCGTGGCCTGAAGTCTTTTGTCGATACGTCGATTGATCCTCTAGCCCGATGTCCAATCTTTTGACATGTTTTCCTCCGATACAACATGATTCTTCCTACTTTAATTGTCTCATCCTGATCGAAGCATCTTGCGTCACTCAAAACGCAGATTAAAATATAAACACTTATCAATTGATTTCATCATTAAAATTCAAGATTCAATAAGTACCACCCAGACACAATCTTCGAGGAGGTGGTACCGTCGGTCTGGGCGGTGGTACTGCCCATACATAGTCTCCGAGTGGCTGCAAGCGGTGGTACCGCCCAGTGGTAGGGTGCTAGGTGGTGGCACCGCTCCTGTTAGGTGGTCGTACCACCCATACCTAGGAAACCCGAGATGAGATATTTTTAGGCTTCAAGTTTGAATCAACTTGATGCCTATAAATACCCCTCTCATCCCTGGTTAGGATATACAAGTATTGAGAGTAAAAAAAGGAAAGAAATGCTATTGCAATCTTGTGTGAACTCCTCTCCTTCTTCTAAGTGTTAGAATAGTTTGAGAGAGGAGTAAATGGGGGTAAGGGTTATCTCCTAATCCAAGTAAAAGGAGAATTGAGTTGTAAAAGGTGGTTGGTCTTCGCCTATTGAAGGAAGACTGATTGTGGATGCCAGTGGCCTCGACAGAAGAGGAATTAGTGGAGTGGATATAGGTCATGACGACCGAACCACTATAAAATCTGGTTTGCGTTTTCCTTCTTGTAATTTACTTTTGTAGCAAACTGCCTTTCCTCCTTACTATGCTTTTGTTGAATCTCATATTTTGATAATGAAACCACTTGATATGTGTTTATGTTTTAATCTGTGTTTTGAGTAACGCAGGATGCTTCGATCAGGATGAGACAATTAAAGCAGGAAAAATCATGTTATGCCGAAGAAACATGTCCGAAGATTGCACGTCGGGTCGGTGGATTGGTCGACGTATCGATAGAAGGCTTCGGGTCGTGGACTCGAGTATTGGGCCAAGAAGAGCAGGTATTGTGCCAAGGATATAGGAGTTGCGGAGTCAATTGGCCGATTGGGCAATAGACCGCAAGAGAGGACGATGCGCCGAAGAATCGGACGAAGTGTCGAGGGACCAATGACATGCCAGACAACTTGGTTAATTGCTTAGGATTAATTGTCTCGATCGAAGTTTTGTTTTACATGTGCAGGATTAACTACGATGGAAGTAAGACATGTAGTAGGAGTTGCACCGGAGTCAAAAACTATGATCACGTTAGGAGTTCGAGAGCTTGACAGAAATCCGGACGGTCGTCGGAGGTTCTGCGGGAACAAATCCGAGAAGACCAGGAGCTTGCCAAAAGAAGCTCGTCGGAACTCGCCAAGTGGATCGTCGCAAGTCCAGGAGTTTGCTGGAAGTCCGCAGGAGCATCGCTGGAGGTCCGTCGGATGTTCACCGGAAGTTCGTCGGAAGCTAGCTGGAAGAAGCGATTGATGCACCGGAGTAAGCTGTAGTAAAAGTCTTAAGAATTGTCATAGTTAGCATTATGATTAAGTTAGAAATGGGAGGTGATCCCATTAACTTAATCCAAGGGCAATTGGGCCCTCGAAATAACCAAATTGGGCCGAATGGATCAACCCATTCGGACCCAGATCCCTGGGTCAGTGGTAGCACCGCCTAAGGCTCAGTCTCCGAGTTTTGGCTGGGCGATGCAACCGCCTCTAATAGCGGTACAATCGCCTGAGCTCGGTCTCCGAGCTCTGGTTGGGTGGTGGCACCACTTGAGCTCGGTCTTCGAGCTCTGCCAGGTAGTGCAACCGCCCCTGACAAGCAGTGGCACCGCCCAGAGGCTCAGTCTTCGAGCTCTATCAGGCGGTGCAACCGCCCCAGTTAGGCGGTGCAACCGCCAGACCCCGGAATTACGGGAAATGATAGTTTTGAGCTCCAAATTCAAACTGATTTGGGGCCTATAAATACCCCACTCTTTCAACAATGAAAGAGCAACGAAAAACCACCAAAATCCTAATCTTACTCTGTGATTTTTAGAGCTCAAAAGTGTTGGATAAGCTAAAGGTTCTTCTCCCTCTTTTCTTCCAAGTTCAGATATTTCAAGAGACGAGAGAAAAGTTTGTAAGGGTTGTCTCCTAAGCCCGTCAAAAGGAGTGAATCTGTAAAAGGGTGGTTGGCCTTCGCCTATTGAAGAAAGGCCTCTAGTGGATGTCGGTGACCTCATCGGTGGAGGAAGCCAGAAGTGGATGTAGGTCAAGATTGACCGAACCACTCTAAAATTGCACTGCTATCTGGTTTGCATTTACATTGAGCTTATTATCCTTACTACAAACCTCCTTCATAGCTTACTACCTTCTGCGCTTTTACGATTGCGTTTCCATGCTTAGTATCTTCCGAATCGGTGTTTAGATGTAAATCGTTTTTCTCGTACGAACATCATATTTCAATTTGCGCTTACATTCTGATTTCCATCACAACTGCAAACTGCCTTCATAGATTCGTTTTAACTACCTCTTGCCTAATCACTAGTTAAAGTGATTTACGAATCAGCTTTTCTACTGAAATCGTTTTTACCATACGAACATCGTATTTCAGTTTGCGCTTACATCCTGATTTCCATCATAACTGCAAATTACCTTTATAGATTTGTTTTAACTGCTTCTTACCTTATTTCAAGTTAAAGTAATTTACGAATCGGCTTTTCTACCGAAATTGCTCTTGTCGTACGAACGCAGTTTTAAACATCGAAAGTTTTCCGCTGTACTAATTCACCCCTCCCCCCTCATAGTGCTCTTGATCCTAACAATTGATATCAGAGCCCGGTATTTCTCATTTCGGATTTACACCCGAGAGAAATGGCTCTTCATGGCTTTAAAGAGGGTTTTTCGGTTGTTCATCCAGCGTTGTTTAACGGATTGGACTACACTTATTGAAAAACTCAAATGAGAGTTTTCTTGATTTCTATGAATTTGGATTTATGGAATATTGTTGAAAATGGTTTTCAACTTCCCCCAAAACCGATGAACGAATGGTCAGATTTGGAGAAGAAGTATTTTTCTTTAAATGCAAAGGCTATGAATGTCTTATTTTATGCACTTGACAAAAATGAATTTAATCGCGTTTCGATGTGTGATTCGGCTTTTGATATTTGGAGAACTCTTGAGGTCACTCATGAAGGTACTAGCCGAGTGAAAGAGTCCAAAATCAACATTCTCGTGCATTTTTATGAACTTTTTCGAATGAAGCCTTGCGAAACCATTTTTGACATGTATACCCGTTTCACGGATGTCGTTAATGGTTTAAGAGCTCTTGGCAAATATTTTTCAGATTTTGAACTCGTAAACAAGATTTTGCGTTCTCTTTCTAAGAAGTGGGATTCAAAAGTAACTGCAATACAAGAAACTAAAAACCTAAACAACTTACCACTTGAAGAACTAATTGGTTCGTTGATGATATATGAAATAGTACACAATGCACATGATGAACATGATGAACAAAATAACCTTCCAAAGAACAGGAAGGATTTGGAACCTTGGACAAATGAATACCACTTGAGCGATGACTCAAGTGATGAGGACAATGATGAACTTGAATTTCAAACACTAAATCTTAATAAGTTTATTAAACAAAAATCTAAAATAAATAATGAACTTGAACGGAGGAAGAAGCCAAAGAAGAAGAACATAAAGTGGGATGAATCAAGCTCCTCCAAAGACGAGGAGAAAATCAAGAAAGGCGAGGTGGCAAACTACGCCTTAACCGCTTTCAATGATAAGGTAATCGAAATCTCCCTGATTTATTTTGAAATTAGTTGATGCTTTCATGATATATTTTCTTTTTTAGTCTAGAATTAAATTTCTTGAAAATTACATATTTGAAAATAAAAATACAAAAATTATGATCATGCTAGTAATTTTGAAAATGATAATATTACATATTTTATGATAAACAAACAAAATGATTGAAAATATGAAATCATGGTTAAGAAGTAATAATATGTATCATGTTTGATTAACATTGTTGAATGAAATCATGTTTGATTTGAAGGAATGCATAATGATGTAATGAAAATATTAAATGTTTTTGATATAGTGGTTGACAATTTTATGCATGAGATTTTAAGTTATACATAATGATAAGCATGTGTTATTTTCATGAGTGTATATGGCAAAACCATGTCCGAATGCATGAAAGTGTTAAATTTCATTTTCGGATTTTCTTGCCCATAACAATTCATTTTTGAAAATCTATTGATCTTGATGTTTCTATGACGAAATTCATTTTTCGATCATAAATGTTTTAGCATGTTTTTATTTAACATAAATGAAAAGGCATACTAACATGAAATCAAATACTTAAAAAAAGAGAAAATATATTATCAATGAAATCATGAATCTACCTATGTTATGAATTTTGTGAACCAGAAAAGTGATTTTGATGATTTAAATTTGAAATGAGTTTTATCAAAATCATGATATTGATTTCTTGGAATAACATGAGATTACCTTTGATGATCATTTTGTTTCATGGAATTTTGGATTCATGACTTAATCTTACATTTGTTTATGAGATGGTTGAAATCTTCGTACCTTTGAATTCTTGCCTTCTCCATTCAATTTTTTGAATTTATGCATGTTATATGTTGAAGATTTGTATCATGCATATCTAAGAAATATTGATGTGACAAATTGAATGAGTTTAAAATAAATGATGATTTTTCTCTTAAATATAACTTGTGATATTTTTTTATATAAATCATCATTTTGATTTCTCGACATTCGATACATGAGATTTTATTATAAATCAAAATTTCTCATTAGTCGATCTTCTATGATTTTACTTGATATTCTCTTGAGAGGAGATATTCTAAATGAATCATGATTTTTCCTTGTGAGTTCTTGGAGTTATTACTTGATTTTCTTTTAAAACAAGATCACTTCTTTGTACTCCTATTATTTTTCTTGATATTTTATTTAAAGAAGATATTTACTATATGAATCATGTCTTTTGGTATTCAAATGATTTTATACTTCTTGACATGATTTCTTTGTATTTATGGCTTGCATGGTTTGAAATGTTTTGGTATGATGCATGCAATGATGAAATATTCATGAAGTTAAAATGATGTATGCAATACTTATGATAATGATATACATGATGTATTACATATGATGTGTATCATGAATGATTTAAATGATGAATGTTTGCTATCATGATCAACATGTTGATAAATGCTTAAAAATTTTAATGTTTAAGTATCATGTATGATATGCCCATTAATGATGATTGATTTATTTTTCGGTATCGTGCATGAAAAATAAGGTTTTTGAAATTGTGTATGTTTTAATTTGAATATATAATGATGCACAAATAAGATTGATACTTAACTTTAACATAATATGAAAATTGATATAAGGGTCTTCCCTTGTTTTTGACAATGACAAAGGGGGAGCAAGAATTTCTAGCGTGGAGATCATGAAAAGAGGTAAACTAGCTAGCTTGCACAATTCAACATGAAAGCAAAATTTTCACTTCTCAAAAGAGAAGATGCAAATGTAACATTTGCCAAATTGTTTGCTTGCCTCATGTAAAACATTATCTCTTGCTAGTTTGGCATTTTGCTAGCTTGCACTTTGCAAAAAAAGCAAAAATGACACTTCTCAAAAGAGAAGAAAGAGCTTGTCATCTTGAACATCACAAGCCTGCCTATCTTAAGAAACAAAAATTGCAAAAGTGCTAGCTTACCTATCTCTAGAAGCAAAACTTGCAACTTGCACATTGCAATAGGAAGCAAGAATCATGAGCTTACACATGAAAGTTATCTTGCATTTGCTTTCGAAGTTTTTGCTAGCTTGTATATTGTGAAACTTGTATATCATAAAAATTGCTAGCTTGTAGTCTAAAGAGAAGCAAAAAGTTGCTATCTCAAAAGAAGCAAATGTGTTATCTTGCCTATCTCAAGAGGCAAAAATGCTAACTTGCACATCTAGCAAAACTTGACAAATTTGTATATCTCAAGAAGCAAGAGTTGCTTTCTTGAACATCTCAAAACTGATAGCTTGCATGTTCTAAAATGTTATAATATTGCTAGCTTGCATGATGTTGAACTTGCTATTTTGAACATTACCAAAAGTGCTATCTTGTATGTTGTAAAACTTCCATATCTGAAACTTGATAGCTTAAATGTTCTAAGCATGATATAATACTTGCTAAATTTTCTGGCTTCAAATCTGCATGATGATAAAACTTGATATTATGTTTTTCATGCAATAAGTTGAACTAATATTTCAAACACTTGATTGTGGTACTTCTCCTTTTTTTGATGACAAAGGAGTGGAAGTATGTTGATGACATGACATGTTAATGCATAAGTCTATGCATAAGTTCATGATGACGTGTTGCAAGTATTCATGATGAATATTGCAACGACTTGAATTCAGTTTTAATTCAAGGTTCTATAAATATGGCATATTGATAGGGGTAGTTTGTTTAAACTCCAGGAGTTAAGTTTAACTCTATCATCTATTGGTTGTCATCATCAAAAAGGGGGAGATTGTTGAATCTCGTATTTTGATGATAAAACCAATTGATAATTATGTTTATGTATTAATCTGCGTTTTGAGTGACGTAGGATGCTTCGATCTGGATGAGACAATTAAAGCAAGAAAATCATATTGTGCCGGAGGAAGATGTTAGAAGATTGGACGTCGAGCCGGTGGATCGGTCGACATATCGATGGAAGGCTTCGGGTCGTGGACTCGGGCATTGGGCCAAGAAGAGCGGGTATTGCGCCAAGGATATCAGAGTTGCAGAGTCAACTAGCCGATTGGGCCATAGGCCACAAGAGAGGACGATGCGTCGAAGAATCGAACGAAGCGTCGAGAGACCAATAACATGCCGGACAACTTGGTTAATTGCTTAGGAATAATTGTCTCGATCGAAGTTTTGTTTTAAGCGTGCAGGATTAACTATGATGAAAGAAAGACATGTAGCAGGAGTTATGCCGGAGTCAAGACTATGATCACGTTAGGAGTTCGAGAGCTCGACGGAAGTCCGGACGGTCGTCAAAGGTTTTGCGGGAACAAATCCAAGATGTCCAAGAGCTTGCCAAAAGAAGCTCGTCGGAACTCTCCAAGTGGATCGTCACAAGTCCAGGAGTTTGCCGAAAGTCCGCAGGAGCATTGCCGGAGGTCCGTCGGATGTTCGCCGGAAGTTCACCGGAAGCTCGTAGGAAGAAGCGATTGATGCATCGGAGCAAGCTGTAGTAAAAGTCTTAAGAATTATCATAGTTAGCACGATGATTAAGTTAGAAATGGGAGATGATCCCATTAACTTAGTCCAGGGGCAATTGGGCCCTTGAAAGAACCAAATTGGGCCGAATGGATCAACCCATTCGGACGCAGATCCCTCGCCCAGAGGTGGCACCGCCTGGGTCGACGGTGGCACCACTCAGGGCTCAGTCTCCGAGTTCTGGTTGGGCTGTGCAACCGCCTCTGACAGCGGTGCAACCGCTTGAGCTCGGTCTCCGAGCTCTGGCTGGGCGGTGCAACCGCCCTAGTCGAGCGGTGGCACCGCTTGAGCTCGGTCTCCGAGCTCTGCCAGGAGGTGCAACTGCCCCTGACAAGCGGTGGCACCGCCCAGAGGCTCAATCTTCGAGCTCTATCAGGCGGTGCAACCGCTAGATCCCGGAATTCTGGGAAATGACAGTTTTGAGCTCCAAATTCAAATTGGTTTGGGGCCTATAAATACCCCACTCTTTTAGCAATATAAGAGCAACGAAAAACTACCAAAATCCTGATCTTACTCTGTGATTTTTAGAGCTCAAAATTATTGTATAAACTAAAGGTTCTTCTCCCTATTTTCTTCCAAGTTCAGATCTTTCAAGAGAGGAGAGAAAAGTTTGTAAGGGTTGTCTCCTAAGCCCGTCAAAAGGAGTGAATCTGTAAAAGGGTGGTTTGCCTTCGCCTATTGAAGGAAGGCCTCTAGTGGACGTCGGTGACCTCATCGGTGGAGGAAGCCAGAAGTTGATGTAGGTCAAGATTGACCAAACCACTCTAAAATCGTGCTGCTCTTTGGTTTGCATTTACTTTGAGCTTATTATCCTTACTACAAACCTCCTTCATAGCTTACTGCCTTCTGCACTTTTACGATTGCATTTCCAAGCTCGGTATTTTCCGAATTGGTGTTTAGACGTAAATCGCTTTTCTTGTACGAACATCGTATTTTAGTTTGCGCTTACATTCTGATTTCCATCACAACTGCAAATTACCTTCATAGATTCGTTTTAACTGTTTCTTGCCTAATCACAAGTTAAAGTGATTTACGAATCGGCTTTTCTACTGAAATTGCTTTTACCGTACGAACATCGTATTTCAGTTTGCGCTTACATTCTGATTTCCTTGATAACTACAAACTGCCTTTATAGATTTGTTTTAACTGCTTCTTACCTAATCTCAAGTTAAAGTAATTTACGAATCGGCTTTTCTACCAAAATTGCTCTTGTCGTACGAATGCAGTTTTAAACGTCGAAAGTTTTCCACTGCACTAATTCACCCCCCCCCTCTCTTAGTGCTCTTGATCCTAATAGCTTTTACTATGCCTACACTTACGAACAAGTATTGAATTTCAAGTTATCTTCCGAGTTAATTTTTATCATGTGAAACATTTTTAGAACCGACGTTTTTACCGCTACACTAATTCACCCCACCCCCTCTTAGTGTTGATTCGTTCCTAACACTTTCTTAGTTGTAGCTATAGTTGCAACTGCCATAGTCGCAGTCGCAGCCATAACTGTAGCCCCTTCTTTCCCTTCTCTTCTTTCTCTCCTCTTCTTCCTTTCTCATCGTCTTCTCTCCTATCCGCAGCCCTACCCGCAGCCTCCTTTCTATCTTCTTCCCTCTCTTCTCGTTCTTCTTCTCCTCTTCACTTCTATTCTTTCTCTCCTCTTCTTCCTTTCTCATCATCTTCTCTCCTATCCACAGCCCTACCCACAGCCTTCTTTCTCTCTTCTTGTTCTTCTTCCCTCTTCTTCTTCTTCTCTTCTTCTCCTCTTCTTCCCTTCTCCTCCCGGATGCACCGCACCTCCTATGTTTTCTTGTGTGCGAAACAGAGATGCATGGGAGGCGATGAGATAAAAATCACCATTTTTTATTTTTTTATAACTTTAATAGTTGAATTATTAAAATATCTATATTTACAAATAGATTCTTCCATTTACAAATAGGTTCTTATAAATAATTCAAACTATGTCCTTACATAAATTTCAGGGACATTACACTGTAGTGAGAAGAAGATCAATGGGGCATAGCCTTAATGAGAGCAACGGATAGAGTAGATGAGGCACATTAAGAATTTATGGGGCATAGCCTTACATAAATTTCAGTATTATATTTGTGACAAGATGAGGCACATTAAGAATGTGTTTTGGATGAACAAGAAGAATGTGGATAAAAGAAATGAACTGTGATTCAGATGATTTTGTAAAGTTAGTATCTCAAGTGAAGGTAAAGTGTTCTATGGTGAGGCAATAATGGTTTCAAGAAGAAATGAGCTTGTTGATGTTTGGCGAGTAGATTCAGTAGATCATGGCACATGACCTCAAGAGAATGATCAATCTTTTTCAAGAGGATTTGTTTCTCTAAATAATGATCATACCCGAGAGATTATCAGTATGAAAATATTATCGACACTAATCAAGGGGTATGATATGTCAAAGGCCTGAAAGAAAAATCATTGTCAGTAGAATAGTTGAAAGAGCTTGGCTATAAGACCTATATTGAGAATAGACTATACAGATTGTCAAAAGAGCACTCAACGTTATGAAGGTGGAAAAAATCCCAACAAATCTATACATATTTTTAAGAGAGACACTACAAGAGGTAGATGTATCTGTTGTATCGTCTGGCTTTGAAGAAAAATCCACTATGTTATGACATCAAAGACTAGGACATATTAGAATGAGGCTTGAAGATTCTCTCCAACAAAAGCTTTATTTTATTTCATTTATTGATGATTATTGTAGGAGATGTTATATTTGAAGAAGGCAAATATGTTTTTAGTATCTCAATCATTTAAAATAAGGGTAGTAAGTATTTATAGATAGATAATAAAGGAAAATATATAAAAAAGAGGTTTGATATTTTCTACAAACAAGAAGGTATTGAGAGACAGTTTACAGTATTATATAGTTTTCAACAAAATGGTGTAGCAAAGCAGATGAGCCTGACTCTTTTAGAGAGAACTAGAGCATTATTGAGTACTGCAAGTATAGCCATGTCATTCTGGATAAAAATAATAAGAATCGCTTATTATGCTATTAATTGGTCTCCTTCAACAACTACTGAGTTTAAAACATTTACAGAAATGTGCACTAGTAAACTGGTTAATTATTCTTTTGTATATATATTTGATTGTCCTACATATGTAATGTTCAATACTCGGGAAAGAACAAAGTTGAATGCTAAATCCATAAAATATATATTCATCGACTATGCTAATGGAGTTAAGGGAGATGAGTCATGAGATCCATTGATCATAAAATAATCATCAACAAAGATGTTATATTTATAGAAGATCTATAAAAGGATGAAAGTGACAACATAGTGATAGAAAATTTAGAAACTATTGAAATTCAAGTGTAAGAGGATTCTTCGAAAGCAACATAGGGGCATGATAAACAAATATTAATCTAGTCTAAGGGTAAAGAAGTTCGAAAGTTAACATGTAAGTAGGTACCATCGGCTTAGCACAAGGGGTATGTTTTGGAGAGCAATGTTGCATACTGTAATATAACTGAAGATAAAGAGCCATCAACTTTCTAAAAAGCATTATGTAGTCAAAATGCATCCGGATGAGAACAATGTACAAAGAAATTAAAGCTCTACATCAAAATTAGACATGAGAACTTACACCACTGCCATAAGGAAGTAAAGCTATTGAAAATAGATGGGTATATAAAACCAAGAGAGATAGAAATAATCAATTGGAGCGATATTGTACACGACTAGTAGTCAAAGGATATGCTTAAAAAGAAGATATTGATTTTAATGAAACATTTTTCCTTTTCATTTGACTTAATATAATTTGAATAATTCTCACTTTGTATATTACATTTAATTTACATATAGAGTAATTAGATATGAAAAATATATTTCTTTATAGTGAACTAAAAGAAGAAATTTATATGCTTCAACTAGATGGTTTTGTTGAAAAAGAAAAAGAGAACTTGGTTTGCAAGTTAAATAAATCTCTATATGGTTTATTGTAGGTGTTAAAGTGTTGGTATAAGAGATTTGATTCTTTTATCATTAGCCTTCGATATAGTAGACTTGATTTAGACCATTGCACCTATTACAAGAGGTTTAATGATAATAATTTTATTATGTTACTACTATATGTTAACGATATGCTGGTGATACGCCCCAACAAAGAGAGTTCAAAAATTAAAGGCATAGTTGACTAAAGAGTTCGATATGAAGGACTTGAGACCAACAAATAAGATTCTAGGAATGTAAATTCAACACGATAAAAAAGATAAGATTATATGAATGCAAATTTATTGAGATAAAAAAGAAAAGAAGATATGACTATCTCAAAAGAATTATTTGAGGAAAATCATATGGTGCTTCAACTTGTAAAATTTGAAGTCCTTTTCTATTTCACTTCCTATGAATTTATCTTCAAGTGTATGCTCTTTTCAATGAAATGGAGAGAATGAAAATATCTCGAGTACTATATGCATCGTTGGTGAACAATTTGATATTTGCTATAATATGTAATAGGCCATATATTACACAAATAGTTGATGTGGTGAATCGATTCATTAAAAATCATAGCAGATAGCACTGAAATACAATTAAGAGGATTATGAGATATGTCAAAGGAAACACAGATGTTGTATTATGCTATAAAGGATCGAATTTTATTATAAAGGATATATATATATAGGTTTTGGTTTTGCAGGTGACGTCGATAAAAGAAAATCCATCACAAACTGTGTCTACACTTGCAGAGCTGGGTTTCAAAGTTGTAGATTGTTGCAGCCCTATCTATTTCGAAAGTAGAGTACATGGTAGCCATACAAGCTTGCAAAGAAATATTTTGGATTAGAAAGTTAATTGAGGAATTCAAGCATAAGCAAGAGAATATTCTCATATATTATCACAATTAGAGTACCTTGCACATTAGGAAGAATCCAACCTTCTATTCAAGAATAAAGCACATAAGAGTTAATATCACTATCTATGTTCAAGAAATAATGAAGGATGGTATCGTATAGAAGATCGACACAATGGACAATTTAGTAGAAGTTATGACAAAAGTAAATCAATACTAATAAATTCATGAGGAACAAATTCTCTTATGGCCCAGTAGAGACCGGCAACATGACTCAGCAAGCGTTTTATTTTATTTTTTTATTTTAAGTGGGACATTTGAAGTGATAAAACAAAAAGAGAGAGAGAGATAGGGTAGTTGCAACCACCTACCATGCGTGGGTGCAACGTGGAAAGTTACAACACCTCATCCGATCCGATCTATTGTGCGATGTATACGTGCAAGAGTTTCTCCTTGTGTAGGACTTTAGTGACCGTATAAGATAACAGATAGGAGAGGGGAAAACTCAATATAGCATAGTGAGCCATCCTCAGTAGAATAATAGAGAGAAAGATAGAGAGAGAAAGAGAGAAGGAAAGGAGTTTCTTCTTATTTTGGTTACTTTTGCGAGTATTTTTTCTTCTATTTTTTTATTACAAGGGAGAATGTGTCTTCTTTTTTTCTTGTATTAGAAAGAAGATTGCAGTAAGTTTCTTCTGGTTTGTCTGTGGATATTTTTCTCAACCAGTTAAAAATTTTACCATGTTATATCTTGTTGTTATTATTTTATTATTTTTTTATCTATGATTTTACTGTTTTAACAAAATAATGTTTGTCCACATCCCATTTTGGTTTTATTCATTTTCCTGACGTGTAACTCATGAGTTTGGGTGAAACCAATATTATTGAGATTCCTAATAATTGAACCATCATCCTCTCTTTCAAGCAACAGTGGCTTATAGCACAGACATCTACAGCTTGAAAGAAAATAAAGGAAAAAGTTTCGCAGCTGCTACACTGAAAGTCCACATCTATTGAGAAGAAAAGACGATACATGCTATCTTGACCTATAATAACCGAATACCGAAGCAGAGTATAAGAAATTGGTGCACTTCTGGTTCTAACAAATAATTGTCTTTTGAGACAATCATTTTGCCAGAACTTTGTCTATAATATTGTTAGAAAGAGCAAACATATTATGGCTGGAAAGCAACCCTTGGACCACTCAACCTGGGAATGGGTGGTGGAAACAAGCCACGTTGGTGGTAGTGGTGTGCTCCAAGATGCAAGGACTTCTCCACACAGAAGATGGTGGGAGAAGGGCTCACTTGCATGAACATGTAGTTGCCTGCGAAGAGCTCCCCTAGGTTGGGTCTTCCCTCCATCAATCTCTTGAGCACCTTGGCGATTAAAGCTCTCACTGAATCCCCCACAACTCTGGCCTTCCTCCTAAAGAACCTTCTGAGCCCGGCCACTCGCACTCTCGGCCTCCGCCACCTTCCCTTTCTCTTCAATCTTAACCAACCACTCCTCCCCTTGAGCACTACCACCCCTTTAAATTCCACCTCAGCTGCGTCTTCTTCTGATTCTGGAGAGAGCTTCTTCAGCTTCTGGTACGAAGGATTGTAGTAGCTGGAAGCCATGTTTCATTCCTGTATGGAAGCGGTGGCGGAAAGATGGGGCAACGAAGCTATGGAATATAGTCTCCACTTGCTTTCTGCATCATAATTAAGGAGGGTCTTGAGAGGTTGGGGTGACGCTTTTAAGGCTATTAAATGCTGAAAGAGTTTGTTGCGGAAGTGGAATTATTAAGTTAGGAGGTTCGATGGACTCATCATCAGGTAAGCGCAAAAGGCATACTACTATCTAAGAAACACACTGACTTTGTGGTAGACATCAACTCTTCTCTCATGTATCACATTTTAACTTTTGAAGATGTGTGTTGCAAAATTGTTTTTAGCCCTCACTTCTTTATAATTAATCAATAGCGTTGATGGTGGAAAACAAACGGAAGGAGAAACAGCTAAAAAAAAGAGCCTCCACATTTACACGTGATGCTCGCACTTGCTCGTTCATGTGCTTCGTTGAAAACTGGATATGCAACTGAAAATTTTGAGCAGATAAACGGCTAAAACTGCAACGAAACTTATATTATGGGACATCAAATATTATATTCCATATAATTGGTCTATCAATTTTATTTAATTTTAATTATTTATTAAAAGAAGTGAAATTGATAATAATATCTTTTGATATTATAATCCGTCTAATGTGATAATTGGTCTAACAATTTTATTTAACTTCAATTATTTATTAAAATAAGTTAAATTTATAATAATATCTTTATCAAATTTGTATACCTCAAACTTAATCTTATCCATTTTTTATGTGATAGGATATTATAAATTTGAACTTTTAACTATAATTATGAGAACCACAGTAATAGATGAATCTAACGCTATGGTTTTTAAAAAACTACAACGAAAAAGTATGTAAGAAACGTTTTTCCTACTGCATACTTTTTTGTGTTTTTCCCATTAGTTTCTGTTCTAAAGCGTCGTGAGGAGGCTTCTTATTCATACACTTCTTAACGACAAGAAAAAGGTACATAGGAAACGTTTTCCCTACTGCGCCCTTTTATTTTTTGCCTATTAGGTTCTATTCCAACATCCTGAGCTTTTTAAAAAATACAGAATCTCCTTATTCACTCGCTGTCAGTGCTCCACTCTCTTCATCTTCTTGTGCGAGGTTGGCCTACGTTATAAATCATACTTTTCATGATAGATTTATTATGTATTTTTTTTCTATATTTTGGGGGATTTCATGTGTTTGGATAAAGATTATTGTTATTATGATATTTTAATATTTTGTATGGTGCCTATAGGAAGAGGGATGATAGTATTTAGGGTTTAGATGAGCCAAAACTCATCAAACAATAATGTTATGACATACTTTGTTACCTATACCAAGTACCTTTACCAAGTTTGACTCTAGTCTTTTGAATGGTGCAAAAGATCAAAAGATTGTTAGGATCAGGGGTCGACACTAAGAGGGGAGGTGAATTAGTGTAGCTATAAAATCACTTCAACTTCATAAAATCTTCGTATGATAAAAAATATTTTCGACGAAAATCGATTTCAGAAATATAACTTGAAAGCATTTTCGTAAAGATAGCTTGAAAGCATACAGAATATGCATAGTGGATGTAAAGAGCAAGTAAGAAGGTTGGTAGTTAAAATCATATGCTAAACAGAAATGCAAACCAGAGAACATGCTAATTTATAGTGGTTCGGTCGTCGTGACCTACATCCACTCTATCAATTCCTCTTCCATCGAGGCCACCGGCATCCACTAACGATCTTCCTTTACTAGGCAAATTTCAATCTCCTTCTTATACCCCTCTTCTTCTTTTACCGGGTTTATGAGACAACCCTTATAAGCACTCAATCTCCTCTTATAGAATTCTAAAACTTAGACTAGAGGAGGATTCTCACAAGGGATTTCTATAGCGTTTTTCTACTTTTGAACACTTTATGCTTGTATGCTTTAACCAAAGATGAGAGGGGTATTTATAGGATTTAAGTTGATTCAAACTTGGAGCCTAAAACTTTTCCATCCTGAGTTCCCCGGGCATGGGTGGTACTACTAGTCATAGGTGCCCAGCAAGCCAATCACGTGAGTGATGGCACGTGTGACTTCATATAGAATCTTTTTGCTTATTATATTTTGGCATATATCACTTTATAACTATTGCATAAATGCATACATATATTGTGATGTCCTTGGATTTGTGCAATGGGAATCGGATCGTGATGAGATCACGATAGTGAGATCGATTCACCTTTAAACACATATCCTAAATAATCCCGGTCATAGGTTACTCGAGAGGGATATCGTGATAACCGGACAGACCGGTGTGTTGTATACCCATCCATATGATGGATGCAGCTGTTGGGAAATCAAGGGGGGCGACATCATATGCGCAGCGGAAGAACAAGAAAACAAAAATCCCCGATTCCCAAAAAGATGTTCGTCATCGTGCGAAGATTGGTGCGTAAAAATCCGCAAAACACAAAACTGCGTATAGAGATTGTGTTACCTAGGGAGATCGTATATCCCTGTTTCCTTGCAGATCCTTAGGAGAGGGTGAAGGAGGTCAAGCGTCCTCCTCTCTAGCGGTGATCCACACAGCAGGGTTGCGACGACCCTCCTCAAAACTCCAGGCCTCTGAGGTGGAGAGGGAGAGGAGAATAGGAAGGGCAAGCAAAGACTCTAGCCTATGAGGTTGTGAATCCCTCCTATTTATAGAGATCCCGTGTCAAACCCTAATGGGTCCTTCCCTAGTGGGTATTGGATCTGCATCCAATAAGACAAAGGCTCCGTCGGATATCTCATATCCGAACCTCTACTCATCGCAATGCCTACCATATGTGTGTGACCCTCTTGGCCCAATATCGAGCTGGCCGTGAGTCATACCTGTCAGAACTCCTTCTAACTCAGTGAATTATTATCTCTGTAATAATTCACTCGACTCATCGACTACTTGGACGCACTAGGCCACTACTGCAGTAGTCCCTGCACGATCTGGGGAATCCAATCCATTGGACCTGTCGTCCTCTCGTTACCATGTACCTATAGTCCCTCATCCATCTAATATCCCAGACCAGTATATCGAGCATGGTGTTGTCGGACCCATACGGTTTCTACTCGAGTCTCGCTCTAATCGGATTCTCAGGAGAACTCTTTTCTCTCAACCCGAATGACCCTAGCCAGGGATTTGTCCGAGCAAGAACACATAAGATATTCTCTCATGACGCCAGAGAGTGGATGATCCTCTATCGACACTCAATAGCCCTCGTAAGGTCGACTACCACTCCCAATGACCACCTGTACTAGATTTGGGACGGCCAAACCTATAAGTCTGGTATCAAAGAGTGGAGCACTCATCTGGGACATCCTTGGTGTCTCAAGTCTAAGGACCGGATACACCACTAGGACTTGGAATCATTTGTCGACAATAAGGCATCATCAACCATCCAAAGCATTCCGTAAAGCGGATCAATCAAGTGAACTCATTCTCCAATGAGCACAGATCTTATATCCCTAGTGTCCCTACACGAGCAACTATGAGACCAGATGCATCCATCATATGGACGGGTATATAGCACACCGGTCTATCCGGTTATCACGATGTCCCCCTCTCGAGTAACCTATGATGAGGGATTATTTAGGATATCGTTTAAACGTGAATCGATCTCATTATCGTGATCTCATCACGATCCGATTCCCATTGCACAAATCCAAGGACATCACAATATATATATGCATTTATGCAATAGTTATAAAGTGATATACGCCAAAATATAATAAGCAAAAGATTCGTATCAAGTCACGCGTGCCATCACTCACGTGATTGGCTTGTTGGGCACCTATGACTAGCAATCTCCCACTTGACCGAAAAGCCAATCACCTATGTGTTCGATCCCCATCGGACCCTCGTGACGCTTCAAAGACAAAATGAGACAACGGCTTTGTCGGTGGATCTGCAATGTTATCTTCGGATGGAACTCTTTCCTTTGCTACATCTCCTCGGGTTACGATCTCTCTTATAAGCTGGAACCTCCTCTAACACTTCCGATGAGACCCGGGTTCCCTTATTTGAGTAATCACCCCATAGTTGTCGCAATATAAGGAAGTCGACTTGTCGCTATCAGATCGACTCTCAAATCTGTGATGAACTTCTTCACCCGGACTCCCTCCTTTGCTGCATCTCGATGCAGCAATGTACCTCCGCCTCTATGGTCGAGTCAAGTGAGTGGTATCTTGCTTGGAACTCTTCCAAAGACTGCTGCTCCTCCATTCAAGGTGTACACATACCCTGAATTCGACTTGCTATCATCGACATCGACTGAAACTTGAGTCGGTGTAGCCTTCAACCTTAAGGCTATTACCTCCATATACTAGTAAAAGATCCTTGGTCATTCTCAAGTACTTAATGATACACTTCTGACTTTCCGGTGCTCCCAAGCACGGATCCGCTGATACTGCTCATGACACTCGGAGCATGCTATATCGCCGAAAGTACATAGCATGACATACATGATAGACCCTATTCTTTGAGGCATAAGGTATCATATCCATGTTAAGCCCTTTCTTCCGGAGTCTTTGGGGACATATTCGTAGAAAGCGATATCCCATGTCTCATCGGTATGAGACATCTCTTGGAATTTTCCATGCCAAACCTTTTGACAATAGTTTCTATGTACCTGGACTGGGACAAGCCAAGCATCCTCTTGGATCTATCTCTATAGATTCTAATCCCCAAGATATAAGATGCTTACCCTAAGTCCTTCATGGAGAAGTTTCTAGATAACCAATCCTTTATTGTGGACAGCATTCCTATGTCATTCCCAATGATGAGGATGTCATCCACATATAACACCAAAAAGGTGATAAGCCCCACTTACCTTTTCAGATACACAAGGCTCATCTTCGTTTTAACGAAGTCATAAGATCTGATTGCCTCATCAAATCTTATGTTCCAACTTCGGGAAGCTTGCTTTTAGTCCATAAATGGATCTAAGCAACCTACACACCTTATCCGGGCAGTTCTTGGACACGAATCCCTCGGGTTGCATCATATACACCTCCTCCTCGAGGGTTCCCGTTAAGGAATGCGGTTTTCACATCCATCGCCGGATCTCATAATCATAGTGTGCTGCAATAGCCAATAGAATTTGATGGATTTTAGCATTGCTACTCTGGGGTGAGAAAGTTTTCGTCAGTAGTCAACACCTTGCCTTTGACGATACCCCTTAGCCACTAGCCCTTTTTATAGGTATCTACCTTTACATCTACTCCGATCTTTTCTTAAAGATCCACTTGCAACCGATGGGTACAATACCTTAAAGCATCAACTATGTTCCAAACCTTATTGGAGTACATAGAATCCATCTCGAATTCATGGCTTCTTTCCACTTCCCGGAGTCTATACTCATAATAGCCTCCTCGTAGGTCCGAGGATCAATATCCTCTACATCCTCTGCTCTAATATGTCCCACATATCTCTTAGGAGGATGGGATACTCTATCGGACCCTGCGTAAAGTTGATACTTGTGTATTAGGTACCCGAACGGACTCTGGGTCAGAGAGTGGTGCTTGAGCTTGGTTCTCCAACCTCGCTCAATTCTATCATTCTCCCACTGCCTCTCCGTCAAGAATGTGTTCCTTCTCAAGGAACACTGCTCTCTTAGCTACAAAGACCTTTTGGTCCTCGAGATGATAGAAATAATACCCACAAGTTTCCTTGGGGTATCCCACAAATTTGCATCGCTTCTCGTCCTTGATTCTAACTTATCGGGGTTGTGTCTTCTAACATGGGCATGGGGGGCAGCCCCGGATCTTAACAACCTTAAGATCGGGCTTCTTCCCTTTCCATATCTCATATGGTGTAGACACTACCGACTTAGTTGGAACTCTGTTCGAAGAAGGTAAGTTCGGTTTCTAGGGCATATCCCGGAATGAGATGGGTAGGTCGGTGAAACTCATCATGGACCGTACCATATCTAATAATGTACGATTTCTCCTTTCAGAGACACCATTGAGTGAGGTGTATAAGGAGGTATCCATTGGGATAATATCCCATGGTCCTTGAGGAACTGAGTAAACTCTGTAATTAAGTATTCACCTCCTCGATCCGATCGAAGAGTTTTGATACTCTTTTCGATCACGGTTCTCCACCTCATTCTTATACTCTCTGAATTTCTCAAAGGCCTCGGACTTGTACTTCATTAAGTACACATATCCATACCTTGAGAAATCATCAAGTAAAATGTAATGAAGTAGGAGTAACCTCCAATGGCATGAGTTGACATGGGTCCACATACATCACTATGTATGAGTTCCAACAACTCATTGGCTCTCTCTCCGGTTCTACTAAATGGAGATTTGATCGGTTTTCATTTAATGCAAGGCTCACAAGTCGCATATGACACATAGTCGAATGGATCTAGATATCCATCATTTAGCAACTTTTGAATCCTTCTTTCATGGATGTGATCTAGCCTACAATGCCATGTGTATGCCTTTGTTCAACTCATCTCGTTTCCTTTTGGACACATTTACATTCATGATATGTGGAGTGGTGTCTAACATAAATAAACATTATGCAATGTTCCTTTCGTGATGATCTTATCATCTAATAATATCGAACAACCATTGTTCTCAAAAACAAATTTATATCCACTAACTGTTAAACATGAAAAGGAGATAATGTTTTTGATAATAGAAGGAACAAAATAACATGCATCTAATGCAATAAAAGCTCCACTAGGCAGATGTAGGGCGACCTCGCCAACAGCTAATACAGCAACTTTTGCTCCATTACCCATCTTGAGGTCCATCTAAGCCCTCTGTAGTCTCCTAGGCCTTGCCGTAACCTCGCAACGAATTGCATATATGATAAGCACTCTGGGTATCCAATACCCATGTGTTATCATAAGAGTCCGACAAATGGAGACTGATCATGAATGTACCTAAAGCTTCATCAAGCTTTTGTTTTGCCCTTTCTGCAAGGTACTCTTTGCAGTTTCTCTTCCAATGCCCATCTTTACCACAGTGGAAGCACCTGGCCTTTGTCCTTTCTTTGGGTCTTTCTTAGCAACCTTTGCTTTACCTTGTTTGCCCTTGCCCTTTCCCTTCTTAAGGGACCTTTTCGCTTTCCTTTTCTTTTCACGGTCTCACCGGTGTAGAGAACTGGCTTCTCTTTCTTAATAGTACTCTCTACCTCCCTCAACATATTGAGGAGCTCTGGGAGAGTCACCTCAAGCTTGTTCATATTAAAATTTATTATGAACTGTGAAAAGGAATCTGGTAGGGACTGAAGCACAATGTCCACACACAAGTTATCCTCTAGGACCATTCCTAGACCTGTGAGTTTCTCTATCCACTCAATCATCTTTAGGACATGGTTCTGAACCGGTGTCCCCTCAGTCATCCTAGCGCGGAAAAGGCTCTTGGATATCTCATATCGTTGAGTCCTTCCCTGTTCCTCAAACAATTTTTGGACATGTAGGAGAATGGATCTGGCATCCATCTTTTCATGTTGTCTCTGTAACTCTGGAGTCATAGAGCCCAACATATAGCACTGAGCAAGAGTGGAGTCATCAATATATACTTCACGTGAGCGAAGCGATCTCATCCTCGCTTGCCCCTTCTTTGGGCGTAGGCATCATCAGTATCAGGGCGTACCGCGATTTTCTCCATTTGGAGAACAATTCTCAAGTTACGGAGCCAATCCGTATAATTTGGACCGATAAAGGCGGTTGACATCAAGTATGCCACATAAGGGATTTGAAAGCGACATTTTTGAAAATAAAGATGTAGCGAGAAATGAATAACATGCAGATTTTGCAAGAAATAAACTATCAAGATATGGACTTCTATCTTAATATGCTCCCACTATTTTACTAACGAGTCACGCGACACCCTCAGCACGTGAAACGGAAGTCTCCAGCAAACTTCTAGTGGGGATCAAGATCCAATCAGCGTCTTAGTGTAACCTCGAGGGACTCGACCAATCACACTAAGCCTAAAAGGTAGGCAACTCTTGCCGATCACAACTCCTTATGATTCCCGCCCCGTTCGGCCTCCGAATCACCATGGCCTCGAGGGACTCGACCAACCATGATTTCGGTTAAGTCAACACCTTCGTTACAAGATGAGTCCGATTTGATGATATACCCTCGAGGGACTCGACCAAGCATACCATGTCCTCGGGTCACCGGTGACATCTCTATGTAAGTAAGCAAGATAGCGATAGTGCGATATAGGTGAGTCTCGAGGGACTCGACCAACTCAACCTACACCGGAATCGGTTCCTACTCATAACGATGGAAGGCCCGTGGGTCAATCTAATTGCCTCACGTTTTTGAAATTTAATATTATCGAGAGATGTTTCTATAATTTGGTCTCCTAATATGACATGTCACACATATACATATTTAATATATATCTACATCGCATGCAAATATATATACATATCTAGTATGTGTATAAGCAATCACATCAGATGATCATGGACCACAACATAATATGATTAGACCCGAGCCAGTAGGCCTAATCACTCACATTAAGATCTATGTGTGCAACGGTGCATCTCCATGCCCTGTGATCGTCCATCTCGTCCTCGTCGGTTCTGTCGACATCTTGATGCATCTCCATGCATCACGATCGTCCGTCTCGTGGGTCCCGCAATCGCATCCACGCTCCCGCTACGCCTCCTCATGTGATTACTACTTAATCATAGGCACGCAGGCCCGACAATAAACGAGAAATATAATGGAGGTTCGCAGACCTCAATAATAATAATCACAAGTACACACATCACACGGTCTATGATCATCCGTCCACACATCATACATCACATGTATAAATAATCATCATCATGTAGGACTACTAGATATAATAAAAAAATAATAATCAACTAAACCTTTCAATTAATTAATATTTTTCTAAAATCAGGGACATGTAGGGAATTTTTCAATTCCTAAGGGTATTTTTCGTAATTTGGACAAAAGACAGAAACTGGAATTTCTCAAATTCACAGGGGCAAAATTGTCTTTTCACAGAAAAAACCCTAATGCTTTTTTCCCCTTTATTCGCTGCCGCCGCCGCCACCCTACCGGGCATTTCAGGCGGGCGGGCGAGGACCATCGCCCTCGCCTAAGGCGGCACGCCCCGGCGGCGATCTTTCGCTGGCGGTGGGCGCCTTCGCGCCGGGCCGTCAGCAGGGCAGCGGTCTGCATTACCACCGGGCGGCCGCCCGGTGGGGTTTAGGCCCGAGGGAGCGGCGGCGGTAGGCGTCATGCGTCGTGCCGCTTCTCGCGACGGCGGCGCCACGCCTGGCGGCGCCTCACGCTCATGGCCGCCGCCCGCGGTGCCTCTCGCCGCGGGGTGGGGCCGTCGCAGGGCGCTTACCCGCTGGCTACCAGCCGCCCGGCCATAAGTCTGCTGCAAGCAGACCACGGGCCCGGCCGTCAGGCAAACGGCTGGCATGATGCGCCGGGCAGGCTGGTGCTTGTCATTTCTTCTTCTTCTTGGCCGGCCAGTGGTGGCAGGCATGTAGATCGAGGGCAGCAATGTTGCTGCCCTTCCTCGCTTTAAGGCCAACGATTTTGACGTCAAAATTCTTCCTAAACACAACACATGCAGTTCAAAACCAATCATTCGCATACGAACAACCCGGCTCACGATACCAATTTGTTGGGAAATCAAGGGGCGACATCATACGCGCGCAATGGAAGAACAAGAAAACAAAATCCCCGATTCCCAAAAGATGTTATGTTGGTGTCATGCGAAGATTGCGCGTAAAAATCCAAGAAAACACAAAACGCAGATAGAGATTGTGTTACCTAGGGAGATCAGATATCCCCTGTTTCCTTGCAGATCCTTAGGAGAGGGTGAAGGAGGTCAGCGTCCTCCTCTCTAGCGGTGATCCACGCCAGGGTTTGCGGCGACCCTCCTCAAAACTCCAGGCCTCCGAGGTCGAGAGGGAGAGGAGAATAGGTAGGGCAAGCAAAGACTCTAGCCTATGAGGTCGCGGAATCCCTCCTATTTATAGAGATCCGGTGTCAAACCCTAATGGGTCCTTCCCTAGTGGGTATTGGATCTGCATCCAATAAGACAAAGGCTCTGGCTTGGGATATCTCATATCCGAACCTCTACTCATCGCAATGCCTACCATATGTGTGTGACCCTCTAGGCTCAATATCGAGCTGGCCGTGAGTCATACCGTGGGAACTCCTTCTAACTCGGTGAATTATTATCTCAGTAATAATTCACTCGACTCATCGATCACTGGGACGTATCTAGGCCACTACGACGTAGTCCCCGCATGATACATGGGGAATTCAATCCATTGGACCTGTCGTCCTCCAGTTACCATGTACCTATAGTCCCTCATCCATCTAATATCCCGTAGACCGTATATCGAAAGCATGGTGTTGTCGGACCCATACGGTTTCTACCGAAGTCTCGCTCTAATCGGATTCTCCAGGAGAACTCTTTTCTCTCAACCCAAATGACCACGGCCGTGGATTTATCTGAGCAAGAACACATAAGATATTCCTCTCATGACGCCGAGAGTGGATGATTCTCTATCGACACTCAATAGCCCTCGTAAAGTCGACTACCACTCCCAATGACCAACTGTACTAGATTTGGGACAGCCAAACCTATAAGTTCGGTATCAAAGAGTGGAGCACTCATCTGAGGACATCCTTGGTGTCTCAAGTCTAAGGACCAGATACACCACTAGGACTACGGAATCATTTGTCGACAATAAGGCATCATCAACCATCCAAAGATTCCGTAAAGCGGATCAATCAGTGAACTCATTCTCTAATGAGCACCTGTACTGTATCCCTAGTGTCCCTACACGAGCAACTATGAGACCAGCTGCATCCTTCATATGGACGGGTATATAGCACACCAGTCTATCCGGTTATCACGATGTCCCTCTCGAGTAACCTATGACCGGGATTATTTAGGATATGTGTTTAAAGGTGAATCGATCTCATTATCGTGATCTCATCACGATCCGATTCCCATTGCACAAATCCAAGGACATCACAATATATATATGCATTTATGCAATAGTTATAAAGTGATATATGCCAAAATATAATAAGCAAAAAGATTCTGTATCAAGTCACACGTGCCATCACTCACGTGATTGGCTTGCTGGGCACCTATGACTAGCAGCTAATACAGCAACTTTTGCTCCATTACCCATCTTGAGGTCCATCTCGCCTCTCTGTAGTCTCCTAGGCCTTGCCAGAACCTGCAACGAATTGCATATATGATAAGCACTACCGGTATCCAATACCCATGTGTTATCATAAGAGTCTGACAAATGGAGACTGATCATGAATGTACCTGAAGCTTCATCAAGCTTTTGTTTCGCCCTTTCTGCAAGGTACTCTTTGCAGTTTCTCTTCCAATGCCCATCTTTACCACAGTGGAAGCACTGGCCTTTGTCCTTTGCTGGGTCTTTCTTAGCAACCTTTGCTTTACCTTGTTTGCCCTTGCCCTTTCCCTTCTTAAGGGACCTTTCTGCTTTCCTTTTCTTTCTGGTCTCACCAGTGTAGAGAACCGGCTTCACTTTCTTAATAGTACTCTCTGCCTCCCTCAACATATTGAGGAGCTCTGGGAGAGTCACATCAAGCTTGTTCATATTAAAATTCATTATGAAGTGTGAAAAGGAATCTGGTAGGGACTGGAGCACAATGTCCATACACAAGTTATCCTCTAGGACCATTCCTAGACCTGTGAGTTTCTCTATCCACTCAATCATCTTTAGGACATGGTTCTGAACCGGTGTCCTCTCAGTCATCCTAGCGCGGAAAAGGCTCTTAGATATCTCATATCGTTGAGTCCTTCCCTGTTCCTCAAACAATTTGAGGACATGTAGGAGAATGGATCGACATCCATCTTTTCATGTTGTCTCAGAACTCTCGAGTCATAGAGCCCAACATATAGCATCGAAAGCAAGAGTGGAGTCATCAATGTACTTCACGTGAAGGCGATCTCATCCTCGCTTACCCTTCTTCTAAGGCGTAGGGCATCATCGTATCAAGGGCGTTAACGATTTTCTCGGCTGTGAGAACAATTCTCAAGTTACGGAGCCAATCAGGTATAATTTGGACCAATAAGGCGGTTGACATCAAGTATGCCACGTAAGGGATTTGAAAGTGACATTTTCTGAAAATAAAGATGTAGCAGAAATGAATAACATGCAGATTTTGCAAGAAATAAACTATCAAGATATGGACTTCTATCTTAATATGCTCCCACTATTTTACTAACGAGTCACGCGACACCCTCAGCAAGTGAAATGGAAGTCTCCAGCAGACTTCTAGTGGGGATCAGGATCCAATCAGCGTCTTAGTGTAACCTCGAGAGACTCGACCAATCACACTAATCCAAAAAGGTAGGCAACTCTTGCCGATCACAACTCCTTGTGATTCCCATCCTGTTCGGCCTCCGAATCACCATGGCCTCGAGGGACTCGACCAACCATGATGCTCGGTTAAGTCAACACCTTCGTTACAAGATGAGTCTGATTTGATGATATACCCTCGAGGGACTCGACCAAGCATACCATGTCCTCAGGTCACGGTGACATCTCTATGTCGTAAGCAAAGATAGCTTAATCGCGATATAGGTGAGTCTCGAGGGACTCGACCAACTCAACCTACAGGGAATCGGTTCCTACTCATAACGATGGAAGCCACGTGGGTCAATCTAATTGCCTCACGTTTACCGAACTTAATTTTATCGAGAGATGTTTCTATAATTTGGTCTCCCTAATATGACATGTCACACATATACATATTTAATATATATCTACATCGCATGCAAATATATATACATATCTAGTATGTGTATAAGCAATCACATCGGATGATCATGGACCACAACCCTAATATGATTAGCCCGAGCCAAGAGGGGCCTAATCACTCACATCAAGATCTATGTGTGCAACGGTGCATCTCCATGCCCTATGATCGTCCATCTCGCCCTTTTTCGGCCTGTCGACATCTTGATGCATCTCTATGCATCACGATCGTCCGTCTCGTGGGTCCCGCTATCGCATCCACGCCCCGCCGCCTCCTCATGTGATTACAACTTAATCATAGGCACGCAGGCCCCGACAATAAACGAGAAATATAATGGAGGGTTCGCAGACCTCGATAATAATAATCACAAGTACACACACATCACACGGTCCATGATCATCCGTCCACACATCATACATCACATGTATAAATAATCATCATCATGTAGGACTACTAGATAATAATAAAAATAATAATCAATTAAACCTTTTAATTAATTAATATTTTCTGAAATCAGGGATATGTAGGGAATTTCTCAATTCCTAAGGGTATTTTCGTAATTTTGACAAAAGACAGAAACTGGAATTTCTCAAATTTCGAGGGGCAAAATTATCTTTTCCCAGAAAAACCCTAATGCCCTTTCCCCTTTTTCGCTGCTGCCGCCGCCACCGCCGCCGGCGGCGTGTCAAAGGGCGGGCGAGGGCATCGCCTCGCCAAGAAGCAAGACGCACCGGGCGGTGATGATGCTGCGGGTGGGCGCTGCGCGGCGCGTTGCTGCTGTACAGCCGGTGCTGTATCTGGGGGGGGGTTTCGCCCGCGGGAGCAGCGGGCGAGGCGTCGTGGCGTCGTTTGCCTGGGCGGCGGCGCTCTCGTCATACAAGATCTGCCCATGGGGTCAGCGACGCAGGCGCCTTCTACCCGCGGGCTGCCAGCCCCGCCGACCGCAAGAAGTCTGCTGGCAGTACCGCTTTATGCGATGTGCCGCTGCTTTTTGGTGGCTGCCGTAGCAATTCTTCGCCGCAGTGGTCAGGCATGCAGATCGAGGGCAGCAACTGTTGCTGCCCTTCCTTCGCTTTTCGTCAACGATTTTGACGTCAATATTCTTCCTAAACACAACACACGAAGTTCAAAACCAATCATTCGCACGAACAACCTAGCTCGATACCACCGTTGGGAAATCAAGGGGGAGACATCATATCGCGCAATGGAAGAACAAGAAAAAAAAAATCCCCGATTCCCAAAAAGATGTTCGCCGTCGTCGCGAAGATTGGTGCGTAAAATCCATAAAACACAAAACTGCATGATAGAGATTGTGTTACCTAGGGAGATCAGATATCCCCTGTTTCCTTGCAGATCCTAGGGAGAGGGTGAAGGAGGTCAAGCGTCCTCCTCTCTAGCGGTGATCCCACAGTGAGGGTTGCGACGACCCTCCTCAAAAAATCCAGGCCCTCGAGGTGGAGAAGGAGAAGAGAATAGGAAAGGCAAGCAAAGACTCTAGCCTATGAGGTTGTGAATCCCTCCTATTTATAGAGATCCCGTGTCAAACCCTAATGGGTCCTTCCCTAGTGGGTATTGGATCGCATCCAATAAGACAAGGGCTCGTCCGGATATCTCATATCCGAACCTCTACTCATCATAATGCCTACCATATGTGTGTGACCCTCTAGGCCCAATATCGAAGTGGCCGTGAGTCATACCGTCGAACTCCATCTAACTTCGGTGAATTATTATCTCGTAATAATTCACTCGACTCATCGACTTCTGGACGCACTAGGCCACTACGTCGTAGTCCCTGACGATAGAGGGGGAATTCAATCCATTGGACCTATTGTCCTCAGTTACCATGTACCTATAGTCCTTCATTCATCTAATATCCCGGAGACCGTATATCGAAAGCATGGTGTTAGTGGGGACCCATACGGTTTCTACTCGAGTCTCGCTCTAATCGGATTCTCAGGAGAACTCTTTATCTCTCAACTCGAATGACCTCGGCTAGGGATTTGTCGAGCAAGAACACATGGGATATTCCTCTCATGACATCGAGAGTGGATGATCCTCTATCGACACTCAATAGCCCTCGAAGGTCGACTACCACTCCCAATGACCGGTTGTACTAGATTTGGGACAGCCAAACATATAAGTCGGTATCAAAGTGTGGAGCACTCATACAGGGACATCCTTGGTGTCTCAAGTCTAAGGACCGGATACACCACTAGGACTACGGAATGGCTGCCCCGACAATAAGGCATCATCAACCATCCAAGCATTCCGAAGCGGATCAATCAATTGAACTCATTCTCCAATGAGCACTGCATCGTATCCCTAGTGTCCCTACACGAGCAGCTATGAGACCACCAATGCATCCATCATATGGACGGGTATACAAAGACACACCTATCCGATTTATCACGATGTCCTCTCGAAAGTAACCTATGACCGGGATTATTTAGGATATGTGTTTAAAGGTGAATCGATCTCATTATCGTGATCTCATCACGATCCGATTCCCATTGCACAAATCCAAGGACATCAAAATATATATATGCATTTATGCAATAGTTATAAAGTGATATACGCCAAAATATAATAAGCAAAAAGATTCTGTATCAAGTCACACGTGCCATCACTCACGTGATTGGCTTGCTGGGCACCTATGACTAGCAGCAGCTGGTCTCATAGCCGCTTGTGTAGCGACACTAGGGATATAGTACAGGTGCTCATTGGAGAATGAGTTCACTGATTGATCCGCTTACGGAATGCTGGATGGTTGATGATGCCTTATTGTCAGACAATGATTCCGTAGTACTAGTGGTGTATCTGGTCCTTAGACTTGAGATACCAAGGATGTCCTGTATGAGTGCTCCACTCTTTGATACCAGACTTATAGGTTTGGCTGTCCCAGATCTAGTACAGTTGGTCATTGGGAGTGGTAGTTGACCTTACGAGGGCTATTGAGTGTCGATAGAGGATCATTGACACTCGGCGTCATGAGAGGAATATCCTATATGTTCTTGCTCAGACAAATCCCTGGCTAGGGTCATTCGGGTTGAGAGAGAAAGAGTTCTCCGGGAGAATCCGATTAGAGTGAGACTCGAGAAGAAACCGTGTGGGTCTGACAACACCATGCTCGATATACGGTCCCTGGTATATTAGATGGATGAGGGACTATAGGTACACGGTAACTGAGGACAGATAGGTCCAATAGATTGGATTCCCCTGTATCGTTTGGGGACTACGGCGTAGTGGCCTAGTACGTCCGTAGTCGATGAGTCGAGTGAATTATTACAGAGATAATAATTCACTGAGTTAGAAGGAGTTCTAACAGGTATGACTCACGGCCAGCTCGATATTGGGCCTAGAGGGTCACACACATATGGTAGGCATTGCGATGAATAGAGGTTCGAATATGAGATATCCGACGGAGCCCTTATCTTATTGGATGCAGATCGAATACCCACTAGGGGAGAACCCATTAGGGTTTGATAGGGGACCTCTATAAATAGGAGGGATTCAGAGCCCCATGGGCTAGAAAGCTTTTGTTTTCCTTTTCCTATTCTCCTCTCCATCTCCACCTTAGAGTAGGTCTGGAGTTTTGAGGAGCATCGTCGCAACCCTGTTGTGTGGATCACCGCTAGAGAGGAGGACGCTTGACCTCCTTCACCCTCTCCTAAGGATCTGCAAGGAAATAGGGATATACGATCTCCCTAGGTAACACAATCTACTCTATACGCAGTTTCATGTTTCGCGGATTTTTGCGTACCAATCTTCGCACGACGACGAACATCTCTTCGGGAATCAGGGATTTTGTTTTTCTTATTCTTCCGCTGCGCATATGATGTCGCCTCCAAGTTTCCAACAGTGGTATCAGAGCCAGGTTGCTCGTGCGAATGATTGGTTTTGAACTGCATGTGTTGCATGCGATGTAGATATATAATAAATATGTATATGTGTGACATGTCATATTAGGAGACCAAATCATAGAAACATCTCTCGATAATATTAAGCTAGAAAACGTGAGGCAATTAGATTGACCTACGTGGCCTTCCATCGTTATAAGTAGGAACCGATTCCCGGTGTAGGTTGAGTTGGTCGAGTCCCTCGAGACTCACTTATATCGCGATTTACTATCTTGCTTACGACATAGAGATGTCACCGGTGACCTAAGGGCATGGTATACTTGGTCGAGTCCCTCGAGGGTATATCATCAAATCAGACTCATCTTGTAACGAAGGTATTGACTTAACCGAGCATCATGGTTGGTCGAGTCCCTCGAGGCCATGGTGATTCGGAGGCCGAATAGGACGGGAATCACAAGGAGTTGTGATCGACAAGAGTTGCCTACCTTTTAGGCTTAGTGTGATTAGTCGAGTCCCTCGAGATTACACTAAGACGTTGATTGGATCCTGATCCCCACTAGAAGTCTGCCGGAGACTTCCGTTTCACGTGCTGAGGGTGTCGCGTGACTCGTTAGTAAAATAGTGGGAGCATATTAAGATAGAAGTCTATATCTTGATAGTTTATTTCTTGCAAAATCTGCATGATATTCATTTCTGCTACATCTTTATTTTCAGAAAATGTCGCTTTCAAATCCCTTAAGTGGCATACTTGATGTCAACCGCCTCACTGGTCCAAATTATACGGATTGGCTCTGTAACTTGAGAATTGTTCTCATAGCAGAGAAAATCGTGTACGTCCTTGATACAGTGATGCCTGCGCCCGAAGAAGGGGCAAACGAGGATAAGATCGCTCGCTACATGAAGTACATTGATGACTCCACTCTTGCTCAGTGCTATATGTTGGGCTCTATGACTCTTGAGTTACAGAGACAACATGAAAAGATGGATGCCAAATCCATTCTCCTACATGTCCGCAAATTGTTTGAGGAACAGGGAAGGACTTAGCGATATGAGACATCTAAGAGCCTCTTCCGCGCTAGGATGACTAAGGGGACACCGGTTCTGAACCATGTCCTAAAGATGATTGAGTGGATAGAGAAACTCACAAGTCTAGGAATGGTCCTAGAGGATAATTTGTGTGTGGACATTGTGCTTCAGTCCCTACCAGATTCCTTTTCACAGTTCATAATGAATTTTAATATGAACAAGCTTGAAGTGACTCTCCCAAAGCTTCTCAATATGTTGAGGGAGGCAGAGAGTACAATCAAGAAAGAGAAGCCAGTTCTCTACACTGGTGAGACCAAAAGGAAAAGGAAAGTAGAAAGGTTCCTTAAGAAGGGAAAGGGCAAGGTCAAACTAGGTAAAGCAAAGGTTGCTAAGAAAGACCCAGCAAAGGACAAAGGCCAGGGCTTCCACTGTGGTAAAGATGGGCACTGGAAGAGAAACTACAAAAAGTACCTTGTATAAAGGGTGAAACAAAAGCTTGATGAAGCTTCAGGTACATTCATGATCAGTCTCCATTTGGTAGTGCTTATAGTTGGGAAATCAGCGGGGGCGACATCATATGCGCAGCGGAAGAACAAGAAAACAAAAATCCCCGATTCCCAAAAAGATGTTCGTCGTCGTGCGAAGATTGGTGCGCAAAAATCCGCAAAACACAAAACTGCGTATAGAGATTGTGTTACCTAGGGAGATCGTATATCCCTGTTTCCTTGCAGATCCTTAGGAGAGGGTGAAGGAGGTCAAGCGTCCTCCTCTCTAGCGGTGATCCACACAGCAGGGTTGCGACGAACCTCCTCAAAACTCCAGGCCTCTGAGGTGGAGAGGGAGAGGAGAATAGGAAGGGCAAGCAAAGACTCTAGCCTATGAGGGGCGTGAATCCCTCCTATTTATAGAGATCCCCGTGTCAAACCCTAATGGGTCCTTCCCTAGTGGGTATTGGATCTGCATCCAATAAGACAAGGGCTCCATCGGATATCTCATATCCGAATCTCTACTCATCGCTTAATGCCTACCATATGTGTGTGACCCTCTAGGCCCAATATCGAGCTGGCCGTGAGTCATACCGCCAGAACTCCTTCTAACTTAGTGAATTATTATCTCTGTAATAATTCACTGACTCATCGACTACCGGGACGCACTAGGCCACTACTGCAAGTAGTCCCCGATGATCTGGGGAATCCAATCCATTGGACCTGTCTCTGCCCTCGCCACTATGTACCTATAGTCCCTCATCCATCTAATATCCCAGAGACCGTATATCGAGCATGGTGTTGTCGGACCCATACGGTTTCTACTCGAGTCTCGCTCTAATCGGATTCTCCGGAGAACTCTTTCTCTCTCAACCCAAAATGACCCTGGCCAGGGATTTGTCCGAAAGCAAGAACACATGGGATATTCCTCTTATGACGTAGAGAGTGGATGATCCTCTATCGACACTCAATAGCCCTCGTAAAAGTCGACTACCACTCCCAATGACCCAGTGTACTAGATCCGGGACAGCCAAACCTATAAGTCTGGTATCAAAAGTGGAGCACTCATCTGGGACATCCTTGGTGTCTCAAGTCTAAGGACCAGATACACCACTAGGACTACGGAATCCCTGTCTCGACAATAAGGCATCATCAACCATCCAAAGCATTCAAACGGATCAATCAAGTGAACTCATTCTCCAATGAGCACTTGTATCTGTATCCCTAGTGTCCCTACACGAGCAGCTATGAGACCAACCGCATCCATCATATGGACGGGTATACAAACACACCAGTCTATCCAGGTTATCACGATGTCCCCTCGAGTAACCTATGACCGGGATTATTTAGGATATGTGTTTAAAGGTGAATCGATCTCATTATCGTGATCTCATCACGATCCGATTCCCATTGCACAAATCCAAGGACATCACAATATATATATGCATTTATGCAATAGTTATAAAGTGATATACGCCAAAATATAATAAGCAAATAGATTCTGTATCAAGTCACACGTGCCATCACTCACGTGATTGGCTTGCTGGGCACCTATGACTAGCACTTATCATATATGCAATTCGTTGCAGGTTCTAGCAAGGCCTACGAGACTAGAGAGAGGCGAGATGGACCTCAAGATGGGTAATGGAGCAAAAGTTACTATAGTAGCTATTGGCGAGGTCGCCCTACATCTGCCTAGTGGAGCTTTTATTGTATTAGATACATGTTATTTTGTTCCTTCTATTATCAAAAACATTATCTCCATTTCATGTTTAACAGTTAGTGGATATAAATTTTTTTTTGAGAATAATGGTTGTTCGATATTATTAGATGATAAGATCATCATAAAAGGAACATTGCATAATGGTTTATTTATATTAGACACCACTACACAAATCATGAATGTAAATGTGTCCAAAAGGAAACGAGATGAGTTGAACAGTGCATACCTGTGGCATTGTAGGCCAGGTCACATCCATGAAAGAAGGATTCAAAAGTTGCTAAATGATGGATATCTAGATCCATTCGACTATGTGTCATATGCAACTTGTGAGCCTTGCATTCGTGGAAAACTGACCAACTCTCCATTTAGTGGAACTGGAGAGAGAGCCACTAAGTTGTTGGAACTCATACATAGTGATGTATGTGGACCCATGTCAACTCATGCCATTGGAGGTTACTCCTACTTCATTACATTTACTGATGATTTCTCAAGGTATGGATATGTGTACTTAATGAAGTACAAGTCCGAGGCCTTTGAGAAATTTAGAGAGTATAAGAATGAGGTGGAGAACCAGACTAGAAAGAGTATCAAAACTCTTCGATCGGATCGAGGAGGTGAGTACTTAAGTACAGAGTTCACTCAGTTCTTCAAGGACCATGGGATATTAACCCAATGGACACCTCCTTATACACCTCAGCTCAATGGAAAGGGAAGAAGCCTGATCTTAAGGTTGTTAAGATTTGGGCCTGCCCTGCACATGTTAAAAGACACAACCCCGATATGTTAGAATCAAGGACAGAGCGATGCAAATTTGTGGGATACCCCAAGGAAACTCGTGGGTATTATTTCTATCATCTTGAGGACCAAAAGGTCTTTGTAGCTAAGAGAGCAGTGTTCCTTGAGAAGGAACACATTTTTGGCGGAGATAGTGGGAGAATGATAGAATTGAGCGAGGTTGGAGAACCAAGCTCAAGCACCACTCTACAGCCCGAGTCTGTTCAGGTACCTAATACACAAGTTTCAACTTTACGCAGGTCTGATAGAGTATCCCATCCTCCTGAGAGATATGTGGGACATATTAGAGGAGAGGATGCAGAGGATATTGATCCTCAGACCTACGAGGAGGCTATTATGAGTATAGACTCCGGGAAGTGGCAAGAAGCCATGAATTCTGAGATGGATTCTATGTACTCCAATAAGGTTTGGAACCTAGTTGATGCGCCCGAAGGTATTATACCCAACGATTGCAAGTGGATCTTTAAGAAAAAGATCGGAGTAGATGGAAAGGTAGAGACCTATAAAGCAAGGCTAGTGGCTAAGGGGTATCGTTAAAGGCAAGGTGTTGACTATGATGAAACCTTCTCACCCGTAGCAATGCTAAAATCCATCAGAATTCTATTGGCTATTGCAGCACACTATGATTATGAGATATGGAAGATGGATGTGAAAATCACATTCCTCAATGGAAACCTCGAGGAGGAAGTGTATATGATGCAACCTGAGGGATACGTGTCCAAGAACTATCCATATAAGGTGTGTAGGTTGCTTAGATCCATTTATGGATTAAAGCAAACTTCACGAAGTTGGAACATAAGATTTGATGAGGCAATCAGATCTTATGACTTCGTTAAGAACGAAGATGAGCCTTGTGTATACAGAAAGGTAAGTGGGAGCGCTATCACCTTTTTGGTGTTATATGTGGATGACATCCTGATCATTGGGAATGACGTAGGAATGCTATCCACAGTAAAGGCTTGGTTATCTAGACACTTCTCCATGAAGGACTTAGGGGAAGCATCCTATATTTTGGGGATTAGAATCTATAGAGATAGATCCAAGAGGATGCTTGGCTTGTCCCAGTTCAGGTACATAGAAACCATTGTCAAAAGGTTTGGCATGGAAAATTCTAAGAGAGGTCTTATACCGATGAGACATGGGATATCGCTTTCTACGAGTATATCCCCAAAGACTCCAGAAGAAAGGGCGAACATGGATATGATACCTTATGCCTCAGCAATAGGGTCTATCATGTATGCCATGCTCTGAGTGTCACGAGCAGGTATCAAGCGGATCCAGGCTTGGAGCACTGGAAAGCAGTAAAGTGTATCCTTAAGTACTTAAGAAGGACTAAGGATCTTTTACTAGTATATGGAGGTAATAGCCTTAAGGTTGAAGGCTACACTGACTCAAGTTTTCAGTTTGATGTCGATGATAGCAAGTCGAATTCAGGGTATGTGTACACCTTGAATGGAGGAGCAGTGTGTTAGAAGAGTTCCAAGCAAGATACCACTATTGACTCGACCACAGAGGCAGAGTACATTGCGGCATCAGATGCAGCAAAGGAGGGAGTTTGGGTGAAGAAGTTCATCACAGATTTGGGAGTCATGACGGGTAGCGAAGAGCCGATCTCCCTATATTGCGACAATAACGGAGCGATTGCTCAAGCAAAGGAACCTAGGTCTCATCAGAAATCTAAGCATGTTCTGAGGAGGTTCTACCTTATCAGAGAGATCGTGACCCGAGGAGATGTAGTAGTGGAAAGCGTTCCATCCGAAGATAATATTGCAGATCCACTAACAAAGCCGTTGTCTCAGATTTGATTTGAGCGTCACAGGGGTCTGATGGGGATCAGACACATAGGTGATTGACTTTAGGTCAAGTGGGAGATTGCTAGTCATAGGTGCCCAACAAGCCAATCAGGAGAGTGATGGCACGTGTGACTTAATATAGAATCGTTTTGCTTATTATATTTTGGCATATATCACTTTATAACTATTGCATAAATGCATACATATATTGTGATGTCCTTGGATTTGTGCAATGGGAATCGGATCGTGATGAGATCACGATTGTGAGATCGATTCACCTTTAAACACATATCCTAAATAATCCCGGTCATAGGTTACTCGAGAGGGATATCGTGATAACCGGACAGACTGGTGTGCTGTATAACCATCCATATGATGGATGCAGCTGGTCTCATAGCTGCTTGTGTAGGGACACTAGGGATACAGTACAGGTGCTCATTGGAGAATGAGTTCACTGATTAAACCGCTTACGGAATGTTGGATGGTTGATGATGCCTTATTGTCAGATAGCGATTCTGTAGTCCTAGTGGTGTATTTGGTCCTTAGACTTGAGACACCAAGGATGTCCTGTATGAGTGCTCAATTCTTTGATACCAGACTTATAGGTTTGGCTGTCCCATATCTAGTACAGCTGGTCATTGGGAGTGGTAGTCGACCTTACGAGGGCTATTGAGTGTCGATAGAGGATCATCCACTCTCGGCGTCATGAGAGGAATATCCCATGTATTCTTGCTCAGACAAATCTCTAGCTAGGGTCATTCGGGTTGAGAGAGAAAGAGTTCTCTGGGAGAATCCGATTAGAGCGAGACTCGAGAAGAAACCGTGTGGGTCTGACAACACCATGCTCGATATATGGTCTCTGGTATATTAGATGGATGAGGGACTATAGGTACACGGTAACTGAGGACAGACAGGTCCAATGGATTGGATTCCCCTGTATCGTCTGGGGACTATGGCGTAGTGACCTAGTACGTCCGTAGTCGATGAGTCAAGTGAATTATTACAGAGATAATAATTCACTAAGTTAGAAGGAGTTCTGATAGGTATGACTCACGGCCAGCTCGATATTGGGCATAGAGGGTCACACACATATGGTAGGCATTGCAATGAATATAGGTTCGGATATGAGATATCCGACGGAGCCCTTGTCTTATTGGATGCAGATCCAATACCCACTAGGAGAGGACCCATTAGGGTTTGATAGGGGACCTCTATAAATAGGAGGGATTCAGAGCCCCATGGGCTAGAGAGCTTTTGTTTGCCTTTTTCTATTCTCCTCTCCATCTCCACCTCAGAGTAGGTCTGGAGTTTTGAGGAGCATCGTCGCAACCCTGCTGTGTGGATCACCGTTAGAGAGGAGGACGCTTGACCTCCTTCACCCTCCCCTAAAGATCTACAAGGAAACAGGGATATACGATCTCCCTAGGTAACATAATCTACTCTATACGTAGTTTCATATTTCACGGATTTTTGCGTACCAATCTTCGCACGACGACGAACATCTCTTTGGGAATCAGGGATTTTGTTTTTCTTGTTCTTCCGCTGCGCATATGATGTCGCCCCCAAGGATTTACCAACAGGTACTACCGCCTACGTTGGGCGGTACCACTACTCGGTGTTAGTCTGACACTGATACTGCCCTGGGCGGTACCACCACCCAAGTCTGGCGGTACCACCACCTAGGGAGCAGTGCTGGACGGTACCACTACTTGGCACCTTGCCAAGGGTGGTACAACCGCCCAAACTAGCGTTACCACTACTCGGTGTTAGTCTGACACTGATACTGCCTTGGGCGGTACCACCACCCAAGTCTGACGGTACCACCACCTAGCGGGCATTGCTGGGCAGTACCACTACCTGGCACCTTGCCAACGGTGGTACAACCGCCCAAACTAGCGGTACCACCGCCTGACATAGTCTCGAATATTGTGCCACGACGGTGAGACATCTTGGGGCACTGTTTGAGCCACTTATTGGGCCCAATATAGTCTTTACATTGGCCTAGCTAGCCCCTAATTGGGTTGGCCCAAATCCAAACCTAATTACATGCTAACTACAAAGTCTAAGATATAATCTGAGCTAAACAAGTCCATAAGTCTATTCTTTCGGCGAGCTTTCGACGATCTTCTAGCGAACTTATGACTATCTCTCGGCAATGTTCTGGTGGACTCCCAACAAGCTCCTAGACTTCATAATGATCTTCATGGTGAGTTCCGATGAGCTTCTCTAGCAAACTCCGAGACTTCTCGGTTGGTTCCGCCAGAACTTCCGATGAACGTCCGGACATCCGACGAACTCTCGAACTCCCAACGAATTCGTGTCCTTGACTTTGGGACTTCATTTTGCTTCATGTCTTGCTATTATAGTTAATCCTGCACATGTAAAAACACACTTCGATCTAGACAATTAATACTAAGCATTAATCATATTGTTCGGCATATCATTGGTCCCTCGATGCTTTGTCCGATTCTTCGGCGTATCATCATCTCTTGCGGCCTATTGTCCAATTGGCCAGTTGACTCTACAACTCTGATATCCTTGGTGCAATATCTACTTTTCTTGGCCCGATGCCCAAATACATAGCCCGAAGCTTTCTGTCGATATGTCGACCGATCTGTTAGGATCAAGAGCACTAAAGAGGGGTGAATTAGTGCAGCGAAAAACTTTCAACGTTTCAAAACTGCGTTCGTACGACAAAGCCGATTTCAGTAGAAAAGACGATTCGTAAATTTCTTTGACTTGTGATTAGGCAAGAAGCAGTTAAAATGAATCTGTTAAGGCAATTTGCTGTTGTGATAGAAATCAGAATGTAAGCGCAAACTGAAATACGATGTTCGTACGAGAAAAGCGATTTACGTCTAAACACGATTCAGAAAATATTGAGCTTGGAAACGCAATCATAAAAGCGCAGAAGGCAGTAAGCTATGAAGGAGGTTTGCAGTAAGGATATTTAGCTCAAAGTAAATGCAAACCAGAGAAGACGGGAGTTTACAGTGGTTCGGTCAATCGTGACCTACATCCACTCCTTCGATTCCTCTTCCGTCGAGGCCACCGGCATCCACTAATGATCTTCCTTTACTAGGCGAAGATCAACCTCCATCTTATACCCCTATTCTCCTTTTACTGGGTTTAGGAGACAACCCTTATAAGCACTCACTCTCCTCCCTTAAACAGAATTCTAACACTTAAGCTAGAGGAGGGAAATTATAGAGATTGCAACAGTGTTTTCTCTCTTTTAATCTCTCTGTGCTTGTGTATTTTACCCAGGGATTGGAGGGGTATTCATAGGCTCCAAACTAGTTTGAATTTGTAGCTCAAATCTGTCATCTCCCGGAATTCCAGGGTTTGGCGGTTGCACCGCCTGGCAGAGCTCGGAGACTGAGCCTCTAGGCGGTGCCACCGCTTGTCAGGGGCAGTTGCACTACATGGCAGAGCTTGGAGACCGAGAACAGGCGGTGCCACTGCTTGACTGGGGCGGTTGCACTGCCTAGCCAGAGCTCGGAGACCGAGCTCAAGCAGTTGCACTGCTGTCAGAGGCGGTTGCACCACCCAGTCTCGCTCGGAGACTAAGCCCTAGCGGTGCCAACGTCTGCCTAGGGCGGTTGCACCACCCAGTTTTGCTGGGAGATCCTCTCCTGGGCGGTGCCACTGCCAACCCTGGCGGTGCCACCGTCTACACTATTTCAGCTCACTATTTGGGCTCCAATCTTGGCCCAAACCAGTCCGAACTCGAGCCCAATTGGCCCCTACTTGGATTATAGGATTAACACCTAATCCTAACCCTAATTAACGTGCTAACTATAAATTTAAAGACATTTTCTAAGCTATTACAAAGTCCACAAGTTAAGACTTCTTTTAGCGAGCTTCCGGCAAACTTCTGGCGGTCTTCTGATGAACTCTCGGAAACCATTCTGCGGGCTCCCGGCAAGCTCCTAGATTTCACGATTTGATCTTGGCGAGTTCCAACGAGCTTCTTCGACAAGCTCCGATCTTTCTCGGCGAGCTCCACGAACTTCCAACGAACCTTCCGGCGAGCTTCCGAAAAAACCCTTTGGCAAGCTTCCAACTCATTCTCGATTAGTTCCGGTAGCATTCCCGACGAACCTTCGGACTTCCGTCGAACACTCGAACTCGCAACGAATCCTTCGCGCTTGACTCTGACACATTGTTTTGCTTTTTGTCTTCATCATTATCATAGTTAATCCTGCACAATTAAAACAAAACTTCGGTCGAGACAATTAATCCTAAGCAATTAAATAAGTTGTCCGGCATGTCATTGGTCCCTCGACGCTTCGTCCGATTCTTCGGCGCATCGTCCTCTCCAACAACCTATTGCCCAATCGGCCAGTTGACTCTGCAACTCCGATATCTTTGGCGCAATACCCGCTCTTCTTGGCCCGATGCCCAAGTCCATGGCCCGAAGCCTTCTGTCGATATGTCGACTGATCCATCGGCCCGACGTCTAATCTTCTGACATGTTTCTCCGGCACAACGTAATTTTTCCTGCTTTAATTGTCTCATCCTGATCGAAGCATCCTGCGTCACTCAAAACGCAGATTAAAACATATACACACTTATCAATTGGTTTCATCATCAAAATACGAGATTCAACAATCTCTCCCTTTTTGATGATGACAACCAATTGATGAAGGAGTTTAACTTAACTCCCGGAGTTTAAACAAACTCCCCCTATCAATATGCCATATTGATAGAACCTTGAATTCAAACTGAATTCAAGTCATTGCAATATTCATCATGAATACTTGCAACACATCATTATGAAATTATGCATAAACTTATGCATAACATGTCATGTCATCAACATACTTCTCCCCCTTTGTCATCAACAAAAAGGAGAAGTACCACAATCAAGTGTTTGGAACATTAGTTCAACTTATTGCATGAAAAACATAATATCAAGTTTTATCATCATGTAGTTTTGAAGCCAGAAAATTTATCAAGTATTATATCATGCTTAGAACATTTAAGCTATCAAGTTTCAGATATGCAAGTTTTACAGCATACAAGATAGCACTTTTGGTAATATTCAAGATAGCAAGTTCTACATCATGCAAGCTAGCAATATTATAACATTTTAGAACATGCAAGATATCAGTTTTGAGATGTTCAAGAAAGCAACTCTTGCTTCTTGAGATATGCAAATTTGTCAAGTTTTGCTAGATGTGCAAGTTAGCATTTTTGCCTCTTGAGATAGGTAAGATAGCGCTTTTGCTTCTTTTGAGATAGTAACTTTTTGCTTCTTGCTTCCTATTGCAAAGTGCAAGTTACAAGTTTTGCTTCTTGAGATAGGTAAGCTAGCACTTTTTTAATTTTTGTTTCTTAAGATAGGCAGGCTTGTGATGTTCAAGATGACAAGCTCTTTCTTCTCTTTTGAGAAATGCCATTTTTGCTTTCTTTGCAAAATGCAAGCTAGCAAAATGCCAAACTAGCAAGAGATAATGTTTTACATAAGGCATGCAAACAATTTAGCAAATATTATATTTGCATCTTCTCTTTTGAGAAGTATAATTTTTGCTTTCATCTTGAATTGTGCAAGCTAACTAGTTTGCCTCTTTTCATGATGTTCATGCTAGAAATTCTTGCTCCCCCTTTGTCATTGTCAAAAACAAGGGAAGACCCTTATATCAATTTTCATATTATGACAAAGGTAAGTATCAATCTTATTTATGCATCATTATATATTTAAATTAAAACATACACAATTTCAAAAACCTTATTTTTCATGCACGATACCGAAAAATAAATCAATCATCATTAATGGGCATATCATATATGATACTCAAACATTAAAATTTTTAAGCATTTATCAACATGTTGATCATGATACCAAACATTCATCATTTAAAGCATTTATGATACACATCATATGCAATAAATACATCATGTACATCATTATAATAAGTATTGCATACATCATTTTAACTTCATGAATATTTTATCATTGCATGCATCATATCAAAACATTTTAAGTCATGCAAGCCATAAATACAAAGAGATCATGTCATGAAGGACAAAATCATTTGAATACCAAAAGACATGATTCATATGGTAAATATCTTCTTTAAATAAACTATCAAGAAAAATCATAGGAATACAAAGAAGAGATCTTATTTTAATCAAGTAATAATTCCAAGAACTCACTCGAAAAAATCATGATTAATTTTGAAAATCTCCTCTCAAGTGAATATCAAGTAAAATCGTAGAAGATCGATTAATGAGAAATTTTGATTTATAATAAAATCTCATGTATCGAATGTCGAGAAATCAAAATGATGATTTATATAAAAAATATCACAAGTTATATTCAAGAGAAAAATTATCATTTATTTTCAATTTGTCACATCAATATTTCTTAGATATGCATGATACCAAAACATTGTTTTAAATCTTCAACATATAACATGCATAAATTCAACAGTTGAAAGGAGAAGGGAAGAATTCAAAGGTACAAAGATTTCAACCATCTCATAAACAAATGTAAGACCAAGTCATGAATCCAAAATTCTATGAATCAAAATGATCATGAAAGGTAATCTTATGTTATTCCAAGAAATCAATATCATGATTTTGATAAAACTCATTTCAAATTTAAATCATAAAAATCACTTTTATGATTCACAAAATTCATAACATAGGTAGATTCATGATTTCATAATATATTTCCCCCCCCTTTTTTAAGTATTTGATTTCCTGTTAGCATGCTTTTTCATTTATGTTAAATAAAAACATGCATCAACGTTTAGGATCGAAAAATGAATTTCGTCATAAGACCATCAAGATCAATATATTTTAAAAAATTAATTATTATGGTCAAGAAAATCTGAAAATGAAGTTTAACACTTTCATGCATTCGGACATGGTTTTGCCATATACATTCATGAGAATAACACATGGTTATCATCATGTATAACTAAAAATCTCATGCATAAAATTGTCAATCATTGTATCAAAAACATTTAATATTTTCAATACATCATTATGCATTACTTCAAATCAAACATGATTTCATTCAACAATGTTAATCAAACATGATACACATTATAATTTCATATTTTCAATCAAAATCATTTTGTTTGTTTATCATAAAATATGCAATGTTATCATTTTCGAAATGACTAGCATGATCATAATTTTTGTATTTTTATTTTTAAACATGTAATTTTCAAGAAAATTAATTCTAAACTAAAAAAGAAAATACATCATGAAAGCATCAAGTAATTTCAAAATAAATCAGGGGGATTTTAATTACCTTTTCATTGGAGGCGGTTAAGGCGTAGTTTGCCACCTTGCCTTTCTTGATTTTCTCCTTGTCTTCGGAGGAGCTCGATTCATCCCACTTTGTGTTCTTCTTCTTTGGCTTCTTCCTCCATTCAAGTTCATTATTTATTTTAGATTTTTGTTTAATCAACTTATTAAGATTTAGTATTCGAAGTTCAAGTTCATCATTGTCCTTATCACTTGAGTCATCGCTCAAGTGGTATTCATTTGTCCGGGGATCCAAATCCTTCATGTTATTTGGAAGGTTGTTTTGTTCATCATGTTCATCATTGGCATTGTGCACCATTTCATATGTCATCAATGAACCAATTAGTTCTTCAAGTGGTAAGTTGTTTAGGTTTTTAGCTTCTTCTATTGCAGTTACTTTTGAATCCCACTTCTTAGAAAGAGATTGTAAAATCTTGTTTACGAGTTTAAAATCCGAAAAACATTTGCCAAGAGCTCTTAAACCATTGACGACATCCGTGAAATGGGTGTACATGTCAACAATGGTTTCGCAAGGCTTCATTCGAAAAAGTTCATAAGAACGCACGAGAATGTTGATTTTGGACTCTTTCACTCGGCTAGTGCCTTCATGAGTGACCTCAAGAGTTCTCCAAATATCAAAAGCCGAATCACATATCGAAACGCAATTAAATTCATTTTTGTCAAGTGCACAAAACAAGGCATTCATAGCCTTTGCGTTTTAAAGAAAAATACTTCTTCTCCAAATCCGACCATTCGTTCATCAGTTTAGAGGGAAGCTGAAAACCGTTTTCAACAATATTCCATAAATCCAAATTCATAGAAATAAAGAAAATTCTCATTTGAGTTTTCCAATAAGTGTAGTCCAATCCGTTAAACAACGGTGGACGAACAACCGAAAAACCCTCTTTAAAGCCATGAAGAGCCATTTCTCTCGGGTGTAAATCCGAAATGAGAAATACCAGGCTCTGATACCAATTGTTAGGATCAAAAGCACTAGGGGGGGGGGGTGTGAATTAGTGCAGCGGAAAACTTTCAATGTTTCAAAACTGCGTTCGTACGACAAAGCCGATTTCAGTAGAAAAGACGATTCGTAAATTTCTTTGACTTGTGATTAGGCAAGAAGCAGTTAAAACAAATCTGTTAAGGTAGTTTGCTATTGTGATAGAAATCAGAATGTAAGCGCAAACTGAAATACGATGTTCGTACAAGAAAAGCGATTTACGTCTAAACACGATTCGAAAAATATTGAGCTTAGAAACACAATCGTAAAAGCGCAGAAGGCAGTAAGCTATGAAGGAGGTTTATAGTAAGGATAATTAGGTCAAAGTAAATGCAACTCAGAGAAGACGGGAGTTTACAGTGGTTCAGTCAATCGTGACCTACATACACTCCTCTGATTCCTCTTCCATCGTGGCCAACAGCATCCACTAATGATCTTCCTTTACTATGCGAAGATCAACCTCCTTCTTACACCCCTCTTCTCCTTTTACTGGGTTTAGGAGATGACCCTTACAAGCACTCACTTTCCTCTCTTAAATAGAATTCTAACACTTAAGCTAGAGGAGGGAAATTCTAGAGATTGCAGTAGTGTTTTCTCTCTTTTAATCTCTCTATGCTTGTATATTTTACCCAGGGATTGGAGGGGTATTTATAGGCTCCAAACTATTTTAAATTTGGAACTCAAATCTGTCATCTCCCGGAATTCTGGGGTCTGGCGGTTGCACCGCCTGACTGGGCAGTTGCACCGCTTGGCAGAGCTCGAAGACTGAGCCTCTAGGTAGTGCCACCGCTTGTTACGGGTGGTTGCACCGCCTGGCAGAGCTCGGAGACTGAGCTTAGGCGGTGCCACTGCCTGATTGGGGTAGTTGCACTGCCCAACTAAAGCTCGGCGACCGAGCTCAAGCGGTTGCACCGCTGTCAGAGGCGGTTGCACCACCTAGTCTCGCTCGGAGATTGAGCCCTGGTGGTGCCACCGCTTGCATGGGGCGGTTGCACCGCCCAGCTTTGTTGGGAGATCCTCTCCTGGGCGGTGCCACTGCCAACCCTAGCGGTGGCAACGCCTACACTATTTCAGCTCACTAGTTGGGCTCCAATCTTGGCCCAAACCAGTCCGAACTCGGGCCCAATTGGCCCCTACTTGGGTTATATGATTAACACCTAATCCTAACCCTAATTGACATGCTAACTATGAATTTAAAGACATTTTCTAAGCTATTACAAAGTCCGTAAGTCTAGACTTCTTTTAGCGAGCTTCCGGCAAACTTCCGGCGGTCTTCCGATGAACTCTCGGAAACCATTCTGCGGACTCTCGGCAAGCTCCTAGATTTCACGATTTGATCTTGGCGAGTTCCAACGAACTTCTTCGGCAAGCTCCGCGAACTTACAACGAACCTTCCGGCGAGCTTCCAAAAAACCCATCGGCAAGCTCCCAACTCATACTCGGCTAGTTCCAGTAGCATTCCCGACGAACCTACGGACTTCCGTCGAACACTCGAACTCGCAACGAATCCTTCGCGCTTGTCTCCGACACTTTGTTTCGCTTTATGTCTTCATTGTTATCATAGTTAATCCTGTACAATTAAAACAAAACTTCGATCGAAACAATTAATCCTAAGCAATTAAATAAGTTGTCCGGCATGTCATTGGTCCCTCGACGCTTCGTCCGATTCTTCGGCGTATCGTCCTCTCCTGCGGCCTATTGCCCAATCGGCCAGTTGACTCTGCAACTCCGATATCCTTGGCGCAATACCCGCTCTTCTTGGCCCGATGCCCAAGTCCACGGCTTGAAGCCTTCTGTCGATACGTCGACCGATCCATTGGCCCGACGTCTAATCTTCTGATATGTTTCTCTGACACAACATGATTTTTCTTGCTTTAATTGTCTCATCCTGATCGAAGCATCCTGCATCACTCAAAATGCAGATTAAAACATAAACACAATTATCAGTTGTTTTCATCATCAAAATACGAGATTCAACACGATCCACCAATCCGACGTCCAATCTTCTAACATGTTTTTCTCTGACTCAACATGTTTCTTTCTGCTTTAATTGTCTCATCTTGATTGAAGCATCCTGCATCACTCAGAATGCAGATTAAATCATAAACACTTATCGATTGATTTCATCATCAAAATTTGAGATCAACAATCTCCCCCTTTTTGATGATGATAATCAATCGACGACGGAGTTAACTTTAACTCCCGTAGTTTAAACAAACTCCCCCTATCAATATGCCATATTGGTAGAATGCTTGGATTTAAAAATGCAAGCAACATGTTATCATAAACCTTATGCATAACATCATACTTCTCCCCTTTTGTCATCAACAAAATAGAGAAGTACAATTCTCATTTGTTTAGAAGTACAAGTTCAAATCATTGCATATTAAACATAATTTATAATTTTATCATTATACAATATAGCAATTATAAAGATGTGCAAATTTAGCATGTTTGCTTTTCTTGAGATAGTAACTATTTACTTCTCCTTAGAATACAAGCTAGCAATTTTTACGATGTTCAAGAAAGCAACTCTTGCTTCTTGAAATACGCAAGTTTGTAAATTTTGCTAGGTGTGCAAGTTTAGCATATTTTGCTTCTTGAGATAGGCAAGATAGTAATTTTTTGGGATGTTCAAGATAGCAATTTTTGCCTCTTCTTGAAATGTGTAACGTAGCACACATTGCTTCTCTTGAGATATGCAAGATAGCACTTTTGCTTCTTCTTGAAGTATGCAAGCTTACAAAATTTGCTCCTCCTATGTCATTGTCAAATAGAAGGAAATAATAATACAATAGTGTAATTCATTTCCCTTTACTATAATCTTCAAATCATGACAAAGTTAAACAATAAAAATGAATGTCAAAAGATCATATATCATTTTTGACAAGTTTCTTCTTTGTGCAAATAGAAAGCATGATAGGAAACAATCTTGATTCAAAAAGAAGACTCAAGTTATAATTCAAGAATTCACAACAAAATCATGATTCATTTGACAAAAAGATTGTTGATTCATACATTTAAACCAACATCACTTCAACTCATCATGCATAATTTCAAAATGTAAAATCATCAAACATGATACAAACATTTATGTTTAAAACCTTCATCATTACTTGCATGATTCCAAATCATCATTCTAGAGTATCATTTCAGAAAATGATAATTATTGATTTTCACATAATTTAAAAAAAATCATAGTGTTGCATGCATTATTCTAAATCATTTTAAGGCATACAAGCCATAAATACAAAGACATCATATCATGAAAGATAAGACCTCTTAAATATCAAAAGACTTGATTCATATAGTAAATCTCTTCTTTAAATAAAATACCAAGAAAAAATCATAGGAGTACAAAGAAAGATCTTGAAAAAAATATCTCAAGTAATTCCAAGAGATCAAGATCATGTTTTGAATAAAAACTCATTCAAATTCAAATCGTCCAAATCATCAAAAATATTTTCAAAATCATTTTCAAGAGATTCACAAAAGTGATACAAATAGATTCATTAATCTCCTTTTTGGAAATCGATAGAATAGAGAAAAAGAAAATTTTCAAGGAGAAAGCTTTCCTCTTTTTAGTGTTTCAATTCATATAATTGATTTCATATATGCCAAATAAAAACATGTATCATGTTTAAAACCAAAAGTGTAAAATTTATTACGACAAAGTTCAATAGGGCATAAATCACCCAGAAATCATAATTCATAATTTCAAAAATATAAAACCATTAAAGATTATTTTAAATTAATATGCTCAAGTTTTTGTATGAAAACCTTTCATTTTATTTAAAATAAAAAAAGTAACATTTCATCATGAAAAAAATTGATAATCTATAAATCGCAAGAATCATCATGCATAATTTTTAAAATCTCATGCATAGAATAAAATCATCAATCATGGTATCAAAATATCATTATGCATCATTAAATCATCAAGCATGATTTCATATTTTCAATCAAAATCGTTTTATTTATTTTTCATGATTACTTTTAAAATTACTAGCATGATCCCAATGTTTTTGTATTTTCATTATATTAAACATGTACTTTTTAACAAATAAGTATTCTAAACTAAATTAAAAATAACTCATGAAAATCATCTTGTAATTTCGAAATAAATTAAAGGCATTTTGATTATCTCATCGTCAAAAATCGTTAAGGCGTAGTTTGTCGCCTCGCCTTTGTTGGATTGTCCTTCTTCTTCAGATGAGCTCGTTTCACCCATGATCTCTTCCTTCTTGCATTCATAGTAAGTAGTTATATTCTTTTTAAGTTTAATTTTGTTCTTCAAATTTTGTTTCATGATTTTTTTAAATTTCATAGTGATGAGTTCAAGTTCACCATTACTTGAGCTTATGCTCGAGTGGTCTTCAAATGTTCTAAGTCCGAAATTCTTACTATTCTTTATAAGGTAGTTCTCGAGTTCTTCACGTATATTGCACATCAATTCATAGGTTATTAATGACCCGATAAGTTCTTCGAGAGGGAAATGGTTCCAATCTTTTGATTCTTGTAATGTCATTACTTTCGATTCCCAAGTTTTAGAAAGTGATCTTAAGATCTTGTTAATAAGTTTAAAATTTGAAAAACTTTTACCAAGTGCTTTTAAACCATTGACGACATCTATAAAATGAGTGTACATATCAACAACGGTTTCTCTTGGTTTCATATGAAAAAGTTCAAAATCGTGCATTCAAAAATTAACTTTAGAATCCTTAACTTTGCTAGTGCCTTCGTGTGTGATTTCAAGAGTGTGTCAAATGTCTAAAGTCATTTCGCACATAGAAACCCGATTAAACTCGTTTTTGTCTAAGGCGCAAAATAAGGCATTCATAGCCTTTGCATTTAGAGAAAACGTCTTCTTCTCCAAATCATTCCAATTGTCATTGGAAGAAAAGATATTTTAAATCCATTTTCGACTATGTGTCATAAGTTTAAATCCAAAGAAAGTAAGAAAACTCTCATTCGAGTTTTCCAATATTTGTAGTCCATCCCATTGAAAAAGGGAGGATGAATGAGAGAGTGGCCCTCTTGAAAGCCGTAAAGAGCCATTTCTCTTGGGTGTTAAACCAAATGAGAAATCATGAGGCTTTGATACTAGTTGTTAGGATCAAGGGTCGGCACTAAGAGTGCAGCGGTAAAATCATGACAACTTCGTAAAATCTTTGTATGATAAAAAACATTTCCGACAAAAATCGATTTCGGAAACTTAACTTGAAAGTGTTTTTGTAAAGATAGCTTGAAAGCATACAGAAGATGCATAGTGGATGTAAAGAGCAAGTAAGAAGGTTTGTAGTTAAAGTAATATGCTAAACAAAAATGCAAACCAGAGAACACGCCAATTTATAGTGGTTCGGTCGTCGTGACCTATATCGACTCCACCGATTCCTCGTTCGTCGAGGCCACTAGCATCCACTAATGATCTTCCTTTACTAGGTGAAGATCAATCTCCTTCTTATACACATCTTCTCCTTTTACCAGGTTTAGGAGACATCCCTTACAAGCACTCACTCTCCTCTTACAGAATTCTTACACTTAGACGAGAGGAGGATTCTCACAAGGGATTTCTATAGCGTTTTTCTATTTTTGAACTCTTTGTGCTTGTATGCTTTAACCAGGGATGAGAGGGGTATTTATAGGCTTCAAGTTGACTCAAACTTGGAGCCTAAAACTTTCCCACCCCGGGTTTCCCGAGCATGGGCGGTACCACTGCCTAATGTTAGTCTGATACCAACACTGCCCTAGGCATTACCACTGCCCAGGTCTGGCGATACCACTGCCTGAGGGGCAGTGCTGGGTGCTACCACTACTCATACTGGCAGCTCCATAGCCTAGCACCCTGCCAGGGGCGGTACCATGATGGTGAGACTTTTTAGGGCACTGTTTGAGCCTCTTATTAGGCCCAACACAGTCTTTACATCGGCCTAGCTGGCCCCTAATTGGGTTGGCCCAAATCCTGTTAGGATTGAGAGCACTAAGAGGGGGGGGGGTGAATTAGTGCAGCGGAAAACTTTCTGCGATTAAAACCGAAAGCTGCGTTTGAATGATAAGGACAACTAAGCAAGGTTTCAGTCAATCTATGCAGGCAGTTTGCAGCAATGATGAAAACCAGAATATCGGCGCAAACTGAAATCCGATGTTCGTACGAAGAAATAGATTTACGTCTAAGTGTCGATTCATAAATCACTTGTTTAGACAGGAATATAAAGATAGTGTGCTGCTATTGTATAGCTCAAAAAGTAATCTGCAAAAAGCAGATTTACGTCTAAACACAGATTTACGTCTAAACGCAAATTTACGTCTAAACACAGATTTACGTCTAAACTTTGAAACTCGTTTGTAAAATCGTAGAAGGCAGTATGCAGTTGAAATTAAGATATAAATGTAAACTGAAATCTGATGATTGTACGAGGAAAGCCGATTTACGTCTAAATGCAGTTTTGCGTCTAAACGCAGTTTTACGTCTAAACGCAGTTTTACGTCTAAACGCAGTTTTGCGTCTAAACGCAGTTTTGCGTCTAAATGCTATTTTACGTCTAAACGCAGTTTTACGTCTAAACGTAGTTTTACGTCTAAACGCTGTTTTACGTCTAAACGCAGTTTTTACGTCAAAACGTAATTTTACGTCTAAACGTTGTTTTGAACTTTGAAAAGCGTTTTATGAATACGTAGAAGGCAATTTGCAGTTATAAATGGAATCAAAACGTAAACATAAACTGCAGCATAAAGATCGTACGAAGACACCGATTTACGTCTGAATGCAAATTCGGAAAGATAAGAGTTTAGAGACTCGTTCGTAAAAGCGCAGAGGGTAGTAGCTATGTAGGAGGTTTGCAGTAATGATAAAGTGCTCAAGTAAAAGCAAACCAGAGATTTAGAGTGGTTTGGTCAGTCTTGACCTACTCCACTTTTGGCTTCCTCCTCCGACGAGGTTACTGACGTCAACTAGCTGCCTTCCTTCAATGGGCGAAGGCCAACTGCCCTTTTACAGTTTCTCTCCTTTTGACAGGCTCAGGAGACAACCTTTACAGATCCTTTCTCTCCTCTCTTTACAACTCAAGACTTGAAGAACAGAAAGAGGAGAACTTTAGGACTTTACACAAATTTGAGCTCTTAGAATCACTGAAAAGATCAAGAATTCGGTGTGGATCTATATCTCTTCAGTGCTGAATGGGTGGGGTATTGATAGGCCCCAACCCAGTTCAAATTTGGAGCTCAAAACGATCAAATCGATCAAATCGATCAAATCCCGGAATTCCGGGATCAGGCGGTTGCACCTCTTGACTAGAGAGGTTGCACCGCCTGGCAGAGCTCGGAGACTGAGCCCAGGCGGTTGCACCTCTTTGTCAGGGGCGGTTGCACCGCCTGAGTCTGGCTCGAAGACTGAGCCCCAGGCGGTGCCACCTCTTGACTGAGGCGGTTGCACCTCTCTGCCTGAGCTCGAAGACCGAGCTCAGGCGGTGCTACCTCTCTGTCAGGGAGGTTGCACCGCCCAGTCTAGCTCGAAGACCGAGCTCTGGGCGGTTGCACCTCCTGGCTGGGGCGGTTGCACCGCCTAGTCTCGCTGGGAGACGCAGCCCTGGTGGTTGCACCTCCTGGCCTAGGCGGTTGCACCGCCTGGTGCAATCAGGGTCCGAATGGTTAGCTCCATTTGGCCCAATTTCTATCTTTTCAGGGGCCCAATTCCCCGAGATTAAGCTAATGGGATCACCTCCCATTTTCAAGCTTAATCAACGTGCTAACTATGATTAAATCTAAGACAACTTCTGCAGCTTTGCTCCGATGCGTCAATCGCTTCTTCCAGCGAGTTTCCGGCGAACTTCCGTCGATCATCCGATGAACCCTCGGTGATCCTTCTGCGGACATTCGGCAAACTCCTGGACTTTGCGACGATCCACTTGGCGAGTTCCGACGAGCTTCACTTGGCAAGCTTCTGGACTTCTCGGATTTGTTCTCGCTGAACCTCCGACGACCGTCCGAACTTCCGTCGAACTCTCGAACTCCCAACGTGATCATGATCTTGACTCCGGCGCAACACCTGCTGCTTGTCTAACTTTCATCGTAGTTAATCCTGCACACTTATCTCAACACATAGATTAGATAACAAATGACAATTGACTTCATCATCAAAATCCGAGATTCAACAATCTCCCCTTTTTTTATGTTGACAATCAATTGATAATGGAGTTAACCTTAACTCCCCCTATCTATATGCCATAGTTGAGATAAGTCAACCTTGAATTCAAGACCTAAGAATTCAAGTGACGTATTGATAAGTTAGATCAGTTAAACTTATCAATACTCCCATCATGATACCCATCATGATGTATCTCTTCAAGAATGATTGTGTTTGAAACTATTCATCATGTAATCATATAATCATATGAAGCTGCGAAGGACTATTACATGATGCACACATTTGTGATTATCTAGCAAGTTTGCATTTACTTCACAAGATAAGATATCAACTTAAGACATAATGTAAACTATAGCATATGTTCATATATCTCTTGGTGATGCAAGGATGAAATAACTATAACATTGTTTATAGCATCACTCAAGTATTTGCAACATGATTATGGCAGTGTCTATCAATTCATATGTTTCTCCCCCTTTGTCATCAACAAAAAGCATGATAGTATTTTTCAACAAGTAGGAGGAAAGTCATTTTTCAACAAGTTTTCATAAGAGTGTACAGGAAACTCTCATTTTTAGCATTCAGACCGAAAAATGAACTTCTTACATGCATTCGGTTATGAGTAAGCTATTGATTTTTTTTAAAAACATTTGTCACATAATTTTGAACATGTTATTTGATCAAGTGATGCCAAGTTTAGATATGCAAGTTGTAAGCTAGCGAATTTTTGCTTCCTTTGAGTGTTGGCTTTTGATGTAGTAACACAACTATTTCAAGTGCAGCATTTCATCATATGGCATAGCAAGATTTTGACATTATTTTATTTTAGCAAGTGTAGCATTGCATCACATGGTAAGATATCAGCTCGTACGATGCAAATTTTTGTTTGATATCTTGATACAGGGCATGATAGCAATCATACTAACATTAGTAATAGCAACCATATCAATGTCATACTGCTGACTTATCAACTACATTGGTATGTCGCTTTATATTTTTCAAGGCATAGGCTTTTAAACCTTTTTAGTTTCAGTGCAAAATCCGAGATAAACAACAAGAGATGTTTGTAAATATGCTTACAAAAACAAAGATAACCATATCAGGGTAACATATGTACAGCATATCAGGTAACCATATCACAAACCAAGTCCTTCATGAATAACAAAAGGAGTTTACAACATGCCATATAAAAAACAACAGATGTTCATACAAGCTCATTCATGAGGTGGAAGGTTGAAGTGCCTAAATAAAGAGTCAAATTGTCGATGGATTTGCTGCAGCTCGGTTAGGATTTGATCTTGTCGAAGTTCAAGCCGTTCTTGTCTTTGTTCAAATCGGTCCATCCGAATCCCGATATCTTCGATGGATGATGTGTGAGTTTGCTCAACTGGATGTGTTTCCTCAAAGGGACAGATCAGAGGAGATTGGGTACTCCTAAAGACTGGTGTTTAGGCTCAGTTTGGAGTTCGGGTTCAGGTTGGGGGGGATCGGTTCTTCTAGGCATTCTAACCCAGTTACCGTTTCTATAGTGACATCTTAGTCGGTGAAGTAGATTTTTGTTTATTATGCTGAATCTATCTACTTTCATTACTTCTTCTTCTGGTGGTATTTGAATGTCGTAAGCTTTCATTATTCTAGTAATTATTCCACCATATGGGAGCATCATATATTTCTTAGATAATTCTAACATGTTTTGTTGGATCAGATAGCCAAGACAAATGTCACGTCCTTTCATGATTAAGTACATAATTCCTAATTCTAATTGACTCACTTCATCATGATGGTATTGTTTAGGAAGAATTATACTAGTCATGATATGATGAAGTATCTTAGTGTTAAAAGACAGTAGATGTTCACAACTTTTAGGAACAAATTCTATGTTAGGATTGGCAAAGATTGTTCCTAAGGCTTCAACATAGGATGTTTCAATGGTTTCTTCATCCCATGATCCTCTAAAGTAAAGTCCTATGCTTTTCATGGGAATGCCTATCATATCACAAATGAATCTATCAGTGATTGAGATGTGTTGTCCTAAGAGATAGGTTGACATCCTTTCTTCATCATCTATTTGCATGTTATTGTAAAACAATCTAACTAGCCTAGGATAGATGGGTTCGTTGATCTGCAAAATTGGAAGTAGATTTAGGTTTGCAAACCATTGGATAGTCTCTACGTCTCTTAGTTCATTCAGATCTACGTATTTTCCCTTATTGATGCTTCTTAGTTCGAAGGAGAGAAATTTTTCAGCATGGTTTTTGGAATCAAAAAGGTTGAGATCAATCTCTTCTACTAATCTCCTCTTTCCCTTATCCCTTGAGGATCTTCTAGAACCCATAACTACTGCTGTTTAAAGAGATAAAGATGAACAAGAGTGAATGAAGAACAAAACAGAATTTTAGAGGTTCTTAGAGAATACCTTAGTGAAATCTTCAAAATAGGGAGAGATTCTTGATGTTTTACTCTGAAATGGGAGGTATTTGGGAGGCTAAACGGAGTGAAATGAGGATGGAGGGTGCTTGGAGGAGTGGAGAATGAAGGGGAAGTGAGTTGGGGTCGGTTTTACCGCCGGCCCTAGTGAGGGTTAAAAAGGCAGAGTTGCGGGCGGTTGCACCTCTGGCTGGAGCGGTGCAACCGCTGGCAACTCGTGATGGCTGGAGGTGCCACCGCTGGCTGGAGAGGTCCCACCGCCGGCTGGAGAGGTGCCACCGCTTGTAGGTAGTGAACACCTAATGGTGATTTGATCAGGTAGGTTTTGTCTTGAGGAGAGTTTTCATCCAGAGCAATTAACGTTGATTACATGATTACGTGTGTGTTTTTGTTTTAAGGCAAAAACGCTTGTACGATCAAGATAGAACTTTTAACGTGCATACTCCTAATGTCGTACATGTGTTCGTGATTTTGAAAAGTCACATTAGGTTGTATCCAAATTGCTTTTGTGATTTCATAATTACCACTCGTTGTTGTATCCAAATTTCGTTTGGGTGATGACTATCGAGAATCAAGGAGCAGAATATTAATTCTTGCTCCAGCCTAAGGTTTTAATGTTTTTATAGGAAGGGATGATTTTTAGGTACCCATTTGCTTTTGGGTGCCTCACAAAAAGATCTACATTTTTTATCATCTTGCATAGAATTTGTCATGGTTCCTTTAGGAACCCAAATCAATTTGTTTGGACTAAATTTCCTGAATGGACAATAATGCATCCTGTGTCCAAACTTGCAACAAAAGTTGCATTTGCTTTGATGTCTAACATGTAAGATGGGGCCTTTTACGAAGGTAGTTGGATTTTGGTGAGGACTCCTCACAAATCCAATCCCACTTCTTTTGGGAACATGACCCTTGTTTGTAAGGATCATGTTTAAAGACTTGCTACCAACCTCGAATTTCTTCAAGGTGTCCTTAAGTAGCAAGTTTTCTTTTTGAATAGCTTCTAGATCATGACATTTGACACATGAATTTAAACTATCATGATATTCAATTTTTAACTTATTAAAATCACAAGTAAGACTATCATGTTCCTTTTTTAGCAATTTGTATTTTCTATTGATAATCTTGCATTCATCAAATAAGTCATGGAAGGCATTTAATAATTCATCGAAAGATAAATCAGCATCTAATAAATTCCCTCCTCTCCGATGGCCATTAAGGCGTAATGAGCAACTTGCTCGGTGTTGGACTCCTCTTCTTCAGATGCGCTCGAGTCATCCCATGTTGCTTGAAGAGCCTTCTTCTTTGATGTTCTTCTTTTGACTTGGGGACAATCACTCTTGTAGTGTCCCGGCTTTTTACATTCATAGCAAATCACTTGGTCCTTCTTGGGTTCAAGTTTCCTTTTCGTATCATTCTTAAACTTGTTTTTCTTGAAGAATTTTTTAAATTTTCTTGTTAAAAGTGCCAAGTCATCATCACAGTCCTCATCACTTGAGTTTTCTCTCAAGTGGCATTCAGAAGTTTTAAGTGCCATATCCTTCCTGTTCTTTGGAAGGATGTCTTCTTGCTCTTCATGAGCTTTGCAGGTCATCTCATAGGTCATTAATGACCCGATTAGTTCTTCAAGAGGGAAGTTGCGCAGATCTTTTGCCTCTTGAATAGCAGTGACTTTAGGATCCCAACTTTTAGGAAGGGATCTTAGCATCTTATTTACGAGTTCAAAATCCGAAAAACTTTTTCCGAGTCCTTTTAGACCGTTGACGACATCCGTGAAACGGGTAAACATGTTGCCAATGGTTTCACTCGATTTCATCCGGAAAAGTTCAAAAGAATGCAACAATAAATTGATTTTTGACTCTTTCACTCTACTTGTGCCCTCGTGGGTCACTTCAAGTGTGTGCCAAATATCAAATGCAGTTTCGCAAGTTGAAACACGATTAAACTCGTTTTTATCAAGTGTGCAAAATAAGGCATTCATAGCCTTTGCATTAAGAGCGAAAGCCTTCTTTTCCAATTCATTCCAATCGATCATTGGAAGAGAAGACTTTGAAAATCCGTTTTCAACAAGGTTCTACAGTTCAAAATCCATAGAGATAAGAAAGATCCTCATTCGGGTCTTCCAGTAGGTGTAGTCCATTCCACTGAACATGGGTGGACGTGTAATAGAATGCCCCTCTTGGTTTCCGGCGTATGCCATCTCTCTTGGGTTTTAATCCTTTAGAGAGTTAACCTTGCTCTGATACCAATTGTTAGGATCGAGAGCACTAAGAGGGGGGGGGGTGAATTAGTGGAGCGGAAAACTTTCTGCGATTAAAACTGAAAGCTGCGTTTGAATGATAAGGACAACTAAGCAAGGTTTCAGTCAATCTATGCAGGCAGTTTGCAGCAATGATGAAAACCAGAATATCGGCGCAAACTGAAATCCGATGTTCGTACGAAGAAACAGATTTACGTCTAAGTGTCGATTCGTAAATCACTTGTTTAGACAGGAATATAAAGACAGTGTGCTGCTATTGTATAGCTCAAAAAGTAATCTGCAAAAAGCAGATTTACGTCTAAACGCAGATTTACGTCTAAATGCAAATTTACGTCTAAACACAGATTTACGTCTAAACTTTGAAACTCGTTTGTAAAATCGTAGAAGGCAGTATGCAGTTGAAATTAAGATGTAAATGTAAACTGAAATCTGATGATTGTACGAGGAAAGCCAATTTACGTCTAAATGCAGTTTTGCGTCTAAACGCAGTTTTGCGTCTAAACGCTATTTTACGTCTAAACGCAGTTTTACGTCTAAACGCAGTTTTGCGTCTAAACGCTGTTTTACGTCTAAACGCAGTTTTTATGTCAAAACGTAATTTTACGTCTAAACGTAGTTTTGAACTTTGAAAAGCGTTTTATGAATACGCAGAAGGCAATTTGCAGTTATAAATGGAATCAAAACGTAAACATAAACTGCAGCGTAAAGATCGTACAAAGACACCGATTTACGTCTGAATGCAAATTCGGAAAGATAAGAGTTTAGAGACTCGTTCATAAAAGCGCAGAGGGCAGTAGCAATGTAGGAGGTTTGCAGTAATGATAAAGTGCTCAAGTAAAAGCAAACCAGAGATTTAGAGTGGTTCGGTCAGTCTTGACCTACTCCACTTTTGGCTTCCTCCTCCGATGAGGTTACCGACGTCAACTAGCTGCCTTCCTTCAATGGGCGAAGGCCAACTGCCCTTTTACAGTTTCTCTCTTTTTGACAGGCTCAGGAGACAACCTTTACAGATCCTTTCTCTCCTCTCTTTACAACTCAAGACTTGAAGAACAGAAAGAGGAGAACTTTAGGACTTTACACAAATTTGAGCTCTTAGAATTACTGAAAAGATCAAGAATTCGGTGTGGATCTGTATCTCTTCAGTGCTGAATGGGTGGGGTATTTATAGGCCCCAACCCAGTTCAAATTTGGAGCTCAAAACGATCAAATCGATCAAATCCCGGAATTCCGGGATCAGGCGGTTGCACCTCTTGACTAGAGAGGTTGCACCGCCTGGCAGAGCTCGGAGACTGATCCCAGGCGGTTGCACCTCTCTGTCAGGGGCGGTTGCACCGCCTGAGTCTGGCTCGAAGACTGAGCCCCAAGTGGTGCCACCTCTTGACTAAGGCGGTTGCACATCTCTGCATGAGCTCGAAGACCGAGCTCAGGCGGTGCTACCTCTCTGTCAGGGAGGTTGCACCGCCTAGTCTAGCTCGAAGACCGAGCTCTGGGCGGTTGCACCTCCTGGTTGGGGCGGTTGCACCGCCCAGTCTCGCTGGGAGACGCAGCCCTGGCGGTTGCACCTCCTGGCCTAGGCGATTGCACCGCCTGGTGCAATCAGGGTCCGAATGGTTAGCTCCATTCGACCCAATTTCTATCTTTTCAGGGGCCCAATTGTCCCGAGATTAAGCTAATGGGATCACCTCCCATTTTCAAGCTTAATCAACGTGCTAACTACGATTAAATCTAAGACAACTTCTGCAGCTTTGCTCCGATGCGTCAATCGCTTCTTCCAGCGAGTTTCCGGTGAACTTCCGTCGATCATCCGATGAACCCTCGGTGATCCTTCTGCGGACATTCGGCAAACTCCTGGACTTTACGACGATCCACTTGGCGAGTTCCGACGAGCTTCGCTTGGCAAGCTTCTGGACTTCTCGGATTTGTTCTCGCTGAACCTCCGACGACCGTCCGAACTTCCGTCGAACTCTCGAACTCCCAACGTGATCATGATCTTGACTCCGGCGCAACACCTGCTGCTTGTCTAACTTTCATCGTAGTTAATCCTGCACACTTATCTCAACACATAGATTAGATAACAAATGACAATTGACTTCATCATCAAAATCCGAGATTCAACAAATCCAAACCCAATTATGTACTAATTATGAAATCTAAGACATAGTCTGAGCTAAACAAGTTCGTAAATCTATTATTCCGGTGAGCTTCCGACGATCTTCCGGTGAACTTCCGACGATCTCTCGGCAATGTTCTGGTGGACTCCTGGCAAGCTCCTAGACTTCATAATGATCTTCTTGGTAAGTTCTGATGAGCTTCTCTAGCAAGCTCCGAGACTTCTCGGCTGGTTCTGTTAGAACTTCCGACGAACGTCCGGACATCCGACGAACTCTCGAACTCCCAACGAAGTCATGTCTTTGACTCTAGGACTTCATTTTGCTTCATGCCTTGCTATCGTAGTTAATCTTTCCCATGTAAAAACATACTTCGATCTAGACAATTAATACTAAGCATTAATCATGTTGTTCGGCATGTCATTGGTCTCTCGACGCTTCGTCCGATTCTTTGGCGCATTGTCCTCTCTTGTGGTCTATTGCCCAATCGCCCAGTTGACTCTGCAACTCCGATATCCTTGGCGCAATATCTGCTCTTCTTGGTTTGATGCCCAAATCCACAGCCCGAAGCCTTCTATCGATACGTCAATCAATCCACTAGTCCAACGTCTAATCTTCTGACATGTTTTCCTCCAACCCAACATGATTCTTCCTGCTTTAATTGTCTCATCCTGATCGAAGCATCCTACGTCACTCAAAATATAAATTAATTCATAAACACTTATTAATTAGTTTCATCATCAAAATCTGAGATTCAACAAAGATCTCTACAACAAGAAAACCATCTTTTCAATTCATAGAATATACATAAAAATTTATTATTAGATATATTTTATAAAATTATTTATTTATCACTATTTTAATTATATTTTTATATTCATATTATGTCTAATTTGAATTGGATTTAAATTAGATCTCGGTGAACTATTATTTTCATCACTTTTTCAATTGATGAGAAGTATGGATAAAAGTTAGATATAAAGTGAAAATAGAGTTAGTAAGGAGTATATACAAGTGTTTACAAATTTTATTAATTTTGCATTTGAGTGAGTAGCTTAAGACGAAAAATTTTTATGTCCATGCAAATTATATTGCAACTCTTGGTATCTGAATTGAAAAATTATTCAATAATGTCTTATATGTTGAATCTCGGATCTTGATTATGAAATTAATTAATGAGTTTATAGATTAAAATGATTTTGAGATAAGTTATGCAGAAAATACATCGATTAATGACTCGAACTATCAAAAAGTAATTGTCGAAGTAGGAGAGTCAAATGTTGTGCCGGAAAAAGTATCATGTCGGAAATTGAATATCGAGCCGAAGAATTGATTGTCGTACCAAAGATTGGACTTTGTACTATAAGTTTTGGTATTATGCTAGAAGGATTAGGTATTATGCCAAAAGATCATATATCATGGGAAAGTTGTCATATCAATAGATCAGGCAATATGTCGAAGGAAATGACAATGTGCTAGAGGTTTAGACAAAGTACTGAAAGATTGGATGACATTTTTGAATGCATACAAAATGCTGAAAAGCTTCGTAATTGTGTTAAATATGTAGTTGGATTGTTAAAAGTTTTGATCGAGGTGTTTCTATGTCAAATTGTGTTGGAATTGAGCCTAAACCATACCAACTTATCAAGAAAAATAATGTACTTAGACTTGGGCCAAATTAGGCCTGTTAGAAGGCCAAAACAATAGCCTTAAGTAGGCTTGGGTTGTGATACCACTAAGCCCAGGTTGTGGTACCGCTTGAGTTAATCGACAAGCACAAAAGTGATTGTCATTGTTGCCAATGGTGGTACCGCTTAGGAACACAGTGGTCCTTTCCAAAATTCAAAAATTCTGGTGGTAGTACTATCCGAGAGTCTAAAATTTTGACATCAAAAGTTATGATAATAGTACAGCTAGTTGTTAGTGGTAATACCTCTCGCACCCCAAAATTTTCATGGATTTGAATATTTTTGCTCCATTTTGAAGCTTGTTGGGGCCTATAAATACTCCACCAAGACTTGGTTGATGGAGCTTTAAATTATGAGTTTATGAAAGGTTGTAGATTTATCTTTGAGCATTGTTTGAGTCTCTTCCTCCTTCAGTTTAGAGGTGATTCTAAGTCGTGGGAGATGAGAGATTTTGTAAAAGAGTGAGTATAAAGGTTTTCTCCTAAGCCTATTGAAAAGATAAAAGGTATATTAAGAATAATTGATCTTCACTCGTTAGAAATAAGATCAGTAATGAAAGTTGATAGCCTCAAGAGAAGAGGAATTGGGAGTGGACATAGGTCGGGGAGATCTAACCATTATAAATCGGTTTACATTTCTTCTCTTACTTTTGATTTATTGTTGCTTACTCATTTACTTTACTCACAACCCTTACTCGTATTTTTAATTAATCACATTTCTGATATGGATTTAATGATCAAACTTTAAAATTGGATAAAAAATTACTATAGTACTAATTCACCCTCCCTCTTAGTGTTATTAACACCCAAGAGTTCTCTAATAGCTTTTTTAAGCAATCAAGAGGGCTACTCCATCACTCATCCTCCTATGTTCAATGCGACAGACTAGACTAATCGGAAAAGATGAATATAAATTTTCTTATGTTCTATGGAGTTTGACTTATGGAATGTTGTTGAGTTTGGATTTCAAAAATCTTCTAGACTGATGAATAAATGAAATAATTTTAAAAAGTGAACATTTTCTTTAAAGGCTAAAGCTATGAATGCTTTATTTTATGTTTTAGACAAAAATGAGTTTAATTAAATTTCTACTTATGATATTATACTTGATACATACTGTAAGTTACTCACGAAGGCACCAATAAAGTAAAAGAATCTAAAATTGATCTTTTAGTTCACAATTATGAATTATTTAAAATAAAGTTAAGCGAATTCATTGGTGACATGTATACCCATTTTATGGATGTTATCAATAATTTAAAAGCTCTTGGCAAAAATTATACTAATATTAAATTACTGAATAAAATTTTAAGGTCTCTTCTTAAAAGTTGGGATCCAAAGATAATAACAATACAATAAGCTAAAGACTTGAATAACTTTCCTATTAGAAAACTCATAAGATCTTTAATGACTTATGAAATGACTTGTAAAGCATATGATGAAGAAGAGGAAAAACTTTCAAATAAAAGGAAGGATATTCTCTTTAAAACCAAAGAAGATTATTCGAGCAAAAGCTCAAGTGATGATTATGATGATATGACACTCCTTATAAGAAGATTCAAAAAGTTCATAAGGAGAAATAAGACAAATCCTACAAGACAAGAAGGTAAGAATAAAAGTAAACCCAAGAAGGATGCAGTCATATGCTATAAGTGCAAAAAGCCAAGACACTTAAAAAATGAGTGTCCATAATTGAAAAAGAAGTTATCAACTCAAAAGAAGAAAAAATCACTCAAAGCAATGTGAGATGAATTAAGTGAATCAAAGGTTAAAGAGCAAATCAATGACGAAAAAGTGACAAACTATACCTTATTGGCCTTTAACAATGAGGTATTTGACTTTCTTGAAACATCTTTATCATATGATCATTTGCTAAAATCTGATCATGCCTCTCTCACTAATGAATTTGATGAATTGGAAAATAAGTATGACACCTATATATCAATACCTTGTACTAAATGTAAAGAGTTAGAATCACTTAAAATGAAAAATGTATTACTACTATAAATATTAGAAAATTTTAAAATTAGAAATAAGTCACTGAATATGATTCTTGCTAATTAATGTTGTGCATCAAGAAAAGAAGAAATTAGCTTCATGTATAGTAACAAATGAAGATGTGATTTTAATAGATAGTTTGAAACATAACTTAATAAGCATTAGTCAACTTTATGATAAGAGAAATACTAAATATGAGTAAATCGATGATTGCTTGAAGAAGTGATAATATTTATACTATTTATCTTGATGATTTTCGTGATAAAACTTATTTTTTGATTTTGAATGATGATGCATGGCTTTGGCATAGAAGACTAGGGTATGCTAGTATGAAATTAATCTCACAAATTAGAATTAAAGAACTTGTAAGAGAAATACCTAAAATTAAATTTATTAAAAATAAAATTTATGATGTGTGCCAACTAAGAAAACAAATAAAGAGTAGCTTCAAATCTAAAAATCAAGTAAGCATCTCTAAACCATTATAAATAATTCATATGGATTTATTTAAACCTATTGATATCATAAGCCAAAGAGATAGCAAATACACTTTTATGATTATTGATCATTATAGTAGATATACTTGGACATACTTCTTAGCATATAAAAATAATTATTTTAAATATTTTATCAAATTTTATAAACAAGTTAAAATGAAAAAGATTTTATGATTTCTTCTATTTGTAGTGATCATGGTGGTGAATTTAAAAATCATGATTTTTAAGAATTTTATTATTTGAATGGGTGTGACCATAATTTTTCCACTCCAAGAAATCCATAATAAAACAGAGTTGTTAAGAGAAAGAATATGAGCTTATAAGAGATGAAAAATTAATTTTTAATGAACATAGCCTATCCAAATACTTTTGAGCCGAAGCCATTAACACAACATGCTATATCATGAATAGGGTTTTTATAATACATCAACTATCTAAAACTTCATATAAATTATGCAATAATAAAAGGTCGAATATTTTATATTTCAGAGTTATTTTAAATGAAAATGAAGCCTTAGAAAAATTTAATGCAAAATATGATGAAAGTATTTTTCGTGAATATTTCTCTATATCTAAAGCTAATCAAGTTTTTAATAAGAGATCTTAGTTATTGATGAATCTATTCACATTATTTTTAATTAATCTCTTAAAGTTAAGAAAAATAATTTTGATGATGATTTTGAATTTGATAAATTTAATTTGAATGAGATTTCTCTTCTCTAAAGTAACTTGGATATATCTATTCTAAAGAAATCTTACCCAAGGAATAGAAGTATATATATGTACATCCTAATAAGTTAATTATTGGATATACATCATAAGGTATTCAAAATCATTCTTTGTTAAATTTTTTTTTGTAAAAATGCTACCTTTTTATCTCAAAGTGAGCGTAAATACATTGATGATGTTGTTAGAAATGACTCATGGATCTTCTAATGCACAAAGAGTTAAATCAATTTGAAAGAAATAAAGTTTGGACACTTATTTTTAGACCTAGCGATTATCTCGTGATTGACACTAAATGAGTTTTTAGGAATAAGAAAAATAAACATAATATCGTGATTCAAAATAATGCTAGATCAGTGCCTAAAAGGTTTAACTAAAAAGAAGGTATAGATTATGAAGAAACCTTAACTCTTATGACTAGACTTGAAGCCACAAGAATACTTTTTACCTATGCATATTTTAAAAATTTTAAATTATTTCAATTAGATGTCAAAAGTACTTTTCTTAATGGTTTTATGTTCAAAAAAGTTTATGTTGAGTAACCACCTAGATTTGAAAATAATCTTTTTTCAAACCATATTTATAAATTATCTAAGGCTCTTTATAGGTTGAAGTAAGCCCCTAGGGCTTGGTGTGAGAGACTTAGCTCCTTTCTTATTCAAAATAATTTTTTGAAAGGCAAAGTCGACACCACACTATTTATTAAATATTTCAAAGATGATATTCTTATTGTTTAAATTTATGTTAATGATATAATTTTTGTTTATATAAATATGAATCTTTATGTGAGTCGTTTGCCAAGAATATGAGCCAAGAATTTGAAATAAGTTTGATGGGTGAATTGATATTTTTCTTAGGATTATAAATTAAGTAACTATATGATAGAATTTTTATTAGTCAGACAAGTATACTTTAGATACATTAAAATGGTTTCATATAAATAGTGCTATGGCTATTAACACACCAATGAGTATTTCTACTAAATTAGATATGGATACTAAATGAGAATACATTGATCAAAAGACTTATAGAGATAAGATAGGTAGTTTATTATATCTTACTGTAACTAGACCTGATATAATGTTTAGTATTGGGCTTTGTGCAAGATTTTAGTCATATCCTAAAAAAATCTTATTATAAAGCAGTTAAAAAAATTTTTTAGATACCTAAAAGGAACTCCTAATCTAGGATAATGATATCCTAAGTATAAAACTTTTTATTTGATTCCTTATGTTAATGCTGACTTTGTAGGATGTTGAATAAATAGAAAATGTACCTCTAGAACTTGTTAGTTCCTAAGTTATGCACTTGTTTATTTGTTTTCCAAGAAGCAAAACTCTATCACATTATTCATAGCGAAAGCTGAATATGTTATGGTAGTTGCTTGTTGTGCGCTAGTAATTTAGATAAAAAACACTTTAAAAGATTATAGACTTTGTTTGAAAAATATCCCTATAAAGTGTGACAATACTAGTGCAATTTGCTTGTCAAAGAATCTTATTCAACATTCATGAACTAAGTATATTAACATTAGATATCATTTTATTAGAGATTATGTAAATAATCATGACATATTTTTGGATTTTATTAATAAAAACATCAACAAGCGGATATCTTTACTAAACTACTAAGAACAATTTGATTTTATTAGAAGAGAACTAGGCATATTAAACCTAAATGAATTAATCTTGATAGGACCAAAATAAAATTTTGATGTCCAACATATTCTTCAAATTAGTGAACCTATCTACCAAAGACTAGTTAGATTGTTCTATAATAATTATATATATATGAAATGGATAGCATATCCAATTATCTTATAGGGCATCATATACCTATTATAGATGACATAATTATTGAGAAATCTAGGGTGACAACACATGTACATCAGAAGAATAGAAAATAAAAATCTCATAATTTCCTATAAAAAATAAGGTTTTATCGTCGTGCAAAGATTAGTGTGCAAAAACCAGCAAAACCGTAAAACTACGCGTATAAGGGAGATTGTATTATCTAGGAAGATCGTATATCCCTGAATTCAAGTAGGTCTTTGGTAGAGGATAAAGGAGATCAACTATCCTCCTCTCTAGTAGTAATTCACATGGTAGGGGTTGTGAAGATGCTCCTCAAATCATTGCATAATCCTCCTCGTAACACACACCATGCAATCAAGAAGGGGCTGACCCTTCTTGCTGTCCACATGCCCCAAATAGGGGCTATAAGTTGAGGATGAGAGGGAGAAAGTAGAATAGGAGGTGACAGCAAAAAAGAACCTAGCCTATGGCCCTTTGATTCCCTCCTATTTATAGAGGCCCCTTATCAACTTAACCCTAATAGATATTGCCATATTCGGTACTAGATTTTCATCTAACTACCTAAGTCTCTTAGATTAGTGGGTCTCTACCCAATAATATCTTAATGTCTCTTATTGGATCTTATCCATGGGATCCAATAATTCACGGGCTTATTGGATATCCAATAAGATAAGGGCTCCAACAGATATCTCATATCCAAACCTCTACTCGTTGCAATACCTACTATATGCATGTAATCCTCTAGGCTCAATATCAAGCTGGTCATAAGTCATACTTGTCAGAACTCCTTCTAGCTTGGTGAATTATTATTGTTGAATCTTGGATTTTGATGATAAAATCAATTGATGAATTAATGATCTAATCCGTGTGTTGGAAAAGTGATGTAAGACTAACTATGATCGTGAAAAGATAAAACAATTAAAGCAGAATCGAATATTGGGTAAGAGTGAAAGATCGGGCAATGGGCTAGAAGAATCAGGGGATATGCTCAAGGTTCGGACGATACGTGGGAAGCTGGTAAGGAGTTCATCGAAACCTTGCTAGAAGATCGCCGAGAGTGCATTGGAAGTTTTATCAAGAGTTCGGATGAACAATTGACATGCCAAACAAATAGAATTGCATGCATTATAATTGTTTAACCTTAATTATCATAGTTAGGTTTTCAATTTGAGTTAGTTTTTGGAGAAATCCTACTAGCTCAATTAGGAGCCAATTGGGCCCGAATTAGGGCTGAATTAGGTATATTGTTTAGCCTATTTAGTGATTCTTAGTTGGCCTAATCTGTGGCACTGCCCATGGAGTTTAGGTAGTGGTACTGCTTAGACTAGGCGGTGGTACCATCGGTGGTTAATGCTACCAAGCAATGGTACTGCCAGAGCCTAGTCTCCAAGGCCCTATTAGGCAGTCATACCTCTCGGATTGGGCGATGGTATTGCCCAGTGTCAATCTACAGGCGGTGGTACCACCCAGAACTAGTAGTGGTGCCGCTAGTACCTTGGAAACTTGGGATAAGATACTTTTTTGCTCCATTTTTAAAGCTATTGGGGCCTATAAATACCCCACTTTTGTTAGGATCAAGAGCATTAAGAGGGGGGGGTGTGAATTAGTGCAACAGATAACTTTCAATGATTTAAATTGACGTTCGTACAATAAAAACACTTTCGATAAAAAAATGTTTCAGAAAGTTCTTCAACTTAAGATTAAACGAAGTACAGTTGAAGAAAAGCAATGGAGGCAGTTTGCAGTTTAGTTAAAGAGAATAATGTAAATGCAAACCAAGATTTAGAGTGGTTTGGTCAATCTTGACCTACATCCACTTTTGGCTTCCTCCTCCGAGGAGGTCACCGACGTCCACTAGAGGCCTTCCTTCAATAGGCGAAGGCCAACCACCCTTTTACAACTTTAATCCTTTTGATGGGCTTAGGAGACAACCCTTATAGATTTTCACTCCTCTCTTGAATGATCAAAACTTAGATGAAAAGAGGGAGAAGAACTTTTGGCCTTTTATAACACTTTTGAGCTCTCAAATTCTTAGAATAAGATCAAGATTTTCGATGTCCTTTCATGCAGGAAAGGGTGGGGTTTATATAGGCCCCAATTGGTTTAAATTTGGAGCTAAAAAATGTCATCTCCCGGATTTCCGGGGTCCTGGCGGTACTACCGCCATAACTGGGCAGTACTTCCGCATGGCATTGCTCGGAGACCGAGCTCCGGTGGTACCACCGCTTGACAAGGGCGATATCACTGCTCAGCTTCGCTCAGAGACTGAGCTCAGGTGGTACCACCGTCAAACAGGGGTGGTACCATCACCTAGCATTCCTAGGAGACTAAGCTCCTAGGCAGTGCCACCGCTGGCCAGGAATTCTGGGTCCGAATGAGCTGATCCATTCGACCCAATTTTCGTCTATCAAGGGCCCAATTGCCCCCAAATTAAGTTAATAGGATCACCTCCCAATCTTAACTTAAACTATATGCTAACTATGACAATTAAGACATCAATACTACATATCGTGTTCCGGTGCATCAATCGCTTCTTCCGGTGAGCTTCCTTCGAACTTCCAACGAACATCCGACAAACCCTCGGCGATGCTCCAGCGGACTCCTAGCAAACTCCTGGACTTACGACGATCCTCTTGGAGAGTTCTGATGAGCTTCTTTGGCAAGCTCCTAGACTTCTTAGATTGTTCTCTTAGAACCTCTAACGACCGTTCGGACCTCCGACGATTGTCCGGACTTCCGACGAACTCTCGAACCCCCAACGTGATCTTGGTCTTGACTCCGACTTAACACCTGCTGCATGTCTTACTTCCATCACAGTTAATCCTGCACACTTATCTCAACATATGAATTAGATAACAAATGACAATTGACTTCATCATCAAAATCCGAGAATCAATAATCTCCCCCTTTTTTATGATGACAATCAATTGATAACGGAGTTAACCTTAACTCCCCCTATCTATATGTCATACTTGAGATAAGTCATTCTTGAATTCAAAGCCTTTGAATTCAAGAGACATATTGATAAGTTAAGATCGTTTAACCTTATCAATACTCTCATCATGATTCCTATTATGATGTATCTCTCTGAAAATGATGTTAAGGCTTAACATTCATTTTCAGGTTTTACATTTCAAATGTGAAAGATAGCAATCGTAGCAATTCATCATATGATAAGATATCAACATGTAAAATTGTGATGTAAGTTCTTGATAACTTAACATAATGCAAACATTTCAAGTATTTAGCAATCAAAGAATTTCATCACATGACAATATATCAATTTGTACAATTGTGATGTAAGCTCTAGATATCTTAAATATGGCATAGTGCAAATATGGTAATCATAGCAATTCTATCATCAATTTATCATATATTTTGATGCAAGCTTTTGATATCTTAACATAATTCAAATATGGCACTCATAGCAATTCTATCATCAATTTACCATATATTTCTCTCCCTTTGTCATCGACAAAAAGGAGAACTATTTAAGCAAACTTTAAGCATAAGTGCGGTAATGATTCATGTCATTTGACAACAATGAGTGATAGGATACTAATTATACAAACATCTCAAGGAAAACATGACATTGAGATAGCTTTCATTACTTCTTTCTTTTTATTTGTCATTATCTTTTTGCATGAAGGAGGAAAGCCATTTGTTAGCTTACTTTAATGAAGTTAAAATCGATAAGAGATTAAATCATGCTTCATTTTTGCAAGGATCAAGATATGTATGTGAATCAAATCCTTGCAAGTGTTAAAAAAGATCTTCCTTTTTCAAGAAGGAATTTATAAGAAGGAATCATTTCATCAAATCCATTTCTCGAAAAAGTATTTTTCACACGATAAGTCTACGAGATATTCATTTGTTAATTGATTCCATATGTCAATGATATGAAACAAATTCGATATGACATATGCTTATGAAAGCTACATTAAGTCCGGAAGAGAAATACTAAATCATGTTAGGATCAATAAAATTCAAAAATGAAAATTAGCACTTTCATGCATTCGGACATGGTTTTGCTATAGATTTTCAAACACAATCTTGAAGATAAAACATGCTTATCATCATGAAAATTTTTGTATCCAAAACATATAATTTCCAACATATTATTAAGGCATGTAATAGTGTAAAATTCTCATTATAGCAATTAAGTGAATGAATTAAGAATGTCCGAAAAATGATTTTAATTAGTTCATGCATTCGAACACAATGTTGCCATATGTTTTTCTAATACACTCATGAAAATAACACATGTTTATCATCATGGAAATTTTCGTATCCAAAACACATAATTTCCAACATGTTATTATGACATGTAATCATGTAAACTTCTCATCATAGCATTAAGTGATTGATCATTGAATCAAGAAAGTCAGAAAAATAATTTTAATAAGTTCATGCATCCGGACACAAGTTTGTAGTGCTCAAGGATTAAGAATTTGATGTATGAATCTTCTAAAATCATAATGAGAGTATAACATGCTCATCATGGAAACCAAGGCATAAGATTTTCAACTTATAAAGTAAGCATGTTATAGAAGCATTCAATCTCAACGTGAAACTTAAGTGATCAAGAAAAATTAGAAAATGAGGAGCGTAAAGAGATTCAAGGAAAATCCGAAAGCGATATTCAATCTACATTAATATTCCTAACTCTACATATGCTCATCAAATAATACATTAAGTAAAACATATCAAGGATTAGTAGTTATCAAGGCAAGGGGCATTGTGATCAAGGTGAGTAGCATAAAGAGTTTATAACAACATAATTGTTATAACAAGACAAGAAGAAATTATGATCACATTTACATATACAAGCTCATTCAGGAGGTAGAAAATTAAAATGCCTAAATAAGGAGTCAAATTATCGATGAATTTACTGTAGCTCAGATTGGATTTGATCTTGGCGATGTTCAAGCCGATCTTGTCTTTGTTCAAAGCAATCTATCCGAATCCCTATGTCTTCGATAGATGATGCAGGAGCTTGCTCAAATGGATATGTTTCCTCAAAGGGACTAGTCGGAGGAGATTGAGTACCCCTAAAGATTGGTGTTTTTTATTCTGGTTCTAGTTGAGGGGGATCGATTCTTTTAGGCATTCTAACCCACATTCCATTTCTAAATAAACATCTCATTCAGTGAAGTAGATTTTTATTTATTGTGCTAAATCTATATACCTTTATTACCTCTTCAGGTGGTATTGGAATATTGTCGGTATTAAGTATTCTAGTGATTATACATACCACTATATTGAAGCATCTTGTCTTTCTTAGATATTTCTATCATGTTTTGTTGGATAAGGTAACCAAAACATATGTTATGTCCTTTCATGATCCAGTATATGGTTCATAGTTCCATTTTACTCACTTTATCATGATGGTATTATTTAGGGAGAATGATACTAATTAGAATATGATGAAGTACTTTAGTATTTAGTGGTAATAGATGTTCATAACTTTTAGGAAGTATCACTAAGTTGGGATTACCAAAAATTATTCCTAATGCTTCAACGAACATTGTCCCAACTGTTTCATCATCCCACAATCCACTAAAATAACGACTTCTATCTTTTAAGAGAATGCCTATTATGTCATAAATGAATCTATCCATAATGGAAATATGTTATCCTAAGAGATAGGTAGACACTCTTTCTTCTTCATCTATATGTAGATTGTTGTAAAACAACCTGACAAGTCTTGGGTAGATGGGTTGACTAATTTGTAGGATTGGGAGTAGATCTAAATTTATAAACCATTGAATTGTCTCTAAATTACTTAGTTCATTTAGATCAACATACTTTCCCTTATAGACATTTCTAAACTCTATGGAAGCAAATTTTCGAGCATGAAGTTTTGAATCGATAAGGGTGGAATCAAAGTCTTCTTCTAATCTCCTCTCCCCTTTGTCCCTAGAGGATCTTCTAGAGCCCATAACTATTCCTATTTAGGAAAATAATAATGAGCAAGAGTAGATGATTCAAAACAGAAATCAAAAGCCTCTTAGAGAATACCTTAGTTGAGATCTTCAAGAGGATGAATGAATGATTCTTGATCTTGCATGAAATGGGCAATTTTTGGGCAGCTAAAGGGGAGGAATGGAGGTGGAGAAGATTTTAGAGCTCCTAGGAGGAGAAAAGAGTGAGTTGGGGTTGGTTCTACCGTTAGCCCTAACTTGGTTTAAAAAGGGGGCAGAGTTATGGGCGGTGGCACCGCTAGTTGGGCGGTGCAACCACTTGCTACCTGTGACAGCCGGCGGTGCTACCGCCAGCTGGGCGGTGCCACCACCTACAATCGATGAGCACTATTTTGAGGGCTGTGTAGGTTGATGTGGATGTTTTTAATTTGCAAAAAAAATTTATTTGAGGAGCAATCAATCTTAATTTCATAATTATGTAAAGGTTTCCATTACAAGATGAGAGATTTTGTATGTTTATGATAGATCTTGTGAAGTGTATACTCTACTTCAAATGTCGTATACAATTTTCGACATGTTCATGACTTATCATACAAGTTTGTAAACTTTGCTAGTTCATGACAAACTTGGCTTGCAAGACGTAAGTTGGATCCAAAAATAAAATGAAGAAGGAATGAATGTGATGAATTCGGAAATCCGAAGGATGTGTGAAGGGAGAATTATGAGCTCTAAAATATGAGGGATCAAACATGATTGTATCAATATCACTCAGTAATTGGTAGTATTAATTCTACTAATCCTGTTTTTATCATTTAGGCTAGAGAGCATCATGAGTCTTTTTTGATCTCGGGTCATGAATGTTGAGAACCCAAAAAGCAAGATATTATCTCTTGCTCCTAGCTTGTGATGGTGTATGTTTCTACAAGAAAAGATGATTTTTAGGTACCCATTTACTTTTGGGTGCCTCAAAAACTGATCTAAATTGTTTATCATGTTGTATAAAATTTATCATAGTTCCTTTAGAAACCCAAATCAGTTTGTTCGGACTAACTGTCTTAAATAAACAATGATAAGTTCTATGTCTATTTTTGCAACAAAAGTTACATTTGCTTTGGTGTCAAACATATAAGATAGGGCCTTTAATGAAGGTGGTTGGATTTTGGTGAGGACTTCTCACAAATCCGATTCCGCTTCTTTTAGGAACATGACCCTTATTTGTAAGGATCATATTCAAAGACTTGCTACCAACCTTGAATTTCTTCAATATGTCCTTAAGTAGCAAGTTTTCCTTTTGGAGAGTTTCTAGATCATGACATTTTATACATGGAGCTAAACTATTATGATATTCAGTTTTTAATTTATCAAAATTACTAATAAGACTATCATGCTCCTTTTTTAAAAATTTATATTTTCTACTAATTATTTTGTATTCATCAAATAAGTCATGGAAAGTAATTAATAATTCATCAAATGATAAATCTGCATCAATTAAATTTATTACCTCCTCTCTGATAGCCATTAGGGCGTAGTGAGCAACTTGCTCGATGTTGGACTCTTCTTCTTCGGATGCGCTTGAGTCATCCTACGTTGCTTTGAGCGCCCTCTTCTTTGGCGTTCTCTTCTTAGCTTGGAGACAATCACTTTTGCAGTATCCCGGCTTCTTACATTCGTAGCAAATAACTTGGTCCTTCTTAGGTTCAAATTTATTTTGTATCATTTTTAAACTTGTTTCTTTTAATAAATTTTTTAAATTTTCTTGTTAGAAGTGCCAAGTCATCGTCATAGTCCTCATCACTTGAGTTTTCTCTCAAGTGGTCTTCTAAAGTTCTAAGTGTCATATCCTTCTTGTTCTTTGGAAGGATGTCTTATTACTCTTCATGAGCTTTGCAAGTCATTTCATAGGTCATTAATGACCCGATTAATTCTTCAAGAGGAAAGTTGTTTAAATCTTTAGCCTCTTGAATAGCAGTGACTTTAGGGTCCCAACTCTTTGGAAGGGATCTTAGAATCTTATTCACGAGCTCAAAATCTGAAAAACTTTTACTGAGTCCTTTCAGACCATTGACAACATCCGTGAAATGGGTGTACATGTCGCCTATGGTCTCGCTCGGTTTCATTCGAAAAAGTTTAAAAGAATATATTAAAAGCTTGATTTTTGACTCTTTCACTCTACTCGTGCCTTCATTAGTCACTTCGAGTGTGTGCCAAATATCAAATACAGTTTCATAAACCGAAACACGATTGAACTCGTTTTTATCAAGCACACAAAATAAGGCATTCATAGCCTTTGTAATAAGAGCGAAAGTTTTCTTCTCCAATTCATTCCAATCGATCATTAGAAGAGAAGACATTGAAAATTTATTTTCAACAATATTCCAAAGTTCAAAATCCATGGAAATAAGGAAGATCCTCATTTGGGTCTTCCAATAGGTATAGTCCGTCCTATTGAACATGGGTGGACGTGTAATAGAGTGGCCCTCTTGGTTTCCGGCATACGCCATCTCTCTTAGGTTTTATTCTGATTGAGAGTTAACCCTGCTCTGATACCAATTGTTAGGATCAAGAGTACTAAGAGGGAGGGGGGGTGAATTAGTGTAGTGGATAACTTTCGACGATTTAAATCGACATTCGTACGATAAAAATACTTTCGATGAAAAACCATTTCATAAAGTTCTTTAACTTAAGATTAAGCGAAGTATATTTGAAGAAAAGCAATGGAGGCAATTTCTAGTTAAGATTGATAGCAGAATGTAAATGCAAACCGAGATTTAGAGTGGTTCGATCAATCTTGACCTACATCCACTTTTGGCTTATTCCTTTGATGAGGTCACAAACATCCACTAGAGGCCTTCCTTCAATAGGCGAAGGCCAACCACTCTTTTATAGCTTTACTCCTTTTGATAGGCTTAGGAGACAACCCTTACAGATGTTCACTCTTCTCTTGAATGATCAAAATTTAGATGAAAAGAGGGAGAAGAACTTTTGTCCTTTTACAATACTTTTGAGCTCTCAAATTCTCAAAATAAGATCAAGATTTTCGATGCCCTTTCATGCAGGAAAGGGTGGGGTTTATATAGGCCCCAACTAGTTTGACTTATGAGCTAAAAAATATCATCTCCCGGATTTCTAGGGTTCTAGTGGTACAAGGCAGTACATCCGCCTAGCATTGCTCGTAGACTGAGCTCAAGCGGTACCACTACCTGACACGGGTGGTACTGTTGAGAAATCATGGGGGGCGACATCATATGCGCAGCGGAAGAACAAGAAAACAAAAATCCCCGATTCCCAAAAAGATGTTCGTCGTCGTGCGAAGATTGGTGCGTAAAAATCCGCAAAAACACAAAACTGCGTATAGAGATTGTGTTACCTAGGGAGATCGTATATCCCTGTTTCCTTGCAGATCCTTAGGAGAGGGTGAAGGAGGTCAAGCGTCCTCCTCTCTAGCGGTGATCCACACAGCGAGGGGTTAAGCGACGACCCTCCTCAAAACTCCAGGGCCTCCGAGGAGGTGGAGAGGGAGAGGAGAATAGGAAAGGCAAGCAAAGACTCTAGCCTATGAGGTCTGTGGAATCCCCTCCTATTTGTAGAGATCCCGTGTCAAACCCTAATGGGTCCTTCCCTAGTGGGTATTGGATCTGCATCCAATAAGACAGGGCTCTTGGGATATCTCATATCCCAACCTCTACTCATCGCAATGCCTACAATATGTGTGTGACCTCGTGCCCAATATCGAGCTGGCCGTGAGTCATACCGTCGAACTCCTTCTAACTTCAGTGAATTATTATCTCTCGTAATAATTCACTGACTCATCGACTCACGGACGTACTAGGCCACTACTGCCGTAGTCCCCAGACATCTGAGGGGAATCCAATCCATTGGACATGTTCTGCCTCTCGTTACCATGTACCTATAGTCCCTCATCCATCTAATATCCCGAGACCAGATATCGAAAGCATGGTGTTGTCAAACCCATACGGTTTCTACTCGAGTCTCGCTCTAATCGATTCTCTGGGAGAACTCTTTCTCTCTCAACCCAATGACCCTGGCCAGGGATTTGTCTCGAGCAAGAACACATGGGATATTCTCTCATGACGCCGAGTGGATGATCCTCTATCGACACTCAATAGCCCTCGAAGGTCGACTACCACTCCCAATGACCAAATTGTACTAGATGCGGGGACAGCCAAACCTATAAGTCTGGTCTCAAAGAGTGGAGCACTCATACAGATATCCTTGGTGTCTCAAGTCTAAGGACCAGATACACCACTAGGACTACGGAATCGTGGTCCGACAATAAGGCATCATCAACCATCCAAAGCATTCCGTAAGCGGATCAATCGTGAACTCATTCTCCAATGAGCACTTGTCTTGTATCCCTAGTGTCCCTACATGAGCAGCTATGAGACCAGCTGCATCCATCATATGGACGGTATACAAAGACACACCATCTATCCGGTTATCACGATGTCCCTCTCGAAAGTAACCTATGACCGGGATTATTTAGGATATGTGTTTAAAGGTGAATCGATCGATTATCGTGATCTCATCACGATCCGATTCCCATTGCACAAATCCAAGGACATCACAATATATATATGCATTTATGCAATAGTTATAAAGTGATATACGCCAAAATATAATAAGCAAAAAAGATTCTGTATCAAGTCACACGTGCCATCACTCACGTGATTGGCTTGTTGGGCACCTATGACTAGCAATCTCCCACTTGACCTAAAGCCAATCACCTATGTGTGTCGATCCCCCATCAGACCCTCGTGACGCTTCAAAAAACAAAATGAGACAACGGCTTTGTCGGTGGATCTGCAATGTTATCTTCGGATGGAACTCTTTTCCACTGCTACATCTCCTCAAGTTACGATCTTTCTTATAAGCTGGAACCTCCTCAGAACACTTCGATAAGACCCGGGTTCCCATATTTCAATAATCACCCCATAGTTGTCGCAATATAAGGAAGTCGACTTGTCGCTATCTCAGATCGACTCCCAAATCTGTGATGAACTTCTTCACCCAGACTCCCTCCTTTGCTGCATCTGATGCAGCAATGTACTCCGCCTCTGTGGTCGAAGTCAGCAGGTGGTGTCTTGCTTGGAACTCTTCCAAAGACACACTGCTCCTCCATTCAAGGTGTACACATACCTTGAATTCGATTTTGCTATCATCGACATTAGACTGAAAACTTGAGTCAGCAGTAGCCTTCAACCTTAAGGCTATTACCTCCATATACTAGTAAAAGATCCTTAGTCCTTCTCAAGTACTTAAGGATACACTTTTTACTTTCCAAAGGCTCCAAGCACGGATCCGCTGATATCTGCTCATGACACTCAGAGCATGCGCTATATCAGGCCTAGTACATAGCATGGCATACATGATAGACCCTATTGCTGAGGCATAAGGTACCATATCCATGTTCGCCCTTTCTTCTCGAGTCTTTGGGGACATATTCGTAGAAAGCGATATCCCATGTCTCATCGGTATGAGACCTCTCTTGGAATTTTCCATGTCAAACCTTTTGACAATAGTTTCTATGTACCTGGATTGGGACAAGCCAAGCATCCTCTTGGATCTATCTCTATAGATTCTAATCCCCAAGATATAAGATGCTTCCCCTAAGTCCTTCATGGAGAAGTATCTAGATAACCAAGCCTTTACTATGGATAGCATTCCTATGTCATTCCCAATGATGAGGATGTCATCCACATATAACACCAAAAAGGTGATAGCGCTCCCACTTATCTTTCTGTATACACAAGGCTCATCTTCGTTCTTAACGAAGTCATAAGATCTGATTGCCTCATCAAATCTTATGTTCCAACTTTGGGAAGCTTGCTTTAATCCATAAATGTATCTAAGCAACCTACACACCTTATCTGGACGGTTCTTGGACACGTATCCCTCAGGTTGCATCATATACACCTCCTCCTCGAGGTTCCCATCGAGGAATGCGGTTTTCACATCCATCTGCTAGATCTCATAATCATAGTGTACTGCAATAGCCAATAGAATTCTGATGGATTTTAGCATTGCTACGGGTGAGAAGGTTTCGTCAGAGTCAACACCTTGCCTTTGACGATACCTCTTAGCCACTAGCCTTGCTTTATAGGTCTCTACCTTTCCATCTACTCCGATCTTTTTCTTAAAGATTAACTTGCAACCGATGGGTACAATACATTCGGGCGCATCAACTAGGTTCCAAACCTTATTGGAGTACATAGAATCCATCGCAGAATTCATGGCTTCTTGCCACTTCCCGGAGTCTATACTCATAATAGCCTCCTCGTAAGTCTAAGGATCAATATCCTCTGCATCCTCTCCTCTAATATGTCCCATATATCTCTCAGGAGGATGGGATACTCTATCAGATCTACGTAAAGTTGAAACTTGTGTATTATGTACCTGAACAGACTCGGGCTGTAGAGTGGTGCTTGAGCCTAGTTCTCCAACCTCGCTCAATTCTATCATTCTCCCACTATCTCCGCCAAGAATGTGTTCCTTCTCAAGGAACACTGCTCTCTTAGCTACAAATTCCTTTTGGTCCTCGAGATGATAGAAATAATACCTACAAGTTTCCTTGAGGTATCCCACAAATTTGTATCGCTCTGTCCTTGATTCTAACTTATCGGGGTTGTGTCTTTTAACATGTGCAGGGCATTCCCAAATCTTAAAAACCTTAAGATTAGGCTTCTTCCCTTTCCATATCTCATATGGTGTAGATACTACCGACTTAGTTGGAACTCTGTTCAGAAGGTAAGCTGCGTTTTCTATGGCATATCCCCAGAATGAGATGGGTAGGTCAGCGAAACTCATCATGGATCGTACCATATCTAATAATGTACGATTTCTCCTTTCAGAGACACCATTGAGCTGAGGTGTATAAGGAGGTGTCCATTGGGATAATATCCCTTGGTCCTTGAGGAACTGAGTGAACTATGTACTTAAGTACTCACCTCCTCGATCTGATCGAAGAGTTTTGATACTCTTTTCGGTCTGGTTTTCCACCTCATTCTTATACTCTCTGAATTTCTCAAAGGCCTCGGACTTCTACTTCATTAAGTACACATATCCATACTTTGAGAAATCATCAGTAAATGTAATGAAGTAGGAGTAACCTCCAATGGCATGAGTTGACATGGGTACACATACATCACTATGTATGAGTTCCAACAACTCTGTGGCTCTCTCTCCAGTTCCACTAAATGGAGAGTTGGTCAGTTTTCCACAAATGAAAGGCTCACAAGTTGCATATGACACATAGTCGAATGGATCTAGATATCCATCATTTAACAACTTTTGAATCCTTCTTTCATGGATGTGACCTATTCTACAATGCCACAGGTATGCACTATTCAAATCATCTCGTTTCCTTTTGGACACATTTACATTCATGATATGTGGAGTGGTGTCTAATATAAATAAACCATTATACAATGTTCCTTTCATGATGATCTTATCATCTAATAATATCGAACAACCATTGTTCTCAAAAACAAATTTATATCCACTAATTGTTAAATATGAAATGGAGACAATGTTTTTGATAATAGAAGGAACAAAATAACATGCATCTAATGCAATAAAAGCTCTACTAGGCAGATGTAGGGCGACCTCGCCAACAGCTACTATAGCAACTTTTGCTCCATTACCCATCTTGAGGTCCATCTCGCCTCTCTCTAGTCTCCTAGGCTTTGCCAGAATATGCAACGAATTGCATATATGATAAGCACTACCGGTATCCAATATCCATATGTTATCATAAGAGTCTGACAAATGGAGATTGATCATGAATGTACCTAAAGCTTCATCAAGCTTTTGTTTCGCCCTTTCTGCAAGATACTCTTTGCAGTTTCTCTTCCAGTGCCCATCTTTACCATAGTGGAAGCACTGGCCTTTGTCCTTTGATGGGTCTTTCTTAGCAACCTTTGCTTTACCTGGTTTGACCTTGCCCTTTCCCTTCTTAAGGGATCTTTCTGCTTTCCTTTTCCTTTTGGTCTCACAAGTGTAGAGAACTGGCTTCTCTTTCTTGATAGTACTCTCTGCCTCCCTCAACATATTGAGAAGCTCTGGGAGAGTCACTTCAAGCTTGTTCATATTAAAATTCATTATGAACTGTGAAAAGGAATCTGGTAGGGATTGAAGCACAATGTCCACACACAAGTTATCCTCTAGGACCATTCCTAGACCTATGAGTTTCTCTATCCACGCAATCATCTTTAGGACATAGTTCTGAACTGGTGTCCCCTCAGTCATCCTAGCGCGGAAGAGGCTCTTAGATATCTCATACGCTGAGTCCTTCCCTGTTCCTCAAACAATTTACGGACATGTAGGAGAATGGATTTGGCATCCATCTTTTCATGTTGTCTCTGTAACTCAGGAGTCATAGAGCTCAACATATAGCACTGAGCAAGAGTGGAGTCATCAATGTACTTCACGTAGCGAGCGATCTCATCCTCGTTTGCCCCTTCTTCGGGCGCAGGCATCACTGTATCAAGGACGTACACGATTTTCTCCGCTGTGAGAACAATTCTCAAGTTATAGAGCCAATCCGTATAATTTGGACCAGTGAGGCGGTTGACATCAAGTATGCCACATAAGGGATTTGAAAGCGACATTTTCTGAAAATAAAGATGCAGCAGAAATGAATAACATGCATATTTTGCAAGAAATAAACTATCAAGATATGAACTTCTATCTTAATATGCTCCCACTATTTTACTAACGAGTCACGCGATACCCTCAGCACGTGAAACGGAAGTCTCCGGCAGACTTCTAGTGGGGATCAGGATCCAATCAGCGTCTTAGTGTAACCTCGAGGGACTCGACCAATCACACTAAGCTTAAAAGGTAGGCAACTCTTGTCGATCACAACTCCTTGTGATTCCCATCCAGTTCGACCTCCGAATCACCATGGCCTCGAGGGACTCGACCAACTATGATGCTCGGTTAAGTCAACACCTTCGTTACAAGATGAGTCTGATTTGATGATATACCCTCGAGGGACTTGACCAAGTATACCATGCCCTCAGGTCCCCGGTGACATCTCTATGTCGTAAGCAAGATAGCGAATCGTGATATAGGTGAGTCTCGAGGGACTCGACCAACTCAACCTACACCGGGAATCGGTTCCTACTTATAACGATGGAAGGCCACGTGGGTCAATCTAATTGCCTCACATTTACCGACTTAATATTATCGAGCCAGTAGGCCTAATCACTCACATCAAGATCTATGTGTGTAACGGTGCATCTCCATGCCCTGTGATCGTCCATTTCATCCTTATCTGTTCCGTCGACATCTTAATGCATCTTCATGCATCAAGATCGTCCGTCTCGTGGGTCCCACTATCGCATCCACGCTCCCGCTGTGCCTCCTTATGTGATTACGACTTAATCATAGGCACGCAGACCCGACAATAAACGAGAAATATAATGGAGGTTCGCAAACCTCGATAATAATAATCACAAGTACACACATCACACGGTCTATGATCATCCGTCCACACATCATACATCACATGTATAAATAATCATCATCATGTAGGACTACTAGATAATAATAATAAAAAAATAATAATCAACTAAACCTTTTAATTAATTAATATTTTTTGAAATCAGTGACATTATAGGGAATTTCTGAATTCATAGGGGTATTTTCATAATTTGGACAAAAGATAGAAACTGGAATTTCTCAAATTCCGAGGGGCAAAACTGTCTTTTGCCTAGGAAACCCTAATGCCCTCTCCCCTTTTCGCTGCTGCCGCCGCCGCCACCCTGCCAGCGGTGGCCTGTGCGGTGGGGCGAGGGCATTGCCCTCGCTTGCAGGCGGCATGCCCGTTGGCAACGTTGCAGCTGCAGGTGGGCGCCCCCTTTGGGGGCCGCCGCCTCCGCAGGCGGTGCTGTCCCGCTGGGCGACCGCCCCTTAGGGGGTGTTTTGCCCGCGGGAGCAGCGGCGGAGGGCGCCACTGCCCTGCGGCGGCAGGCGCCGCTGTCCTGCGACGCCTCTGCCCGTGGGCTGCCTGCCTACGGCTGCGCTACATGCACGCAGATCGAGGGCAGCAACTGTTGCTGCCCTACGTTATTTTTGCGTCAACAATTTTGACGTCAAAATTCTTCCTAAACACAACACACGCTGTTCAAAACCAATCATTCGCACGAGCAACCTGGCTCTGATACCACTGTTGGGAAATCCTTGGGGGCGACATCATATGCGCAGCGGAAGAACAAGAAAAACAAAATCCCCGATTCCCAAAGAGATGTTCGTCGTCGTGCGAAGATTGGTACGCAAAATCCGCGAAACATGAAACTGCGTATATAGTAGATTGTGTTACCTAGGGAGATCGTATATCCCTATTTCCTTGCAGATCCTTAGGAGAGGGTGAAGGAGGTCAAGCGTCCTCCTCTCTAGCGGTGATCCACACAGGTGGGTTGTGACGACGCTCCTCAAAACTCCAGACCTACTCTGAGGTGGAGATGGAGAATAGAATAGGAAAAGACAAACAAAAGCTCTCTAGCTCATGGGGCTCTGAATCCCTCCTATTTATAGAGGTCCCCTGTCAAACCCTAATGGGTCCTCCCCTAGTGGGTAATGGATCTGCATCCAATAAGACAAGGGCTCCATCGGATATCTCATATCCGAACCTTTATTCATCGCAATGCCTACCATATGTGTGTTGTTAGGATTGGAGCGGCACTAAGAGGGGGGGGTGAATTAGTGTAGCGGATTAAAACGTTGGTTTTAATAAATCTTTCATACGATAAAAATCGTAATCGGAAGTGCTTAACTTGAAAGTGTATTCGCAAAGTTGTGCAGCAAAGGTAATGATGAAATAAAGCAAGTAAGAAGGTTTGCAGTAATGTAAATAGCAGTAATGAAATGCAAACCAGAGATTACGTCGTTTTTGAAGTGGTTCGGTCAAGTGACCTACATCCACTTGCGAGGCCCCTCTTCGATGAGGCTCCCACCTTCCACTAGCAAATCTCTTGAAGGGGAAGGGTGAATACCCCTCTTACAACTCTCTTACAAGCGGTTCACTCTCTTACAGATTTTCAGTAAGAAAGAAGGAGGTGAACACTAGCAAATTGAAAATAAGACTAGCTAAGACTTTTCTAGGGCCTTTCTTTCAAACAATTGCTGCTAAAAAAGTTGTAATCTCAACTGAGATTTGAGGGGTATTTATAGGCCTCTAGAGGATTCAAATTTGGGCTCCAAATTTGAATTCTCGTTGGGTTCCCGATGCTGGCGGTGCCACCGCCTATCAGTGGCGGTGCCACCGCTTGTTAGTGTCCGACGCTGACAGTGCTGGGCGGTGCAACCGCCCAGTCTGGCAGTGCCACCGCCAGACCCTTCGGGTCACTTGTTTGGGCTTCAAATTTTGCCCAAACCAAGTCTAATTTTGGGCCCAATTGACCCCTAACCAAGATATAAGATTATCTCTTAATCTTAATCCTAATTACAAGTGAACTACATAACAAAACACATTCTAAGCAATTTTTCAACCACGAACGTCAAGTCTTGTTCCAGCGAGCTTTCCGACGAACTTCTTCCGACGGGCTCCCAACAAGCTCCCGAACTTGTGATGACTTTAGTGAGTAGCCGAGCCTTCTCGGTGATCTCCGTGAACCTCCAATGTGTTGAATCTCGTATTTTGATGATGAAACCACTTGATATGTGTTTATAATTTAAACTGCATTTTGAGTGATGCAGGTTTGCTCGATCAGGATTAGACAATTAACGCAGGAGGAATTGACGTTGCGTTGGAGATCACGTCAGGATATTGGACGGCAGAAGGCTTCAGACATCGGGCATCCGGCCAAGGAGAGCGGAATTATGCCAAGGATATCGGGGTTGTGGAGGTCAACTGCCGATTGGGCAACAAGCCGCAAGAGAGGACGATGCGATGAAGAATCGGACGAAGCGCCAACCAATGACGTGCCGGGCAACGGAATGTCAATTCGCGTTGTAATAATTATCTAGATCGGAGTAGAGTTTTGGCTTAAGTGTGCAGGACTAACTACGATAACCAAAAAACACAAAGCAAGGATACCAGAGTCAAGTTCGATGGACGTTTAAGAGTCCGAAGAATCGTCAGAGATGTTGCCGGAACCAACCGAGAAGAAATCGGGAACCTGTCGAAATTTTCGGAAGTTCGCCGAAGAGATCGTTGGAGGTTCACGGAGATCACCGAGAAGGCTCGGCTACTCATTAAAGTCATCACAAGTTCGGGAGCTTGTTAGGAGCCCGTCGGAAAAAGCTCGCCGGAACAAGACTCGATGTTCGCGGTTGAAATATTGCTTAGGATGTGTTTTGTTAAGTAGTTAACTTGTAATTAGGATTAGGATTAAGAAATAATCCTACATCCTGGTTAGGGGCCAACTGGGCCCAAAATTAGACTGGGTTTGGGCTAAGTTTGAAGCCCAACCAGTCAACCGAAAAGTCTGGCGGTGGCACTGCCAGACTAGGCGGTGCTAGGCGGTGGCACCGCCTAGCACTGTCAGCGCCTGACACTGACATGCGGTGGCACCGCCACTGACAGGCGATGGCACCGCTAGCATCGGGAACTCCACGAGAATTCAAATTTGGAGCCCAAATTTGAATCCTCTTGAGGCCTATAAATACCCCTCAAATCTCAGGTGAGATTACAACTTTTTGAGCAGCAATTGATTGAGAGAAAAGTCTTAGAAAGTCTTAGCAAGTCTAGTTTTCAATTTGCTAGAAAAGTTCTCCTCCTTTCTTGCTGAAAATTTGTACGAGGTTGTACTATTTGTAAAAGGTTGTAAGAGGGGTATTTGCCCTTCCATTTCAAGAGATTTACTAGTGGAAGGTGGGAGCCTCATCGAAGAGGGGCCTCGCAAGTGGATGTAGGTCATTTGACCGAACCACTCTAAAATCGGCGTAATCTCCGGTTTGCGTTTATGTTTATGCATTTATCTTTCTGCAAACCTTTGCTTCGCTAAGTTCACTGCCCTCATCTTATTACGTACGCTTTCAACGCAATTGAAACGGTTTCAAACGAAACATTATTCTTATCGTACGAAAGATTTATTAAAACCAAAGTTTTAATCCGCTGCACTAATTCACCCCCCCCTCTTAGTGCCGCTCCGATCCTAACAATTGATATCAGAGTGAGGTTTTTCTACCTTGGTTTAACACCCAAATAGAAATGGCTCTTTACGGCTTTCAAGAGGGTCACTCTCTCATTTGTCCTCCCTTTTTCAATGGGACAGACTATACTTATTGGAAAACTCGAATGAGAGTTTTCTTACTTTCTTTGGATTTGAATTTATGGCACATAGTCAAAAATGGATTTGAAATGTCTTCTATTCCAATGAACCAATGGAATGATTTGGAGAAGAAGATGTTTTCTTTAAATGCAAAGGCTATGAATGCCTTATTTTGCGCTTTGGACAAAAATGAGTTCAATCGGGTTTCTTTATGCGAAACGGCTTTCGACATATGGCATACTCTTGAAATCACACATGAAGGCACTTCTAGAGTTAAAGATTCGAAAATCAACATTTTAATTAATGACTTCGAGCTTTTTCAAATGAAGCCGAGCGAAACCATTGTTGACATGTAAACCCGTTTCACGGATGTCGTCAATGGTTTACAAGCTCTTGGCAAATGTTTCTCGAATTTTGAACTTCTTAGTAAAGTTTTACGATCACTTTCTAAAGCAATAGAAATGGTGCGCAATGCACATGATGAACACAATGAACACTTGAACCACCTTCCAAAGAACAGGAAGGATTTGGAACCTCAGACAAATGAATACCACTTGAGCGATGACTCAAGTGATGAGGACAATGATGAACTTAAACTTCGAACACCAACTCTTAATAAGTTCATTAAACAAAAATCTAAAATAAACAATGAACTTGAATGGAGGAAGAGGCCAAAGAAAAGGAAGGCACCCAAGGATGAATCAAGAACTTCCAAAGGTGAAACGACAAATTGGGCTTTGACGGGCTTCGACTACAAGGTAAGTAACTCAACTCTCTTGAATTATTTTGAAATTACTTGAAGTTTTTCATGAGTTCTTAATTTAGATAGTAGGAATAGGAAATAAAAAAAATATTTTTTAAAAATTATATCATGTTTTTCTTTTTTAGCATCTTTGAAAAAAATTAAAAATTTGATCAATGAAAAGTATATTGCTAAGGTTTCATTCATGTTATGTTTTGAAATGTTGAATGATGTATGCAACATTAGGGATGATAATTATATGATATGTGATAATGCTTAGATAATCCATACATGTGTATCTTGATGATTTTATGACATACATGAGTTTTTTTTTATGTAAATGTTGATTTGATACTCTCATTTTGGATTAACATGTTTTTGGTTTAATCATTTTTATGACAAATTAAGATGACATTCTCATGACATATTAAGATGACATAGTGCATGTACATCTATGTATGAATTTTTTGATAGTCTTTTGATGATAGATGTGATATCATGATGTTTTATTTTTGATGTGTTTGGGCTTGACGGCTTTATGACGAAACTTATGTTTTGACTTTAAATGATGATACAATGTTTTCACAAAGAGACTTGAACACTCTCACATGAAATCAATTGTATAAAATGGAAATGAATTTTCTATTCTATTGAGATTAATGAATTTATTTTACCAATCTTATGAATCTCATGAAAATAAACATGATGAATATTTTATAAATGAGTTGTCTTATAAGATTTTGCCTTTACGTCTTGAACTTTAATGCTTATATTGATTTGGCACATAAAGACTAAGGCATGCTCATAAGAAGCAAATCACATGAATAGAAATTTATAAAAATGAAATGTAATCCTTTATCTTATTGATTTCTACCTAAGAGACCAATAAAACATTCTATGCCATTTTGAATCTCTTGAAAGAAATGTTGAGATTTTGATGATTTGGATGATTTGAATTTGAATGAGTTTTATTCAAAATCATAATCTTGATTCCATGATATTTACAAATTAAGATTTATTATGAATCAAGATTTTTTCATTAATCGATCTTCTAAGATTTTCTTTTGATTATTTATGAGTAGGTTTTTCAAAAAGAAATCATGCCTTTTGGTATTCATATGTTCTAATCCTTCATGATATGATTTTTATACAATTCCTTGTATTCATGAAATGTTTATCGCATCACCCAATTACTTTCTTCTTGATATTCCTTATGTGGTGATATAAAATTATGCATGAAATACTCTTGATATTATTTTGAAACAAGCAAATGAAAAGTTATGATCATGAATGGTCGGATGAAATTTGACAAGTTAATAACATCATGATTTGAAACATTTATGATTTGAAATTATGTACGCAATTACTTTTTATTGTGATGATATATGCATATAATGTGCATCATAAAATCTCTAAATAATGAATGCTTGGTATCATAATCAAAATATTGATAAATACTATGATTTATTACCAAAATGATGTATCATGTATGATATGCTCATAATGTTGATTGATTTATTCAATATCGTGCATGAATGAAATATAAGGTTTTTTGAAATAGTGCATGTTTCAATTTGAAAATATAATAATGCACAAATGAGATTGATACTTACCTTTGTCATAATTGATGTAAAGGGTCTTTCCTTCTTTTTGACAGTGACAAAGGGGGAGAAATATTGCTCGCTCAAGATGCAAAATTTGAAAACTTGCACATTGCAAAAGAAGCAAAACTTGCAACTTGCACATTGCAATAGGAAGCAAGAATCGTGAGCTTACACAAGAAAGCTATCTTGTATTTGCTTTCGTAATTTTTTGCTAGCTTGTATGTAGTAAAACTTGCATATCGTAAAAATTGCTAGCTTATAGTCTAAAGAGAAGCAATCAATAGCTATCTCAAGAAGACCAAACATGCTAAACTTACACATCTTTAATCATTAGATTGTATGATGATAAAACTTGATATTATGTTTTTCATGCAATGAGTTGAACCCATATAACAAATACTTGATTGTGGTACTTCTCCTTTTTGTTGATGATAAAGGGGGAGAAGTATATTGATGACATGACATGACATGTGATGCATAAGTTTTATGCATATGTTCATGATGATGTGTTGCAAGTATTCATGATGAATATTGCAATGACTTAAATTCTGCTTGAATTCAAGGTTCTATCAATATGGCACATTGATAGGGGGAGTTTGTTTAAACTTAGGGAGTTAAGGTTAACTTCGTTATCAAGTGGTTGTCATCATCAAAAAGGGGGAGATTGTTGAATCTCGTATTTTGATGATGAAACCACTTGATATGTGTTTATAATTTAAACTGCATTTTGAGTGATGCAGGTCTACTCGATCAGGATTAGACAATTAACGCAGGAGGAATTGACGTTGTGTCGGAGGAGATCACGTCAGGATATTGGATGGCAGAAGGCTTCGGATGTCGGGCATCGGTCCAAGGAGAGCAGAATTACGCCAAGGATATCAGGGTTGCGGAGGTCAACCACCGATTGGGCAACAAGCCGCAAGAGAGGACGATGCGTTGAAGAATCGGACGAAGCGCCAACCAATGACGTGCCGGGCAATGGGATGTCAATTCGCGTTGTAATAATTGTTTAGATCGGAGTAGAGTTTTGGCTTAAGTGTGCAGGACTAACTACGATAACCAGAAAACACAAAGCAAGGATACCAGAGTCAAGTTTGATGGACGTTTAAGAGTCCGAAGAATCGTCGGAGATGCTGCCGGAACCAACCGAGAAGAAATCGGGAACCTGTCGGAATTTTCAGAAGTTCGCCGAAGAGATCGTCGGAGGTTCACGGAGATCACCGAGAAGGCTCGGCTACTCATTAAAGTCATCACAAGTTCGGGAGCTTGCTAGGAGCCCGTCGGAAAAAGCTCGCCGGAACAAGACTCGACGTTCGCAGTTGAAATATTACTTAGGATGTGTTTTGTTAAGTAGTTAACTTGTAATTAGGATTAGGATTAAGAAATAATCCTATATCCTGGTTAGGGGCCAACTGGGCCCAAAATTAGACTGGGTTTGGGCTAAGTTTGAAGCCCAACCAGTCAACCGAAAAGTCTGGCGGTGGCACTGTCAAACTGGGCGGTTGCACCGCCCAGCACTCGAGAGTTGGCGGTGGCACCGCCCATTGCCTGAGAGCCAGGCGGTGGCACCGCCTGAGCTGGGCGGTGGCATCGCCTAGCACTGTCAGCGCCTGACATTGACAGGCGGTGGCACCACCACTGACAGGCGATGGCACCGCCAGCATCGGGAACTCCACGAGAATTCAAATTTGGAGCCCAAATTTGAATCCTCTTGAGGCCTATAAATACCCCTCAAATCTCAGCTAAGATTACAACTTTTTGAGCAGCAATTGATTGAGAGAAAAGTCTTAGAAAGTCTTAGCAAGTCTAGTTTTCAATTTGCTAGAAAAGTTCTCCTCCTTTCTTGCTGAAAATTTGTAAGAGGTTGAACTGTTTGTAAAAGGTTGTAAGAGGGGTATTTGCCCTTTCATTTCAAGAGATTTGCTAGTGGAAGGTGGGAGCCTCATCGAAGAGGGGCCTCGCAAGTGGATGTAGGTCATTTGACCGAACCACTCTAAAATCAGCGTAATCTCCGGTTTGCGTTTATGTTTATGCATTTATCTTTCTGCAAACCTTTACGTTGCTAAGTTCACTGCCCTCATCTTATTACGTACGCTTTCAACGCAATTGAAACGGTTTCAAACGAAATATTATTCTTATCATACGAAAGATTTATTAAAACCGAAGTTTTAATCCGCTGCACTAATTCACCCCCCCCTCTTAGTGCCGCTTCGATCCGAACACGATGATCTCTTCGGCGAACTTCCGAAAATTCCGATAGGTTCCCGATTTCTTCTCGGTTGGTTCCGGTAGCATCTCCGACGATTCTTCTGACTCTTAAACGGCCATCGAACTTGACTCCGGTCTCCTTGCTTTGTGTTTTCTGGTTATCGTAGTTAATCCTGCACACTTAACTCAATAATATGGATTAGATCAATTAACCCATCAATTGATTTTATCATCAAAATCCGAGATTCAACAATCTCCCCCTGTTTGATGATGACAATCAATTAATGACAGAGTTAAACATAACTCCCCCTATCTATATGCCATATTATGAGAAGATAAAAACATTTGAATTTCATTCCTTTAAATTCAAGCATAAACCGATAAGTTCTAACAGTAGAACTTATCGTTATTCTCATTAAGCATAATGTAAATGCTAAACTTCGATGAAAATCCTTTTCAACTCGAATGATAAGAGACAATTTTTACTACGACAGGAGATAAAGATTTTCAACATGAATTTCATGATTATACATGTTAGACATGCTTTCAATATGATCAATCGATCTTGCGATATTCTCAAAGATTTGCGAGGCATTGTAGACATTCATAGATCGATCACTTTTTTTAAAGATTTTGCAAGGCATATTCTCAAAGATTTTGAAAAGCTTTTGCAATTCATTTTAGTCATGCTATTAAAATGATACAAGTCATCACTTTTCTCCCCCTTTGTCATCAACAAAAAGGGAAATGAGACTTGAAGCACATATTTTGTCATACAAAGATTTTATCATTGAAAATTAAGTATGCAAAAATATTTACGCAGAGTTCATTTTAAAGGAAAATTCAGCATGCATCCATATTATCTAATCTCTTCTTTCTATAAATAACAGAAATTGTAGATGTACAAGAAGGAGATTGGGATAAAAAAAATTCCAAGTAGTAATTTCACTAAGTCAAGATCATAATTCGAATACAAACTCATTCAAATCGTCAAATTCATTAAAATCTCAACATTACTTTCAATAGATTCAAAATGGTATACATAGATTTATCATAAAGTAAATTAATTTTCAATCCTTACATAAGGCATTTAAAGAATTTTTGAAACATAGGAGATTGATTAATTTAAGCATACAATGTTTCAATCAAATTCAAGTCATGAATACCAATACTTTCATATTGTAAGTATCAATTCATGAATACCAAAAGATATTATTTGTGATTCCAATTTTGCAAGATCAAGATTATGATTTAGATAAAACTTATTCAAATCAAATCGTTAACTTGAAATTCATAATCAAGTCATCAAAATCGATTTCGAGATTCACAAAATATCATATAATCATTAATCTTGAGCAGATTTCACATGTCATTTAGAATTGAAGGAGAAGGATTAGATTCACCGAGGAACGGTGATAAGATGAAAAACTTTACGGAAAATCCAAACAAGTTTATTGTTTAGGGACAATTTAACATGCCTAGTTCCCTTCTAATAAATTCAAATTGGTCTTAATTTAGGGCTTTTGTAAATATATTTGCTAATTGATGCTTTGTGTCAATGAATTCTAGAACAACATCATTGTTAAGGACATGATCGCGTATGAAATGATGCCTAACGTCGATGTGCTTAGTTCTAGAGTGCTGAATTGAATTTTTAGTAAGACATATGGCACTAGTATTATCACATTTTATGGGAATATTTTTAAAGTGAATTCCATAGTCTTCTAATGTATTTTTCATCCAAACAACTTGTGCACAGCATGCACTTGCAGCAATGTACTCGGCTTCTGCCGTAGATAGTGCAACTGAATTTTGTTTCTTGGAAGTCCAAGAAACAAGTGCATGTCCTAAAAATTGGCATGTTCTGGATGTACTTTTTCTATCTATTCTGCATCCGCCAAACTCAGCATCTACATAAGCTATTAAATCAAATATTTCAGATTTTGGATACCACAATCCTAAATTTGGAGTTCCTTTAAGATACCTAAATATTCTTTTAACACTTTTAAGATGGGATAATTTGGGATTTGATTGAAACCGAGCGCAAAGTCCTACACTAAACATAATATCCGGTCTAGTCGCGGTGAGGTAGAGTAGACTACCTATCATTTCCCTATATGTTTTTTGATCGAAATTTTTACTATTTTCATCCATATCTAACTTAGTCGAAGTACTCATAGGGGTGTTTATTGCTTTTGAATTATCCACGTTAAACCATTTTAACAATTCTAATGTATATTTAGATTGGTTAAGAAATATACCATCACTAAGTTGTTTGATTTGTAATCCTAAAAAGAAAGTTAATTCACCCATTAAACTCATTTCAAATTCATGACTCATACATTTGGCAAATGATTCATATAGTGATTCATCCGTAGAGCCAAAAATAATATCGTCAACATAAATTTGCACAATAAGAAAATTATTTTCAAAATATTTAATAAACAATGTAGTATCAACCTTGCCTTTGGTAAAATTATTTAAAATAAGAAAGGAACTAAGCCTTTCATATCAAGCTCTAGAGGCTTGTTTCAAGCCATATAGAGCCTTAGTCAATTTGAATACATGATTAGGAAGAAGAGAATTTTCAAATCCGGGAGGTTGTTCGACATATACTTCTTCGGAAATAAAACAATTCAAGAAGACACTTTTGACATCCATTTGAAATAGTTTAAAATTATTGCTACTAGCATAGGCAAGGAGCATCCTTATGGCTTCTAATCGAGCCACGGGAGCGAAGGTTTCTTCGTAATCAATACCTTCTTCTTGGTTGAAACCTTTGGCCACTAATCTAGCCTTGTTTCTAACCACGATACCATTTTCGTCTTGCTTGTTTCTAAAGACCCATTTAGTACCAATGACTAAATGGTCACTAGGTCTAGGAACAAGCTTCCATACCTTATTCCTCTCAAATTGATTCAATTCCTCTTGCATTGCAATGACCCAAAAATCATCTTTTATGGCCTCGTCAATGCATTTAGGTTCGATTTGAGAAAGGAAGGCGGCGTTAGCACAAAAATTCTTGAAAGAGGAACGAGTTTGAACCCCTTTTGATGTATCCCCTATAATTAGCTCCTTTGGATGAGCATCTATATACTTCCATTCCTTAGGTAAGGAAATTTCGGAAGAAGGTGCCTCCAAGTTGCTATTTTGAGGAAGGGGTTCATTTAAATTCAATTTATCAAAACCAAGATCATCATCAAAATCATTTTTCTTTAAATTTGAAATTTCATTAAAAACTACATGAATAGACTCTTCTATTACTAAAGTTCTTTTGTTAAAAACCTGAGAAGCCTTAGAAACGGAAGAGTAACCAAGAAAGATGCCTTCATCGGATTTAGCATCAAATTTTCCTAAGGCATCCCTTTCATTTAAAATAAAGCATTTACAACCGAAAACTTTAAAATAGGAAATATTTGGTTTTTTGTTATTCCGTAATTCATAGGGAGTTTTTGATAAGGATGGTCTTATTAGGATTCTATTCATGATGTAGCAAGCCGTATTTACGGCTTCGGCCCAAAAATACTTTGGCAAACTATGTTCATTTAACATAGTTCTTGCCATTTCTTGTAGGTTTCTATTTTTTCTTTCAACTACTCCATTTTGTTGGGGATTCCTCGGAGTGGAGAAGTTGTGATTGTATCCATTAACTTCACAAAAATTTTGAAAGTCACGGTTTTGAAATTCGCCACCGTGATCACTCCGAATTGATGAAATCATGAACCCTTTTACATTTTGAGTGAGTTTACAAAATTTAGAGAAACACTTGAAGCAATCACTTTTGTGAGCTAAGAAATAGGTCCAAGTGTATCTAGTATAGTCATCCATAATTACAAATGCATATTTGCTTCCTCCTAGACTTGTCGTATCAATTGGTCCAAATAAATCCAAATGAATCAATTGTAATGGTCTAGTGGTGCTAATTTGAGTTTTTGATTTGAAACTAGTTTTTATTTGTTTACCTAGTTGACATGCATCGCATAATTTGTCCTTAATAAACTTTATATTTGGAATTCCTCGCACTAATTCTCTAGATGAGATCTTTGATATTAGTTTCATGCTTGCATGGCCTAGTCTCCTATGCCAAAGCCAAGCATCATCAATTAGAGCGGAGAAGCACATTTCATTACTTAGTTCATCAAGGTTGATGGTGTAGACATTATTTTGTTTTAATGCAATCATAGTCAAGCTATTGTTTGGTTTTTCGATAATACACATATTTGATTCGAATTTAATGATATAACCTTTATCGCATAGTTGACTAATACTCAAGAGATTATGTTTCAATCCATCAACTAGTAAAACATCATCAATGGAAAAACTAAATTTGTTACCAATAGTTCCCTTGCCTATGATTTTTCCTTTGTTGTTGTCTCCGAAGGTGACGTACCCTTCTTCTTTGCTAGTGAGCATAGAGAAATGAGATGGATCTCCAGTCATATGTCTTGAGCATCCACTATCGAGATACCATCTCTTGCTCCTAGCTTTTGGGTTTATATACAAAAGAGGATGACTTTTAGGTACCCATTTGATTTTGGGTGCCTCAAAGATTGATCCACTAACTTTGTTTTTTATTATTGAGTCCTTTATAGTTCCTTTAGGAACCCATATTAATTTTTGTGAACTAATTTTCCTAAATGGACATTTGTAGGCAATATGTCCGGATTTGCAACAAAAGTTGCATTTTATATAAGAGGAAACATGTAATGTAGGTCCTTTCATGAAAGTGGTAGGATTTTGATGTAATCCTTTTACAAATCCAATTCCATTTCTATTTGTGATGTGACCCTTATGTGCAAGGATTATATCTAATCCTTTGCTACCAACCTTAAACTTGTTTAAGGTTTCTTTAAGAAGCAAATTTTCATTTTTTATTGCTTCTAAATGCTCACACTTAGAGCATGGAGGAGTTTGAAGACTATCAAACTTATCTTGTAGCAAAGTATGCTCTTTCTTTAAGATACTTAACTTCTTGCTAAGAGTTCTACATTCATCAAATAATTCATGAAAAGCGATAGAGAGTTCTTCAAAAGATAAATCTTCATTAAATAAATCACATACCTCTTCTCCTAAAGCCATTAGCGCGTAATGAGCAACTTGCTCGGTGTTGGACTCCTCTTCTTTGGATGCGCTTGAATCATCCCACGTTGCCTTGAGCATCTTCTTCTTTGATGTTCTCTTTTTGGCTTGAGGGCAATCGTTCTTGTAGTGTCCCGGTTTTTTACTTTCATAGCAAATCACTTGGTCCTTCTTGTGTTCGAACTTATTTTTTGTATTATTTTTAAATTTGTTCTTTCTTAAATATTTTTTAAATTTTTGAGTCAAAAGTGCAATGTCATTGTCACTGTCCTCATCACTTGATGTTCCTTTCAAGTGGTCTTCTTGTGATGTGAGTGTCATATCCTTCCTATTCTTTGGAAGGGGGTTCTCGAGCTCATCATGAGCTTGACATGTCATTTCATAGGTCATTAGAGACCCAATAAGTTCTTCAAGAGGGAATGTTTTAAGGTCTTTGGCCTCTTGAATTGCCATAACTTTTGGATCCCAACTTTTAGGGAGGGATCTTAAGATTTTAGTTACTAGTTCAAAGTTAGTAAAATCTTTACCAAGAGCTTTGAGTCCATTGATGACATCGGTGAACCGGGTGTACATGTCTCCGATGGACTCACTTGGTTTCATTAGGAAAAGTTCGTAAGAGTGCACAAGGATGTTGATTTTGGACTCTTTCACTCAGCTAGTGCCATCATGAGTGACCTCAAGAATTCTCTAAATATCAAAAGCCGAATCACAAATTGAAACACGATTAAATTCATTTTTGTCTAGTGCACAAAACAAGGCATTCATAGCCTTTGCGTTTAAAGCAAAAACCTTCTTCTCCGATTCATTCCATTCGCTCATCGGAAGAGAAGATTTTTGAAATCCGTTTTCGACAATAGTCCAAAGCTCGAAATCCATGGAAATGAGGAAGATCCTTATACGGGTCTTCCAATACATGTAATCCGACCCATTAAACATAGGTGGATGTGTGATAGAGTGTCCCTCATGCATGTCGGAGTAAGCTATCTCTCTTGGGTATTAAACCAAATATGAGAGTGAGCCTTACTCTGATACCAATTGTTAGGATCGGAGCAGCACTAAGAGGGGGGGTGAATTAGTGCAGCGGATTAAAACGTGGGTTTCAACAAATCTTTCGTACGATAAAAATCGGAATCGGAAGTGCTTAACTTGAAAGCATATTCGCAAAGTTGTGCAGCAAAGGTAATGATGAAATAAACCAAGTAAGAATGTTTGCAGTAATGTAAATAGCAGTAATGAAATGCAAACCAGAGATTACGTCGTTTTTGAAGTGGTTCGATCAAGTGACCTATATCCACTTACGAGGCCCCTCTTCGATGAGGCTCCCACCTTCCACTAGCAAATCTCTTGAAGGGGAAGGGTGAATACCCCTCTTACAACTCTTTTACAAGCGGTTCACTCTCTTACAGACGAACTTCTTCCGACGGGCTCCCAGCAAGCTCCCGAACTTGTGATGACTTTAATGAGTAGCCGAGCCTTCTCGGTGATCTCCGTGAACCTCCGACGATCTCTTCGATGAACTTTCGAAAATTCCAACAGGTTCCCGATTTCTTCTCGGTTGGTTCCGGCAGCATCTCCGATGATTCTTCGGACTCTTAAACGTCCATCGAACTTGACTACGGTATCCTTGCTTTGTGTTTTCTGGTTATCATAGTTAATCCTACACACTTAACTCAATAATATAGATTAGATCAATTAACCCATCAATTGATTTTATCATCAAAATCCGAGATTCAACATGTGTGACCCTCTAGGCCCAATATCGAGCTGGCCATGAGTCATACCTGTCAGAACTCCTTCTAACTCGGTGAATTATTATCTCTGTAATAATTCACTTGACTCATCGACTACGGACATACTAGGCCACTACGCCATAGTCCCCAAACGATACAGGGGAATCCAATCCATTGGACCTATCTGTCCTCAGTTACCGTGTACCTATAGTCCCTCATCCATCTAATATATCAGAGACCATATATCGAGCATGGTGTTGTCAGACCCACATGGTTTCTACTCGAGTCTCGCTCTAATCGGATTCTCTCGGAGAACTCTTTCTCTCTCAACCCGAATGACCCTGGCCAGGGATTTGTCTGAACAAGAACACATGGGATATTCCTCTAATGACGCCGAGAGTGGATGATCCTCTATCGACACTCAATAGCCCTCGTAAGGTCGACTACCACTCCCAATGACTAGCTGTACTAGATCTGGGACAACCAAACCTATAAGTCTGGTATCAAAGAGTGGAGCACTCATATAGGACATCCTTGGTGTCTCAAGTCTAAGGACCAGATACACCACTAGGACTACGGAATAGCTGTCTGACAATAAGGCATCATCAACCATCCAGTATTCCGTAAGCAGATTAATCAATGAACTCATTCTCCAATGAGCACCTGTACTGTATCCCTAGTGTCCCTACACAAGCAGCTATAAGACCAGCTGCATCCATCATATGGATGGGTATACAGCACAACAGTCTGTTCGGTTATCACGATATCCCTCTCGAGTAATCTATGACTGGGATTATTTAGGATATGTGTTTAAAGGTGAATCGATCTCACTATCGTGATCTCATCACAATCCGATTCCCATTGCACAAATCCAAGGACATCACAATATATGTATGCATTTATCCAATAGTTATAAAGTGATATATACCAAAATATAATAAGAAAAAAGATTCTATATTAAGTCACACGTGCCATCACTCACGTGATTGGCTTGCTGGGCACCTATGACTAACACCCCTCTCATCCCTCGTTAATTTACACAAGCATAGAGAGATTAAAAGAGAGAAAACAATGCTATAATCTCTAGAATTTCCCTCTTCCAAATTCTAAGTATTAGAATTCTGTTTAGAGAGGAGAGTGAGTGTTTGTAAGGGTTTTCTCCTAAACCCGGTAAAAGGAGAATAGGGGAGTAAGAAGGAGGTTGATCTTCGCCTAGTAAAGGAATTTCGTTAGTGGATGTCGGTGGCCTCGACGGAAGAGGAATCGGAGGAGTAGATATAGGTCACGATTGACCGAACCACTATAAACTCCCGTCTTCTCTGGTTTGCATTTTATTTCCTACTATTACCTTACTACAAACCCATTCAATAGCTTACTGCCTTCAATACATTTACATATGCTTTCAAGCTAAGTTTCTGAAATTAGTTTTACGTTCGAAACAATTTTTATCGTACGAGAGATTTGAGAAGTTGACGTTTTTATCCACTGCACTAATTCACCCGCCCCCTCCTCTTAGTGCTCTTGGTCCTAACAATTGGTATCAGAGCCCGATATTTCTCATTTTGGATTTACACATGAGAGAAATGGGTCTTCATGCCTTCTAAGAGGGCTTATTAGTTGTTCGTCCATTGTTGTTTAACGGACTGGACTACACTTATTGGAAAACTCGAATGAGAGTTTTCTTGATTTCTATGAATTTAGATTTATGGAATATTGTTGAAAACAGTTTTCAACTTCCCTCTAAACGGATGAACGAATGGTCGGATTTGGAGAAGAAGTATTTTTCTTTAAACGCAAAGGCTATGAATGCCTTATTTTGCGCTTTGGACAAAAATGAGTTCAATCGGGTTTCTTTGTGTGAAATGGCTTTTGACATATGACACACTCTTGAAATCACACACGAAGGCACTTCTAGAGTTAAAGATTCAAAAATCAACTTTTTGATACATGATTTCGAGCTTTTTCAAATGAAGCCAAGGGAAACCATTGGTGACATGTACACCCGTTTTATGGATGTCATCAATGGTTTAAGAGCTCTTGGTAAATTTTTTTGGATTTCGAACTCGTAAACAAGATTTTGCATTCTCTTTCTAAGAAGTGGGATTCAAAAGTAACTGCAATACAAGAAGCTAAAAACCTAAACAACTTACCACTTGAAGAACTAATTAGTTCGTTGATAATATATGAAATGGTGCATAATGCACATGATGAACAAAACAACCTTCCAAAGATCAGGAAGGATTTGGAACCCCGGACAAATGAATACCACTTGAGCGATGACTCAAGTGATGAGGACAATGATGAACTTGAACTTCGAACACTAAATCTTAATAAGTTTATTAGACAAAAATCTAAAATAAACAATGAACTTGAACGAAGGAAGAGGCCAAAGAAGAGGAAGGCAACCAAGGATGAATCAAGAACTTCCAAAGGTGAAACAACTAATTGGGCTTTGACGGGCTTCGACTACAAGGTAAGTAACTCAACTCTCTTGAATTATTTTGAAATTACTTGAAGTCCTTCATGAGTGCTTAATTTAGATAGTAGGAATAGGAAATAAAAAAAATTGTTTTTCCAAAATTATATCATGTTTTTCTTTTTAGCATCTTTAAAAAATTAAAAATTTAATCCTGAAAAGTATATTGCTAAGGTTTCATGCATGTTATGTTTTGAAATGTTGAATGATGTATGCAACATTAGGGATGATAATATGATATGTGATAATGCTTAGGATTAATCCATGCATGTGTATCTTGATGATTTTATGTCATGCATGAGTTTTTGAAGTAAATGTTGATTTGAAACTCTCATTTTAGATTAATATGTTTTTAGTCTAATTGTTTTTATGACGAATTAAGATGACATTCTCATGACATATTAAGATGACATAGTGCATGCACATCTATGTAAGAATTTATTGAATGTGACATTGAGGATGATTTCGGATTTCACAAATGCTTGATTCATACTTATGACATGAGACACATTTTAAATATGAATCATGTTCAATGCTTCAATCATATAACATCTCCTTAATTCATTTTGTTCTCCTATATTTATTTACCAAAGAGGAGAATCTTCCGAATAAATGAAATGATACAAATGATTCACTTATCGATATATCTTTTTGAAATATCTTTTTAATGTGATATTGATATTTTGAGATGCCTATTGAAATTCATGACATGAGATAATTGAATCCTTGACTTACTCTTTATATGGCTTGAAAATAGATGTTTAAAATCTTGCTTGATGAGTTATTTTATAAGATTTTGCCTTTACGTCTTGAACTTTCATGCTTATTTTGATTCGGCATATAAAGACTAAGGCATGCTTAGATGAAAAAGAATCATTTAAAAAATGCTTTTCCCATCTGATCGAGATTAATGATTTCATGATAATTTGTGAATCTCAAAATTGATTTTGATGACTTGATTATGAGTTTCAAGTTAACGATTTGATTTGAATGAGTTTTATCTAAATCATAACCTTGATCTTGCAAATTTGGAATCACAAATAATATATTTTGGTATTCATGAATTGATACTCACAATATGAAAGTATTGGTATTCATGACTTGAATTTGATTGAAACATTACATGCTTAAATTAATCATTCTCCTATGTTTCAAAAATTCTTTAAATGCCTTATGTGATGACTGAAAATTAATTTTCTTTATGATGAATCATGAATCATGACTTGATCTATGATATTGAAGGCAACTCTTGCTTCTTGAAATATGCAAGTTGCAAGCTGGCAAATTTTTGCTTCCTGCTAATAAACTAACTCCCCCTTTATCATTATAAAAAAGAAGGGATAAATGAATGGCTAAAAAATTTAATCATTATATAAGCCATATTACAAAATCATGTCATGATATCAAGAAAATTCAAGAAGGACATGATTCATTTGACAAATCTTTTTAATAGAGCAAAAGAATTATACAACCAAGGATCATGATTAAAATATTTCAATATCATAGATCATGTCATGATTCGTGATTCATCATAAAGCAAATTAATTTTCAATCATCACATAAGGCATTTAAAGAATTTTTGAAACATAGGAGAGTGATTAATTCAAGCATGCAATATTTCAATCAAATTCAAGTCATGAATACCAATACTTTCATATTGTGAGTATCAATTCATGAATACCAAAAGATATTATTTGTAATTCCAATTTTGCAAGATCAAGATTATGATTTAGATAAAACTCATTCAAGTCAAATCGTTAACTTGAAACTCATAATCAAGTCATCAAAATCAATTTTGAGATTCACAAAATATCATGAAATCATTAATCTCGATCAGATGAGAAAGGCATTTTTTAAGTGATTCTTTTTCATCTAAGCATGCCTTAGTCTTTATATGCTAAATCAAGATAAGCATGAAGGTTCAAGATGTAAAGGCAAAATCTTATAAAACAACTCATCAAGCAAGATTTTAAACATCTATTTTCAAGCCATATAAAGAGTAAGTCAAGGATTCAATTATCTCATGTCATGAATTCTAACAAGCATCTCAAATTATCAATGTCACATTAAAATGATATTTCAAAAAGATATATCGATAAGTGATTCATTTGTATCATTTCATTCATTCGGAAGATTCTCCTCTTTAGTAAATAAATCTAGGAGAACAAAATGAATTAAGGGAGATGTAACATGATTGAAGCATTGAACATGATTCATATTTAAAATGTGTCTCATTTCATAAGTATGAATCAAGCATTTGTGAAATCTGAAATCATCCTCAAAGTCACATTCAATAAATTCATACATGACAAGCATAGATTTATTGAAAAGTCGATATGATAGAGGAACACATTTCATTTTTATAAATTTCTATTCATGTGATTTGCTTCTTATAAGCATGCCTTTACCTTTAATAAAACAAGTGTCAACATTTAAGATGGAAAGGTAAATTTCATAAAACAAATCATCAAGCATGATTCCATGATAACATCCTTTTAATATCTTGATATTCATCATCAAGTATGCATTCAAAATGTATGTTCAAGAGAAATCATTAAGACCAAATGCATGATACACTCATTTATTTTCAAAATATTCATCATGTTTATTTTCATGAGATTCACTAGATTGGTATAATAAATTCATTAATCTCAATAGGATAGAAAATTCATTTCTATTTCATACAATTGATTTCATATGATGGTATTCAAGTCTTTTGTGAAAACATGTATCATCATTTAAAATCGAAACATAAGTTTCGTCATGAAACCGTCAAGACCAAACACATCATGATATCACATCTATCATCAAAAGACTATCAAGAAATTCATACATAGATGTACATGCACTATATCATCGTAATATGTCATGAGAATGCCATCTTAATTGTCATAAAAACGATTAGACCAAAATTATGTTAATCTAAAATGAGAGTTTCAAATCAACATTTACTTCAAAAACTTATGCATGACATAAAATCATCAAGATACACATGCATAGATTAATCCGAAGCATGATCATATATCATATAATTATCATCCCTAATATTGTATATATCATTCAACATTTAAAACATAACATGCATGAAACCTTAGCAATATACTTTTCATGATCAAATTTTTAATTTTTGAAGAATGCTAAAAAGAAAATTATGATATAATTTTTTAAAAATAATTTTTTATTTCCTATTCCTACTATCTAAATTAAGCACTCATGAAAAACTTCAAGTAATTTCAAAATAATTCAAGAGAGTTGAGTTACTTACCTTGTAGTCGAAGCTCGTCATAGCCTAATTTGTCATTTCACCTTTGGAAGTTCTTGATTCATCCTTGGTTTCCTTCCTCTTCTTTGGCCTCTTCCTCCGTTCAAGTTTATTGTTTATTTTAGATTTTTGTTTAATAAACTTATTAAGATTTAGTGTTCGAAGTTCAAGTTCATCATTGTCCTCATCACTTTAGTCATCACTCAAGTGGTATTTATTTGTCCGGAGTTCCAAATCATTCATATTCTTTAGAAGGTGGTTCAAGTTCTCATTAGGTTAAAAATGTTCCAAAAGTGTCATTCCATAGGTTATTAATGACTTGATTAATTCTTCTAATGGAAAATCATTTAAATTTTTTACCTCTTGTATTGCGGTTATTTTAGGATCCCACCTTTTTGGAAGGGATCTTAAGATCTTGCTTACGAGATCAAAATTCGAAAAAGATTTACCAGGAACTCTTAGATTATTGACGACATCCGTGAAACGGGTGTACATGTCACCTATAGTCTCGCTTGGTTGCATTCGAAAAAGATCAAAATCATGCAATAAAATGTTAACTTTCAAGTCTTTGACTCTACTAGTTCCCTCGTGCGTGATTTCAAGTGTTCGCCAAATATCAAAAGCCATTTCGCACGTAGAAATCCGATTGAACTCATTTTTGTCCAAAGCGCAAAATAAGGCATTCATAGCCTTTGCGTTTAAAGAAAAATACTTCTTCTCCAAATCCGACCATTCGTTCATCCATTTAGAGGAAAGTTGAAAATTGTTTTCAACAATATTCCATAAATCCAAATTCATAGAAATCAAGAAAACTCTCATTCGAGTTTTCCAATAAGTGTAGTCCAATCCGTTAAACAACGATAGACGAACAACTAAAAAGCCCTCTTGAAAGCCATGAAGAGCCATTTCCCTCGGGTGTAAATCTGAAATGAGAAATACCGGGCTTTGATACCGATTGTTAGGATCAAGAGCACTAAGAGGGGGGGGGAGTGAATTAGTGCAGCAGAAAACTTTCGACGATTAAAACTACATTCGTATGATGAAATCATTTTCGACGTAAAGCCGTTTTCGGAAACTTAACTTGAAAGTGAATTCGTAAAGGAGTGCAGCAAAAGTAAAGAGGAAGTAAAGCACATATGGAGGTTTGCTGTAAGGTAAGCAGCAAGAATAAATGCAAACCAGAAAGCACTGTAATTTTAGAGTGGTTCGGTCAATCTTGACCTACATCCACTTTTGGCTTCCTCCGACGAGGTCACTAACGTCCACTAAAGGCCTTCCTTTAATAGGTGAAGGTCAATCACCCTTTTACAATTTCACTCCTTTTGACGGGCTTAGGAGACAACCCTTATAGAATTTTCTTTCCTCTCTTGACAGATCAAAACTTGGAAGGAAAGAGGAAGGAGAACTTTAAACTCATACAACACTTTTGAGCTCTAAAAATCACAGAGTAAGATTAGATTTTCGGTGCCCTTTCATGTAGGAAAGGGTGGGGTATATATAGGCCCCAAATTGGTTTGAATTTGGAGCTAAAAAATGTCACCTCCCAGATTTTTGGGGTCTTGGCGGTACTACCGCCTGACTGGGGCGATACAACCTCCTGATAGAGCTCGGAGACCAAGCTCTGGCGGTGCCACCGCCTGACAGGGGCGGTGGTGAAACCAAGGAAGGATCTTAACTCTGGCACCTTTTTAGAGTCTGCCATTCTGTAATAGCTTGCACCTTTGATTTGTTTATCCGAATGGAACCATCACCAATTCCATGTCCCAAGAATAAGATCTCCATCTGAACAAAGTAGCATTTCTCCCTTTTTATGAACAAAGTATTCTCCTTGAGAACCTTGAAAATTGTCTAAAAGTGCTCGACATGCTCCTCGATCATTTGACTATAAATGATGATATTGTCCAAGTAGATGACCATAAATTTATCCAAATATTCTTTGAACAATTGGTTTATAAGAGTGCAGAATATGGCCGGAGCATTGGTTAAGTCGAAAGGCATCACCACGAACTCAAACGCTCCATACTAGGTCACACAAGTAGTCTTCGCTTCATCACCTTCAATAATGCGCACCTACCAATACTCCTACCAGAGGTTAAGTTTAGAGAAATACTTTGCTTTTCTCAATTTATCGAATAAGTCTATAATGAGCAGGATGGGATACTTGTTCTTCACCGTCACCTTGTTGAGGGCTCAATAGTTGATATTAGTCTAGGCACCCATCTTGTAACTTTTAGAAGAGAATTGGAGCCTTGAATATTGCTTTAGAACTACATATGAGACCACAACTTAGTAATTCATCTAACTACTTTCAGAGTTCTACCAACTTTGGATGGGACATGCGATATGGTAATCTCACTAGAGGCTTCACTCCCAGATCTAGCTCAATATGATGATCCACACCTCTACGTGGCAGTCGAGCTTTTGGAAACTTGGGTGGCATAATGTCTGTGAACTCCTTTAGAACATTAGCCACCACAATAGATTCATGAATGGCCTACTCGTCAAGTGGCTCAAGCTTCACAACAACCACAGAGGTTAATTCTCTTTTTGTACTCTTTTCTTCTATTGTAATGTTGATATTTGTTGGGGATCCTTAGTTGCTTTCTAAGAGATAGAAACCACAAAGGGATCGTCACCTCCCATCAGACAAAGAGAGTTTAGGAATGGCATTAGCACTAACTTCGCCACATGCATGAACTCTATGTTAGGACTCTAGCTAGGAGAGTCCTAAATGAGAGGGACATTTATGTAAAACCTACCTAAGCCATCCCCTATTAAAGAGGTGAAGAGGCCGGCTAGGGTTAGGTGTTAGGATCGAAGCGGTAGTAAGAGGGGGAGGGGTGAATTAGTGCAGCGGATTAAAACTCATAAGTTTGAAAACAATTTCGTAAATGTGTAGAGATTTCAATTTGACAAAGAATGACTTAGTAAAAGTAGCTCGAGTAAAGTAAGGAGATAAAAACCAAAAGCTTGCTGCTAAGTAAATAAAGGTTCAGAAAGTTAAACACATTCAAGGAATACAACAATTTAAAGTGGTTCAGTCAAATGACCTACATCCACTTGCGAAGCCTTCTTCGATGAGGCTCCCAAATTCTACTAGCAAATCACTTTGAAAGGGAAGGACCAAATACCCTTCTTACAACCTTTTTACAAGTGGTTTACACTTTTACAGATTTTTCAAAGAGAAAGAGGGAGGTGAACACTTAAGCTATTAAAAAAATAAGACTTTGCTAAAGACTTTAGTAAGGCTTTTTCTCAATTTCTAACTTCTCGAAAGGTGTGTTCTCTGCTGAGAATTGAAGGGTATTTATAGACCCCAAGAGGATTCAAATTTGGGCTCCAAATTTTAAATTCCTTTAGGTTCTCGGAGCTAGTAGTGCCACCGCTTGTCGGTGGTGGTGCCACCGCCCGACCTTTCGGGTGCTGGGCAGTGCCACCGCCTAGTCCGGCGGTACCATCGCCTAGTCCGACGGTACCACCACCTGATCCTTCGGGTTCTGGGTGGTGCCACCGCCTAGTTTGGCGGTGCCACCGCCCGTCCTTATGGGTCACTGGTTTGGCTCCAAATTTGGCCCAAGCCAAGTCATATTAGGGCGCGGTTGGTCCCTAACTAGGTTATATAATTAACTCTTAATCCTAACCCTAATTATAAGTAAACTACAAAATTAAGAGAGAGTCCTAAAGAGGTTTTTAATTGGCAATGTTGAGTTTCCTTCCGGTGAGCTTTTCGGTGATCTTTTGGTGGACTTTCAATACACCCTTGGATTTCTTCCGGCAGACTCCCAGTAGGCTCTCGATCTTGTGGCGAGTTCAATGAGTCTTTGGCAAGTAGTTGAACCTTCTCGGTGATCTCTGCGAACCTCCGATGATCTCTTCGACGGACTTCCGAAAACTTCAACAAGTCCCCGATTTCTTCTCGGTTGGTTCTGGCAGCACTTCCGATGAATCTTCAGGATCTCGGCGGACTCTTGAACACCCATCGAACTTGACTCTGGTAGACTTGCTTTATATCTTCAAGCTATCATAGTTAATCCTGCACACTTAACTCAATAATATGGATTAGATCAATTAACCCATCAATTGATTTTATCACGAAAATCCAAGATTCAACATTAGGAGGTTGTTTCTTAGAGAAGAATTAAGAGTTGTAAAGGAATAGGAGTCTTGAGTAGGAGTCCTATTAGGAGTTGGTTTGAAGTACGAGTCCTATTAGGAGTTGGAGTCTTGAGTAGGAGTCCTATAAAGAGTTAGAGTTTAGAAGCCCTATAAATAGCCATGTATTTCTCCTCATTTGATAAGAAATATATGAATCTTTTTTGCAGCCTTTGAGCAGCAACTTGGAGGGAGGAACCCCTATAGAGTTCCAAAGAGGCCGATCCCCTAAAGAGATCAACCCCAAGTTTAGAATCTACAAGGGTTCTAACACCTGGTATCATAGCAGAGTTCTTGGCATCTCGCTACCCTTCCACAGCCATCCATCAGCCGTCCACAACCGCCCAAAACAATTACCACAATTGCTTAAAAGATCGTCGCTAAATTCCGCCGTCATCTCCAGCACCAGAGATTATCCTTTGACCCCCCCGTGAATTGCAATAGGTTTTGGTTTCCTGTCTTACTACTACTGCAATTTAGTTATCCTTATTCAAAAATCCAAAAAAAAAATTGTTCCTATATTGCTACATAAACTTTTTGTCGTAAAGTTTTCATCTCTACGACGATAGATACATTGCAGAATTTCAACCGCATAGCACAATCTGTTTGATCTTCCTACTGAATGTTTTCTATCCAAATCTCTATGAAATTTTTATAAGAGCTTTGAAAATTTCTAAAAGCAGATTTTCCTTTGATTTTGTCAAAAATTTCTTAATATAAACTATTGATCTTTTACGTCTAAACTGCTATACTTAAAAAATCTGTACTGTAAAATTTCAGCCGTAGAGCACAGCTTTTTTGATCTTGCTACTATATTTTTTCTTTCCAAATCTCTATAAATTTTTTATGACAGCTTTGACACTTCCTAATAGTGGATTTCCCTTTAGTTTCATTAAAAAATTCTCAATATAAACCACTGATCATTTACGTCCAATCTGCTACACTTAAAAATCTATGCTGCAGAAAATTTCAGCCACATATTGTTGCCTTAACCTATCTATTTGCAATCTTTTTTAAATAAAATTTCTTATACACTTCATAGATCGTCTTGGCTTCCATCTAAGATTGATTTATTGAGGAATTCATCTCTAAAAATGATTCTATGTTGCTACAAATTTTTGTCACAAATTTCTGAAATTTTTTTGCTATCGCAACTTGCACCATTTTTTTTACTATTATACTGCCAAAATTTTCTTGATTAAATTAGACATCCTTATTGTCATATAAACTGAGATTTTGCTGGCAATTCCCTCCTCAAATTTCTTATGTTTTTGGTGAAAATTTTATCGAGAAATCATTGTTTCTTCGACGACAATTCTGCTTTTACAAGACAATACATACCTGCAGCAACTTCCATTGATTTCTATCAAACCTTTGCTGCCATCTACCACAGATCTAAAAATTTCATCCATAACCCTAACACTCCACCAAACCACACTCTCAAACTGCACCCAAAACAGCCACCAAAGAAGCCTAAACCGCATCCTACATCCACCAATCCACCAACTCTTTCAACCATCACTTCTCTCAACCTATACATTCCTTTAACCCGACAACAAAAGAGAGATCTTAATATCACAGATTTTGAGGCATATATTATAGCATCTAAGGAGGCAATCAATGCTAAATTCAAAGCCTTTGAGGTGCGAATGGAATATAAGATTCGGACTCTCTTTACCGAACTCAGTTTGGGCCAACCATCAAGCCCGAAGAAATCACATCAAGGGGAGAGCTCTAATCAATCACACCAAGCCTGAAGAGATGACTTTCAAGAGAGGGGAGGTTCTATGATTGATCCTAACTATCCATGCATGAGGGTGGACTTCCCTAGATGGGAAGAAGGAGACTCTATTGGTTGGATCTCACGTGCGGAGCGATATTTTCGGTACCATAAAATCGCAAACGCATCTATGATGAAAATTGCAGCTATACATCTTGAAGGTGATGCCATACAGTGGTTTGACTAGTTTGAACACACTCATGGAGTCCTCTCATGGTGATAATTCAAAGAAGGACTGCTGATCCGCTTCGAACCAACCGATTACGAGAACATTGATGGACAACTAGCAAAGATCCGACAAACCTCCACCATTCAAGAGTACCAAACCAGGTTTGAAAGGTTATCTAATCAAACTCATGATTAATCTCAAAAACAGCTATTAGGGACCATCATTGGGGGCTTGAAGTCAGAGATCAGGGAAGAAGTTAAAGCGCGACAACTATACATGCTTATGGCAGCCATCTCTTTCGCTCGACATCAAAAGGAGCGATTAAACTATGAATCTCGGAGGACTAGGGTCGCTCCTCAACTAGCAATACTGAAGCCCTCAGCCCCCCCTACTATCAACCAAGTCCCTGCACCAAAAAGTTTGACAAGAGAAGAACTTCGAGAGTGATCTGCGAAGGGGTTATGTTAGCATTACGATGAGCCATGGAGCCGTGAGCATTACTGTAGTAAAGGGAGACTTCTTATGATTGAACTAGTAGAAGAAAAGGTCATTGAACATCCAGAAGAGAGCTTTAAATATGAAGAAGAAGATGCAGAAGAAGATGCACAACTGACCAAAGTTATGGCACATGCACTAACCGGCTACTCAAACTCGCAAATGATGAAAGTTAGAGACTTTTTCAAATAACAACCGATCACTATTTTCATTGACACGGGCATCACTAATAACTTCCTAAATAGTAAGGTTGCTGTCTAGATGGCCTTACCTAATGAGATTTACAGCAGGTTTGATGTTAAGGTCACCGACGGATGGATTTTGAAGGATGATCGTAGGTTCCCGCAAGTGAAACTTTTGCTGCAGGACCAAGAGATAATTGCATATTTCTTCCTCCCTCTTGATGATCATGAGGCCATGCTTAGAATTGAATAGTTAATGACATTAAGTGATGTTTCCTAAAATTTTATGAAACTAATTATGAAATTTTACAGTAAGGGGATACAAGTACACGGGAAACGTGGGGGTGACGTAACGACGATTTGCACACAACAAATGTAGAAGGTTTTGCATAAAGCTTGCGGTAGCTTTTTGGTATAACTTGAGCAGCAAACTAAGGGAGAGCCAATAGAATTTGAAGATCCGAACATAATTCCTTTGCTTGCTAAATTTTCAGATATATTTGACTAACCGCATAACCTACCTCTTACGCGTCGGCATGATCATTATATAACGATTCTTCCATGCAAACCACCAGTAAATACTCAGCTATATTAGTATCTACATCTCCAGAAGGATGAAATAGAAAGAATTGTAAAAGAGATGCTTGAAACATGAGTTATTCGACCAAGTTGTAGCCTCTACTCTTCACCGGTGCTCCTTGTACGCAAGAAGGACGGAACATGGCAAATATGCATTGATTACCGAGCTCTCAATGGCATAATCATCAAGGATAAATACCCTATTCCAGTAGTGGATGAAATGCTAGATGAAAAGGAACAGAAATCTTCACAAAGCTGGACCTTCGATCCGGGGATTACCAAATACGAGTGTGCGAAGAAGACATACCGAAAACTGCCTTTCGAACACAAAACGGCCACTATGAATTTTTGCTTTCTTCAACAAAAGGTGGAATATCTTGGGTGTATCATATTAGAGGAAGGTGTGATAGTGGGCCCCTCCAAAATAGAAGCAATGCAGAACTGGCCAACCCCGAGGAACATAAAATTACATGAAAAACTATAGAAAGATTAGTGCACCAATCCCTTCTCTACTAAAAAATGATACCCTCCAATGGTCGGATAAAGCCTCCGCTGCCTTCGACAAACTTAAGGTAGCCATGATGATGATACTGGTGATAGCACTACCAGATTTCAGTCGAGCCTTCATCATTAAGGTCGATACATATGGACTCGAAATTGGAGACATTCTCATATAAGATGGTAGACCACTCACATATACTAGTAAGGTATTGCTCCCTCCTATCAAAATATATCAACATATGATAAGGAGATACTCGCCATTGTGCACGTAGCAACGAGGTGAAGATCGTACTTGATCGAGCAATGCTTTCAAATCAAGACCGACCATAAAAGCCTAAAATATTTTTTGGAGCAGAAGATATCTTCCCCCGAGCAGTAAAAATGGGTAACAAAGCTTCTTAGTCATGATTATAAAATAACTTACAAAAAAGGAAAAGAGAATGTTGTTGCAGATGCACTTTCACAACAACCTAAGCAAATTGAATTCTTGGCCATTTTACTTTCGACTAGTGATTTCCTTGAGGATATTAAGAGGGAATGGTAGGAAGATCCAAAGACCAATAAGATCATAAAAAAATTGGAGGAAGCACCAAGCTCCGTCGCTCATTATAATTGGGACTCAAAAAAATTATGCTATAAGGGACACATTGTGCTTGTGACAAATTCTACTTGCATCTTCACAAGCAGATTTTAGACAAGATTATTCTATATGCAGGGTGCTAAATTGAAAAGGAGTGCGGCATATCACCTACAAACCGATGGCCAGATGAAAGTTGTAAATAGGTACTCAGAGACAACCCAATGCCACCCACCAAATATGACTACCCAAGGAGAACTCCAAACCCAGCCAAGTGCCATTATTGATCGATGGATCATGACTCGACGACGACGACCCACTACTGAAGTGCTATTATAGTGGGCGAACCTACCAATAGAAGATGCCACTTGGGAGAACTATGACGACTTAAAGATCAAATTCCCAGAATTCATGAATCGTCAGCCTCAAGGATAAGGCTGATTTGAAGAGGGTGGGTCTGTTAGGACTCTAGCTAGGAGAGTCCTAATTGAGAGGGACATTCATGTAAAACCTACCTAAGCCGACCCCTATTAAAGAGGTGAAGAGGCCGGCTAGGGTTAGGAGGTTGTTTCTTATAGAAGAATTAGGAGTTGTAAAGGAATAGGAATCTTGAGTAGGAGTCCTATTAGGAGTTGGTTATAAGTAGGAGTCCTATATGGGGTTAGGGTTTTGAAGCCCTATAAATAGCCATGTATTCCGACTCTTTTGATAAGCAATAGATGAATCTTTTCTGCAGCCTTTGAGTAGCAACTTGGAGGGAGAAACCCCTATAGAGTTCCAAGGAGGCCAATCCCCGCATGTTTGTGCTCCCGCACTATGTTTAGAATATGCAAGGGTTCTAACACTCTATTCTGAGAATCACTTGAAAGTTATCTAATGCCACTAACATCATGTTTGTGCTCCCGCACTATGTTTCGATCTGGATGGGGACTCTGATAGAACTCTCGTGGATTCTAAGCTTGGGGTTGATCTATTTAGGGGATCGGCCTCCTTGGAACTCTAGAGGGGTTCCTTCCTCCAAGTTGCTGCTCAAAAGTTGCTAAAAAGATTGAACTATTTCTTATCAAAAGAGAATGTATACTTGACTATTTATAGAGCTTCTAAACCCTAACTCCTAATAGGACTCCTACTCAAGACTCTTACTCAATTAAGCCTCCTACTCAAGACTCCTACTTCTAACCAACTCCTAATGCTTATCTAAGAAGCAACCTCCAAACTAATCCTTTCCTTAGCCGACCTCTTCACCTCTTTAATTGGGGTCGGCTAGATAGATTTTACATTAATACCCTTTTTAATTAGGACTCTCCTAGCTAAGGTCCTAATAGACCCTCTTTAAATTAGTCTTGTCATCGAGGCTGATGATCCATGAATTATGGGAATTTGATCTTCAAGTCGTCATATTTCTCCCTAGTGGCACCTTCTACTAGTAGGTTCACCCACTATGTTAGCACTTCAATAGTGGGTCATCGTCATTGAGTCACGATTCATCGATCAATAATGCCACTTGGTTGGGTTTGGAGTTCTCCTCAGGTAGTCATATTTGGTAGATGGCTTTGGGCTATCTTGTTTTGTCTCAACATGAGCTTTAAACACAACATATGGAAGAATAGATGGATTCGGGAGATAGTGGGTAAGTCCAATCTATATGCTACTGTTCTGATGTGCTCCAAAATTTGTTAGGGTCCATAGAACCTAGGTGAAAGCTCTATAGATGCTCTAGTCTGAATTGATGTTTGCTTGTATAGCTAGAGCTATAGGAAGACCCAATCTCTTACTGAAAATTCTCTTTCGCCTTTGTGTTGTTCATATTATTGTTTCATCCTTGCTTAAGCTATAGTGAGATTATCTTTTAGCAACTTTAGTATTTTGTCTATGTTTTGTAGTTCCCTATCTACTTATTCTACTTTAGAGGTGCCTATCACATATTTTTGGATCATAGAAGGAGGTCGGCTATACATAGCCTCATAGAGAGTACATTTTGTGGATGAATGATAAGTTGTATTATACCACCACTTGGCCTAGGGAAGCTACTTTGTCCACTCTTTTGGTTGGTAACTAGTGAAGCATCTGAGGTATATCTCCAAGCACCTATTCACCACTTCAGTCTAGTCGTCGGTTTGTGGGTGATACATCATACTCATTTTCAATTTAGTGCCCTGCATCTAGAATAACTCTATCCAAAATCTGCTTGTGAAGACCCTATGACGATCACTTACACTATATCTCGGCATCCCATGCAATTTTACAATATTCTCCATAAAGATTCGAGTAATACTAGAAGCAGTGTAGGGATTATGACTAGCACAAAAGTGAGTATATTTTGTAAGGTGATCCACCAAGACAAAAATTATACATTTTCTTTGTGACGAGGGAAGCCCTTTGATGAAGTCCATTAATATATCAGTCCATATTGAGTGCGGGACAGGTAAAGGTTGCAGCTTTCTTGGACTTGCCACTGTCTCGCCTTTATGTCACTAACATACATCACATTGTGTCACAAATTTAGCAATAATATTTTTTATCCTTGCCCAATAAAAATTTTGCTTAATTCTCTTATAGGTTCTAAGGAACCTAGAGTGCCCGGTCACATGTGTGGAATGCATCTCTTAAAGGATGGTCTTTATGCAAGCAGAATTTGGCACAAGCATAATGCATCCCTTATAGCGTAATTCTTTTGAGTCCCAATTGTGATGAGCCATAGAGCTTGGTGTTTCCTCCAATTTTTTTATAATCTTACTGGTCTCTAGATCTTCCTACCATTACCTATTAATATCCTCAAGGAAGTCACTGGTTGGAAGTGACATGATAAAACATTCAGCTTGCTTAGGTAGCCGCGAAAGTGCATATGCAACAACATTCTCTTTCCCCTTTTTATAAGTTATTTCATAATCATATCCAAGAATCTTTATGACCTATTTTTGTTGCTTGGGAGAAGATATCTTTTACTCCAAGAAATATTTTAGGCTTTTATGGTCAATCTTGATTTAAAAGCATCGCTTGATCAAGTACGATCTCCATTTGGTCATCGCATGCACAATCGAGAGATGAGAAGGAGATAATATCTTATTAGTATAAGCGAGGGGGCAACCATCTTATATTAGTAGAACACCAATTCTGACTTTGGAGGCATCGGCTTCAATAACAAAAGTCTAGTCGAAGTTGGGTAGCACTAGTACGGGCGTTGCCATCATTGCGGCTTTAAGTTCGTCGAAGACAGTAGTGGCTTTGTCCGATCATTAGAAAGCATCTTTTTTAAGCAAGGAAATAAGTGATGAACTGATCTTTTGTTAGGACTCTAACTAGGAGAGTCCTAATTGAGAGGGGCATTCATATAAAACCTACCTAAGCAAACCTCTATTAAAGAGGTGAAGAGGCCAGCTAGGGTTTGGAGGTTATTTCTTAGAGAAGAATTATGAGTTGTAAAGGAATAGGAGTCTTGAGTAGGAGTCCTATTAGGAGTTTGAGTTTAGAAACCTTATAAATAGCCATGTATTTATCCTCTTTTGTTAAGTAATAGATGAATCTTTTATGCAGCCTTTGAGCAGCAACTTGGAGGGAGGAATCCCTATGGAGTTCCAAGGAGGCTGATCCCCTAAATAGATCAACCCCAAGTTTAGAATCTATAAGGGTTCTAACACTTGGTATCAAAGCAGCGTTCGTGGTGTCTCACTGTCCTTCCATAGCCATCCTTCATGATATGAATGAGTAAGTTGATTATAATTCTGCTAAGGATCTTTTAACTATTCATGGAGGACCAATGATAAGAGCTAAAGCTAAAAGGATGAAAGAAGCCTTAACTTGTTTAGTGGAAGGCATTTAGAAGGAGCAAGCTGGTCAAAACATGGTCAAGGTTCTACGGATACAAGAAGAGCCTAAAATGGTCAATCTGATTCAAATAAATCCACATCATGAAGAGAAAGTCCAGTCTTGAGAGAAGGATGTATTTTTAGCCCATTTTTAAGAATAAAGGTCATTTAGACATATTATATTACATTAGGAATAATTGGCTTATTCATGAATAATCATTCAAATTAATTCAAGGTATATTCATGAGTAATCTATATTCATGCATTAGGAATATGAATGTCATTTAACATATTTAATGGATTCATTCCCTCTATACTTAGCCTTTGTACTATATAAACAAGGCTGATTCCCTTTGTAAGGAGGACAATTCAGAATTATATTCAACTTTCAACACCAGTGAGTGTTTTTTTTTTAAGTTCTTGCATGAACTTTGGAACTTATCAAGCTTTTCTGCTTGTGGTGTTCAAAACTCAAAAATCTTTATTTTTTTTTCAACTTATCAAGCTTCTTAGTTTATGACATTTTAAGGGAATCAAAGTGCTATTCTACTTTATCAAATTTCATTAATAAATTGATTAGAATAGTTTCGCTAAATTCAATCTCGAACGATCTGTCTTGTTTCAATTCATTGGAGGGAGTCAATTTGCATTCCATATGTATCGTAACTCTTTAGCTATCAAGGTGTATGGTTGCTAAGTTGATGATTTCCATCATTTGGTATCAAAGCTCAGCTTAAGTTAGAGGTTTGTATATCCATTTATTAGCTTTCTTTTAGATTTTCCTTTTCTCTTCTTTGTCTTCTTCTTTTTGCACAATATCTATAATCATTGTTCTTCCTTTATCTTTATTTTTGTGCTTCTTGTGTTATTACTATTCTTCTTTGTAATTCCGCACTTTATAGTATATAATAAAAAAGAAGATCAAAAAGTCAAAAAAAAAAAGAGTGAGAAAATCAAAGGTAAAAAAAAAGAAGAGGGAAAATCAAAGGTAAAAACAAAAAGAGATCAGAATTATAAAAAAAAAAATTTATGGATTCAAGGATTTCTTGCAAATTACAAAATTCTCTCTTTGTTCATTTGAAGTCCTGTTTTAGTTTGGAAATCTTTCTTCATTCCAAAAAAAAAAAAATTCTTTTATTCAATTGATATTTGAATTCTAGTCTTTGCTTATGATTAAAGTACATTACACACACATTTAAATTGGCCTATCTTTTATTTGCTTTTAAACCTACCTAATTTCACTATTTTTGAATTGCCATAATCTTAATTGTTTGTTTAGGTATCCTAGTTAATCTAAGAACTCAAATAACAAAACATGAGAGGTAAAAGGCAAGAGTGGTGAGATCAGTATCGAGAAAAGCCAAAAATTGTGTGAAACACGAGTGAAGTGAATCAAATCTAGAGCGAAATACGTGAGAGAGTGTTGGTGAGGTTGTTCTAACTTTGTTTTACAGGTTGTATACATGTCTAAAGAGAAAGAAGTGAGTTCTTCATCAAATGATATTTTAGTTCAAGCAATGCAGGAACAATTTAAACGTATGTTCAAAGTGATGGGAGATGTAAGAGATCATCTAGAAAGGCATGATAAGGCAATTAATAGATTGTAAGGTGAACCACAGCATGGGAGACAACCAACCTTTGTCAATGATGAATATGATGGTGGTGATGACGTGGATGATGACCAAGTTACTCTAATTGGTCAATATGTTAATCCGAGGAGACAAACTAGGAGAGGATGTTTTGATGGTGTGGACAGAAACATAGGTAGTATCAAAATAAAAATTCCTTCTTTTCAAGGGAAGAATAATTCAGATGCTTATTTGGAGTGGGAACGAAAAGTGGAGATGATATTTGATTGTCCGAACTACTCCGAAGAGAAAAAGGTAAAATTAGCTGTTATTGAATTTTTTGATTATGCTATTGTTTGGTGGGATCAATTGTGCAAAGATAGGCATAGAAATGGTGGAAAGCCCGTGGAGACTTGGTTGGAGATGAAACAAATCATGAGGAGGAGATTTGTCCCTAGCTATTACTATAGGGATTTGCATCAATGGCTGCAAACCTTGACACAAGGTTCCATGAGTGTTGATGAATATCACAAGGAGATGGAGATAGCCATGAAAAGGGATAATATGGAGGAAGACCATGAGGCCACCATGGCTTGATTCCTAAGTGGCTTAAACAAGAACATTGCTGATCTTGTAGAGTTGCAACATTATGTAGAGATTGAGGACATGGTGAATATGGCCACGAAGATTGAGAGGCAACTCAAAAGATAAGGCACAACGTATGATTCAAAACCTTATTCGAGTTCTTCTTCTTCTTGGAAATCGAATTGGAGTAAAAAGGATGATAAACCCATTGTTAAGCCTAAAATTGATGAAACTAAAGGTAGGAATGAATCAGGTAGCAAGGGTAAAGGTGAGAATGTACCTAATCAAACTAGAGGTATTAAGTGTTTTAAGTGCCTTGGGCATAGACATGTGGCACGTGAATGTCCTAATAAGAGAGTTATGATCATAAGGGATGGAATTGTGGAATATGAAAGTGAGAGAGAGGATGATGATAACATTCTAGAGGATGCTAGTGATGTAGAGTATGCTAAAGGTGAAAATCTAGTTGTTCAACGCACACTTAGTTTGCAAAATAAAAATGATGAATATGTTGAACAACGTGAAAATCTGTTTCATACTCATTGTTTGATTGCTAACAAGTTGTGTAATGTGATTATTGATAGCGGAAATTGTACAAATGTGGCAAGCACCTTGCTCATAGAGAAACTGAAATTACCTACTATAAAGCATCCAAAACCTTATAAGTTACAATGGTTGAATGATAGTGGTGTAGTAAAGGTAAATGGGCAAGTGTTAGTTTCTTTTTCAATTGGTAGATATTAGGATGAAGTTTATTGTGATGTGGTACCTATATATGTTGGTTATATGTTGTTGGGGAGACCTTGGCAATATGATCGAAGGGTAATACATGATGGGTTCAAGAACCGTTATTCTTTAATCATGGATGGACAGAAATATCAGCTTCGACCTTTGCCTCCAAAGATATTTTTTGAAGACCAAATGCACATAAAACAACAATATGAGGAGCTTGAGTCTTCATTAACTAGAAGTTTGGGTAGGGAACAAGAAAGAAAAATAAAATAAAATGGTGAGTTGAGTGGTAAAAATGAAAGTATTGAGAAACATAAGGGGAGAGAAAACAAGGAAAGCTTGAGTGAAAGAAAAATGAGTGTTTATGCCAAAATGAGTGATGTGAAGAAAGCCTTAACCATGAGGCGGCCCTTACTTGTACTTTTGTACAAGGATGTTTTGATTGCTTCTAACAAAATTGATAAGAGTTTGCCTAGTGTTATTATTAATCTTTTGCAGGAAAATGAGGATCTCTTTTCCGAAGAAGTTCCTAAGAGTTTGCCACCAATTAGAGGAATTGAGCATCAAATTGATTTCATTCTAGGTGCAAGCATACCAAATAAGCCAGCATATAATGCAGCCCTGAAGAGACCAAGGAAATCCAAAAGCAAGTAAGTGAGCTTATAAAAAATGGGTATGTGCGAGAAAGCATGAGTCCATGTATCGTTCCTATTCTGTTGGTGCCTAAGAAGGATGGATCTTGGAGAATGTGTGTTGATTGCCGAGCCATTAACAAAATCACAGAAAAGTATAAACATCCTATTCCTAGGCTAGATGATATGTTGGATGAATTGCATGTTTCTTGTGTGTTTTCAAAATTTGATTTAAAATCTAGATATCATCAAATAAGAATGCATGAGGGTGATGAATGGAAAACCACTTTCAAACCTAAATATGGTTTACACGAATGGTTGGTTATGCCTTTTGGCCTAACTAATGCACCTAATACTTTCATGAGATTGATGAATCATATTTTACGTGCTTACATTGGAAAGTTTATAGTTGTTTATTTTGATGATATACTTGTGTATAACAAAAGTTTAAATGAGCATATAACACATTTAAAAGCTATTTTTGACATGCTTAGGAAAGAAAAGTTTTATGCTAATATAAAGAAATGTACTTTTTGCACTAATGAAATTACTTTTCTTGGATATGTTGTTAATAATAAAGGAATATATGTTGATAAAGAAAAAGTGAAAGTAATTAGGGAATGGCCAAAACCTACTAGTGTTAGTGATGTTAGAAGTTTTCATGGTCTTGCTAGCTTTTATAGAATATTCATTAAGGATTTTTCTACAATTGCTGCACCATTAACTGAATGCATAAAAAAGAATATGATATTTAGATGGGGTGAAAAACAAGATAATGCTTTTAACTTGCTTAAATACAAACTCAGTTCAACACCTTTGCTTGCTTTACCGAACTTTGCTAAAACTTTTGAAATTGAGTGTGATGCGAGTGGAATAGGAATTGGAGGAGTCTTAGTGCAAGAAGGTAGACCCATTGCGTTCTTTAGTGAGAAGCTAAGTGGAGCAAGTCTTAACTACCCGACATATGACAAGGAGTTTTACGCTTTGGTAAGAGTGTTAAGGACTTGACAGCACTATCTTTAGTACAAGGAATTCATTATACACACCGATCATGAGTCATTGAAATATCTCAAAGGATAAGAGAATTTAAACCGTAGGCATGCAAAATGGATAGAGTTTATTGAATCCTTTCCATATATCATCAAGTATAAACAAGGTAAGGAAAATGTGGTTATCGATGCTCTTTCTAGAAGGTATGCTCTAATTTCTCAACTTGATGCAAAATTATTGAGTTTTGAGTACATTAAAAATTTATACAATTTTGATCATGATTTTGCTAATGTTTGTGGGGCATGTAAGAAAGGAGGTTTTGACAAGTTCTTCAAGCATGATGGTTTTCTTTTCAAAGAAAATAAGTTATGTGTTCCTCAATGTTTAATGAGAGAATTACTTATGAGAGAGACACATAGTGAAGGTTTAATGGGGCATTTTGGGGTTAGAAAAACTTTAACTGTGTTAAGTGATCATTTCTTTTGGCCGCACATGAAAAGAGATGTTGAGATATTGTGTAAGAAATGCATTACTTGTAAACAAGCTAAATCTAAAATAATGCCTCATGGATTGTATACTCCTCTTCCTATAACTAGTGAACCTTGGGTTGATATATCTATGGACTTTATCTTAGGTTTATCAAGGTCAAAAGGAGGGAGAGATTCTATTTTTGTTGTTGTTGATAGGTTTAGCAAGATGGCACATTTCATTCCTTGCCACAAAACAGATGATGGAACATATGTTGCGGGGTTATTCTTCAAAGAAATTGTAAGATTACATGGCATTCCAAAAACAATTGTAAGTGATAGAGATGTGAAGTTCCTTAGCCACTTTTGGAAAACACTTTGGAGCAAGTTGGGTACAAGGCTGTTGTATTCAACCACTTGTCATCCACAAACAGATGGACAAACGAAGTTAGTAAATCGAACTTTATCAACACTTTTGAGGGCCATAATTCAAAAGAATTTAAAAAATTGGAAGGAATGTTTGCCACATATGGAGTTTGCTTATAACAGAAGTGTGCGTACTATAACAAACCATTCCCCATTTGAAGTTGTGTATGGGTTCAATCCATTAACTCCTATGGATTTGCTATCTTTACTATTGGAAAAGGCCAATTTGGATGGTTAGCAAAAAGCTGATTTTGTCAAAGCATCACATGAAAGAGTCTAGACACAAATTGAAAAGAAAACTCTACAATATAAGAAACAACACAACAAAGGCCGAAAGCAAGTAGTATTTGAACCTGGTGATTGGGTTTGGGTACACTTGAGGAATGAAAGATTTCCTAACCAAAGGAGGTATAAACTAATGACAAAAGGAGATGGTCCATTTCGAGTATTTCAAAAAATAAATGACAATGCATACAAGCTGGAACTACTAGGTAAGTATGGCAATATTAGTGCAACCTTCAATGTTTCAGATTTATCTTTATTTGATGCAAGTGATGAAGGTGCTAATTCGAGGACGAATCCTTTCGAGGAAAGGAGGAATGATATAAATAAGCAAGTCGATTATAATTCTGCTAAGGATTCTTTAACTATTCATGGTGACCAATATCAAGAGCTAAAGCTAAAAGGATGAAAGAAGCCTTAACTTGTTTAGTGGAAGGCATTTGGTAGGAGCAAGCTGGTCAAAACATGGTCAAGGTTCTATGGATACAAGAAGAGCCTAAAATTGTCAATCTGATTCAAATAAATCCACATCATGAAGAGAAAGTCCAATCTTGAGAGAAGGATATATTTTTAGCCAATTTTGAAGAATAAAGGTCATTCAACTATATTAGACTATATTAGGAATTATGGGCTTATTCATGAATAATCATTCAAATCAATTCAAGGCAGATTCATGAGTAATCTACATTCATGCATTAGGAATATGAATATCATTTAGTGTATTTAATATATTCATTCCCTTTGTACTATATAAACAAGGCTGACTCCCTTTATAAGGAGGACAATTCAGAAGTATATTCAACTTTCAACACTGGTGAGTGTTTTGTTTTTAAGTTCATGCATGAACTTTGGAACTTATCAAGCTTTTCTGCTTGTGGCGTTCAAAACCCAAAAATTTTTGTTTTTCCTTTCAACTTATCAAGCTTCTTAGTTTGTGGCGTTTTAAGGGAATCAAAGTGCTATTCTAATTACTTTATCAATTTTCATTGATAAAGCAATTAGAATAGTTTCCCTAGCTTAAATCTTGAACCATCTATCTTATTTCAATTCGTTGGAGGAGGTCAATTTGCATTCCATATGTATCATAACTCTTTAGCTATCGGTGTGTATGTTTGCTAAGTTGATAATTTCCATCACTTCAGCCCTCCATAGTCGCCCAAAGCAATTCCCACAATTGCTTAAAAGATCATCGCCAAATTCCACTGTCATCTCCACCACTACGGATCATTATTTGATCTCCTCGTGAATTGCAATAGGTGCTGGTTTCCTACCTTACTACTACTGCAATTTAGTTATCTTTATTCAAAAATTCAAAAAAAATTGTTCCTATATTGCTACATAAACTTTTCATGGCAAAGTTTTTATCTCTATGATGAAAGATACATTGCAGAATTCTAACCACATAGCACAGTCTGTTTGATATTGATACTGTATTTTTTCTATCCAAATCTCTACAAAATTTTTATGACGACTTTGACACTTCCTAATAGCAGATTTTTCTTTAGTTTTATCAAAAAAAATCTTAATATAAACCATTAATCTTTTACGTCTAAGCTGCTATACTTGAAAATCTGTACTGTAAAATTCCAGCTGCATAGCTTAGATTGTTTGATCTGGCTACTACGTTTTTTCTATCCAAATCTCTACAAAATTTTTATAAAAACTTTGGCACTTCCTAACAGCTGATTTTTCTTTGGTTCTGTTAAAAAATTCTCCATATACTCTATTGATCTTTTACATCTAAGCTGCTATATTTGAAAATCTGCATTGTAAAATTCAAGCCGCATAGCATAGGTTGTTTGATCTTGCTACTATAGTTTTTCTATCCAAATCTCTATGAAATTTTTATGATAGCTTTGATACTTCCTAAAGTAGATTTTTCTTTAGTTTTCTTAAAAATTCTCAATATAAACCACTGATCTTTTATGTCCAATTTGCTACACATGAAAATCTGTGTTGTAGAAAATTTCAGCCGCATATTGTTGCCTTAACCCATCTATTTGCAATTTTTTTTTTAATGAAATTTCTTATACACTTTATAGATCATCTTGGCTTCTATTTAATATTGATTTATTAAGGAATTCATCTCTAAAAATGATTTTGTGTTACTACCAATTTTTATCCTATACCGCTGAAATTTTTCGATGAGAATTCTGCTATCACAACCTGCACCAATTTCCTTGCTGTTATTGTAACATCCCTCATTTCTAAATTTTCGTATAAGTTTCTAGTTGTAATGTATGTATCTATTTTAAATTTGATAAAAAGTCAAAGTATGAATCTGAGAACTTATTCATAAGAGTTGGAGGATTTGTTCAAACAAAAATCTGAGGACCTATATGTAAACCCTGAGGACCTAATCGAAAATATGTTAAATACAAGGACTAAATTGTAAAATATACAAAAATACAAATCCCACCGTTTAAGCCTCTCTGCCTTCATTCTTAAGGAAGCAGAGAAGGCAGCTGCGTGGATGATCTGGGAAAGAAAGAAAGAAAGAAGAAGAAGAAGAAGAAGAAGAAGAAGAAGAAGAAGAAGAAGAAGAAGAAGAAGAAGAAGAAGAAATTGGGGCTTTAAGTTTTCTTGCTCAAATCTTCTCATTTAGGGCTATAATTCTCTATGGCAAGTGTTCTAACCCCATCCTACAGAATATTAGCTTCTGTTCTTATGTTGGTTCAAAAATATCTGAAAATTTTCCATTTAGAACCGGAAATGTTTCTCTTTGGACATAGAACCAAGGATTCTGAAATTTTTCGGTAAACTGACCCCTATATACTGTTCTAGCTATAATTTTTGGTACGAAAAGTAGATTTGGACAGAACCTAGTTTTTTTTTAAAACAGACTCTTATATCTTTCTTTTGACATAGATTTTGAAGATTTTGAACACCGATTACTTACCCAAACATATGTTTTTAATGAGCCAATAGATGTTGCAAAACAGGGATCAAAATTTCTGACCCTTTGATACTAAAATACTTATAAGTTCCTGTTGGAAATTCTAAATTATACGAAACTGACTTCGTCCGAAACTAGACTTAATAACCTTTCTTTTGACATATAGTGTGAAAATTTTGGAATTCAAATGCCTACCCTATTATCTGTTGAATCCGACCCTATGTATTCTGCAAAACAGTGATTGTGTTTTTGACCTTGTGTTACCAAATCAAAGGAAACTCCTTGTTGGAAACCATGATTCGTACGAAACTTATTTCAACAGAAAACAGATTGATATATCGTTCAACAACAGCTTTCTTAAGGCTATTGGAGCATAATTGATAATCCAAAGTATTTGTTCTATGTGCCATTGGAATTCTGTCAGAAATCGAGCTTCGGTCGATTTCGCATATTCTGTTTCATTCCCTTGGAAATTGAATTCATCTAACCTTCTTATTTGAATTGAGCTAAATATGATTGCTTGGAATCCCGGTATACCCTTGCTTTCATTTCATTCTAAATCTGAATACATTGGTGAGAAAATTGTTGCTTGCATCGTATTGTCTAAAGTAAAAGGCACATGTGCGTTTTGTTGTTCGCGTGTGCTTCGATATATGCTACTTATTAATCAAACTGCCCTCTTGTACTACGGTGTTTGTGGGATTTATGTGGACCTTTGCCAGAAATGGTAAAGGGTATGTGGACCTTTTGCGAGAAATGGTAAAGGGTATGTGTTTAGAGCTCATGATGCTCTGGCCCCCCCTCTGCGGAGCTCCCAGACGTGGGGAGACTTGTGCGGTGGTCATTCAGAAATGGATGAATCACATTTGATTTGTGGTCCCACTACACCTTCTGTATGTTTGTTATGATATCCGAGCTTTGGTTATGTGTTTCTGTTCATGCTTTGGATAAGAATGATATGAATGCAACGTCAAAGACGACGTTTGAGCTTCATTCGGTATTTGTTATTGATATGCTTCGAACTGGTTCATTCATTGTGATATGTTTCGAAATGTTCCATACGCCATTGATATGCTCGAGACATTCCATATGCCATTGATAAGCTCCGATTTTTTGTTTCATTTGTCATTGATATGCTCCAATTACTCTATGCCCCTACATTTATGAACCAATTATGTATGATTGAAATGACAATTGTGATTCTGCACCTAATGATATTACGTCTATGAATTCATATGTTCTGCCTTGCATTTTGAAACTTTATCTCTTTGGAAATTGTCCTCTTTTGACATGGATATGTTAGTCACTTGCTGAGCTCTTTATGCTCACCCCGTTGTTATATAAATTTTTCAGGATAGCATATCGTTGCTTAAATGTTAAGATGGGGCCGAGGCAGTAGAAAATTAGAAGATTTTGGGCAGATCTTTATTAGCATATATGTACTTTGTTGTGTGAGCCACTCTGTATCTAATCAAATGTTGACGATGAATCCAAACTTGTGGATTTTGTGTATGTTAAAGGATCTCTCATGTTTAGGATTTTGGAAAGTTAAGTCAAATTTGTGTAATGACATGACTTATGGTAAACGTTGGTTTGGTGACTGCTTAGATTTCCCCACTTGTGAATTTATATTGGGGTTATTATTTTGATGAGTGGAGTTCAGATCATATGAAATTTCGAGTGATGCGTGGTATGTTTATGAACTGCACAGGGTTTATAAATTGTAGACTATAGAGTTGAAATTTTGTTCTGTATGTTTTCTTAGTGACCTCAAATGTGTGATTGGATCCTGGATTGATTAGTTTTCTTGAGTTTTAAATATTATGGATATTTTTGAGGGAGCGTGATAGTTATACTGCCGAAATTTTCTTGATTAAATTAGACATCCTTTCTATCATATAAACTGAGATTTTGTTGTCAATTCTCTCCTCACATTTCTCATGTTTTTGGTGGAAATTTCATCGAGAAACCACTGTTTCTTCGACGACAATTCTGCACTTACAAGACAACACATACCTGCAGCAACTTTCATTGATTTTTATCAAACCTTTAGTGTCATCTACCATTGATCTAAAACTTTCATCCATAGCCCTAAAACTTCACCAAACCACACCCTCAAACTGCACCCAAAACAGCTACAAAATAAGCCTAAATCGTAGCCTACATCCACCCATCGACCAACCCCTTCAACTATCACTTCTATCAACCTATACATACCTGTAACCCAACAACAAAAGAGAGATCTTAACATCACAGATTTAGAGGCATATACTATGGCATCTAAGGAGACAATTAATGCTAAATTTGAATCCTTCAAGGTGCAAATGGAAGATAAGATTCAAACTCTCTTTATTGAACTCAGTTTGGGCCTACCACCAAGCCGAAAGAAATCACATCAAGGGGAGAGCTCTATCCAATAGCACAAAGCCCAAAGAGATGATTTTCAAAAGAGGGGAGGTTCTATGATCGATCCCAACTATCCATGCATGAGGGTGGACTTCCCTAGATGGGAAGAAGGAGACTCAATTGGTTGGATCTTACGTGCGGAGCGATATTTTCGGTACCACAAAACCGCGGACGCATCTATGGTGAAAATTATGGCTATACATCTTGAAGGGGATGCCATACAGTGGTTTGATTGATTTGAACATACTCATGAAATCCTTTCATGGTGACAATTCAAAGAAGGATTGCTGATCCACTTCGGACCAACCGATTACGAGAACATTGATGGACAACTAGCAAAGATCTGACAAACCTCCACCATTTGGGAGTACCAAACCTGGTTTGAAATGTTATATAATCAAACTCATGATTGCTCTTAAAAACAGCTATTGGGGACCTTCATTGAGTGCTTGAAGCCAAAGATCCGGGGAAAAGTTAAAGCGCGACAACCGTACACGCTTACGGCAGCCATCTCTTTCGCACGACTTCAAGAGGGGCGATTGAACCACGAAGCCTGGAGGACTAGGGTCACTTCCTAACCAGCAATACTAAAGCCCTCAACACCCCTACTATCAACCAAGTCTCTGTACCTAAAAGGTTGATAAAAGAAGAGCTTCGGGAGCAATTTGCGAAGAGGTTATGTTGGCACTACGATGAGCCGTGGAGCCGTGAGCATTATTATAGTAAAAGGAGACTTTTTATGATTGAACTAGTAGAAGAAGAGGACATTGAACATCCAAAAGAGAGCCTTGAACTTGAAAAAAATGATATGGAAGAAGAGCCACAACCGACCGACATTACGTTACACGTACTAACTAGCAACTCAAACCCGCAAACGATGAAAGTTGGAGGCCTTCTCAAACAACAACCGATCACTATTCTCATCGACATGGGTAGCACTAATAACTTCCTAAATAAAAATGTTGCCACTCGGATGACACTCCACATCAAAGGTTGCAGTAAGTCCGATGTAAAGGTCACCGACTGCAGAGCCCTAAAGTGCGACCAAAGATGCTCGCGGGGGAAACTGTTGTTGTAGGACCAAGAGATAATTGCATATTTCTTCCTCCTCCCTCTTGATGATCATAAGGCCATGCTCAAAATTAAATGGTTGATGACACTAGGTGAAATTTCTTAGAATTTTATAAAACTAATTATGAAATTTTACAGTAAGGAGAAACAAGTGATACTACACGGGAAACGTGGGGGCGACGTAATGACGATTTGCACACATCAAATGGAGAAGGTTTTGTATAAAGTATATAGTGGCTTTTTGGTACAACTTGAGCAGCAAACTAAGGGAGAGCCAATAGAATTTGAAGATCTAAATCTTACTTCCTTTGCTTGCTTAATTTTCAGATATATTTGATGAACCGCATAACCTACCTCTTACCCGTTGGCATGATCATTATATAACGATTCTTCCAAGTAAATCTCAAGTAAATACTCAGCCATATCAGTATCCACATCTTCAGAATGATGAAATAGAAAGGATTGTAAAAGAGATGCTCAAAACAGGAGTTATTCGGTTAAGTTGCAGGCCCTACTCTTCACCGGTGCTCCTCGTACGAATAAAGGATGGAACATGGTGATTGTATGTTGATTACTGAGCTCCTAATGGCATAAACATCAAGGATAAATACCCTATTTCAATAGTAGATGAATTGTTAGATGAAAGAGAGCACAAATCTTCATAAAGCTGGACCTTTGATTCAGGTATCATCAAATACGAGTATGCGAAGAAGACATACCAAAAACTACCTTTTAAACACACAACAACTACTACGAATTTTTGCTTTCATCAACAAAAGGTGGAATATATTGGGCAAATAATATCAGAGGAATGTGTGGTAGTAGACCTCTCTAAAATTGGAGCAATGCAGAACTGGCCGACCTCGAGGAACATAAAAATGCTACATGGCTTTCTTTGTTTAATAGGCTACTACCATAAGTTCATAAAAAACGATGGAAAGATCAGTGCACCACTTACTTCCTTGCTAAAAAAAGATGCTTTCTAATGGTTGGACAAAGCCACCACCATCGCCTTTGACAAACTTAGGGTTGTAATGATGACAATGCTCATACTAGCGCTACTCAACTTCGGCAGGACTTGTTAAATCTCGAATTTTGAAGATGAAACCAATTGATAAGTATTTATGATTTAATCTATTTTTTGAGTGATGCAAGATGCTTCAATCAGGGAGAGATAATTAAAGTAGGAAAAATCATGTTAGGCCGGAGAAAATCATGTCAGAAGATTGGACGTCAGGCCGGAGGATCGGTCGACGTATCGATAGAAGGTTTTGGGCTATGGATTCGGGCATCAGGCCAAGAAGAGCAGATATTTCACTAAGGATATCCGAGTTGTGGAGTCAACTGGCTAATTGGGCAATAGGCCGCAATAGAGGATGATGCGCCGAAGAATCGGATGAAGCATCGATAGACCAATGATATGCCGGACAATATGATTCAAGCTTAGTAATAATTGTCTAGATCCGAGTGTTTTTTTATATGTGTATTATTAACTATGATAGCAAGGTATAAAGTAAAATTAAGTCCCGGAGTCAAGGACATGATTTCGTTAGGAGTTCGAGAGTTTGTCGAAAGTCCAAACGTTCGTCGAAAGTTCTATAGGAACCAACCGAGAAGTCCAAGAGCTTGCCAAAGAAGCTCATCAGAACAGCCAAGAAGATCATCGTGAAATCTAGGAGCTTGCCGGGAGTCCACTGGAATATTGCCGAGAGATCATCGGAAGTTTACCGGAAGATCGTCGAAAGCTCGCCGGAAGAAACTAGACTTACAAACTTGTTTAGCTTAGAATATGTCTTAGAAATCGTAGTTAGCATATATTTGGATTTGGATTTAGGCCAACCCAATTAGGGGCCAGTGGGGCACATGTAAGGACTGTGTTGGGCACAATGAAAGGCCCAAACAATGACCCAAGAGGTGACACTGTCATGGCACAGTCTTCGAGACTGTGTCAGGTGGTGGTACCGCTAGTCTGGGTAGTGGCACCACCCAGACACAGCCTCTGAGAGGATGCAGGTGGTGGTACCACTAGTCTCGGTGGTGGTACCGCATAGCACAGCCTCCTAGGTAGTGGTACTGCTAGACTAGGCAGTGGTACCACCTAGTGCAGTGTTAGTGTCAAACTGACACTAGCGGTGGTGCCACCCAGCATAGGCAGTGGTACCACCCGAACCTAAGAAATCCGAGATGAGATATTTTTAGGCTCCAAGTTTGAATCAACTTGAGACCTATAAATACCCCTCTCATCCATGGTTAAACTACATAAGTATTGAGAGTAAAAAGGAAAGAAACTCTGTTGTAATCTTGTGTGAAACTCCTCTCAAAGTTCTAAGTGTTAGAATAGCTTGATAGAGGAGTGAGTGGGGGTGTAAGAGTTATCTCCTAAACCCAGTAAAAGGATAAAGAGTTGTAAAAAGGAGGTTGATCTTCGCCTATAAAGGAAGATCAATAGTGGATGTCGGTGGCCTCGACGGAAGAGGAATCGGCGGAGTGGATGAAGGTCACGACAATCGAACCACTCTAAAAATCTTGTTTGCTTTACTTTGAGCAATTTACTTTAAATTGCAAACTACCTTCTCATTTCTTGCTATGCTCTCCTCTTATTGTTTTCAAAGTTAAGCATTTTCGAAATTGGTTTTATCGTACGAAACAAAGAAATTTTCAAAACCGACGTAATTTGACCGCTGCACTAATTCACCCCCCCCCCTCTTAGTGCCAACTCATTCCTAACAATTGGTATCAGAGCCTCATTTCCTCATTTGGTTTAACACCAAAAGAGAAATGGCTCTTTTCGGCTTTCAAGAGGGTCACTCTCTCATTCGTCTTCTCTTTTTCAATGGGATAGTCTACACATATTGAAAAACTCGAATGAGAGTTTTCTTGCTTTCTTTGGATTTGAACTTATGGAACATTGTTGAATCCAATTTTAAAAGGTCTTCTCTTTTAATGAAAGATTGAATTGATTTAGAGAAAAAGACTTTTTCTTTAAATGCTAGAGCTAAGAATGCTCTATTTTGTACCTTAGATAAAACTGAGTTTAATCAGGTTTCTTTGTGTGAAACGACTTTCGATATTTGGTACATTCTTGAAACCACACATGAAGGTACTAACAAAGTTAAAGATTCAAAAATTAACTTTTTGATGCATGATTTGGAACTATTTCAAATGAAACCAAGTGAGACTATTGGAGACATATATACCCGTTTTACGGATGTCATCAATAGTTTAAAAGCTCTTGGTAAAAGCTTTTCTAATTTTGAACTCATTAACAAGATTTTAAGATCTCTTTCTAAAAATTAGAATTCGAAAATAACGACTATTCAAGAATAAAAAAACTTGAATACTTTTTTGATCGAAGAATTTATCGGGTCTTTAATGACCTATGAAATAACCTATGTGGCACAAAACGAACTTGAGAACAACCTTCCAAACAACAGGAAGGATTTTGGACTTAGAACGCATGACGACCACTCAAGCATAAGCTCAAGTGATGGTGAACTTGAACTCCTCATGAAATTTGAAAAGTTTATGAAACAATAATAAAAAAACAAAAATAAACTTAAAAATAGCGGAACTACTTGCTATGAATGCAAGAAGAGGGAAGCACCTTGGGATGAAATGAGTGCATCCGTAGATGAGGAGCAAACCGATGAAGACAAAGTGGTGAACTGTGCTTTGGTGACTCTCGTCAATGAGGTAAACAACTCAAACGAAACTCCTTTAGTTTACTTTGAAATTATTTGATATTTTTTCATGAGTTGTTTCTAATTTAGTTTAAAAAATTATATAATTTTTTTTGGATTGCATGTTTAATAATATAATGAAAATGTAAAAATTGGGATCACGCTAGTAATTTTAAAAATGATAATAAAAATTATATATTTTATGTTAAAGGAATAAAATGTTATATTTAAATCTAATGATAATCCTATGTATGTTTTTGAACTATTTCAAACGAAACCAAGCAAGACTATTGGAGACATGTACTTCTGTTTTACAAATGTCGTCAATAGTTTAAAAGCTCTTGGTAAAAGCTTTTCGAATTATAAACTCGTTAACAAGATTTTAAGATCTCTTTCTAAAAATTGAAATTCGAAAGTAACGACTATTCAAGAATAAGAAAACTTGAATACTTTTTTGATCGAAGAACTCATCAGGTCTTTAATGACTTATGAAATGACCTATGTGGCATAAAATGAACTTGAGAACAATCTTCCAAAAAATAGGAAGGATTTCGGACTTAGAACACATGAAGACCACTCGAGTATAAGCTCTAAGTGAACTTGAACTCCTTATGAAATTTAACAAGTTCATAAAACAACAATTAAAAAAAAAAATTTAAAAAGAGCAGAACTACTTACTATGAACACAAGAAGAGGGAACATTGTTGAATCCGAAGATGAGGAGCAAACAACTAAAAAGAGGAAAGATTTTTTAACATTGATGCATATTTTTATTTGGAATAAATAAAATAAATCACATGAATTGAAACAACTAAAAAGTGAAAAGATTTCTCCTTGAAAAATTTATTTTTCCCTACTTTATCGACTTTTCAAAAAGAAGAGACTAATGAACCTATTTTTATTAATCTCTTGAACCTTGAAAATGATTTTGGTGAGTTAAATTTGAATGAATTTTTATCCAAATCTTTCACATATTCTTGAGATTTATGAATCAAAATCTTATATCTCCTATGCTTTTTTTTGTCATTTACAAGAGAGAAAAATTATCCAAATGAATCATGAATGTTCTTTTGGTATTCATGAATTGATTATAACTTGAGAGATTTATTATGAATCAAGATTTTTTATTAATTGTTCTCCTACAATTCTACTTGTTTTCTTCTTAAGAGGAGATTTTCTAAATGAATCTTGATTTTTCTTGGGAGTTCTTAGATTTATTACTTGAGATTTTTTTCAAGATCTCTTCTTTGTACACCTATGATTTTTATTCTTGGTATTTTATTTATAGAAAATATTTACTATATGAATCATGTCTTTTATTATTCAAGTGGTCTTATCTTTCATGACATGATTTCTTTATATTTATAGCTTATATGCCTTGAAATGATTTGGGATGATGCATGCAACACTATGATTTTTCCCTTAGATAAAAATACATGCAACACTATGATTTTTCCCTTAGATAAAAATGCATGCAACACTATGATTTTTTTTTATGATGTCAAAATCAATATTTATCATTTTCTGAAATGATACTCTAGAATGATGATTTGTAATCATGCATGTAATGTTGATTTTATATTTTATATACATGATGATTTGGTATTATGCATGCTATACTTCAACTTATGATAATGATGCATGTAATAACGAAATATTCATGATGAAAAATTGTATCGATATTCATGACTTGATTTTTCATCTTTGTTGTTTACTTTTGTCATGATTTGGAAATTGATGTAAAGGGAAAAGAATTACAACATTGTATTCTACTCTTCTATTTGACAATGATAAAGGGGGAGCAAATCTTGCTAGAAAGCAAAATTGATAAGCTTGCACTTCTCAGAAGAGAAGAAAGAATGATGCTATCTTGTGAATTTTGCTAAGTTACACATTTCAAGAAAATGCAAAAATGGTGCTATCTTATACTTTTCAAAAACTTGCTAGTTTCAAACATCGTAATGAAAAGAAAATATGCCAACTTGCATATTTTTAAATTTGCTAGCTTGCATGATGTAAAGCTTGCTATCTTGAAAATCACTAGCTTGCCTATCTTCAGAAGCAAAAATACAAACTTGCAAAATTTGCAATCATTCACATCTTTAAAATTAATGATGATTTGGTGATTATGCATGTTGTAAAGTGATAGAAAATTGCTAGCTTACACTTTCTAAAATGATGATAAATTTTGTGAGCTTGTATGTTGTAGAACATGCTATCATATTACCTTGCATATCCAAAACTTGATAGTTTGCATGTTCTAATATGATGTAGCACTTCCTAAATTTTTGCTAGCTTGCATGATGATAAAAATGAAGATTATGTTTATTATGCAATGAGCTAAACTTGTATTTTGAAACATTTGAATGTTACACTTCTCCTTTTTATTGATGACAATTGGGGAGAAGTATGATCATGTTATGCATGATGACGTATTGTAAATATTCATGATGAAATTTGCAATGAATTAAATTCAGCTTGAATTCAAGGTTCTATCAATATGGCATATTGATAGGGGGAGTTTGTTTAAACTCAGGGAGTTTATTTTTACTCCGTCATCAATTGGTTGTTATCACCAAAAAGAGGAAGATTGTTGAATCTCGTATTTTGATGATAAAACCAATTAGTAAGTGTTTATGATTTAATCTACATTTTGAGTGACGCAGGATGCTTCGATCAAGGAGAAACAATTAAAGCAGGAAAAATCATGTTGGGCTGGAGGAAAAAATGTTAGAAGATTGGACGTCGGGCCGGAGGATCGGTTGACGTATCGATAGAAGGCTTTGGGCTATAAATTCGGGCATCGGGCCAATAAGAGTGGATATTATGCAAAGGATATCAGAGTGATGGAGTCAACTGGCTGATTGGGCAATAGTTCATAAGAGAGGACGATGCGCTAAAGAATCGAACGAAGTGTCGATGGACCAATGACATGCCAGACAACATGATTCAAGCTTTGTAATAATTGTCTAGATCAAAATGTGTTTTTACATGTGCAGGATTAATTACGATAGCAAGGCATAAAGAAAAATGAAGTCCTAGAGTCAACGATGTGATTTCGTTGGGAGTTCGAGAGTTCGTTGGAAGTCCAAACATTCATCGGAAGCTCTGCAGGAACTAGCCGAAAAGTCCAGGAGCTTGCCAAAGAAGCTCATTGGAACTCGCCAAGAAGATCATCATGAAATCCAGGAACTTGTAGGGAGTCTACTAGAACATTGTCGAGAGATCGTTGGAAGTTCACCGGAAGATCGTCAGAAGTTCGACAGAAGAAACTAGACTTATGGACTTGTTTAGCTTCAAATATGTCTTAGGAATCGTAGTTAGCACGTAATTGGGTATGAATTTGGGCCAACCCAATTATGGGCCAGTTGGGCCTTTGTAAGGACTGTGTTAGGTATAATGAAAGGCCCAAACAGTGACCCAAGAGGTGGCACCATCGTGGCATAGTCTTCAAGACTATGTCAAGTGGTGGTACCACCGGTCTAGGCGGTGGTACCACCCAAACATAGCCTCCGAGAGGCTGCAGGCAATGGTACCGTCAGTCTAGATGGTTGTATCATACAACATAGCCTCCCAGGCAGTGGTACTATCAGACTGAGCGATAGTACCGCCCAGTGTAGTGTAAGTGTCAGACTGACACTTCCGGTAGTACCGCCCAGCACAGGTGGTGGTACCGCCCGAACCTAGGAAACCCGGGATGAGATGTTTTTAGGCTCTAAGTTTGAATCAACTTGAGGCCTATAAATACCCCTCTCATCTTTGGTTAAACTACACAAATATTAAGAGTAAAAAGGAAAGAAACTATGTTGTAATCTTGTATGAAACTCCTCTCAAAGTTCTAAGTGTTAGAATAGTTTGAGAGAGGAGTGAGTGGGGGTGTAAGGGTTATCTCCTAAACCCAGTAAAAGGAGAAAGAGCTGTAAGAAGGAGGTTGATCTTTGCTTATTAAGAAAGTGCTAGTCATAGGTGCCCAGCAAGCCAATCACGTGAGTGATGGCACGTGTGACTTGATATAGAATCTTTTTGCTTATTATATTTTGGCGTATATCACTTTATAACTATTGCATAAATGCATATATATATATATATTGTGATGTCCTTGGATTTGTGTAATGGGAATCGGATCGTGATGAGATCACGATAATGAGATCGATTCATCTTTAAACACATATCCTAAATAATCCCGGTCATAGGTTACTCGAGAGGGACATCGTGATAACCGGATAGACTGGTGTGCTGTGTACCCGTCCATATGATGGATGCAGCTGGTCTCATAGCTACTCGTATAGGGACACTAGGGATACAGTATAGGTGCTCATTGGAGAATGAGTTCACTGATTGATCCGCTTACGGAATGCTGGATGGTTGATGATGCCTTATTGTCAGACAGCGATTCCGTAGTCCTAGTGGTGTATCTGGTCCTTAGACTTGAGACACTAATGATGTCCTGTATGAGTGCTCCACTCTTTGATACCAGACTTATAGGTTTGGCTGTCCCAGATCTAGTACAACTGGTCATTGGGAGTGGTAGTCGACCTTACGAGGGCTATTGAGTGTCGACAGAGGATCATCCACTCTCGGCGTCATGAGAGGAATATCCCATGTGTTCTTGCTCAGACAAATCCCTAGCCAGGGTCATTCGGGTTGAGAGAGAAAGAGTTCTCCGGGAGAATCCGATTAGAGCGAGACTCGAGTAGAAACCGTATGGGTCTGACAACACCATGCTCGATATACGGTCTCTAGGATATTAGATGGATGAGGGACTATAGGTACATGGTAACTGAGGAAAGACAGGTCCAATGGATTGGATTCCCCAATATCGTTTGGGGAATATGGCGTAGTGGCCTAGTACGTCCGTGGTCGATGAATCGAGTGAATTATTACAGAGATAATAATTCACTGAGTTAGAAGGAGTTCTGACAGGTATGACTCATGGCCAGCTCGATATTGGGCCTAGAGGGTCACACACATATGGTAGGCATTGCGATGAGTAGGGGTTCGGATATGAGATATCCGACGGAGCCCTTGTCTTATTGGATGCAGATCCAATACCCACTAGGGAAGGACCCATTAGTGTTTGACACAGGATCTCTATAAATAGGAGGGATTCACAGCCTAATAGGCTAGAGTCTTTGCTTGCCTTTCCTATTCTCCTCTTCCTCTCCACCTTAGAGGCCTCGAGTTTTGAGGAGGGTCGTCGCAACCCTGCTGTGTGGATCACCGCTAGAGAGGAGGACGCTTGACCTCCTTCACCCTCTCCTAAGGATCTGCAAGGAAACAGGGATATACGATCTCCCTAGGTAACACAATCTCTATATGTAGTTTTGTGTTCTGCGGATTTTTGCGCACCAATCTTAGCACGACGACGAACATCTTTTTGGGAATCGGGGATTTTTATTTTTCTTGTTCTTCCGCTGCGCATATGATGTCGTCCCCATGATTTCCCAACAGTGGTATCATAGCCCGGTTGTTAGTGGTATCAGAGCCCGGTTGTTCGTGCGAATGATTGGTTTTGAACTGCGTGTGTTGTGTTTAGGAAGAATATTGACGTCAAAATCATTGACGCAAAAGCAAAGAAGGGCAACAACAGTAGCTGCCGTCGATCTGCATGCCTGCAGCCACCTGCAACGGCAGCCGTAGCCGCAGCCAGGCAGCACAGCGCCGGCGCATGCGCTGTGCCTGCAACAGCCGGCCGGCGGTCTGCTTGTAGTAGTCTTGCGGCCGGCGGGGCTGGCAGCCCGCGGGTAGAGGCGCCTGCGGCCGCTGACCCCGCGGGAATAGGCGCCGCGGGGCAGCAGCGCGGGCTGAGGCACTGCAGGGTAGCGGCGCTTGTGGCCGCTGCTCCCACTAGCAAAAACCCCGCAGGGGCGGCCGCCAGCGAGGTAGCACCGCCTGCGGGCGCTGCCTCGCGGGCAGAACCACCCGCGGAGGCGGCGACGTCCGGGGGTCGCCCACCTGCAGCGGCAGCGCCCCAAGCGGGCGTGCCGCCTGCAGGCGAGGGCACTGCCCTCGCCCTCGCCGCACAGGCCGCCGCCAGCAGGGTGGCGGCAGCGGCAGCAGTAGATGGAATTAGGGTTTTGGGCAAAATGACAGTTTTGCCCTTGTGAATTTGAGAAATTCCAGTTTCTATCTTTTGTCAAAATTACGAAAATACCCTTAGGAATTGAGAAATTCCCTACATGTCCCTGATTTCAGAAAAATATTAATTAATTAAAAGGTTTAGTTGATTATTATTTTTTATTATTATCTAGTAGTCCTACATGATGATGATTATTTATACATGTGATGTATGATGTGTGGACGGATGATCATGAACCGTGTGATGTGTGTACTTGTTATTAATATTATTGAGGTCTGCGAACCTCCATTATATTTCTCGTTTATTGTCGGGCCTGCGTGCCCATGATTAAGTTGTAATCACATGAGGAGGTGCAGCGGGAGCGTGGATGCGATAGCGGGACCCACGAGACGGACGATCGTGATGCATGGAGATGCATCAAGATGTCGACGGAACCGACGAGGACGAGATGGACGATAATAGGGCATGGAGATGCACCGTTGCACAAATAGATCTTAATGTGAGTGATTAGGCCTATTGGCTCGGGCCTAATCATATTAGGTTGTGGTCCATGATCATTTGATGTGATTGCTTATACACATACTAGATATGTATATATATTTGCATGCGATGTAAATATATATTAAATATGTATATGTGTGACATACCATATTAGGAGACCAAATTATAGAAACATCTCTCGATAATATTAAGTCCGTAAACATGAGGCAATTAGATTGACCCACGTGGCCTTCCATCGTTATGAGTAGGAACCGATTCCCGGTGTAGGTTGAGTTGGTCGAGTCCCTCGAGACTCACCTATATCGCGATTCGCTATCTTGCTTACGACATAGAGATGTCACCGGTGACCTGAGGGCATGATATGCTTGGTCGAGTCGCTCGAGGGTATATCATCAAATCAGACTCATCTTGTAACGAAGGTATTGACTTAACCGAGCATCATGGTTGGTCGAGTCCCTCGAGGCCATGGTGATTCGGAGGCCGAACAGGACGGGAATCACAAGGAGTTGTGATCGGCAAGAGTTGCCTACCTTTTAGGCTTAGTGTGATTGGTCGAGTCCCTCAAGGTTACACTAAGACGCTGATTGGATCCTGATCCCCACTAGAAGTCTGCCGGAGACTTTCGTTTCACGTGCTGAGGGTGTCGCGTGACTCGTTTGTAAAATAGTGGGAGCATATTAAGATAGAAGTCCATATCTTGATAGTTTATTTTTCGCAAAATCTGCATGTTATTCATTTTCGCTACATCTTTATTTTCAGAAAAAATGTCGCTTTCAAATCCCATACGTGGCATACTTGATGTCAACCGCTTTACTGGTCCAAATTATACTGGATTGGCTCAAGAACTTGAGAATTGTTCTCACAATGGAGAAAATCGGTGTAACGCCCTTGATCTGATGATGCCTCACGAAGAAGAAGGGGCAAGCGAGGATGAGATCGCTAGCTTCACGTGAAGTACATTGATGACTCCACTCTTGCTCGGTGCTATATGTTGGGCTCTATGACTCAGAGTTATAGAGACAACATGAAAAGATGGATGCGGATCCATTCTCCTACATGTCCAAAAATTGTTTGAGGAACGGGGAAGGACTCAACGATATGAGATATCTCTGAGCCTTTTTCCGCTAGGATGACTGAGGGGACACCGGTTCAGAACCATGTCCTAAAAGATGATTGAGTGGATAGAGAAACTCACAGGTCTAGGAATGGTCCTAGAGGATAACTTGTGTGTGGACATTGTGCTTCAGTCCCTACCAGATTCCTTTTCACAGTTCATAATGAATTTTAATATGAACAAGCTTGAGGTGACTCTCCCAGAGCTCCTCAATATGTTGAGGGAGGCAGAGAGTACTATTAAGAAAGAGAAGCAAGTTCTCTACACTGGTGAGACCAGAAAGAAAAGGAAAGCAGAAAAGTCCCTTAAGAAGGGAAAGGGCAAGGGCAAACAAGGTAAAGCAAAGGTTGCTAAGAAAGACCCAGCAAAGGGCAAAGGCCAGTGCTTCCACTATGGTAAAGATGGGCATTGGAAGAAAAACTGCAAAGAGTACCTTGCAGAAAGGGCGAAACAAAAGCTTGATAAAGCTTTAGGTACATTCATGATCAGTCTCCATTTGTCAGACTCTTATGATAACACATGGGTAATGGATACCGGTAGTGCTTATCATATATGCAATTCGTTGTAGGTTCTGGCAAGGTCTATGAGACTATAGAGAGGCAAGATGGATCTCAAGATGGGTAATGGAGCAAAAGTTCTTCAGTATTATTGTTGGCGAGGTAAGCCCTACACATCGCCTAGTGGAGCTTTTATTGCATTAGATGCATGTTATTTTGTTCCTTCTATTATCAAAAAAAACATTATCTCCATTTCATGTTTAACAGTTAGTGGATATAAATTTATTTTTGAGAACAATGGTTGTTCGATATTATTAGATGATAAGATCATCACGAAAGGAACATTGCATAATGGTTTATTTATGTTAGACACCACTCCACATATCATGAATGTAAATGTGTCCAAAAGGAAACGAGATGAGTTGAACAAGTACACATTGGGCATTGTAGGCTAGGTCACATCCATGAAAGAAGGATTCAAAAGTTGCTAAATGATGAATATCTAGATCCATTCGACTATGTGTCATATGCGACTTGTGAGCCTTGCATTCGTGGAAAACTAACCAAATCTCCATTTAGTAGAATCGAGAGAGAGCCAATGAGTTGTTGGAACTCATACATAGTGATGTATGTGGACCCATGTCAACTCATGCCATTGGAGGTTACTCCTACTTCATTACATTTCTTGATGATTTCTCAAGGTATGGATATGTGTACTTAATGAAGTACAAGTCGAGGCCTTTGAGAAATTCAGAGAGAGTATAAGAATGAGGTGGAGAACCAGATCGAAAGAGTATCAAAACTCTTCGATCAGATCGAGGAGGTGAATACTTAAGTACAGAGTTTACTCGGTTCCTCAAGGACCATGGGATATTATCCCAATGGACACCTCCTTATACACCTCAGCTCAATGGTGTCTCCGAAAAGGAGAAATCGTACATTATTAGATATGGTACGGTCCATGATGAGTTTTCATTTGACCTACCCATCTCATTCTCGGGATATGCCCTAGAAACCGCAGACTTACCTTCGAACAGAGTTCCAACTAAGTCGGTAGTGTCTACACCATATGAGATATGGAAAGGGAAGAAGCCCTGATCTTAAGGTTGTTAAGATTTGGGGCTGCCCCCGCCAATGTTAGAAGACACAACCCGATAAGTTAGAATCAAGGACAGAAATGATGCAAATTTGTGGGATACCCCAAGGAAACTTGTGGGTATTATTTCTATCATCTCGAGGACCAAAAGGTCTTTGTAGTTAAGAGAGCAATGTTCCTTGAGAAGGAACACATTCTTGACGGAGACAGTGGAAGAATGATAGAATTGAGCGAGGTTGGAGAACCAAGCTCAAGCACCACTCTCTGACAGAAGTGCGTTCGGGTACCTAATACACAAGTATCAACTTTACACAGGTCTGATAGAGTATCCCATCCTCCTGAGAGATATGTGGGACATATTAGAGCAGAGGATGTAGAGGATAATGATCCTCAGACCTACGAGGAGGCTATTATGAGTATAGACTCCGGGAAGTGGAAAGAAGCAAAGAATTCTGAGATGGATTCTATGTACTCCAATAAGGTTTGGAACCTAGTTGATGCGCCCGAAGGTATTGTACCCATCGGTTGCAATTGGATCTTTAAGAAAAAGATCGGAGTAGATGGAAAGGTAGAGACCTATAAAGCAAGGCTAGTGGCTATGGGGTATCGTCAAAGGCAAGGTGTTGACTATGACGAAACTTTCTCACCCGTAGCAATGCTAAAATCCATCAGAATTCTATTGGCTATTGCAAAGCACACTATGATTATGAGATCCGCGCAGATGGATGTGAAAACCGCAATCCTCAACGGGAACCTCGAGGAGGAGGTGTATATGATGCAACCCGAGGGATTCGTTTCCAAGAACTGCCCGAGAAAGGTGTGTAGGTTGCTTAGATCCATTTATGGACTAAAGCAAGCTTCCGAAGTTGGAACATAAGATTTGATGAGGCAATCAGATCTTATGACTTCTGCTAAGAACGAAGATGAGCCTTGTGTATACAGAGAGGTAAGTGGGGGAGCTTATCACCTTTTTTTGGTGTTATTTGTGGATGACATCCTCATCATTGGGAATGACATAGGAATGCTATCCACAGTAAAGGCTTGGTTATCTAGACACTTCTCCATGAAGGACTTAGGGGAAGCATCTTATATCTTGGGGATTAGAATCTATAGAGATAGATCCAAGAGGATGCTTAGCTTGTCCCATTCTAGGTACATAGAAACTATTGTCAAAAGGTTTGGCATGGAAAATTCCAAGAGAGGTCTCATACTGGATGAGACATGGGATATCGCTTTCTACTGAATATGTCCCCAAAGACTCGGAAGAAAGGGCGAACATGGATATGATACCTTATGCCTCAAAGAATAGGGTCTATCATGTATGCCATGCTATGTACTAGGCACGATATAACACATGCTCGAAAGTGTGTCACGGCAGGTATCAAAGCGGATCCGTGCTTGAGTATGGAAAGCAAGAAAGTGTATCCTTAAGTACTTGAGAAGGACTAAGGATCTTTATCGGTATATGGAGGTAATAGCCTTAAGGTTGAAGGCTACACCGACTCAAGTTTTCAGTCCCGATGTCGATGATGATAGCAAGTCGAATTTAGGGTATGTGTACACCTTGAATGGAGGAGCAGTGTCTTTGGAAGAGTTCCAAGCAAGATACCACCACGATTCGACCATAGAGGCGGAGTACATTGCTGCATCAGATGCAGCAAAGGAGGGAGTCTGGGTGAAGAAGTTTATCACAGATTTGGGAGTCGATGCAGATAGCGACAAGTCGACTTCCTTATATTGCGACAACTATGTGGTGATTACTCAAATAAGGGAACCCGGGTCTCATCAGAAGTGTTCTGAGGAGGTTCCAACTTATAAGAGAGATCGTAACCCGAGGAGATGTAGTAGTGGAAAGAGTTCCATTAGAAGATAACATTGCAGATCCACTGACAAAGCCATTGTCTCATTTTGTCTTTGAGCGTCACAGGGGTCTGATGAGGATCAGACACATAGGTGATTGGATTTATGTCAAGTGGGAGATTGCTAGTCATAGGTGCCCAGCAAGCCAATCACGTGAGTGATGGCACGTGTGACTTGATACAGAATCTTTTTTCTTATTATATTTTGGCGTATATCACTTTATAACTATTGCATAAATGCATATATATATTGTGATGTCATTGGATTTGTGCAATGGGAATCGAATCGTGATGAGATCACGATAATGAGATCGATTCACCTTTAAACACATATCCTAAATAATCCCGGTCATAGGTTACTCGAGAGGGACATCGTGGATAACCGGATAGACTGGTGTGTTTGTATACCCGTCCATATGATGGATGCAGCTTGTCTCATAGCTACTCAGATAGGGACACTAGGGATACAAGATGCAGTGCTCATTGGAGAATGAGTTCACCGATTGATCCGCTTACGTAATGTTGGATGGTTGATGATGCCTTATTGTCGTCAACGATTCCGTAGTCCTAGTGGTGTATATGGTCCTTAGACTTGAGACACCAAGGATGCCCTCAGATGAGTACTCCACTCTTTGATACCGGACTTATAGGTTTGGCTGCCCCCGATCTAGTACTAATTTGGTCATTGGGAGTCGAAGTCGACCTTACGAGGGCTATTGAGTGTCGATAGAGGATCATCCACTCTCGGCGTCATGAGAGGAATATCCCATGTGTTCTTGCTCAGACAAATCCCCTGGCCAGGGTCATTCGGGTTGAGAGAGAAAGAGTTCTCCGGGAGAACCGATTAGAGCGAGACTTCGGTAGAAACCGAGATAGGTCCGACAACACCATGCTCGATATACGGTTTCTAGGATATTAGATGGATGAGGGACTATAGGTATATGGTAATCGAGGACAGGCAGGTCCAATGGATTGGATTCCCCCAGATCGTCTAGGGACTACTGGCGTAGTGGCCTAATAGCACGTCCAGAAGTCGATGAGTCGAAAGTGAATTATTGCAGAGATAATAATTCACCGAAGTTAGAAGGAGTTTCGACAGGGTATGACTCACGGCCAGCTCGATATTGGGCCTAGAGGGTCACACACATATGGTAGGCATTGCGATGAGTAGAGGTTGGGATATGAGATATCCGGACGGAGCCCTTTGTCTTATTGGATGCAGATCCAATACCCACTAGGGAAGGACCCATTAGGGTTTGACGGGATCTCTATAAATAGGGAGGGATTAACAACCTCATAGGCTAGAGTCTTTTTGCTTGCCTTTCCTATTCTCCTCTCCCCTCCACCTCGAGAGGCCTGAGTTTTGAGGAGGGTCGCCGCAAACCCTGCTGTATGGATCACCGCTAGAGAGGAGGATGCTTGACCTCCTTCACCCTCTCCTAAGGATCTGCAAGGAAACTGGGGGATAATGATCTCCCTAGGTAACACAATCTCTATAATGCAGTTTTGTGTTTTTATGATTTTTTTGCGCACCAATCTCCATGACTAACGATTTAACATCTTTTTTTGGGAATCGGGAATTTTTGTTTTTCTTGTTCTTCCGCTGCGCATATGATATCGCCCCCATGATTTCCCAATAGGAAGATCGATAGTGGATACTGGTGGCCTCGACGGAAGAGGAATCAGCGTAGTGGATGTAGGTCATGATGACCGAACCACTATTAAAATATGGTTTGCTTTACTTTGAGCAATTTACTTTAAACTACAAACTACCTTCTCATTACTTGCTATGCTCCTCTTATTGCTTTTAAAGTTAAGCATTTTCAAAATCGGTTATATCATATGAAACGAAAATTTTTTTCGTAACCGACATGATTTGGCTACTCCACTAATTCACCCCCCCCCCCTCTTAGTGCCCACTTGTTCCTAACAAGACTTTCGTTATTGAAGTCGATGCTTCTAGAGTTAGAATTGGTATTGTACTAATGAAAGATGGCCACCCCCTTGCTTATAATAGTAAGGCATTATCTCATTCCCATCTCAAAATGACTATTTATGACAAGGAGATGCTCGCGATTGTGCATGCGGTGGCCAAATGGAGATCGTACTTGATCGAGCGATGCTTTCAAATCAAGACCGACCATAAAAGCCTAAAATATTTCTTGGAGTAGAAGATATCTTCCCCCGAGCAACAAAAATAGGTAACAAAGCTTCTTGGATATGATTATGAAATAACTTACAAAGAGGGAAAAGAGAATATTATTACAGATACGCTTTTACGACTATCCAAGCAAGCTGAATTTTCAGCCATTTCAGTTTTGACTAGCAACATCCCTAAGGATATTAAGAGTGAATGGTAGAATGATCCAGATACTAGTAAGATTATAAAAAAAAAAAATTGGAGGAAGCACCAAGCTTTGTGGCTCATTACAATTAGGACTAAAAAGAATTACGCTATAAGGGCATTAAATTGGAAAGGAGTCTGGTGTATCACCCGTAAACCGATAGCCAAATGGAAGTGGTAAATAGGTGCTTGGAGATAGCCCAAAGTCACCCACCAAATTTGACTACCCAATGAAAACTGTATACCTAGTCGAAGTGCCATTATTAATCGGATCGTGACTCAACGACGATGACCCATTCTTGAAGTGCTAATATAGTGGACAAACTTACTAGCAGAAGGTGCCACTTGGGAGAACTATGATGACTTGAAGATCAAATTCTCAGAATTTATATATTATCAGCCTTAAGGACAAGGCTGATTTGAAGAGGGTAGGTCTATTAGGACTCTAGCTAGGAGAGTCCTAATTGAGAGGGGCATTCATATAAAATCTACCTAAGCTGACCCCTATTAAAGAGGTGAAGAGGTTGGCTAGGGTTTGGAGGTTATTTCTAATAGAAGAATTATGAGTTGTAAAGGAATAGGAGTCTTGAGTAGGAGTCCTATTATAAGTCTTGAGTAGGAGTCTTAATTGCGTATGAGTCCTATTAGGAGTTATGATTTAGAAACCCTAGAAATAGCCATGTATTCTTCTTCTTATGTTAAGCAATATATTATTGAATCTCGTATTTTGATGATGAAACCACTTGATATATGTTTATGTTTTAATCTGTGTTTTGAGTGACGTAAGATGCTTCGATCAGGAGGAGATAATTAAAGCAGAAAAAATCATGTTGTGGCAAAGGAACATGTCAGAAGATTGGACGTCAGGCCGGTGGATCGGTCGACGTATCGATAGAAGGCTTTGGGCCATAAACTTGAGCATCGGGCCAAGAAGAGCGGGTATTGCACTAAGGATATCAGAGTTGCAGAGTCAACTAGCCGATTGGGCAATAGACCGATTGGTAATAGGCACCAAGGAGAGGACAATGCACCAAAGAATCGGACGAAGCATCGAGGGACCAATGACATGCTAGACAACTTGGTTAATTACTTAGGATTAATTGTCTCAATCAAAGTTTTGTTTTACTTGTACACGATTACCTACGTTGGAAGTAAGACATGCAGTAGGAGTTGTGCTGGAGTCAAGACCATGATTACGTTGGGAGTTCAAGAGTTCGACGGAAGTCCGAATGGTCGTCGGAGGTTCAGCGGGAACAAATTTGAGAAGTCCTAGAGCTTGCCAAAAGAAGCTCATTGAAACTCGCCAAGTGGATCGTCACAAGTCCAAGATTTGCCGGAAGTTTGCAGGAGCATCACCGAGGGTTCATCGGATTATCGACGGAAGTTCGCCGGAAGCTCGCCGGAAGAAGCGATTGGCGCACCAGAGCAAGTTGCAGTAAATATCTTAATAAATATCGTAGTTAACACTATGATTAAGTTAGAAATGGGAGGTGATCCCATTAACTTAATCTTGGGGCAATTGGGCCCTTGACATACCAAAATTGGGTCGAATGGATCAGCCCATTTGGACCCAGATTTCTTGGCCAGCGGTGGCACCGCCTAGAGCTCAATCTCCAAGCAAGATTGGGCGGTGCAACCGTCGCTGACAGGCAATGGAACTGCTTGAGCTCGGTCTCCGAGCTCTGCCAAGCGGTGCAACCACCCCAGTCAAGCAGTGGCACCACCTAGGCTTAGTCTCCGAGCGAGAATGGGCAGTGGAACCGCCCCTATTAGGCGGTGGCACCGCCTAGAGGCTCAATCTCCGAGCTTTGCCAAACGGTGCAACCGCCCCAAACAGGAGGTGGCACCGCCCAGAAGCTTAGTCTCTGAGCTTTTCCAAGCAGTGCAACCGCCCCAAATAGGCGGTGGCACACCCCAAAAGCTCAGTCTCCGAGTTCTGCCAGGCGGTGCCACCGCCAGACCCCGGAATTCCGGGATATGACAATTTTGAGCTCCAAATTCAAACTGGTTTAGGGTCTATAAATACCCCTCTCATCCCTGGTTAATTTACACAAGCATAGAGAGATTAAAAGAGAGAAAACGTTGCTGTAATCTCTAGAATTTTCCTCCTCTAAATTCTAAGTGTTAGAATTCTGTTTGGAGAGGAGAGTGAGTGCTTGTAAGGGTTGTCTCTTAAACCCGGTAAAAGGAGAAGAGGGGTGTAAGAAGGAGGTTGATCTTCGCCTAGTAAAGGAAGATCATTAGTGGATGCCGGTGGCCTCGATGGAAGAGGAATCGGATGAGTGGATGTAGGTCACGATTGACCGAACCACTATAAACTCCCGTCTTCTCTGGTTTGCATTTTATTTCCTGCTATTACCGTACTGCAAATCCATTCAATAGCTTACCACCTTCAATACATTTATGTATACTTTCAAGCTAAGTTTTCGAAATCAGTTTTATGTCAGAAATAGTTTTTATCGTACGAGAGATTTGACGAAGTTGACGTGTTTTTCTGCCTTTGAGCAACAACTTGGAGGGAAGAACCCCTATGAAGTTCTAAGGAGGTCGATCCCCTAAAGAGATTAACCCTAAGTTTAGAATCTATAGGGGTTCTAACTTCTTTCCATAGTTTTCACAAAATTACAGTAGTAGCCTGTTAAACCGAGAATGTCACGTAGCGATTTTATGTTCCTCGAGGTCGGCCAGTTCTGCATTGCTTTAATTTTGGAGGGGTATATCGTCATACCTTCCTTTGATATGATATGCTAAAGATATTCCACCTTATGTTGAAGAAAGCTGCGCTTTGATTTTTTGACAAAACGAACATGTTCTCACAAAATCATCAAAACAAGTCATAAGTGTTGAAAATATCTTTTAAGAGAAGGCTTGTAAATAAGGATATTGTCGAAGAAAACTAACACAAACTTACAAAGATAATTTCAGAAAATATCATTCATAAGGCTCTGAAAGGTGGAGGGAGTACTAGTGAGACCAAAGGGCATTACCAAAAATTCGTAGTGGTTATTGTGTGTTCGAAAGGCAGTTTTCAGTATATCTCCTTCGCTCACTCGTATTTGATGATACCAGGATCAAAGGTCCAACTTTATGAAGACTCATGCTCCATTTAATTCATCAATCAATTTATCTACTACTAGAATAGGGTATTTTTCCTTGATGGTTATGCTATTGAGAGCTTGATAATCAACGCATATTCGCTATGTTCCGTCTTTCTTTCGTACAAGGAGCACCGGTGAAGAGTAGGGGCTATAACTTTCATAAAATTTCATAATTAGTTTCACAAAGTTCTAAGAAATATTACTTAATGTCATCAGCAATTCGATGCCAAGCACAGCCTTATAATTATCAAGAGGGAGGAGGAAGAAATATGTAATTATCTCTTGGTCCTATAGCAATAGTTTCACCCGCGGACACCTATGATCACACTTCAAAATTCGTCCGTTTGTAACCTTAACGTCAAACCTGCAGCAATTCTTGATAGATAAGGCCATCCAAACAATAACTTTGCTGCTCATAAAATTATTAGTGCTCCTGGTGTCAATAAGAATGGTGATAGGTTGTTGCTTCAAAAGTCCTCCCACTTTTATCATTTGCGGGTTCCCGTAACCGGCTACTGTTCTTCATCTGTGACCTCTTCCTTATGCTCCTGTACCTCTCTTCTATGTCTTCAAGAGGTTCAATCAGTAGGAAGTGGCCCCTTTTGCAGTGATGATCGTGGTTCCATGGTTCATTATAATGCCAACAATGACCCTTTGCTAATCGGTCACGTAGTTCTTTTCTTGTCAATTTTTTTGGCAGCGAAGGACAGCTGGGAGCCTAAGGAGGTTTATATACCATGGGCCTAGGAGAGGTTCTCATCCTCTGAGCATCTTGGTTAAACATTTTTTCTTCTATTCGGGTGAAAGAAATTGCAACTATCACGGTACGGGGCTTCCGCGCCTTAACCTCCCCTTTTATCTTTGGCTTGAGTCCATTGATGAATGTTCCTAACAATTGATGGTCAGTCCAATCACGAGTAAGGTAGGATAGCTTCTCAAACCTCGTTTGGTACTCTTGAATTGTAGAGGTTTGTTGAATTTTTGTGAGTTGGCCATCGATATTTTCATACTCCGTAGGTCCAAATTATTCAGTAGTGCGTTCTTAAATTGATTCTACGTTGGAGCCCCATGATTATATTCTAGCCAGTTGTACCATTGAATAGCATCTCCTTCATGGTGAATAATAGCAATTTCTACCATAGCATCATCTGATGTTCGATAGTAGCAAAAGTAACGTTCGACGTGCGAAATCCACCCCATTGGGTCTCCTTCTTCCCATCGTGGGAAGTCCACCCTCATGCATCACTAAAGCATGTCCGAGGGTTGTCCCTCCTTCTCTGGAGGTCTTTCTAAACTCTCTCATCACTGAAATTTAGTTGGACTCAGTAGTTGTCCAATTTTGAATTATGCAAACAAAGCACACAATTTGTCCTCAAAGCGCGATTCAAGCCGTGATTCAATTCGAGATTCTAATGCTTCAAATTTGGCATCAATTAGGTCTTGAGAAGCCATAGCATATGTCTATAGATTAGATATGTCCCTATCTTTTTTTTGTTGACGGGTTAATGCCAAGGGTGGTTGAAGGTTTGGGAAAATTGAGGATCATAAAAAGGTATTTTGATAGGATTTTACATCTAAAATATAGCAGTTTGGACATAAAAGGTCAGTTGTTTATATTGAGAATTTTTTGACAAATCCAAAGAAAAATCTGCTGTTAGGAAGTGTCAAAGTTGTTATAAAAATTTCATAGAGATTTAGATAGAAAAAATGTCGTAGCAAGATCAAACAAATTGTGCTATGGAGCTGGAATTCTACAGTGCATCTTTCATCGTAGAGATGAAAACTTTGCAACAAAAAGTTTATGTAGCAATATAGGAAAAACTTTTTTAGATTTTTGAATAAGGGTAACTAAATTATAGCAGCAGTAAGGTAGGAAACTAGAACTTGTTGCAATTCACAATGAGATCAAAGGATGATCCGCGGTAGTGGAGATGATGATGGAATTCGACGACGATATTTTAAGCAATTGTGGGAATTGCTTTGGGTGGCTATAGAGGGTCTTAGGATCAAGAGTAGTACTAAGAGGAGGGGGTGAATTAGTGCAGTGAAGAAAAGCATTGATTCCAAAAAAAAATTTGTTTTGATTCGATCCGTTCCGGAAAGAAATTGAACTTGAATGCTTTTGTAAAAGTGTAAAGAGAAGATTAAGGAAGTTTGCAGTAATGTAAATTGCAAAATTAAAAAGCAAACCAGAATTTAGAATGATTCGGTCATTGTGAAATACATCCACTTCTAATTCCTCCTCCGTCAAGTTCATCGATGCCCACTAATGGGCTTTCTTCAATAGGCGAAGACCAACCACATCTTTACAGTGCTTTCTCCTTTTCACAAGTTTAGGAGATAACCCTTACAAGACTCACACATCTCTTGAATGATCTCAACACATAGAAAGGGAGGAGGAGGACTCTAGCACTTTTATAACAATTACACTTCAAAGACTCAAGATTATGATAATACTTTTGTACCCTTTTATGCAGAAAAGGATAGGATATTTATAGGCCCCAATGGCTTCAAAATTAGAGTCAGAAAGTGTCATATCCTCAGTTTTCGGGGTACTAGCAATACCATTGCCTGACATTTGACACTGAGCAGTACGACCACCTGATAGAGTTCGAAGACCGAGCTTTGGCAGTACCATCGCTTGACAGCAATAACTATCATCGGAGCCACCACCTGATAGGGGTAATACCACTGCCCAGAACTCTTAGGAGACTGAGTCCCAAGTGGTGCCACCGCCAGCCCTAGCGGTGCCACTGCCAGCCATGCTTTCAAGTGCTGAATGGGCTATTCAATCCAGCCCAATTCAGCCCTATTAAGGGCCTAGTTGGCCCTTAACTAAGTTAGTAGGATTAACTCCCAATCTTAACTTAATTTATGGTCTAACTACAATAATTAAGACATTTGATAAGGTATTCTTTTTCTGGCATGTCAATTGTTCTTCCGGGGAGCTTCCGGCGAGCTTTCGATAAACTTTCGACAATCTCTCGACATTGTTCCAGCAAACTCCCAGTAAGCTCCTGGACTTTATGATGATCTTTTTGGCGAGTTCAGACAAGCTTCCTTAGCAAGCTCTTGGACTTCTCGATCAGTTCCAGCAAAGCTACCGATGAACGTTCGAATTTCCAACAAACTCCAAAACTCCCACCGAAGTCTCGATCTTGACTCCGACACAACACCTACTTTATGTCTTACTGCTATTGTAGTTATTCCTACATACTTTTCGCAATATATATATTAGATCAAATAATTTACTAATTGATTTCATCATCAAAATCCGAGATTCAACAATCTCCCTCTTTTTGATGATAATAATCAATTGATGACGGAGTTAACCTTAACTCCCCCTATCTATATGTCATACTTAAGAAAATACATTCTTGAATTCAAGGCCTCTGAATTCAAGTATCAAGCCAATAAGTTAAGTTTATTTAAACTTATCAATATGCATATCATGATACTTATCATGATTTACCAATTCTAATTATGATACCACGTATTTCTCAAAATGATGTCAAGGCATAACATCCATTATCAAGACCAATGATAATCAATCATCATTTACAAATTTCGAATATAAAATTTAACAAGATGATAATTCTTGATAAAAGATAACAATTCATCAATTCATGGCAAGATGGCAAATTATCAATTGTAAAATACCAAGTTATGCTCATGATATCTTATCATAATGAAAGACATTTATCAAGTATTCATGAAACATTTCAAGCATTTGTGATGTGTTACAATCTTCATTTTGATATGATTCAAATGATAAGCATATAAGATGACATCAATTTATCATATTTTGGTATCATTTCCCCCCCTTTGTCATCAATAAAAGGGAGAACAATTCAACAATTCAAGTGTGGTAAAAATTCAAGCAAGTTTTATACTAGTTTAACCAATCGATATTGCTTCATTGCATGGTAACATTCAAAAGTTCTCAACATTAAAGAGAGAGATTCCATCAACTTCTTCCCCTTTGCCATCAAAACATTGTATAAAGAAGGAAAGTGAGGAGGGAATCTATTAAGAACCAAATTTATGAAATGATTTGAATCAAGTCAAAAACAATAAACGAGTTTCATTAAATCATGCTTCAATTTTAACAAAGAGAAGGGATTCATAAAAAGGATCAAGATATTTATGTGAAATCAAATCCTCATTCTTGCAAGTGATCATCTTATACCAAAATAAAAATTCTTCCTTCAAGAGAAGAGTAAGGAAGAATTCATTGAAAGAATCATCATATGAAGGATAAAAGAAATTCCATGAATAAACCTTCATAATGAGATTAGCATCAAATCCATTTCTCATTAAAAATTCATAAGAGTAAAATTCACGAGAGATGCATTTGTCAATGAATTCCATGTATCAAACATCATTAAGTTCTTTATGAAATAAATTTGATACTTAGTAGATTCATATTTTGGATTTTATGAAAGCCTTATTTATGAAATAATTTCATAAAAGCTTTAAAGAATTGAGAAAGTCTGGAGAAGATATACATCAAATTAATGCATTTGGACAGTTTAACATTCCTAACTCTCGTCTAATAAAATCAAATTATTTTTCACTTAAAATTTTATAAAGATGTCATCTAATTGATATTTCGTATTAATAAACTCTAATATTACATTATAATTATTGTCATGATCTTGTATAAAGTGATGCCTAATATTAATATGTTTAGTTATAGAGTATTGAATAGGATTTTTCGTTAAACATATTGCACTCGTGTTATCACATTTTTTGGGAATGTTCTTAAGGTGAATCTTATTATCTTCTAATGTATTTTTTATCTATACGACGTGTGCACAACATGCACTAGCCACTATGCATTTGGATTCAGTTGTGGATAGTGCAACTAAGTTTTGCTTCATGGAAGACAAAGAGACAAGTGCATTACTTAAGAATTGATATATTCCGGATGTACTTTTTCTATCTATTCTACATCCAGTAAAATTCACATCAACATAAGCAATTAGTTCAAAGTTCTCGGATTTTGGATACCATAATCCTAGATTAGTGGTTCCTTTAAGATATCTAAGAATTCTTTTAACTTCTTTAAGATGAGATATCTTAGGATTAGATTGAAATCTAGCACATAGTCCTACACTAAACTTGATGTCCGATCTAGTTGTAGTGAGGAACAGTAAACTATCTATCATACCCCTATAAGCTTTTTGATCAAATCTTTCTCCACTTTCGTCAATGTTTAACTTAGTGGAGGTACTCATTGGAGTGTTGATAGCCTTCGAACTATCCATATTAAATCTTTTTTAGTAAGTCTAAAGCATATTTTGTTTGACTAAGAAAAATACTACTACTAAGTTGTTTAATTTGTAGCTTTGAAAAGAAGGTTAGCTCACCCATTAAGCTCATTTCAAACTCTTGGCTTATACTTTTGACAAATAATTCACATAAAGATTCATTTATAGAACCAAAAATAATATCATCAATATAAATTTGAACAATCAGAAAATAATTTTAAATTTTTTAATAAATAATGTGGTATCGACCTTGCATTTAAAAAAATTATTTTGGATAAGAAATAAACTAAGTCTCTCATACCAAGCCCTTGGGGCTTGTTTCAATCCATAGAGAGCTTTAGTCAATTTAAACACATGATTAGGGAGATTATCATTATTAAATCTGGGAGTTGTTCAATATAAACTTTTTCAGAAATAAAATCATTAAGAAAAGTACTTTTAACATCAATTTGAAATAACTTAAAATTATTACTACTAGCATAGGCAAGGAGCATCCTTATGACTTCGAATCGTGCCACAAGAGCGATAGTTTCTTCATAATCGATATCTTCTTCTTGGTTCAAACCCTTGGCAGCTAATTTAGCCTTGTTTCTAACCATGATACTAAATTCATCTTGTTTCTAATGACCCATTTAGTACCAATAAATAAATGGTCATTTAGCCTCGAAATAAACTTCCACACTTCATTTCTCTCAAATTGATTCAACTCTATTGTATTGTAATAACCCATGAATCATCTTTCAAGGCCTTATCAATGCATTTAGGTTCAATATGGGAGAAAAAAGTGATGTTGACACAAAAATTATTAAGAGAGGAACGAGTTTGATCCTCTTTTGATGTGTCTCCTACGATTAGCTCCTTAAGATGAGTATCTACAGACTTCCATTCCTTAGATAAAGATGTTTTGAAAGAAGATGTATCCAAGTTGCTAGATGGAGAAAGGGTTTTATTTAAATTCAAAGCATCAAAATTAATATCATCATCAAAATCAATTTTCTTAACTTCGAAAACTTTATAAAAAACAACATGAATAGATTCTTCTATAACCGAAGTACTTTTGTTAAAGATATGAAAGGCCTTAGAAATATAATAATAGCCAAGAAAAATACCTTTATCGAATTTTGCATCAAACTTTCCTAAGGCATCTTTTTCATTCAAGATAAAACATTTACAGCCAAAAACATTTAAATATGAAAAGTTAGGTTTTTTGTTGTTCTATAACTCATAAGGAGTTTTAAAAAGTAATGGTCTTACTAGAACCCTACTCATGACATAGCACGCCATATTTATGGCTTCGGGCCAAAAATATTTGGGTAGGTTATGTTCATTTAACATAGTTCTAGTAATTTCTTGTAAGTTTCTATTTTTTCTTTCTACTACTCTATTTTATGGAGGATTTCTTGGAGTTGAAAAATTATGATTTATCCATTAGATTCATAAAATTCTTGGAAATCACAGTTTTGAAATTCACCACCATGATGTTAGGACTCTAGCTATGAGAGTCATAATAGAGATGGGCATTCATATAAAACCTACCTAAGCTGACCCCTATTAAAGAATTGAAGAGGCTGGCTAAGGTTAGGAGATTATTTCTTATAGAAGAATTAGGTATTGTAAAGGAATAGGAGTCTTGAATATGAGTCATATTAGGAGTTATTAAAAGTAGAAGTCTTGAGTAGGAGTCCTATTAGGAGTTAGGATTTGAAAGCCCTATAAATAGCCATATACTCTTCCTCTTTCGATAAGTAATAGATGAATATTTTCTGCAGCCTTTGAGTAGTAACTTGGAGAGAGGAACCCCTATAGAGTTCCAAGGTGGTTGATCGCCTAAAGAGATCAACCCTAAGTTTAGAAACTACAAGGGTTCTATCACCTAGTATCAAAGTAGCACTCTTGATATCTCACTGCCCATCCACAACCACCCAAAGCAATTCCCACAATTGCTTAAAAGATCATCGCCAAATTCCGCCGTCATCTCCACCAGCGCATATCATACTTTGATCTCCCCGTGAATTGCAATAGGTTCTGGTTTCCTACCTTATTGCTACTACAATTTAGTTGTCCTTATTCAAAAATCTAAAAAAAAATTATTCCAAAATTTCTGCATAAACTTTTCATCGTAAAGTTTTCATCTCTACGATGAAATATACATTGCAGAATTCCAGCCGCATAGTATTGTTTGTTTGATCTTTCGACTGTATTTTTTCTATCCAAATCTCTATGAAATTTTTATGGCAGCTTTGACACTTCCAAATAGCAGATTTTCCTTTGGTTTTGTCAAAAAATTCTCAATATAAATAATTGATCTTTTATGTCTAAGCTGCTATACTTGAAAATTTACTTTATAAAATTTCAACCGAATAGCATAGTTTGTTTGATCTTGCTACTATGTTTATTCTATCCAAATCTCTACGAAATTTTTATGATAGCTTTAACACTTCATAATAGTGGATTTCCCTTTTGTTTTGTTGAAATTTTTTTAATATAAACTACTGATCTTTTACGTCTAATTTGCTATACTTGAAAATCTACACAAAATTTCAGCCATATATTGTCGCTTTAACCGATCTATTTGTAATCCTTTTTGAACGAGATCATACTTGCGATGGCCAAGTGGAGATCGTACTTGATTGGGTAATGCTTTCAAATCAAGATGAACTATAAAAGTCTAAAATATTTTTTGGAGCAGAAGATATCTTCCCCTCAGCAGCAAAAATGGGAAACAAAGCTTCTTGGAAATTAAGAGGGATTTTTTAGCTGAATTTTTAGCCATTTCACTTTCGACGAGCAACATACCTGAGGATATTAAGAGGGAATAGCATGAAGATCGAGAGACTTATTACAGTTGGGACTCAAAAGAATTGCGCTATAAGGGACGCATTGTGCTTGTGCCAAATTCTACTTGCATCTTCACGAGCAAATTTTGGATAGAGTTATTCTACATGTAGGGCACTAAATTGAAAAGGAGTACGGTGTATCACCCACAAACTGACGACCAGATGGAAGTGGTGAATAGGTGCTTGGAGACAGCCCAAAGCCACCCACTAAATATGACTACCCAAGGAGAACTCCATACCCAATTAAGTGCTATTATTAATCGACGGATCGTGACACGATGACGATGACCCATTACTGAAGAACTTACAAGCAAAAGGTGCTACTTGAGAGAACTATGACGACTTGAAAATCAAATTCCCAGAATTCATGGATTGTCATCCTCGATGACAAGGCTGATTTGAAGAGGGCGGGGTCTATTAGGACTCTAGCTAGGAGAGTCCTAATAGAGGGGCATTCATATAAAACCTACCTAAGCCGACCCATATTAAAGAGTTGAAGAGGCCGGTTAGGGTTAGGAGGTTGTTTCTTAGAGAAGAATTAGGAGTTATAAAGGAATAGGAGTCTTGAGTAGGAGTCATATTAGGAGTTGGTTAAAAGTAGGAGTCTTGAGTAGGAGTCCTATTAGGAGTTAGGATTTAGAAGCCCTATAAATAACCATATATTCCTCCTCTTTTGATTAGCAATAGATGAATATTTTCTACAACCTTTGAGCAGTATCTTGGAGGGAGGAACCCCTATAGAGTTCTAAGGAGCCCGATCCCCTAAAGAAATCAACCCCAAGTTTAGAATATGCAAGGGTTCTATCACGTGATCACTTCGAATTGATGAAATCATGAAACCTTTTTAATTTTGAGTAAGTTTACAAAACCTAGAAAAATAACTAAAGTAATCACTTTTGTGTGCTAAGAAGTAAGTCCAAGTGTATCTACTATAATCATCCACAATGATAAAGGCGTATTTGCTACCTCCTAGGCTTGATATAGTAATTAGTCTAAACAAGTCCATATGGATCAATTACAATGATCTAGAGGTGCTTATTGATTCTTTGGTTTGAAGCTACCCTTTTTTTGTTTTCCTAGTTGACATGCATCACATGCATTGTCTTTAATGAACTTAATGTGAGGAATTCCTCTTACAAGTTCTTTAGATGAGATTTAAGAGAATAGTTTCATACTAGCGTGACCTAATCTCCTACGACAAAGCTAAGCATTATCATTCCAAACTGAAAAACATATTTTATTACAAAGATCATCAAAATTGATAGTGTATACATTATTTTGTTTTAGGACAATCATAGATGTGTTTTTGTATAGTTTTTTAATAATACAAGCATTAGATTCAAATCTAATAATTGACTAATGCTCAAAAGGTTATGTTTTAAGTCATCAACCAATAACACATCTTCAATAAAGAAGTTGGATTTATTCCCTATGGTTCCTTTACCAATGATTTTTTACCATTGTTGTTATCTGCAAAAGATAACATGTTCTTCATCTAAGCTAGTGAGCTTAGAGAATTGAGATGGATCTCCGATCATATGCCTTGAGCATCCACATCAAGGTTCCATCTCTTGCTCCTAGCTTATAATGGTGAATAGTTTTACATAAAAGGATGATTTTTAGGTACCTATTTGACCTTGAGTGCCTCAAAAATTGATCTACATAACTTAACATTTTGCATTGAGTCATTTGAGGTTCCTTTAGGAACCCAAATCAAATTATGTAGACTATATTTCTTAAATGGACATTTGTATGCAACATATCCAAATTTGCAATAAAAGTTATATTTATTACAGGGTGAAACATGTAACGTAGGTCCTTTGACAAAGGTGGTTGGATTTAGGTGAGAGCTATTCACAAATCCGATTTCGCCTTTTCTATGAACGTAACCCTTATTGGCAAGAATCATATTCAAGGACCTGCTACAAACCTCGAACTTTTCTAAGGTTTCTTTGAGTAGCAAGTTTTTCTTTCTAAACATTTCCAATTCATCATATTTTGTTCAAGGAGCTAGAATATCATCATGCTCAATTTTTAAACTATTAAAATCACTAACAAGAGAAGCATAATCCTTTTTTAACAATTTATAAATTTTACTAACTAATTTACATTCATCGAATAAATCATGAAAAGCACTTAGTAGTTCATCAAAAAGATAAATTTGCATCTAATGAACAGCTTACCTCATCTCCAATAGCCATTAGCGCATACTGAGAAACTTGCTCAGTGTTGTTGGTTGGCTCCTCTTCTTCGGATGCACTTGAGTCGTCCCATATTGCTTTAAGAGCCTTCTTTTTCTTTGGTTGCTTCTTCTTTGCTAGGGGACATTCACTCTTGAGATTTTCCGGCTTCTTGCATTCGTAGAATATTATATGATCTTTCTTGGGTTTAAATTTATTTTTAGTGTCATTTTTAAATTTATTTCTTTTTATGAATTTTTTAAACTTTCTTGTCATGAGTGTCAAGTCATCATCAAAGTCCTCATCACTTGAATTTTCTTTCAAGTTGCCTTCTTCTTGAGTTCTTAGTATCATATCCTTCCTATTCTTTAGAAGGTTGTTCTCAAGCTCTTCAAGAGCAGTACAAGTTATCTCATAGGTCATTAGTGACTCGATTAGTTCTTCGAAATGAAATATTTAGAACCCCCATGATTCTAAACTGTTGAATCTCATATTTTAATGATGAAACCAATTGATAAGTATTTATGATTTGATCTATGTTTTGAGTGACGTAGGATGCTTGATCAGGATAAGACAATTAAAAAGGAAGAATCATGTTGGGCCAAAGGAAAACATATGTCGAAGATTAGGCGTCAAGCGGAGGATCAATTCGACGTATCGATAGAAGGCTTTAGGCCATGGATTCGGGCATCAAGCTAAGAAGAGTGGATATTGTGCCAAGGATATCAGTCAACTAGCCGATTGGGCAATAGGCCGCAAGAGAGGACGATGCGTCGAAGAATCGGACAAAGCGTCAATGGACCAATGACACGCTGGATAACATGATTCATGCTTAGTAATAATTGTCTAGATCAAAGTGTGTTTTTATATGTACAGGATTAACTATCATAGCAAGGCATAAAGCAAAATGAAGTCCAAGAGTCAAGAACGTGATTTCTTTGGGAGTTCGAGAGTTCGTTAGAAGTCCGGACGTTTGTCGGAAGTCTAGACGTTTGTCAGAAGTTCTATCGGAATTAACCAAGAAGTCCTGGAGCTTACCAAAAACCTCATCGGAAGTCACTAAGAAGATCATTATGAAGTCTAGGAGCTTGCTAGGAGTCCTCTAGAGCATTGCCGAGTGATCGTCGGAAGGTAACCGGAAGATTGTCGGAAGCTCACTAGAAGAAACCTAGACTTACAGACTTTATTTACCTTAGTAAATATTAAAATTCATAGTTAGCACATAATAGGGATTAAAATTGGGCTAACCCAATTAGGGGATAGTTGAGCCAAGTTTAGGTTGTGTTGGGCCAAGAGAAAGGCTTAAACAATGACCAAACAGGTGAAACAGTCGTGGCACAACCTCTGAGACTGTGTCAAGCGGTGATACCACCCAGACTCAATCTCCAAGGCTGTCTGAGCGGTGGTATCGCCTAGTGTCAGGCTGCAGGCGGTGGTATCACCTGTTGAATCTCATATTTTGATGATGACATCAATTGTCATTTGTTATCTAATCCATATATTAAGATAAGTGTGCAGGATTAACTACGATGAAAGTAAGACATACAGCAAGAGTTGCGCCAGAGTCAGGACTATGATCACGTTGGGAGTTCAAGAGCTTAACAGAAGTCCGGACGGTCGTCAGAGGTTCTACGGGAACAAATATGAGAAGTCCAGGAGCTTGCCAAAAGAAGCTCGTCAGAACTCGCCAAGTGGATCGTTGCAAGTCCAGGAGTTTGCCGGAAGTCCGTAGGAGCATCATCGGAGGACCATTGGATGTTCGCCGGAAGTTCGTTGGAAGCTCGCCGGAAGAAGTGATTGACGCACCGGAGCAAGCTATAGTAAAAGTCTTAAGAATTATCGTAGTTAGCATGATGATTAAGTTATAATTGGGAGGTGATCCCATTAACTTAATCTAGAGACAATTGGGCCCTTGAAAGAACCAAATTGGGCCGAATGGATCAACTCATTCGGACCCAGATCTCTCGCTCAGAGGTGACACCGCCTGGGTCGGTGGTGCCACCACCCAGGGCTCAGTCTCCGAGTTCTGGCTGGGCGTTGCAACCACCTCTGACAGCGGTGCAACCGCCCTAGTCAAGCGGTGGCACCGCTTGAGCTCGGTCTCCGAGCTCTGCCAGGCAGTGCAACCCCCCCTAACAAGCGATAACACTGCTCAGAGGCTCAGTCTTCGAGCCCTGTCAGACGGTGCAACCGCCCCAATCAGGCGGTGCAACCGCCAGACCATGGAATTTTGGGAATTGACTGTTTGAGCTCAGAATTTAAACTGGTTTGGTGCCTATAAATACCCCACTATTTTAGCAATGAAAGAGCAACGAAAAACCACAAAATTCATGATCTTACTCTGAGATTTTTGAGCTCAAAAGTGTTGTAATAAGCTAAAGGTTCTTCTCCCTCTTTTCTTCCAAGTTCAGATCTTTCAAGAGAGGAGAGAAAAGTTTATATGGGTTATCTCCTAAGCCCGTCAAAAGGAGTGAATCTGTAAAAGGGTGGTTGGCCTTCGCCTATTGAAGGAAAGCCTCTAGTGGACGTCGGCGACCTCATCGGTGGAGGAAGCCAGAAGTGGATGTAGGTCAAGATTGACCGAACCACTCTAAATCGCGCTGCTCTCTGGTTTGCATTTACTTTGAGCTTATTATCCTTACTACAAACCTCCTTCATAGCTTACTGCCTTCTACACTTTTACGATTGCATTTCCAAGCTCAATATTTTTCGAATCGTGTTTAGACGTAAATCGCTTTTCTCGTACGAACATCGTATTTCAGTTTGTGCTTACATTCTGATTTCCATCACAACAGCAAACTGACTTAATAGATTTGTTTTTACTGCTTCTTGCCTAATCACAAGTTAAAGTGATTTACGAATCGGCTTTTCTACTGAAATCGCTTTTACCGTACGAACATTGTATTTCAGTTTGCGCTTACATTTTGATTTCCATCATAACTGCAAACTGCCTTTATAGATTTGTTTTAACTGCTTCTTACTTGATCTTAAGTCAAAGAAATTTACGAATCGACTTTTCTACTGAAATTGGCTTTGTCGTACGAACGCAGTTTTAAACGTTGAATGTTTTCCGCAGCACTAATTCACCCCCCGCCTATTAGTGCTCTTGATCCTAACAGTTGGTATCAGAGCGGGGTTCACTCTCAAACGGATTAAAACCCAAGAGAGATGGCATATGTCGGAAACCAAGAGGGCCATTCTATTACACGTCCACCCATGTTCAATGGGACGAACTACACCTATTGGAAGACCCAAATGAGGATCTTCCTTATTTCGATGGATTTTGAACTTTGGAATCTTGCCGAAAATGGTTTTTCGAAATCTTCTCTTCCAATGATCGATTGGAACGAATTGGAGAAGAAGACTTTCGCTCTTAATGCAAAGGCTATGAATGCCTTATTTTGTGCGCTTGATAAAAATGAGTTTAATCGTGTTTCGGTTTGTGAAACCGCGTTTGATATTTGGTATATACTCAAAGTGACTTATGAAGGCACAAGTAAAGTAAAAGAGTCAAAAATCAATCTTTTGATACACTCTTTCGAACTTTTCCGAATGAAACCGAGCGAGACTATTGGCGATATGTACACCCGTTTCACGGATGTCGTCAATGGTCTAAAAGGATTCGGCAAAAGCTTTTTGACTTTGAGCTCGTAAATAAGATTCTAAGATCCCTTCCAAAGAGTTGGGACCCTAAAGTCACTGCTATTCAAGAGGCTAAAGATTTAAGCAACTTCCCTCTTGAAGAACTAATCGGGTCATTAATAACCTATGAAATGATATACAAGGCTCATGAAGAACAAGAAGACATCCTTCCAAAGAACAGAAAGGATATGGCACTTAGAACTTTAGATGACCACTTGAGAGAAAACTCAAGTGATGAGGACTGTGACGATGACTTGGCACTTCAAACAAGAAAATTCAAAAAATTCTTTAAAAGAAACAAGTCTAAAAATGATGCAAAAATAAACTTGAACCCAAAAGGGACCAAATTATTTGCTATGAGTGCAAAAAGCCGGGACACTACAATAGTGATTGTCCCTAAGCCAAGAAGAGAACATCAAAGAAGAAGGCACTCAAAGCAACATGGGATGATTCCAGCGCATCCGAAGAAGAGGAGTCCAACAATGAGCAAGTTGCTCATTACACCTTAATGGCCATCGGAGAGGAGGTAACAAGTTTAATTGATGCAGATTTATCATTTGATGAATTATTAAATGACTTCCATGATTTATTTGATGAATGCAAGATTATTAGTAGAAAATACAAATTACTAAAAAAGGAGCATGATAGTCTTAATTGTGATTTCGATAAGTTAAAGACTGAATATCATGATAGTTTAGGCTCTTGTATCAAATGTCATGATCTAGAAACTATCCAAAAGCAAAACTTGCTACTCATGGACACCTTGAAGAAATTTGAGGTTGGTAGCAAGTCTTTGAACATGATCCTTACAAATAAGGGTCACGTTCCCAAAAGAAGTGGAATCGGATTTGTGAGAAATTCTCACCAAAATCTAACCACCTTCATAAAAGGCCCCATCCTACATATTCGACACCAAAGTAAATGCAACTTTTGTTGCAAGCATGGACACAAAACGTATTATTGTCCATTCAAAAAAATTAGTCCGAACAAATTAATTTGGGTTCCTAAAGGAACCATGATAAACTCTATACAACATGACGAACAATATAGATCAACTTTTGAGGCACCCAAAAGTAAATGGGTACCTAAAAATTATTCTTTCTTGTAGAGACATACACCATCACAGATTAGGAGCAAGAGATGGTACCTTGATAGTAGATGCTCAAGGCATATGACTGGAGATCCATTTTAATTCTCTAAGCTCACTAGTATAGACGAAGGCTATGTCACCTTCGGAGACAACAACAAGGGTAAAATCATTGGCAACGGAACTAAAGGTAACAAATCCAACTTCTTTATTGAAGATGTTTTGTTAATTGATGGTTTAAAACATAATCTCTTAAGCATTAGTCAATTATGTGATAAAGGATATATTGTCAAATTCGAATCTAATGCATGCATCCTTAAAAAATCACACAACAATACATCTATGATAGCATTAAAACAAAATAACGTATACACCATTGACATCAATGATTTATGTAATGAAATGTGTTTTTCGGTTTTAAATGAGGAAGCTTAGCTATGGCATAGAAGATTAGGTCATGCTACCATGAAACTAATTACTCAAATATCATCCAAAGAACTTGTACGAAGAATTCCTCACATCAAGTTCATCAAAGATAATGTGTGTGATGCTTGTCAATTAGGAAAACAGACTAAGAGTAGTTTCAAATCTAAGAATCAAATAAGCACATCAAGGCTCTTACAATTGATCCATATGGACTTATTCGGACCAATCTCTACATCAAGCGTAGGAGGCAGCAAATACGCCCTCGTCATTGTATATGACTATAGTAGATACACATGGACTTATTTTTTGAAACACAAAAATGAATGCTTTAGATATTTCACCAAGTTTTGCAAACTTGTTCAAAATGAAAAAGGTTTTATGATTTCATCAATTCGAAGTGATCACGGTGGTGAATTTCAAAACTGTGATTTCCAAGAATTCTGTGAATCTAATAGATTCATCCACAACTTCTCTACTCCAAGAAATTCTCAACAAAATGGAGTAGTAGAAAGAAAGAATAGAAATTTACAAGAAATGGCAAGAACCATGTTGAATGAACAAAGCCTACCCAAATATTTTTGGGCCGAAGCTGTAAACACTGCATGCTATATTTTGAATAGAGTTTTAGTAAGACCCTTATTCACCAAAACTCCCTATGAGTTATGGAACAATGAAAAACCCAATGTTTCATATTTTAAAGTTTTTGGGTGTAAGTGTTTTATCTTGAATGAGAAAGATGCCTTAGGAAAATTTGATGCTAAATCCAATGAAGAAATTTTTCTTGGTTATTCTTCGGTTTCTAAAGCTTTTCGTATCTTCAGTAAAAGGCCTTTAATAATAGAAGAATCCATTCATGTTGTTTTCAATGAGATTTCCGAAATCATGAAAAATGACTTTGATGATGATGTTAATTTCGATTCTTTGAATTTAAATGAAACCCCTTCTCCAACTAGCAACTTGGATGCATCCACTTCCGAAACTTCCTTACCTAAGGACTGGAAGTACGTAGATGATCATCCTAAGAAGCTAATCCTAGGAGACACATCTAAGGGGTTCAAACACGTTCATCTTTTAAAAATTCTTGTGCCAACGCCGCTTTTCTCTCCCAAATTGAACCTAAATGTATTAACGAAGCCATGAAAGATGATTCATGGATTATCGCAATGAAAGATGAGTTAAATCAATTAGAGAGAAATGAGGTGTGGAAGCTTGTTCCTAGGCCAAATGACCAGTTATTGGATTCTTCTATTATTCGTATCTTGAGATAAAAAAACCCAATGTTTCATATTTTAAAGTTTTTGGGTGTAAGTGTTTTATCTTGAATGAGAAAGATGCCTTAGGAAAATTTGATGCTAAATCCAATGAAGGAATTTTTCTTGGTTATTCTTCGGTTTCTAAAGCTTTTCGTATCTTCAGTAAAAGGACTTTAATAATAGAAGAATCCATTCATGTTGTTTTCAATGAGATTTCCGAAATCATGAAAAATGACTTTGATGATGATGTTAATTTCGATTCTTTGAATTTAAATGAAACCCCTTCTCCAACTAGCAACTTGGATGCATCCACTTCCGAAACTTCCTTACCTAAGGACTGGAAGTATGTAGATGATCATCCTAAGAAGCTAATCCTAGGAGACACATCTAAGGGGTTCAAACACGTTCATCTTTTAAAAATTCTTGTGCCAACACCGCTTTTCTCTCCCAAATTGAACCTAAATGTATTAACGAAGCCATGAAAGATGATTCATGGATTATCGCAATGAAAGATGAGTTAAATCAATTTGAGAGGAATGAGGTGTGGAAGCTTGTTCCTAGGCCAAATGACCAGTTATTGGATTCTTCTATTATTCATATCTTGAGATAAAAAAACCCAATGTTTCATATTTTAAAGTTTTTGGGTGTAAGTGTTTTATCTTGAATGAGAAAGATGCCTTAGGAAAATTTGATGCTAAATCCAATGAAGGAATTTTTCTTAGTTATTCTTCGGTTTCTAAAGCTTTTCGTATCTTCAGTATAAGGACTTTAATAATAGAAGAATCCATTCATGTTGTTTTCAATGAGATTTCTGAAATCATAAAAAATGACTTTGATGATGATGTTAATTTCGATTCTTTGAATTTAAATGAAACCCCTTCTCCAACTAGCAACTTGGATGCATCCACTTCCGAAACTTCCTTACCTAAGGACTGGAAGTATGTAGATGATCATCCTAAGGAGCTAATCCTAGGAGACACATCTAAGGGGTTCAATCACGTTCATCTTTTGAAAATTCCTGTGCCAACGCCGCTTTTCTCTCCCAAATTGAACCTAAATGTATTGACGAAGCCATGAAAGATGATTAATGGATTATCGCAATGCAAGATGAGTTAAATCAATTTGAGAGAAATGAGGTGTGGAAGCTTGTTCCTAGGCCAAATGACCAGTTATTGGTACTAAATGGGTCTTTAGAAACAAGCAAGATGAATATGGTATCGTGGTGAGAAACAAGGCTAGACTAGTGGCCAAAGGTTTCAACCAAGAAGAAGGTATCGATTACGAAGAAACATTCGCTCCTGTGGCTAGATTAGAAGCCATAAGGATGCTCCTTGCCTATGCTAGTAATAATAATTTTAAGTTATTTCAAATGGATGTTAAAAGCGCTTTTCTAAATGGCTTTATTTCTGAAGAAGTTTATGTTGAAGAGCCTCCCGGATTTTAAAACAATAGCTTCCCTAATCATGTATTTAAATTAACCAAAGCGCTCTATAGTTTAAAACAATCCCTAAGGGCTTGGTATGATAGACTAAGTACTTTTCTTATTGAAAAAAAATTCACAAAAGGCAAGGTCGATACTACATTATTTATCAAAAATTTTGAAAATAACTTTCTCATTGTTTAGATCTATGTTGATGACATTATCTTCGGTTCTACGAATGAATCTCTTTGTGAATCTTTTGCTAAAACCATGAGTCTCGAATTTGAAATGAGTTTGATGGGAGAATTAACCTTTTTCTTAGACTTACAAATTAAGTAACTAAGCAATGGTATCTTTATTAGTCAAACTAAATATGCCCTAGATCTGCTAAATAGATTCAATATGAATAGCTCAAAAGCTGTTAACACTCCTTTGAGCACCTCCATGAAGTTGGAAGTTGATGAAAGTGGAGAAAGCTTCGATCAAAAAACTTATAGGGGTATGATAGGAAGTTTACTTTACCTCACTACAACCAGACCAGATATTCTGTTCAGTGTAGGACTTTGTGCTAGGTTTCAATCGAACCCTAAGATATCTCATCTCAAAGCGGTTAAAAGAATACTTAGATATCTTAAAGGAACCACAAATCTTGGATTATGGTAACCAAAATCCGAAAATTTTCAGTTAATTGCTCATGCTGATCCGGGTGTAGACTAGATAGAAAAAGCACATTAGGAACATATCAATTTTTGGGACATTCCCTTGTTTCCTGGTCATCTAAGAAACAAAACTCGGTTGCTCTATCAACAACTGAAGCTGAATATATTGCAGCTAGTGCATGCTGTGCACAAGTTGTGTGGATGAAAAACACCTTAGAAGATTATAAAGTCCATCTCAAAAACATTCCCATTAAATGTGATAACAAAGTGCAATATGTTTAACAAAGAATCTCATTCAACACTCAAGAACAAAACATATTGATAGTAGATATCACTTTATACGAGATCATGTTACGAACCATGATGTAATTATAGAATTCATAGATGCTAAGCATAAACTAGCTGATATTTTTACAAAACCTCTTAGTGAAGAACAATTTGATTTCATAAGGAGAGAATTAGGAATGTTGATGTGTCTGAATTCATAAACTTGTTAAAATTATTATTTAGACTTTATTGATTGAATGATCAAATCACTTAATCGCCATTACATGCCAAAAATAACATGTTGGAAATTAATACAAAAATTTTCATAAACGATGAGCTTGTCCTCATAGTTTTGCATGAAAGTGTTAAATTAAATTTTTGGCTCCAATCGGATTTCATTATTCTCTTTCGGATTTTGATTCACATCATTAATTCTTGACAAAAAAATTATCTAGCAAATTTATGGCTTTTAGACTTATCATGTGAAAAATATTGCCTTTAAGAAATAAATTTTATGATTCCTTCTTGTAAAAGGAAGATATTTTTTTGCATGGACTTTACTCACATAAATATCCTGATCCTTGTAAAGCATGCTATCAATTTGAACTACACAAATGGCTTTCCTCCTTCATGCAAAAAGAATAAGAACAAATAAAAAGGATGAAGTTTTCACTCTATGTAGATAATCTCCATATCATGGTCTTCTTGAGATGTTTGTATCCTATAAATGACGTGAACCTACTTATGGCATCACATGTATATTCAAAAGATGCTAATATCATTCTCCTTTTTGTTGATGACAAAGGGGGAGAAGTATATGAATTGATACTATAAATACCATATTATGTTGAAAGAAACAAGCATATGATTATTAATGCTATGCCATGTTTGCTATGATTGCCATATTTGCATCATATTAAGATATCAAGAACTTGCATTGTAATTTTACATGTTGATATCTTTCCATATGATAATTGCTATCATTACAACAATTCATATTTGAAATTTGAAAATGGATATCGAGTCTTGACATCATACAGTGAGATACATCATGATAGGAATCATGATGGGAGTATTGATAAGGTTAAATGACTTTAACTTATCAATACGTCTCTTGAATTCAAAGGCTTTGAATTCAAGAATGACTTATCTCGATTATGGCACATAGATAGGGGAGTTAAGGTTAACTCCGTTATCAATTGATTGTCATCATCAAAAAGGGGGAGATTATTGAATCTCGGATTTTGATGATGACATCAATTGTCATTTGTTATCTAATCCATATGTTGAGATAAGTGTGCAGGATTAACTACGATGAAAGTAAGACATGCAGCAGGAGTTGCGCCGGAGTCAGGACTATGATCACGTTGGGAGTTCGAGTGCTTGACGGAAGTCCGGATGATCGTCGGAGGTTCTACGGGAACAAATCCGAGAAGTCCAAGAGCTTGCCAAAAGAAGCTCGTCAGAACTCGCCAAGTGGATCGTCGCAAGTCCAGGAGTTTGCTGGAAGTCCGTAGGAGCATCATCGGAGGACCATCGGATGTTCGTCGAAAGTTCGCCGGAAGAAGCAATTAATGCACCGGAGCAAGCTAGGGTCAATTGGGCCCTGGAAAGAACCAAATTGGGCCGAATGGATCAACCCATTCGGACCCAGATCTCTCGCCCAGAGGTGGCACCGCTTGGGTCGGCGATGGCACTACCCAGGGCTCAGTCTCCGAGTTCTAGCTGGGCGGTGCAACCGCCTCTGACAGCGGTGCAACCGCCTTAGCTCTAGCTGGGTGGTGCAACTGCCCCAGTCAGGCGGTGGCACCACCTAAGCTCGGTCTCCGAGCTTTGCCAGGCGGTGAAACCGCCCCTGACAAGCGATGGCACTGCTCAGAGGCTCAGTCTTCGAGCCCTATCAATCGGAGCAACAGCCCCAATCAGGCGGTGCAACCGCCAGACCTCGGAATTCCGAGAATTGATAGTTTTGAGCTCGGAATTCAAACTGGTTTGGGGCCTATAAATACCCCACTCTTTCAGTAATGAAAGAGCAACAAAAAACCACCAAAATCCTGATCTTACTCTGAGATTTTTGAGCTCAAAAGTGTTGTAATAAGCTAAAGGTTCTTCTCCCTCTTTTCTTCCAAGTTCAGATCTTTCAAGAGAGGAGAGAAAAGTTTGTAAGGGTTGTCTCCTAAGCCCGTCAAAAGGAGTAAATTTGTAAAAGGGTGGTTGGCCTTCCCCTATTGAAGGAAGGCCTCTAGTGGACGTCAGCGACCTCATCGGTGGACGAAGCCAGAAGTGGATGTAGGTCAAGATTGACCGAACCACTCTAAATCGCGCTACTCTATGGTTTGCATTTACTTTGAGCTTATTATCCTTACTGTAAACCTCCTTCATAGCTTACTGCTTTCTGCGCTTTTACGATTGCGTTTCCAAGCTCAATATTTTCCGAATCTTATTTAGACGTAAATCGCTTTTCTCGTACGAACATCGTATTTCAGTTTGCGCTTACATTCTGATTTCCATCACAACAGAAAACTGCCTTAACAAATTCATTTTAACTGCTTCTTGCCTAATCACAAGTTAAAGTGATTTACGAATCAGCTTTTCTACTGAAATCGCTTTTACCGTACAAACATTGTATTTCAGTTTGCGCTTATATTCTGATTTCCATCAAAACTGCAAACTGCCTTTATAGATTTGTTTTAACTGCTTCTTACCTGATCTTAAGTCAAAGAAATTTATGAATCGACTTTTCTACTGAAATTGGCTTTGTCGTACGAACGCAGTTTTAAACGTTAAAAGTTTTCCGCTACACTAATTCACCTCCCCCCCCTCTTAGTGCTCTTGATCCTAACATCACCCAGTGTCAAGCAGCAAGCGGTGGTACTGCCAAGTGCAAGCAGTGGTACTGCCAAGTGCAAGCGGTGGTACCGCCCGTACCTTGAAATTTCGGCGGTTTGAATTTTGGGCTCCAAATTTGAATGCATTTGGGGCCTACAAATACTCATGCTATTCCTGCTAGTCATAGGTGCCCAGCAAGCCAATCACGTGAGTGATGGCACGTGTGACTTGATACAGAATCTTTTTGCTTATTATATTTTGGCATATATCACTTTATAACTATTGCATAAATGCATATATATATATATTGTGATGTCCTTGGATTTGTGCAATGGGAATCGGATCGTGATGAGATCACGATAATGAGATCGATTCACCTTTAAACACATATCCTAAATAATCCCGGTCATAGGTTTTCGAGAGGGACATCGTGATAACCGGATAGACCGGTGTCTTTGTATACCCGATCCATATGATGGATGCAGCTAGTCTCATAGCTGCTTCGTGTAGGGACACTAGAGATACAAAGATGCGGTGTGCTCATTGGAGAATGAGTTCACCGATTGATCCGATTACGGAATGCTGGATGATTGATGATGCCTTATTGTCGACAGCGATTCCAGAGTCCTAGTGGTGTATCCGGTCCTTAGACTTGAGACACCAAGGATGTCCTGTATGAGTGCTCCACTCTTTGATACCGACTTATAGGTTTGGCTGTCCCGGATCTAGTACACTGGTCATTGGGAGTGGTAGTCGACCTTACGAGGGCTATTGAGTGTCGATAGAGGATCATCCACTCGGCGTCATGAGAGGAATATCCCATGTGTTCTTGCTCGGACAAATCCACGGCCGTGGTCATTCGGGTTGAGAGAAAGAGTTCTCGGGAGAATCCGATTAGAGCGAGACTTCAGTAGAAACCATATGGGTCTAACAACACCATGCTCGATACTCTGGCCTCCGGGATATTAGATGGATGAGGGACTATAGGTACATGGTAACCGGGGACGGATAGGTCTAATGGATCGGATTCCCTTGTATCGTCGGGGACTACTACAGTAGTGGCCTAGTACGTCCAGAAGTCGATGAGTCAGTGAATTATTATAGAGATAATAATTCACCGAGTTAGAAGGAGTTTCGCGGTATGACTCATGGCCAGCTCGATATTGGGCCTAGAGGGTCACACACATATGGTAGGCATTGCGATGAGTAGAGGTTCTGATACGAGATATCCGACGGAGCCCTTGTCTTATTGGATGCAGATCCAATACCCACTAGGGAAGGACCCATTAGGGTTTAACACGGGATCTCTATAAATAGGAGGGATTCACAGCCTCATAGGCTAGAGTCTTTGCTTGCCCTTCCTATTCTCCTCTCCCTCTCCACCTCAGAGGCCTGGTGTTTTGAGGAGAGTCGTTGTAACCCTGCTGTGTGGATCACCGCTAGAAAGGAGGACGCTTGACCTCCTTTACCCTCTCCTAAGGATCTGCAAGGAAACAGGGATATACGATCTCCCTAGGTAACACAATCTCTATACGCAGTTTTGTATTTTGCGGATTTTTACGCACCAATCTTCGCACGACGACGAACATCTTTTTGGGATTCGGGGATTTTTGTTTTCTTGTTCTTCCGCTGCGCATATGATGTCGCCCCCCTTGATTTCCCAACAGTGGTATCAGAGCCAGGTTGTTCGTGCGAATGATTGGTTTTGAACTGCGTGTGTTGTGTTTAGGAAGAATATTGACGTCAAAATCGTTGACGCAAAAGCGAGGAAGGGCAGCAACAGTTGCTGCCCTCGATCTGATGCATGCAAGCGTAGCGAAGGCGGGCAACACAGGGGCTGCGTCTGCAGCAGCCGGCTGCCCTACTTGCAGCAGGCTTGCTGCCGGCCGGGCTAGCAACCCATGGTGTAGAGGGCCATGAGGCGTACGGCCCCGAAAAGGGCGGCGCCGCGCTGCAACCGCAGGGCAACGACCTGCACGACGCCGCTGCGCTGCTGGCGAAACCCCCATGGGGCGATTGGCGGGACATCACCGCCGAAGGGCCCCGGCGGCTGGCGAAGCAGCTAAGCCAGCATGGCGTGGGGGCGGCGCCGCCCCTACCATCAAGATAGCGCGGCCCGGTGGTGGCGGCCAGTAGCGGCAGCAGAAAGAGGGAATTCGGGTTTTGGGCAAAAGGACAGTTTTACCCCTGTGAATTTGAGAAATTCCAGTTTCTGTCTTTTGTCCAAATTACGAAAATACCCTTAGGAATTGAAAAATTCCCTATATGTCCCTGATTTCAGAAAAATATTAATTAATTAAAAGGTTTAGTTGATTATTATTTTTTATTATTATCTAGTAATCCTACATGATGATGATTATTTATACATGTGATGTATGATGTGTGGACGGATGATCATGGACCGTGTGATGTGTGTACTTGTGATTATTATTATTGAGGTCTGCGAACCTCCATTATATTTCTCGTTTATTGTCGGGCCTGCGTGCCTATGATTAAGTTGTAATTACATGAGTAGGCGCAGCGGGAGCGTAGATGCGATAGCGGGACCCACGAGACGGACGATCGTGATGCATGGAGATGCATCAAGATGTCGACGAAACCGACGAGGACGAGATGAACGATCACAAGGCATGGAGATGCACCGTTGCACACATAGATCTTGATGTGAGTGATTAGGCCTACTGGCTCGGGCCTAATCATATTAGGTTGTGGTCCATGATCATCTGATGTGATTGCTTATACACATACTAGATATGTATATATATTTGCATGCGATGTAGATATATATTAAATATGTATATGTGTGACATGTCATATTAGGAGACCAAATTATAGAAACATCTCTCGATAATATTAAGTCGGTAAGCGCGGAGGCAATTAGATTGACCCCGTGGCCTTCCATCGTTATGAGTAGGAACCGATTTCCGGTGTAGGTTGAGTTGGTCGAGTCCCTCGAGACTCACCTATATCGCGATTCGCTATCTTGCTTTACGACATAGAGATGTCACCGGTGACCCGAGGACATGGTATGCTTGGTCGAGTCCCTCGAGGGTATATCATCAAATCGAGACTCATCTTGTAACGAAGGTGTTGACTTAACCGAGCATCATGGTTGGTCGAGTCCCTCAAGGCCATGGTGATTGGAGGCCGAACAGGGGACGGGAATCACAAGGAGTTGTGATCGACAAGAGTTGCCTACCTTTTAGGCTTAGTGTGATTGGTCGAGTCCCTCGAGGTTACACTAAGACGCGATTGGATCTGATCCCCACTAGAAGTCTCCATTTGGAGACTTCCGTTTCACATCTTTGAGGGTGTCGCGTGACTCGTTAGTAAAATAGTGGGAGCATATTAAGATAGAAGTCCATATCTTGATAGTTTATTTCTTGCAAAATCTGCATGTTATTCATTTACGCTACATCTTTATTTTGAAAAAATGTCGCTTTCAAATCCCTTTACGTGGCATACTTGATGTCAACCGCCTTCTTGGTCCAAATTATACGCATTGGCTCCGTAACTTGAGAATTGTTCTCACGGAGGAGAAAATCGTGTCGTCCTTGATCTGATGATGCCTCACCTTTGAAGAAGGGGCAAGCGAGGATGAGATCGCTAAGCTACGAAGTACATTGATGACTCCACTCTTGCTCAAGATACTATATGTTGGGCTCTATGACTCGAGTTATAGAGACAACATGAAAAGATGGATGCCGGATCCATTCTCCTACATGTCCGAAAATTGTTTGAGGAACAGGGGAAGGACTCAACGATATGAGATATCTCAAAGCCTTTTTTTCAAGCTAGGATGGTGAGGGGACACGGTTCAGAATCATGTCCTAAAGATGATTGAGTGGATAGAGCAACTCACAGGTCTAGGAATGGTCCTAGAGGATAACTTGTGTGTGAACATTGTGCTTCAGTCCCTACCAGATTCCTTTTCACAGTTCATAATGAATTTTAATATGAACAAGCTTGAGGTGACTCTCCTAGAACTCCTCAATATGTTGAGGGAGGCAGAGAGTACTATTATGAAAGAGAAGCCAGTTCTCTACACTAGTGAGACCAGAAAGAAAAGGAAAGCAGAAAGGTCCTTTAAGAAGGGAAAGGGCAAGGGCAAACAAGGTAAAGCAAAGGTTGCTAAGAAAGACCCAACAAAGGACAAAGGCCGCTTCTTTGTGGTAAAGATGGGCATTGGAAGAGAAACTGCAAAGAGTACCTTGCAGAAAGGGCTTAAACAAAAGCTTGATGAAGCTTCAGGGGTACATTCATGATCAGTCTCCATTTGTCGGACTCTTATGATAACACATGGGTATTAGATACCCGGTAGTGCTTATCATATATGCAATTCGTTATTGAGGTTACGGCAAGGCCTAGGAGACTACTGAGAGGCGAGATGGACCTCAAGATGGGTAATGGACCAAAAGTTGCTGTATTAGCTGTTGGCGAGGTCGCCCTACATCTGCCTAGTGGAGCTTTTATTGCATTAGATGCATGTTATTATGTTCATTCTATTATCAAAAACATTATCTCCATTTCATGTTTAATAGTTAGTGGATATAAATTTGTTTTTGAGAACAATGGTTGTTCGATATTATTAGATGATAAGATCATCACGAAAGGAACATTGCATAATGGTTTATTTATGTTAGACACCACTCCACATATCATGAATGTAAATGTGTCCAAAAGGAAACGATATGAGTTGAAAAGTGCATACTGTGGCATTGTAGGCTAGGTCACATCCATGAAAGAAGGATTCAAAAAGTTGCTAAATGATGGATATCTAGATCCATTCGACTATGTGTCATATCGACTTGTGAGCCTTGCATTAAGTGGAAAACTCGACCAAATCTCCATTTAGTAGAGGCGGAGAGAGCCAATGAGTTGTTGGAACTCATACATAGTGATGTATGTGGACCCATGTCAACTCATGCCATTGGAGGTTACTCCTACTTCATTACATTTTCGATGACTTCTCAAGGTATGGATATGTGTACTTAATGAAGTACAAGTCTGAGGCTTTTGAGAAATTCAGAGAGTATAAGAATGAGGTGGAGAACCAGACTGGAAAGAGTATCAAAACTTTTCGATCAGATCGAGGAGGTGAATACTTAAGTACAGAGTTTACTCAGTTCCTCAAGGACCATGGGATATTATCCAAATGGACTCCTCCTTATACACCTCAGCTCAATGGTTTCTCTGAAAGGAGAAATCGTACATTATTAGATATGGTACGGTCCATGATGAGTTTATTTGACCTACCCATCTCATTCCGGGGATATGCCCTAGAAAACCGTAGCTTACCTACCAACAGAGTTCCAACTAAGTGGTAGTGTCTACACCATATGAGGTATGGAAAGGGAAGAAGCCTGATCTTAAGGTTGTTAAGATCTGGGGCTGCCCTGCCCATGTTAGAAGACACAACCCCGATAAGTTAGAATCAAGGACAGAGCGATGCAAATTTGTGGGATACCCTAAGGAAACTTGTGGGTATTATTTCTATCATCTCGTGGACCAAAAGGTCTTTGTAGCTAAGAGAGTAGTGTTCCTTGAGAAGGAACACATTCTTGACGGAGATAGTGGGAGAATGATAGAATTGAGCGAGGTTGGAGAACCAAGCTCAAGCACCACTCTGCCCGAAATGCGTTCGGTACCTAATACACAAGTATCAACTTTACGCAGTCCGATAGAGTATCCCATCCTCCGAGAGATATGTGGGACATATTAGAGCAGAGGATGTAGAGGATATTGATCCTCAGGACCCACGAGGAGGCTATTATGAGTATATAGACTCGGGAAGTGGAAAGAAGCCATGAATTTCGAGATGGATTCTATGTACTCCAATAAGGTTTGGAACCTAGTTGATGCCGAGAAGGTATTATACCCATCGGTTGCAAGTGGATCTTTAAGAAAAAGATGGGAGTAGATGGAAAGGTAGAGACCTATAAAGCAAGGCTAGTGGCTAAGGGGTATCGTCAAAGGCAAGGTGTTGACTACTTGATTTAAAACTTTCTCACCGTAGCAATGCTAAAATCCATCGAAATTCTATTGGCTATTGCAGCACACTATGATTATGAGATCTGGCAGATGGATGTGAAAACCGCATTCCTTAATGGGAACCTCGAGGAGGAGGTGTATATGATGCAACCTGAGGGATTCGTGTCCAAGAACTGCCCAGATAAGATGTGTAGGTTGCTTAGATCCATTTATGGACTAAAGCAAGCTTCCCGAAGTTGGAACATAAGATTTGATGAGGCAATCAGATCTTATGACTTCGTTAAGAACGAAGATGAGCCTTGTGTATATAGAAAGGTAAGTGGGAGCGCTATCACCTTTTTGATGTTATATGTGGATGACATCATCATCATTGGGAATGACATAGGAATGCTGTCCACAATAAAGGATTGGTTATCTAGACACTTCTCCATGAAGGACTTAGGGGAAGCATCTTATATCTTGGGGATTAGAATCTATAGAGATAGATCCAAGAGGATGCTTGGCTTGTCCCAGTCCAGGTACATAGAAACTATTGTCAAAAGGTTTGGTATGGAAAATTCCAAGAGAGGTCTCATACCGATGAGACATGGGATATCGCTTTCTACGAGTATGTCCCCAAAGACTCCAGAAGAAAGGGCGAACATGGATATGATACCTTATGCCTCAGCAATAGGGTCTATCATGTATGCCATGCTATGTACTAGGCCTAATATAGCGCATGCTCTGTGTGTCACGAGCAGGTATCAGGCGGATCCAGGCTTGGAGCACTGGAAAGCAGTAAAGTGTATCCTTAAGTACTTGAGAAAGACTAAGGATCTTTTACTAGTATATGGAGTTAATAGCCTTAAGGTTGAAGGCTACACTGACTCAAGTTTTCAGTCTGATGTCGATGATAGCAAGTCGAATTCAGGGTATGTGTACACCTTGAATGGAGGAGCAGTGTGCTGACAGAGTTCCAAGCAAGATACCACTGCTGACTCAACCACAGAGGCAGAGTACATTGCTGCATCAGATGCAGCAAAGGAGGGAGTCTGGTTGAAGAAGTTCATCACAGATTTGGGAGTCGATACAGATAGCGTCAAGTCGACTTCCTTATATTGCGACAACTATGGGATGATTACTCAAATAAGAGAACCCGGGTCTCATCAGAAGTGTTCTGAGGAGGTTCCAGCTTATAAGAAAGATCGTAACTTGAGGAGATGTAGCAGTTGAAAGAGTTCCATCCGAAGATAACATTGCAGATCCACTAACAAAGCCATTGTCTCATTTTGTCTTTGAGCGTCACAAGGGTCTGATGGGGATCAGACACATAGGTGATTGGCTTTAGGTCAAGTGGGAGATTGCTAGTCATAGGTGCCCAGCAAGCCAATCACGTGAGTGATGGCACGTTTAACTTGATACAGAATCTTTTTGCTTATTATATTTTGGCGTATATCACTTTATAACTATTGCATAAATGCATATATATATATTGTGATGTCCTTGGATTTGTGCAATGGGAATCGGATCGTGATGAGATCACGATAATGAGATCGATTCACCTTTAAACACATATCCTAAATAATCCCGGTCATAGGTTACTCGAGAGGGACATCGTGATAACCGGATAGACTGGTATGCTGTATACCCGTCCATATGATGGATGCAGCTTGTCTCATAGCTACTCGTATAGGGACACTAGGGATACAGTACAGGTGCTCATTGTAGAATGAGTTCACTGATTGATCCGCTTACAGAATGCTGGATGGTTGATGATGCCTTATTGTCAGACAGCAATTCCGTAGTCCTAGTGGTGTATCTGGTCCTTAGACTTGAGACACCAAGGATGTCCTGTATGAGTACTCCACTCTTTGATACCAGACTTATAGGTTTGGCTGTCCCCGATCTAGTACAGCTGGTCATTGGGAGTGGTAGTCGACCTTACGAGGGCTATTGAGTGTCGACAGAGGATCATCCACTCTCGGTATCATGAGAGGAATATCCCATGTGTTCTTGCTCAGACAAATCCCTGGCCAGGGTCATTCGGGTTGAGAGAGAAAGAGTTCTCCGGGAGAATCCGATTAGAGCGAGACTCGAGTAGAAACCGTATGGGTCTAACAACACCATGCTCGATATACGGTCTCGGGATATTAGATGGATGAGGGACTATAGGTACATGGTGGCGAGGACGGACAGGTCCAATGGATTGGATTCCCTCAGATCGTCGGGGACTACGGCGTAGTGGCCTGAAAGCACGTCCAGTAGTCGATGAGTCGAGTGAATTAATCAGAGATAATAATTCACTTTGAGTTAGAAGGAGTTCGAGATAGGTATGACTCACGGCCCATTTCGATATTGGGCCTAGAGGGTCACACACATATGGTAGGCATTGCTATGAGTAGAGGTTGGGATATGAGATATCCGACGGAGCCCCTTGTCTTATTGGATGCAGATCCAATACCCACTAGGGAAGGACCCATTAGGGTTTGACACGGGATCTCTATAAATAGGAGGGATTCACAGCCTCATAGGCTAGAGTCTTTGCTTGCCTTTCCTATTCTCCTCTCCCCTCTCCACCTCGAGGAGGCCTGGAGTTTTGAGGAGGGTCGCCGCCAAACCCTACTTTGTATGGATCACCGCTAGAGAGGAGGATGCTTGACCTCCTTCACCCTCTCCTAAGGATCTGCAAGGAAATAGGGATATACGATCTCCCTAGGTAACACAATCTCTATACGCAGTTTTGTGTTTTGCGGATTTTTGCGCACCAATCTTCGCACGACGACGAACATCTTTTTGGGAATCTGGGATTTTTGTTTTTCTTGTTCTTCTGCTGCGCATATGATATCGCCCCCATGATTTCCCAATAGGAAGATCGATAGTGGATACTGGTGGCCTCGACGAAAGAGGAATCAGCGTAGTGGATGTAGGTCATGATGACCGAACCACTATTAAAATCTAGTTTGCTTTACTTTGAGCAATTTACTTTAAACTACAAACTACCTTCTCATTACTTGCTATGCTCCTCTTATTGCTTTTAAAGTTAAGCATTTTCGAAATCGGTTATATCATATGAAACGAAAATTTTTTTCGTAACCGACGTGATTTGGCTACTCCACTAATTCACCCCCCCCCCCTCTTAGTGCCCACTTGTTCCTAACAAGACTTTCGTTATTGAAGTCGATGCTTCTAGAGTTAGAATTGGTGTTGTACTAATGCAAGATGGCCACCCCCTTGCTTATAATAGTAAGGCATTATCTCATTCCCATCTCAAAATGACTATTTATGACAAGGAGATGCTCGCGATTGTGCATGCGGTGGCCAAATGGAGATCGTACTTGATCGAGCGATGCTTTCAAATCAAGACCGACCATAAAAGCCTAAAATATTTCTTGGAGTAGAAGATATCTTCCCCCGAGCAACAAAAATAGGTAACAAAGCTTCTTGGATATGATTATGAAATAACTTACAAAGAGGGAAAAGAGAATATTATTACAGATACGCTTTTACGACTATCCAAGCAAGCTGAATTTTCGGCCATTTCAGTTTTGACTAGCAACATCCCTAAGGATATTAAGAGTGAATGGTAGAATGATCCAAATACTAGTAAGATTATAAAAAAAAAAAATTGGAGGAAGCACCAAGCTTTGTGGCTCATTACAATTAGGACTAAAAAGAATTACGCTATAAGGGCATTAAATTGGAAAGGAGTCCGGTGTATCACCCGTAAACCGATAGCCAAATGGAAGTGGTAAATAGGTGCTTGGAGATAGCCCAAAGTCACCCACCAAATTTGACTACCCAATGAAAACTGTATACCTAGTCGAGTGCCATTATTAATCGACGGATCGTGACTCAACGACGATGACCCATTACTGAAGTGCTAATATAGTGGACAAACTTACTAGCAGAAGGTGCCACTTGGGAGAACTATGATGACTTGAAGATCAAATTCTCAGAATTTATATATTATCAGCCTTAAGGACAAGGCTGATTTGAAGAGGGTAGGTCTATTAGGACTCTAGCTAGGAGAGTCCTAATTGAGAGGGGCATTCATATAAAATCTACCTAAGCTGACCCCTATTAAAGAGGTGAAGAGGTCGGCTAGGGTTTGGAGGTTATTTCTAATAGAAGAATTATGAGTTGTAAAGGAATAGGAGTCTTGAGTAGGAGTCCTATTATGAGTCTTGAGTAGGAGTCTTAATTGCGTATGAGTCCTATTAGGAGTTATGATTTAGAAACCCTAGAAATAGCCATGTATTCTTCTTCTTGTGTTAAGCAATATATTATTGAATCTCGTATTTTGATGATGAAACCACTTGATATATGTTTATGTTTTAATCTGCGTTTTGAGTGACGTAAGATGCTTCGATCAGGAGGAGATAATTAAAGCAGAAAAAATCATGTTGTGTCAGAGGAACATGTCAGAAGATTGGACGTCAGGCCGGTGGATCGGTCGACGTATCGACAGAAGGCTTTGGGCCATGAACTTGAGCATCGGGCCAAGAAGAGCGGGTATTGCACTATGGATATCAGAGTTGCGGAGTCAACTAGCCGATTGGGCAATAGACCGATTGGTAATAGGCACCAAGGAGAGGACAATGCACCAAAGAATCGGACGAAGCATCGAGGGACCAATGACATGCTAGACAACTTAGTTAATTACTTATGATTAATTGTCTCAATCAAAGTTTTGTTTTACTTGTACACGATTACCTACGTTGGAAGTAAGACATGCAGTAGGAGTTGCGCTGGATTCAAGACCATGATTACGTTGGGAGTTCAAGAGTTCGACGGAAGTCCGAATGGTCGTCGGAGGTTCAGCGGGAACAAATTTGAGAAGTCCTAGAGCTTGCGAAAAGAAGCTCATTGAAACTCGCCAAGTGGATCGTCACAAGTCCAAGATTTGCCGGAAGTTTGCAGGAGCATCACCGAGGGTTCATCGGATTATCGACGGAAGTTCGCCGGAAGCTCGCCGGAAGAAGCGATTGGCGCACCAGAGCAAGTTGCAGTAAATATCTTAATAAATATCGTAGTTAACACTATGATTAAGTTAGAAATGGGAGGTGATCCCATTAACTTAATCTTGGGGCAATTGGGCCCTTGACATACCAAAATTGGGTCGAATGGATCAGCCCATTCGGACCCAGATTTCTTGGCCAGCGGTGGCACCGCCTAGAGCTCAATCTCCAAGCAAGATTGGGCGGTGCAACCGTCGCTGACAGGCGATGGAACTGCTTGAGCTCGGTCTCCGAGCTCTGCCAAGCGGTGCAACCACCCCAGTCAAGTAGTGGCACCACCTAGGCTTAGTCTCCGAGCGAGAATGGGCAGTGGAACCGCCCCTATTAGGCGGTGGCACCGCCTAGAGGCTCAATCTCCGAGCTTTGCCAAACGGTGCAACCGCCCCAAACAGGAGGTGGCACCGCCCAGAAGCTTAGTCTCTGAGCTTTTCCAAGTAGTGCAACCGCCCCAAATAGGCGGTGGCACCGCCCAAAGGCTCAGTCTCCGAGTTCTGCCAGGCGGTGCCACCGCCAGACCCCGGAATTCCGGGATATGACAATTTTGAGCTCCAAATTCAAACTGGTTTAGGGTCTATAAATACCCCTCTCATCCCTGGTTAATTTACACAAGCATAGAGAGATTAAAAGAGAGAAAATGTTGCTGTAATCTCTAGAATTTTCCTCCTCTAAATTCTAAGTGTTAGAATTCTGTTTGGAGAGGAGAGTGAGTGCTTGTAAGGGTTGTCTCTTAAACCCGGTAAAAGGAGAAGAGGGGTGTAAGAAGGAGGTTGATCTTCGCCTAGTAAAGGAAGATCATTAGTGGATGCCGGTGGCCTCGATGGAAGAGGAATCGGAGGAGTGGATGTAGGTCACGATTGACCGAACCACTATAAACTCCCGTCTTCTCTGGTTTGCATTTTATTTCCTGCTATTACCGTACTGCAAATCCCTTCAATAGCTTACCACCTTCAATACATTTATGTATACTTTCAAGCTAAGTTTTCGAAATCAGTTTTATGTCAGAAATAGTTTTTATCGTACGAGAGATTTGACAAAGTTGACGTGTTTTTCTGCCTTTGAGCAACAACTTGGAGGGAAGAACCCCTATGAAGTTCTAAGGAGGCCGATCCCCTAAAGAGATTAACCCTAAGTTTAGAATCTATAGGGGTTCTAACTTCTTTCCATAGTTTTCACAAAATTACAGTAGTATCCTGTTAAACCGAGAATGTCACGTAGCGATTTTATGTTCCTCGAGGTCGGCCAGTTCTGCATTGCTTTAATTTTGGAGGGGTCTATCGTCATACCTTCCTCTGATATGATATGCTAAAGATATTCCACCTTATGTTGAAGAAAGCTGCACTTTGATTTTTTGACAAAACGAACATGTTCTCCCTTTAATTCATCAATCAATTTATCTACTACTAGAATAGGGTATTTTTCCTTGATGGTTATGCTATTGAGAGCTTGATAATCAACGCATATTCGCTATGTTCCATCTTTCTTTCGTACAAGGAGCACCGGTGAAGAGTAGGGGCTATAACTTGGCCGAATAACTCCTATTTCAAATATCTCTTTTACAATCCTTTCTATTTAATCTTTCTAGAGACGTAGATACCAATATAGCCGAGTATTTGCTGGAGGCTTGCCCAGAAGAATCAGTATAAAATGATCATGCCGATTGGTAGGAGATTGGTTGCGCAGTTCGTCAAATATATCTAAAAATTTAGCAAGCAAAGGAAGCAGGTTTGGGTCTTTAAATTTTGTTAGCTCTTCCTTAGTTTGCTGCTCATGTTGTACCAAAAAGCCACTGCATACTTTATGCAAAACCTTCTTCATTCATTGTGTGTAAATTGTCATTATGTCGCCCCCACATTTCCCAATATCATCTGTTTCCCCTTACTATAAAATTTCATAATTAGTTTCACAAAGTTCTAAGAAATATTACTTAATGTCATCAGCAATTCGATGCCAAGCACAGCCTTATAATTATCTAGAGGGAGGAGGAAGAAATATGTAATTATCTCTTGGTCCTGTAGCAATAGTTTCACCCGCGGACACCTATGATCACACTTCAAAATTCGTCCGTTTGTAACCTTAACGTCAAACCTGCAGCAATTCTTGATAGATAAGGCCATCCAAACAATAACTTTGCTGCTCATAAAATTATTAGTGCTCCTGGTGTCAATAAGAATGGTGATAGGTTGTTGTTTCAAAAGTCCTCCCACTTTTATCATTTGCGGGTTCCCGTAACCGGCTGCTGTTCTTCATCTGTGACCTCTTCCTTATGCTCCTGTACCTCTCTTCTATGCCTTCAAGAGGTTCAATCAGTAGGAAGTGGCCCCTTTTGCAGTGATGATCGTGGTTCCATGGTTCATCATAATGCCAACAATGACCCTTTGCTAATCGGTCACGTAGTTCTTTTCTTGTCAATTTTTTTGGCAGCGAAGGACAGCTGGGAGCCTAAGGAGGTTTATATACCATGGGCCTAGGAGAGGTTCTCATCCTCTGAGCATCTTGGTTAAACATTTTTTCTTCTATTCGGGTGAAAGAAATTGCAACTGTCACAGTATGGGGCTTCCGCGCCTTAACCTCCCCTTTTATCTTTGGCTTGAGTCCATTGATGAATGTTCCTAACAATTGATGGTCAGTCCAATCACGAGTAAGGTAGGATGGCTTCTCAAACCTGGTTTGGTACTCTTGAATTGTAGAGGTTTGTTGAATTTTTGTGAGTTGGCCATCGATATTTTCATACTCCGTAGGTCCAAAACGATTCAGTAGTGCGTTCTTAAATTGATTCTACGTTGGAGCCCCATGATTATATTCCAGCCAGTTGTACCATTGAATAGCATCTCCTTCATGGTGAATAATAGCAATTTCTACCATAGCATCATCTGATGTTCGATAGTAGCAAAAGTAACGTTCGACGTGCGAAATCCACCCCGTTGGGTCTCCTTCTTCCCATCGTGGGAAGTCCACCCTCATGCATCACTAAAGCATGTCCGAGGGTTGTCCCTCCTTCTCTGGAGGTCTTTCTAAACTCTCTCATCACTGAAATTTAGTTGGACTCAGTAGTTGTCCAATTTTGAATTATGCAAACAAAGCACACAATTTGTCCTCAAAGCGCGATTCAAGCCGTGATTCAATTCGAGATTCTAATGCTTCAAATTTGGCATCAATTAGGTCTTGAGAAGCCATAGCATATGTCTATAGATTAGATATGTCCCTATCTCTTTTTTGTTGACGGGTTAATGCCAAGGGTGGTTGAAGGTTTGGGAAAATTGAGGATCATAAAAAGGTATTTTGATAGGATTTTACATCTAAAATATAGCAGTTTGGACATAAAAGGTCAGTTGTTTATATTGAGAATTTTTTGACAAATCCAAAGAAAAATCTGCTGTTAGGAAGTGTCAAAGTTGTTATAAAAATTTCATAGAGATTTAGATAGAAAAAATGTCGTAGCAAGATCAAACAAATTGTGCTATGGAGCTGGAATTCTACAGTGCATCTTTCATCGTAGAGATGAAAACTTTGCAACAAAAAGTTTATGTAGCAATATAGGAACAACTTTTTTAGATTTTTGAATAAGGGTAACTAAATTATAGCAGCAGTAAGGTAGGAAACCAGAACTTGTTGCAATTCACAATGAGATCAAAGGATGATCCATGTAGTGGAGATGATGATGGAATTGACGACGATATTTTAAGCAATTGTGGGAATTGCTTTGGGTGGCTATAGAGGGTCTTAGGATCAAGAGTAGTACTAAGAGGGGGGGGTGAATTAGTGCAGCGAAGAAAAGCATTGATTCAAAAAAAAAATTTGTTTTGATTCGATCCGTTCCGGAAAGAAATTGAACTTGAATGCTTTTGTAAAAGTGTAAAGAGAAGATTAAGGAAGTTTGCAGTAATGTAAATTGCAAAATTAAAAAGCAAACCAGAATTTAGAATGGTTCGGTCATTGTGAAATACATCCACTTCTAATTCCTCCTCCGTCAAGTTCATCGATGCCCACTAATGGGTTTTCTTCAATAGGCGAAGACCAACCACATCTTTACAGTGCTTTCTCCTTTTCACAAGTTTAGGAGATAACCCTTACAAGACTCACACATCTCTTGAATGATCTCAACACATAGAAAGGGAGGAGGAGGACTCTAGCACTTTTATAACAATTACACTTCAAAGACTCAAGATTATGATAATACTTTTGTACCCTTTTATGCAGAAAAGGGTAGGATATTTATAGGCCCCAATGGCTTCAAAATTAGAGTCAGAAAGTGTCATATCCTCAGTTTTCGGGGTACTGGCAATACCATTGCCTGACATTTGACACTGAGCAGTACGACCACCTGATAGAGTTCGAAGACCGAGCTTTGGCAGTACCATCGCCTGACAGCATTAACTATCATCGGAGCCACCACCTGATAGGGGTAATACCACTGCCCAGAACTCTTAGGAGACCGAGTCCCAAGTGGTGCCACCGCCAGCCCTAGCGGTGCCACTGCCAGCCATGCTTTCAAGTGCTGAATGGGCTATTCAATCCAGCCCAATTCAGCCCTATTAAGGGCCTAGTTGGCCCTTAACTAAGTTAGTAGGATTAACTCCCAATCTTAACTTAATTTATGGTCTAACTACAATAATTAAGACATTTGATAAGGTATTCTTTTTCTGGCATGTCAATTGTTCTTCCGGGGAGCTTCCGGCGAGCTTCCGATAAACTTTCGACAATCCCTCGACATTGTTCCAACAAACTCCCAGTAAGCTCATGGACTTTATGATGATCTTTTTGGCGAGTTCAGACAAGCTTCCATAGCAAGCTCTTGGACTTCTCGATCAGTTCCAGCAAAGCTACCGATGAATGTTCGAATTTCCAACAAACTCCAGAACTCCCACCGAAGTCTCGATCTTGACTCCGACACAACACCTACTTTATGTCTTACTGCTATTGTAGTTATTCCTACATACTTTTCGCAATATATATATTAGATCAAACAATTTACTAATTGATTTCATCATCAAAATCCGAGATTCAACAATCTCCCTCTTTTTGATGATGATAATCAATTGATGACGGAGTTAACCTTAACTCCCCCTATCTATATGTCATACTTAAGAAAATACATTCTTGAATTCAAGGCCTCTGAATTCAAGTATCAAGCCAATAAGTTAAGTTTATTTAAACTTATCAATATGCATATCATTATACTTATCATGATTTACCAATTCTAATTATGATACCACGTATTTCTCAAAATGATGTCAAGGCATAACATCCATTATCAAGACCAATGATAATCAATCATCATTTACAAATTTCGAATATAAAATTTAACAAGATGATAATTCTTGATAAAAGATAACAATTCATCAATTCATGGCAAGATGGCAAATTATCAATTGTAAAATACCAAGTTATGCTCATGATATCTTATCATAATGAAAGACATTTATCAAGTATTCATGAAACATTTCAAGCATTTGTGATGTGTTACAATCTTCATTTTGATATGATTCAAATGATAAGCATATAAGATGACATCAATTTATCATATTTTGGTATCATTTCCTCCCCTTTGTCATCAATAAAAGGGAGAACAATTCAACAATTCAAGTGTGGTAAAAATTCAAGCAAGTTTTATACTAGTTTAACCAATCGATATTGCTTCATTGCATGGTAACATTCAAAAGTTCTCAACATTAAAGAGAGAGATTCCATCAACTTCTTCCCCTTTGCCATCAAAACATTGTATAAAGAAGGAAAGTGAGGAGGGAATCTATTAAGAACCAAATTTATGAAATGATTTGAATCAAGTCAAAAACAATAAACGAGTTTCATTAAATCATGCTTCAATTTTAACAAAGAGAAGGGATTCATAAAAAGGATCAAGATATTTATGTGAAATCAAATCCTCATTCTTGCAAGTGATCATCTCATACTAAAATAAAAATTCTTCCTTCAAGAGAAGAGTAAGGAAGAATTCATTGAAAGAATCATCATATGAAGGATAAAAGAAATTCCATGAATAAACCTTCATAATGAGATTAGCATCAAATCCATTTCTCATTAAAAATTCATAAGAGTAAAATTCGCGAGAGATGCATTTGTCAATGAATTCCATGTATCAAACATCATTAAGTTCTTTATGAAATAAATTTGATACTTAGTAGATTCATATTTTGGATTTTATGAAAGCCTTATTTATGAAATAATTTCATAAAAGCTTTAAAGAATTGAGAAAGTCTGGAGAAGATATACATCAAATTAATGCATTTGGACAGTTTAACATTCCTAACTCCCGTCTAATAAAATCAAATTATTTTTCACTTAAAATTTTATAAAGATGTCATCTAATTGATATTTCGTATTAATAAACTCTAATATTACATTATAATTATTGTCATGATCTTGTATAAAGTGATGCCTAATATTAATATGTTTAGTTATAGAGTATTGAATAGGATTTTTCGTTAAACATATTGCACTCGTGTTATCACATTTTTTGGGAATGTTCTTAAGGTGAATCTTATTATCTTCTAATGTATTTTTTATCTATACTACGTGTGCACAACATGCACTAGCCACTATGCATTTGGCTTCAGTTGTGGATAGTGCAACTAAGTTTTGCTTCATGGAAGACAAAGAGACAAGTGCATTACTTAAGAATTGATATATTCCGGATGTACTTTTTCTATCTATTCTACATCCAGTAAAATTCACATCAGCATAAGCAATTAGTTCAAAGTTCTCGGATTTTGGATACCATAATCCTAGATTAGTGGTTCCTTTAAGATATCTAAGAATTCTTTTAACTTCTTTAAGATGAGATATCTTAGGATTAGATTGAAATCTAGCACATAGTCCTACACTAAACTTGATGTCCGATCTAGTTGTAGTGAGGAACAGTAAACTATCTATCATACCCCTATAAGCTTTTTGATCAAATCTTTCTCCACTTTCGTCAATGTTTAACTTAGTGGAGGTACTCATTGGAGTGTTGATAGCCTTCGAACTATCCATATTAAATCTTTTTAGTAAGTCTAAAGCATATTTTGTTTGACTAAGAAAAATACTACTACTAAGTTGTTTAATTTGTAAGCCTGAAAAGAAGGTTAGCTCACCCATTAAGCTCATTTCAAACTCTTGGCTTATACTTTTGACAAATAATTCACATAAAGATTCATTTATAGAACCAAAAATAATATCATCAATATAAATTTGAACAATCAGAAAATAATTTTAATTTTTTTAATAAATAATGTGGTATCGACCTTGCATTTAAAAAAATTATTTTGGATAAGAAATAAGCTAAGTCTCTCATACCAAGCCCTTGGGGCTTGTTTCAATCCATAGAGAGCTTTAGTCAATTTAAACACATGATTAGGGAGATTATCATTATTAAATCTAGGAGTTGTTCAATATAAACTTTTTCAGAAATAAAATCATTAAGAAAAGTACTTTTAACATCAATTTGAAATAACTTAAAATTATTACTACTAGCATAGGCAAGGAGCATCCTTATGACTTCTAATCGTGCCACAAGAGCGATAGTTTCTTCATAATCGATATCTTCTTCTTGGTTCAAACCCTTGGCAGCTAATCTAGCCTTGTTTCTAACCATGATACTAAATTCATCTTGTTTCTAATGACCCATTTAGTACCAATAAATAAATGGTCATTTAGCCTCGAAATAAACTTCCACACTTCATTTCTCTCAAATTGATTCAACTCTATTGTATTGTAATAACCCATGAATCATCTTTCAAGGCCTTATCAATACATTTAGGTTCAATATGGGAGAAAAAAGCGATGTTGACACAAAAATTATTACGAGAGGAACGAGTTTGATCCTCTTTTGATGTGTCTCCTACGATTAGCTCCTTAAGATGAGTATCTACAGACTTCCATTCCTTAGATAAAGATGTTTTGAAAGAAGATGTATCCAAGTTGCTAGATGGATAAAGGGTTTTATTTAAATTCAAAGCATCAAAATTAATATCATCATCAAAATCAATTTTCTTAACTTCGACAACTTTATAAAAAACAACATGAATAGATTCTTCTATAACCAAAGTACTTTTGTTAAAGATATGAAAGGCCTTAGAAATATAATAATAGCCAAGAAAAATCCCTTTATCGAATTTTGCATCAAACTTTCCTAAGGCATCTTTTTCATTCAAGATAAAACATTTACAGCCAAAAACATTTAAATATGAAAAGTTAGGTTTTTTGTTGTTCTATAACTCATAAGGAGTTTTAAAAAGTAATGGTCTTACTAGAACCCTACTCATGACATAGCATGCCATATTTATGGCTTCGGGACAAAAATATTTGGGTAGGTTATGTTCATTTAACATAGTTCTAGTAATTTCTTGTAAGTTTCTATTTTTTCTTTCTACTACTCTATTTTATGGAGGATTTCTTGGAGTTGAAAAATTATGATTTATCCATTAGATTCATAAATTCTTGGAAATCACAGTTTTGAAATTCACCACCATGATGTTAGGACTCTAGCTATGAGAGTCATAATAGAGATGGGCATTCATGTAAAACCTACCTAAGCTGACCCCTATTAAAGAATTGAAGAGGCTGACTAAGGTTAGGAGATTATTTCTTATAGAAGAATTAGGTATTGTAAAGGAATAGGAGTCTTGAATATGAGTCATATTAGGAGTTGTTAAAAGTAGAAGTCTTGAGTAGGAGTCCTATTAGGAGTTAGGATTTGGAAGCCCTATAAATAGCCATATATTCTTCCTCTTTCGATAAGTAATAGATGAATATTTTCTGCAGCCTTTGAGTAGTAACTTGGAGAGAGGAACCCCTATAGAGTTCCAAGGTGGTTGATCGCCTAAAGAGATCAACCCTAAGTTTAGAAACTACAAGGGTTCTATCACCTAGTATCAAAGTAGCACTCTTGATATCTCGCTGCCCATCCACAACCATCCAAAGCAATTCCCACAATTGCTTAAAAGATCATCGCCAAATTCCGCCGTCATCTCCACCAGCGCATATCATACTTTGATCTCCCCGTGAATTGCAATAGGTTCTGGTTTCCTACCTTATTGCTACTACAATTTAGTTGTCCTTATTCAAAAATCTAAAAAAAAATTATTCCAAAATTTCTGCATAAACTTTTCATCGTAAAGTTTTCATCTCTACGATGAAATATACATTGCAGAATTCCAGCCGCATAGTACTGTTTGTTTGATCTTTCGACTGTATTTTTTCTATCCAAATCTCTATGAAATTTTTATGGCAGCTTTGACACTTCCAAATAGCAGATTTTCCTTTGGTTTTGTCAAAAAATTCTCAATATAAATAATTGATCTTTTATGTCTAAGCTGCTATACTTGAAAATTTACTTTATAAAATTTCAACCGCATAGCATAGTTTGTTTGATCTTGCTACTATGTTTATTCTATCCAAATCTCTACGAAATTTTTATGATAGCTTTAACACTTCATAATAGTGGATTTCCCTTTTGTTTTGTTGAAATTTTTTTAATATAAACTACTGATCTTTTACGTCTAATTTGCTATACTTGAAAATCTACACAAAATTTCAGCCACATATTGTCGCTTTAACCGATCTATTTGTAATCCTTTTTGAACGAGATCATACTTGCGATGGCCAAGTGGAGATCGTACTTGATTGGGTAATGCTTTCAAATCAAGATGAACTATAAAAGCCTAAAATATTTTTTGGAGCAGAAGATATCTTCCCCTCAGCAGGAAAAATGGGAAACAAAGCTTCTTGGAAATTAAGAGGGATTTTTTAGCTGAATTTTTTGCCATTTCACTTTCGATGAGCAACATACCTGAGGATATTAAGAGGGAATAGCATGAAGATCCGGAGACTTATTACAGTTGGGACTCAAAAGAATTGCGCTATAAGGGACGCATTGTGCTTGTGCCAAATTCTACTTGCATCTTCACGAGCAGATTTTGGATAGAGTTATTCTACATATAGGGCACTAAATTGAAAAGGAGTACGGTGTATCACCCACAAACTGACGACCAGATGGAAGTGGTGAACAGGTGCTTGGAGATAGCCCAAAGCCACCCACTAAATATGACTACCCAAGGAGAACTCCATACCCAATTAAGTGCTATTATTAATCGACGGATCGTGACACGATGACGATGACCCACTACTGAAGAACTTACAAGCAAAAGGTGCTACTTGAGAGAACTATGACGACTTGAAAATCAAATTCCCAGAATTCATGGATTGTCATCCTCGATGACAAGGCTGATTTGAAGAGGGCGGGGTCTATTAGGACTCTAGCTAGGAGAGTCCTAATAGAGGAGCATTCATATAAAACCTACCTAAGCCGACCCATATTAAAGAGTTGAAGAGGCCGGTTAGGGTTAGGAGGTTGTTTCTTAGAGAAGAATTAGGAGTTATAAAGGAATAGGAGTCTTGAGTAGGAGTCATATTAGGAGTTGGTTAAAAGTATGAGTCTTGAGTAGGAGTCCTATTAGGAGTTAGGATTTAGAAGCCCTATAAATAATCATATATTCCTCCTCTTTTGATTAGCAATAGATGAATATTTTCTACAACCTTTGAGCAGTATCTTGGAGGGAGGAACCCCTATAGAGTTCTAAGGAGCCTGATCCCCTAAAGAAATCAACCCCAATTTTAGAATATGCAAGGGTTCTATCACGTGATCACTTCGAATTAATGAAATCATGAAACCTTTTTAATTTTGAGTAAGTTTACAAAACCTAGAAAAATAACTAAAGTAATCACTTTTGTGTGCTAAGAAGTAAGTCCAAGTGTATCTACTATAATCATCCACAATGATAAAGGCGTATTTGCTACCTCTTAGGCTTGATATAGTAATTAGTCTAAACAAGTCCATATGGATCAATTACAATGGTCTAGAGGTGCTTATTGATTCTTTGGTTTGAAGCTACCATTTTTTTGTTTTCCTAGTTGACATGCATCACATGCATTGTCTTTAATGAACTTAATGTGAGGAATTCCTCTTACAAGTTCTTTAGATGAGATTTAAGAGAATAGTTTCATACTAGCGTGACCTAATCTCCTACGCCAAAGCTAAGCATTATCATTCCAAACTGAAAAACATATTTTATTACAAAGATCATCAAAATTGATAGTGTATACATTATTTTGTTTTAGGACAATCATAGATGTGTTTTTGTATAGTTTTTTAATAATACAAGCATTAGATTCAAATCTAATAATTGACTAATGCTCAAAAGGTTATGTTTTAAGTCATCAACCAATAACACATCTTCAATAAAGAAGTTGGATTTGTTCCCTATGGTTCCTTTACCAATGATTTTACCATTGTTGTTATCTGCAAAGATAACATGTTCTTCATCTAAGCTAGTGAGCTTAGAGAATTGAGATGGATCTCCGATCATATGCCTTGAGCATCCACATCAAGGTTCCATCTCTTGCTCCTAGCTTATAATGGTGAATAGTTTTACATAAAAGGATGATTTTTAGGTACCTATTTGACCTTGAGTGCCTCAAAAATTGATCTACATAACTTAACATTTTGCATTGAGTCATTTGAGGTTCCTTTAGGAACCCAAATCAAATTATGTAGACTATATTTCTTAAATGGACATTTGTATGCAACATATCCAAATTTGCAATAAAAGTTATATTTATTACAGGGTGAAACATGTAACGTAGGTCCTTTGACAAAGGTGGTTGGATTTAGGTGAGAGCTATTCACAAATCTGATTTCGCCTTTTCTATGAACGTAACCCTTATTGGCAAGAATCATATTCAAGGACCTGCTACAAACCTCGAACTTTTCTAAGGTTTCTTTGAGTAGCAAGTTTTTCTTTCTAAACATTTCCAATTCATCATATTTTGTTCAAGGAGCTAGAATATCATCATGCTCAATTTTTAAACTATTAAAATCACTAACAAGAGAAGCATAATCCTTTTTTAACAATTTATAAATTTTACTAACTAATTTACATTCATCGAATAAATCATGAAAAGCACTTAGTAGTTCATCAAAAAGATAAATTTGCATCTAATGAACAGCTTACCTCATCTCTAATAGCCATTAGCGCATACTGAGAAACTTGCTCAGTGTTGTTGGTTGGCTCCTCTTCTTTGGATGCACTTGAGTCGTCCCATATTGCTTTAAGAGCCTTCTTCTTCTTTGGTTGCTTCTTCTTTGCTAGGGGACATTCACTCTTGAGATTTTCCGGCTTCTTGCATTCGTAGAATATTATATGATCTTTCTTGGGTTTAAATTTATTTTTAGTGTCATTTTTAAATTTATTTCTTTTTATGAATTTTTTAAACTTTCTTGTCATGAGTGTCAAGTCATCATCAAAGTCCTCATCACTTGAATTTTCTTTCAAGTGGCCTTCTTCTTGAGTTCTTAGTATCATATCCTTCCTATTCTTTAGAAGGTTGTTCTCAAGCTCTTCAAGAGCAGTACAAGTTATCTCATAGGTCATTAGTGACTCGATTAGTTCTTCGAAATGAAATATTTACAACCCTCGCAGATTCTAAACTGTTGAATCTCATATTTTAATGATGAAACCAATTGATAAGTATTTATGATTTGATCTATGTTTTGAGTGACGTAGGATGCTTCGATCAGGATAAGACAATTAAAAAAGGAAGAATCATGTTGGGCCAAAGGAAAACATATCAGAAGATTAGACGTCAAGCCAGAGGATCAGTCGACGTATCGATAGAAGGCTTTAGGCCATGGATTCGGGCATCAAGCTAAGAAGAGTGGATATTGTGCCAAGGATATCAGTCAACTAGCCGATTGGGCAATAGGCCGCAAGAGAGGACGATGCGTCGAAGAATCGGACAAAGCGTCAATGGACCAATGACACGCTGGATAACATGATTCATGCTTAGTAATAATTGTCTAGATCAAAGTGTGTTTTTATATGTACAGGATTAACTATCATAGCAAGGCATAAAGCAAAATGAATTCCAAGAGTCAAGAACGTGATTTCTTTGGGAGTTCGAGAGTTCGTTAGAAGTCCGGACGTTTGTCGGAAATCTAGACGTTTGTCAGAAGTTCTATCGGAATTAACCAAGAAGTCCTGGAGCTTACCAAAAACCTCATCAGAAGTCACTAAGAAGATCATTATGAAGTCTAGGAGCTTGCTAGGAGTCCTCTAGAGCATTGCCGAGTGATCGTCGGAAGTTAACCGGAAGATTGTCGGAAGCTCACTAGAAGAAACCTAGACTTACAGACTTTATTTACCTTAGTAAATATTAAAATTCATAGTTAGCACATAATAGGGATTAGAATTGGGCTAACCCAATTAGGGGATAGTTGAGCCAAGTTTAGGTTGTGTTGGGCCAAGAGAAAGGCTTAAACAATGACCAAACAGGTGAAACAGTCGTGGCACAACCTCTGAGACTGTGTCAAGCGGTGATACCACACAGACTCAATCTCCAAGACTGTCTGAGTGGTGGTATCACCTAGTGTCAGGCTGCAGGCGGTGGTATCACCTGTTGAATCTCATATTTTGATGATGACATCAATTGTCATTTGTTATCTAATCCATATATTTAGATAAGTGTGCAGGATTAACTACGATGAAAGTAAGACATACAGCAAGAGTTGCGCCAGAGTCAGGACTATGATCACGTTGGGAGTTCAAGAGCTTAACAGAAGTCCGGACGGTCGTCGGAGGTTCTACGAGAACAAATATGAGAAGTCCAGGAGCTTGCCAAAAGAAGCTCGTCAGAACTCGCCAAGTGGATCGTCGCAAGTCCAGGAGTTTGCCGGAAGTCCGTAGGAGCATCATCGGAGGACCATTGGATGTTCGCCGGAAGTTCGTTGGAAGCTCGTCGGAAGAAGCGATTGACGCACCGGAGCAAGCTATAGTAAAAGTCTTAAGAATTATCGTAGTTAGTATGATGATTAAGTTATAATTGGGAGGTGATCCCATTAACTTAATCTAGGGACAATTGGGCCCTTGAAAGAACCAAATTGGGCCAAATGGATCAACCCATTCGGACCCAGATCTCTCGCTCAGAGGTGACACCGCCTGGGTCGGTGGTGGCACCACCCAGGGCTCAGTCTCCGAGTTCTGGCTGGGCGTTGCAACCACCTCTGACAGCGGTGCAACCGCCCAAGTCAAGCGGTGGCACCGCTTGAGCTCGGTCTCCGAGCTCTGCCAGGCAGTGCAACCCCCCCTAACAAGCGATGACACCGCTCAGAGGCTCAGTCTTCGAGCCCTGTCAGACGGTGCAACCGCCCCAATCAGGCGGTGCAACCGCCAGACCATGGAATTTTGGGAATTGACTGTTTGAGCTCAGAATTTAAACTGGTTTGGTGCCTATAAATACCCCACTATTTTAGCAATGAAAGAGCAACGAAAAACCACAAAATTCATGATCTTACTCTGAGATTTTTGAGCTCAAAAGTGTTGTAATAAGCTAAAGGTTCTTCTCCCTCTTTTCTTCCAAGTTCAGATCTTTCAAGAGAGGAGAGAAAAGTTTATAAGGGTTATCTCCTAAGCCCATCAAAAGGAGTGAATCTATAAAAGGGTGGTTGGCCTTCGCCTATTGAAGGAAAGCCTCTAGTGGACGTCGGCGACCTCATCGGTGGAGGAAGCCAGTGTTGGGAAATCAAGGGGGCGACATCATATGCGCAGCGGAAGAACAAGAAAACAAAAATCCTCGATTCCCAAAAAGATGTTCGTCGTCGTGCGAAGATTGGTGCGTAAAAATCCGCAAAACACAAAACTGCGTATAGAGATTGTGTTACCTAGGGAGATCGTATATCCCTGTTTCCTTGCAGATCCTTAGGAGAGGGTGAAGGAGGTCAAGCGTCCTCCTCTCTAGCGGTGATCCACACAGCAGGGTTGCGACGACCCTCCTCAAAACTCCAGGCCTTTGAGGTGGAGAGGGAGAGGAGAATAGGAAGGGCAAGCAAAGACTCTAGCCTATGAGGTTGTGAATCCCTCCTATTTATAGAGATCCCGTGTCAAACCCTAATGGGTCCTTCCCTAGTGGGTATTGGATCTGCATCCAATAAGACAAGGGCTCCGTCGGATATCTCATATCCGAACCTCTACTCATCGCAATGCCTACCATATGTGTGTGACCCTCTAGGCCCAATATCGAGCTGGCCGTGAGTCATACTGTCGAACTCCTTCTAACTCAGGTGAATTATTATCTCTGTAATAATTCACTCGACTCATCGACTACTGACGTACTAGGCCACTACGCCTGTAGTCCCCGACGATCTGGGAGAATCCAATCCATTGGACCCTCGTCTCGATTACCATGTACCTATAGTCTCTCATCCATCTAATATCCCAGACCGAGATATCGAGCATGGTGTTGTCGGACCCATACGGTTTCTACTCGAAGTCTCGCTCTAATCGGATTCTCCGGGAGAACTCTTTTCTCTCAACCCGAATGACCTCGCCAGGGATTTGTCTCGAGCAAGAACACATGGGATATTCCTCTCATGACGCCGAGAGTGGATGATCATCTATCGACACTCAATAGCCCTCGTAAGGTCGACTACCACTCCCAATGACTAGTCTGTACTAGTTCGGGACAGCTAAAACCTATAAGTTCGGTATCAAAGAGTGGAGCACTCATACAGACCTCCTTGGTGTCTCAAGTCTAAGGACCAGATACACCACTAGGACTCACGGAATCATTTGTCGACAATAAGGCATCATCAACCATCCAAAGATTCCGTAAAAGCGGATCAATCAAATGAACTCATTCTCCAATGAGCACCTGCATCGTATCCCTAGTGTCCCTACACAGCAGCTATATGACCATTTGCATCCATCATATGGACGGTATACACACACCAGTCTATCCGGTTATCACGATGTCCTCTCGAGTAACCTATGACCGGGATTATTTAGGATATGTGTTTAAAGGTGAATCGATCTCATTATCGTGATCTCATCACGATCCGATTCCCATTGCACAAATCCAAGGACATCACAATATATATATGCATTTATGCAATAGTTATAAAGTGATATACGCCAAAATATAATAACAAAAAAGATTTTCAGTATCAAGTCACACGTGCCATAACTCACGTGATTGGCTTGTCGGGCACCTATGACTAGCAATCTCCCACTTGACCTAAAGCCAATCACCTATACGTCTCATCCCCATCGGACTCTCGTGGACGCTTCAAAGACAATGCGAGACAACGGCTTTGTCGGTGGATCTGCAATGTTATCTCTTGGATGGAACTCTTTCCATTGCTACATCTCCTCGGGTCACGATCTCTCTGATAAGGTGGAACCTCCTCATAACATGCTTAGATTTCTGATGAGACCTAGGTTCCTTCGCTTGAGCAATTGCCCCGTTGTTGTCGCAATATAGGGAGATCGGCTCTTCGCTACCCGGCACGACTCCCAAATCTGTGATGAACTTCTTCAACCAGACTCCCTCCTTTGCTGCATCTGATGCAGCAATGTACTGCCTCTGGTGGGTCGAGTCGAGTGGTATCTTGCTTGGAACTCTTCCAAAGACACTTTGCTCCCTCCTCCATTCAAGGTGTACACATACCCTGAATTCGACTTGCTATCATCGACATCGACTGAAAAACTTGAGTCGGTGTAGCCTTCAACCTTAAGGCTATTACCTCCATATACTAGTAAAAGATCCTTAGTCCTTCTCAAGTACTTAAGGATACACTTTATTGCTTTCCAGTGCTCCAAGGTTCGGATCCTACCGATACCGCTGGAAGTGACACTCAGAGCATCGCGCTATATCAGGCCTAGTACATAGCATGGCATACATGATAGACCCTATTTTGAGGCATAAGGTATCATATCCATGTTAAGCCCTTTCTTCTGGAGTCTTTGGGGACATATTTTGAGAAAGCGATATCCCATGTCTCATCGGCATATGAGACCTCTCTTGAATTTTCCATGCCAAACCTTTTGACAATAGTTTCTATGTACCTGGATTGGGACAAGCCAAGCATCCTCTTGGATCTATCTCTATAGATTCTAATCCCCAAGATATAACATGCTTCCCCTAAGTCCTTCATGGAGAAGTGTCTAGATAACCAAGCCTTTCTTGTGGATAGCATTCCTATGTCATTCCCAATGATGAGGATGTCATCCACATATAACTAAAAAAAGGTGATAGCGCTCCCACTTACCTTTCTGTATACACAAGGCTCATCTTAGTTCTTAATTTAAGTCATAAGATCTGATTGCCTCATCAAATCTTATGTTCCAACTTCGAGGAAGCTTGCTTTTAGTCCATAAATGGATCTAAGCAACCTACACACCTTATCTGGGCAGTTCTTGGACACGAATCCCTCGGGTTGCATCATATACACCTCCTCCTCGAGGTTCCCCGTTAAGGAATGAATGGTTTTCACATCCATCTGCCGGATCTCATAATCATAGTGTGCTGCAATAGCCAATAGAATTTGATGGATTTTAGCATTGCTACGGGGTGAGAAAGTTTAGGTCGTAGTCAACACCTTGCCTTTGACGATACCCTTAGCCACTAGCCTTGCTTTTATAGGTCTCTACCTTTCCATCTACTCCCATCTTTTTTCTTAAAGATCCACTTGCAAACCGATGGGTACAATACCTTCAAAGCATCAACTAGGTTCCAAACCTTATTGGAGTACATAGAATCCATCTCGAATTCATGGCTTCTTTTTTCCACTTCCCGGAGTCTATACTCATAATAGCCTCCTCAGAGGTCCGAGGATCAATATCCTCTACATCCTCTGCTCTAATATGTCCCACATATCTCTCAGGAGGATGGGATACTCTATCGGACTCTATGTAAAGTTGATACTTGTGTATTAGGTACCCTGGAACGGATTTGGGGTCAGAGTGGTGCTTGAGCTTGGTTCTCCAACCTCGCTCAATTCTATCATTCTCCCACTGCTCAAAAAAAAATGTGTTCCTTCTCAAGGAACACTGCTCTCTTAGCTACAAAAGACCTTTTGATCCTCGAGATGATAGAAATAATATCCACAAGTTTCCTTGGGGTATCCCACAAATTTGCATCGCTTCGTCCTTGATTCTAACTTATCGGGTTGTGTCTTTCTAACATGGGCAGGGCAGCCCCAGATCTTAACAACCTTAAGATCAGGCTTCTTCCTTTCCATATCTCATATGGTGTAGACACTACGACTTAGTTGGAACTCTGTTCAGAAGGTAAGCTGGGTTTCTAGGGCATATCCCCAGAATGAGATGGGTAGGTCAAAAACTCATCATGGACCGTACCATATCTAATAATGTACAATTTCTCCTTTCAGAGACACCATTGAGCCGAGGTGTATAAGGAGGTGTCCATTGGGATAATATCCCATGGTCCTTGAGGAACCCGAGTAAACTCGTACTTAAGTATTCACCTCCTCGATCCGATCAAGAGTTTTGATACTCTCTTTCCACTCGGTTCTCCACCTCATTCTTATATTCTCTGAATTTCTCAAATGCCTCGGACTTGTACTTCATTAAGTACACATATCCATACCTTGAGAAATCATCAAGAATGTAATGAAGTAGGAGTAACCTCCAATGGCATGAGTTGACATGGGTCCACATACATCACTATGTATGAGTTCCAACAACTCATTGGCTCTCTCTCCAGTTCTACTAAATGGAGATTTGGTCAGTTTTCCACGAATGCAAGGCTCACAAGTCGCATATGACACATAGTCGAATGGATCTAGATATCCATCATTTAGCAACTTTTGAATCCTTCTTTCATGGATGTGACCTAGCCTACAATGCCACGTGTATGCCTTTGTTCAACTCATCTCGTTTCCTTTTGGACACATTTACATTCATGATATGTGGAGTGGTGTCTAATATAAATAAACCATTATGCAATGTTCCTTTCGTGATGATCTTATCATCTAATAATATCGAACAACCATTGTTCTCAAAAAAACAACTTTATATCCACTAACCGTTAAACATGAAATGGAGATAATGTTTTTGATAATAGAAGGAACAAAATAACATGCATCTAATGCAATAAAAGCTCCACTAGGCAGATGTAGGACGACCTCGCCAACAGACTAATACAAAGCAACTTTTGCTCCATTACCCATCTTGAGGTCCATCTCGCCTCTTTGTAGTCTCCTAGGCCTTTGCCGAACCGAAACAATTGCATATATGATAAGCACTACCGGTATCCAATACCCATGTGTTATCATAAGAGTCGACAAATGGAGACCGATCATGAATGTACCTAAAGCTTCATCAAGCTTTTGTTTAAGCCCCTTTCTGCAAGGTACTCTTTGCAGTTTTCTCTTCCAATGCCCATCTTTACCACAGTGGAAGCACTGGCCTTTGTCCTTTTGTTGGGTCTTTCTTAGCAACCTTTGCTTTTACCATGTTTGCCCTTGCCCTTTCCCCTTCTTAAGGGACCTTTACGCTTTCCTTTTCTTTTCTCGGTCTCACCGGTGTAGAGAACCGGCTTCTCTTTCTTAATAGTACTCTCTGCCTCCCTCAACATATTGAGGAGCTCCGGGAGAGTCACATCAAGCTTGTTCATATTAAAATTCATTATGAACTGTGAAAAGGAATCTGGTAGGGACTGAAGCACAATGTCCACACAAGTTATCCTCTAGGACCATTCCTAGACACGTGAGTTTTTCTATCCACTCAATCATCTTTAGGACATGGTTTGAATCGGTGTCCCTCAGTCATCCTAGCGGAAAAAAAGGCTCTTGGATATCTCATATCGTTGAGTCCTTCCCTGTTCCTCCAACAATTTTATGGACATGTAGGAGAATAGATCCGGCATCCATCTTTTTATGTTGTCTCTGTAACTCGAGTCATAGAGCCCAACATATAGCATCGAGCAAGAGTGGAGTCATCAATGTACTTCACGTGAAGCGGCATCTCATCCTCGCTGTCCCCTTCTTTGGTGTAGGCATCATCAGATCAAGGACATACACGCGATTTTTTCTCCGCTGGAGAACAATTCTCAAGTTACGGAGCCAATCCCGTATAATTTGGACCAAGAAGGCGGTTGACATTAAGTATGCCACGTGAAGGGATTTGAAAGTTTACATTTTCTCAAAATAAAGATGTAGCGTAAATGAATAACATGCAGATTTTACAAGAAATAAACTATCAAGATATGAACTTCTATCTTAATATGCTTCCACTATTTTTACTAACGAGTCACGTGACACCCTCAAAGACGTGAAACGTAAGTCTCTAGCACACTTCTAGTGGGGATCGGGATCCAATCGGCTTTCTTAGTGTAACCTCGAGGGACTCGACCAATCACACTAAGCCTAAAAGGTAGGCAACTCTTGCCGATCACAACTCCTTGTGATTCCCGCCCTGTTTCGGCCTCCGAATCACCATGGCCTCGAGGGACTCGACCAACCATGATGCTTTCCGGTTAAGTCAACACCTTCGTTACAAGATGAGTATGATTTGATGATATACCCTCGAGGGACTCACCAAGCATACCATGTCCTCAGGTCACCGGTGACATCTCTATGTCGTAGCAAGATAGCTTAATCGCGATATAGGTGAGTCTCGAGGGACTCGACCAACTCAACCTACACCGGAATCGGTTCCTACTCATAACGATGGAAGGCCACGTGGGTCAATCTAATTGCCTCCGTTTATCGACTTAATATTATCGATAGATGTTTCTATAATTTGGTCTCCTAATATGACATGTCACACATATACATATTTAATATATATCTACATCGCATGCAAATATATATACATATCTAGTATGTATAAGCAATCAAATCGATGATCATGGACCACAACCTAATATGATTAGGCCCGAGCCAGAGAGGGCCTAATCACTCACATCAAGATCTATGTGTGCAACGGTGCATCTCCATGCCCTATGATCGTTCATCTCGCCCTCCGCGGTTTTGCCGACATCTTGATGCATCTCCATGCATCACGATCGTCTGTCGTCTCAGGTGGGTCCCGCTTATCGCATCCACGCCTCGCCTCCTCATTTGATTACAACTTAATCATAGGCACGCAGTCCCGACAATAAACGAGAAATATAATGGAGGTTCGCAGACCTCAATAATAATAATCACAAGTACACACATCACACGGTCCATGATCATCCGTCCACACATCATACATCACATGTATAAATAATCATCATCATGTAGGACTACTAGATAATAATAAAAAATAATAATCAACTAAATCTTTTAATTAATTAATATTTTTCTAAAATCAGGGACTCGTAGGGAATTTTCAATTCCTAAGGGTATTTTCGTAATTTGGACAAAAGACAGAAATTGGAATTTCTCAAATTCACAGGGGCAAAACTGTCATTTTGCCCAAAACCCTAATTTTTTTCTGCTCCCGCGCCACCCTGGCTGGCGGTATTGGCATGGCGATGGCGGTGCCCGATGCTGGTGGTTTCGCCGTGAAGCCAAGCGCGCCGTGGTGAGGCCCCGGGCGCCGCCGCCTCTCATGGTTCTGGTTCTGTTCATGAGGCAGGCAAGAGGGCGGTGTTGTCCCCGCGGCCGCCCTTGTGGGGGTTTTCGCCACGGAGGGAGCGGGCGGTGGCGTCATTGGGCGGCCGCGGCGCAGCTCCCCTTGGCGGGCGGGCAGTTCCGCTTCCGGGCGGGCGGCGCCTGCCTGCTGCGGGCGCTCTGCCCGTGGGCTGCCAGCCCCGCCGGGAGCAAAGCCTACTGCAAGCAGACCGCCCGGCGGTGCTCGCAGTACGGCGCTGCGTTGTTCGGCCGATCAAGGCCAGACGACGAGATCGAGGGCAGCAACTGTTGCTGCCCTTCCTCGCTTTTCGGCCAACGATTTTGACGTCAATATTCTTCCTAAACACAACACACGCAGTTCAAAACCAATCATTCACACGAACAACCCTGGCTCGATACCACCGTTGGGAAATCAAGGGGCGACATCATATGCGGAGTCAAGAACAAGAAAAACAAAAATCCCCGATTCCCAAAAGATGTTCGTCGATGCGAAGATTGGTGCGTAAAAATCCATAAAACACAAAACCGCGATAGAGATTGTGTTACCTAGGAGATCAGATATCCCTGTTTCCTTGCGCAGATCCTTAGAGAGGGTGAAGGAGGTCAAGCGCCCTCCTCTCTAGCGGTGATCCACACAAAGAGGGTTGCGACGACCCTCCTCAAAACTCCGGGCCTCTCGAGGTGGAGAGGGAGAGGAGAATAGGAAGGGCAAGCAAAGACTCTAGCCTATGAGGGTGTGAATCCCTCCTATTTATAGAGATCCCGTGTCAAACCCTAATGGGTCCTTCCCTAGTGGGTATTGGATCTGCATCCAATAAGACAAGGGCTCCGTCCGGATATCTCATATCAGAACCTCTACTCATCGCAATGCCTACCATATGTGTGTGACCCTCTAGGCCCAATATCGAGCTGGCCGTGAGTCATACCGTCGGAACTCCTTCTAACTCGGTGGAATTATTATCTCTGTAATAATTCACTCGACTCATCGATCACTTGGATTACTAGGCCACTGGTAGAAGTCCCGGACGATCTGGGGGAATCCAATCCATTGGACCTGTCGTCCTCGATTACCATGTACATATAGTCTCTCATCCATCTAATATCCCGTAGATCGTATATCGAGCATGGTGTTGTCGGAATCCATCACGGTTTCTACCGAAGTCTCGCTCTAATCGGATTCTCAGGAGAACTCTTTTCTCTCAACCCGAATGACCCGGTGGATTTGTCTCGAGCAAGAACACATGGGATATTCCTCTCATGGCCGAGAGTGGATGATCCTCTATCGACACTCAATAGCCCTCGTGAAGGTCGACTACCACTCCCAATGACCGGTTGTACTAGATCGGGACAGCCAAACCTATAAGTTCCGGTATCAAAGAGTGGAGCACTCATACAGAGGACATCTTTGGTGTCTCAAGTCTAAGGACCGGATACACCACTAGGACTACGGAATCATTTGTCGACAATAAGGCATCATCAACCATCCAAAGATTCCGTAGCAGATCAATCGGTGAACTCATTCTCCAATAAGCACCTGTATTGTATCCCTAGTGTCCCTACACGAGCAGCTATGAGACCATTTGCATCCATCATATGGACAGGTATACAAACACACCGGTCTATCCGGTTATCACGATGTCCCTCGAAAGTAACCTATGACCGGGATTATTTAGGATATGTGTTTAAAGGTGAATCGATCTCATTATCGTGATCTCATCACGATCCGATTCCCATTGCACAAATCCAAGGACATCACAATATATATATGCATTTATGCAATAGTTATAAAGTGATATACGCCAAAATATAATAAGCAAAAAGATTCTGTATCAAGTCACACGTGCCATCACTCACGTGATTGGCTTGCTGGGCACCTATGACTAGCAGCCAGAAGTGGATGTAGGTCAAGATTGACCGAACCACTCTAAATCGCGCTGCTCTCTGGTTTGCATTTACTTTGAGCTTATTATCCTTACTACAAACCTCCTTCATAGCTTACTGCCTTCTACACTTTTACGATTGCATTTCCAAGCTCAATATTTTTCGAATCGTGTTTAGACGTAAATCGCTTTTCTCGTACGAACATCGTATTTCAGTTTGTGCTTACATTCCGATTTCCATCACAACAGCAAACTGACTTAATAGATTTGTTTTAACAGCTTCTTGCCTAATCACAAGTTAAAGTGATTTACGAATCGGCTTTTCTACTAAAATCGCTTTTACCGTACGAACATTGTATTTCAGTTTGCGCTTACATTTTGATTTCCATCATAATTGGAAACTGCCTTTATAGATTTGTTTTAACTGCTTCTTACTTGATCTTAAGTCAAAGAAATTTACGAATCGACTTTTCTACTGAAATTGGCTTTGTCGTACGAACGCAGTTTTAAACGTTGAATGTTTTCCGCAGCACTAATTCACCCCCCGCCTCTTAGTGCTCTTGATCCTAACAGTTGGTATCAGAGCGGGGTTCACTCTCAAACGGATTGAAACCCAAGAGAGATGGCATATGTCGGAAACCAAGAGGGCCATTCTATTACACGTCCACCCATGTTCAATGGGACGAACTACACCTATTGGAAGACCCAAATGAGGATCTTCCATATTTCGATGGATTTTGAACATTGGAATCTTGCCGAAAATGGTTTTTCGAAATCTTCTCTTCCAATGATCGATTGGAATGAATTGGAGAAGAAGACTTTCGCTCTTAATGCAAAGGCTATGAATGCCTTATTTTGTGCGCTTGATAAAAATGAGTTTAATCGTGTTTCGGTTTGTGAAACCGCGTTTGATATTTGGTATATACTCAAAGTGACTCATGAGGGCACACGTAAAGTAAAAGAGTCAAAAATCAATCTTTTGATACACTCTTTCGAACTTTTCCGAATGAAACCGAGCGAGACTATTGGCGATATGTACACCCGTTTCACGGATGTCGTCAATGGTCTAAAAGGATTCGGCAAAAGCTTTTTGACTTTGAGCTCGTAAATAAGATTCTAAGATCCCTTCCAAAGAGTTGGGACCCTAAAGTCACTGCTATTCAAGAGGCTAAAGATTTAAGCAACTTCCCTCTTGAAGAACTAATCGGGTCATTAATAACCTATGAAATGATATACAAGGCTCATGAAGAACAAGAAGACATCCTTCCAAAGAACAGGAAGGATATGGCACTTAGAACTTTAGATGACCACTTGAGAGAAAACTCAAGTGATGAGGACTGTGACGATGACTTGGCACTTCAAACAAGAAAATTCAAAAAATTCTTTAAAAGAAACAAGTCTAAAAATGATGCAAAAATAAACTTGAACCCAAAAGGGACCAAATTATTTGCTATGAGTGCAAAAAGCCGGGACACTACAATAGTGATTGTCCCTAAGCCAAGAAGAGAACATCAAAGAAGAAGGCACTCAAAGCAACATGGGATGATTTGAGCGCATCCGAAGAAGAGGAGTCCAACAATGAGCAAGTTGCTCATTACGCCTTAATGGCCATCGGAGAGGAGGTAACAAGTTTAATTGATGCAGATTTATCATTTGATGAATTATTAAATGACTTCCATGATTTATTTGATGAATGCAAGATTATTAGTAGAAAATACAAATTACTAAAAAAGGAGCATGATAGTCTTAATTGTGATTTCGATAAGTTAAAGACGAATATCATGATAGTTTAGGCTCTTGTATCAAATGTCATGATCTAGAAACTATCCAAAAGCAAAACTTGCTACTCATGGACACCTTGAAGAAATTTGAGGTTGGTAGCAAGTCTTTGAACATGATCCTTACAAATAAGGGTCACGTTCCCAAAAGAAGTGGAATCGGATTTGTGAGAAATTCTCACCAAAATCTAACCACCTTCATAAAAGGCCCCATCCTACATATTCGACACCAAAGTAAATGCAACTTTTGTTGCAAGCATGGACACAAAACGTATTATTGTCCATTCAAGAAAATTAGTCCGAACAAATTAATTTGGGTTCCTAAAGGAACCATGATAAACTCTATACAACATGACGAACAATATAGATCAACTTTTGAGGCACCCAAAAGTAAATGGGTACCTAAAAATTATTCTTTCTTGTAGAGACATACACCATCACAGATTAGGAGCAAGAGATGGTACCTTGATAGTAGATGCTCAAGGCATATGACTGGAGATCCATCTTAATTCTCTAAGCTCACTAGTATAGACGAAGGCTATGTCACCTTCGGAGACAACAACAAGGGTAAAATCATTGGCAACGGAACTAAAGGTAACAAATCCAACTTCTTTATTGAAGATGTTTTGTTAGTTGATGGTTTAAAACATAATCTCTTAAGCATTAGTCAATTATGTGATAAAGGATATATTGTCAAATTCAAATCTAATGCATGCATCCTTAAAAAATCACACAACAACACATCTATGATAGCATTAAAACAAAATAACGTATACACCATTGACATCAATGATTTATGTAATGAAATGTGTTTTTCGGTTTTAAATGAGGAAGCTTAGCTATGGCATAGAAGATTAGGTCATGCTACCATGAAACTAATTACTCAAATATCATCCAAAGAACTTGTACGAGGAATTTCTCACATCAAGTTCATCAAAGATAATGTGTGTGATGCTTGTCAATTAGGAAAACAGACTAAGAGTAGTTTCAAATCTAAGAATCAAATAAGCACATCAAGGCTCTTACAATTGATCCATATGGACTTATTCGGACCAATCTCTACATCAAGCGTAGGAGGTAGCAAATACGCCCTCGTCATTGTATATGACTATAGTAGATACACATGGACTTATTTTTTGAAACACAAAAATGAATGCTTTAGATATTTCACCAAGTTTTGCAAACTTGTTCAAAATGAAAAAGGTTTTATGATTTCATCAATTCGAAGTGATCACGATGGTGAATTTCAAAACTGTGATTTCCAAGAATTCTGTGAATCTAATAGATTCAACCACAACTTCTCTACTCCAAGAAATTCTCAACAAAATGGAGTAGTAGAAAGAAAGAATAGAAATTTACAAGAAATGGCAAGAACCGTGTTGAATGAACAAAGCCTACCCAAATATTTTTGGGCCGAAGCTGTAAACACTGCATGCTATATTTTGAATAGAGTTTTAGTAAGACCCTTATTCACCAAAACTCCCTATGAGTTGTGGAACAATGAAAAACCCAATGTTTCATATTTTAAAGTTTTTGGGTGTAAGTGTTTTATCTTGAATGAGAAAGATGCCTTAGAAAAATTTGATGCTAAATCCAATGAAGGAATTTTTCTTGGTTATTCTTCGGTTTCTAAAGCTTTTTGTATCTTCAGTAAAAGGCCTTTAATAATAGAAGAATCCATTCATGTTGTTTTCAATGAGATTTCCGAAATCATGAAAAATGACTTTGATGATGATGTTAATTTCGATTCTTTGAATTTAAATGAAACCCCTTCTCCAACTAGCAACTTGGATGCATCCACTTCCGAAACTTCCTTACCTAAGGACTGAAAGTACGTAGATGATCATCCTAAGAAGCTAATCCTAGGAGACACATCTAAGGGGTTCAAACACGTTCATCTTTTAAAAATTCTTGTGCCAACGCCGCTTTTCTCTCCCAAATTGAACCTAAATGTATTAACGAAGCCATGAAAGATGATTCATGGATTATCGCAATGAAAGATGAGTTAAATCAATTTGAGAGGAATGAGGTGTGGAAGCTTGTTCCTAGGCCAAATGACCAGTTATTGGATTCTTCTATTATTCAGTATCTTGAGAAAAAAAACCCAATGTTTCATATTTTTAAAGTTTTTGGGTGTAAGTGTTTTATCTTGAATGAGAAAGATGCCTTAGGAAAATTTGATGCTAAATCCAATGAAGGAATTTTTCTTGGTTATTCTTCGGTTTCTAAAGCTTTTCGTATCTTCAGTAAAAGGACTTTAATAATAGAAGAATCCATTCATGTTGTTTTCAATGAGATTTCCGAAATCATGAAAAATGACTTTGATGATGATGTTAATTTCGATTCTTTGAATTTAAATGAAACCCCTTCTCCAACTAGCAACTTGGATGCATCCACTTCCGAAACTTCCTTACCTAAGGACTGGAAGTATGTAGATGATCATCCTAAGGAGCTAATCCTAGGAGACACATCTAAGGGGTTCAAACACGTTCATCTTTTAAAAATTCCTGTGCCAACGCCGCTTTTCTCTCCCAAATTGAACCTAAATGTATTGACGAAGCCATGAAAGATGATTCATGGATTATCGCAATGCAAGATGAGTTAAATCAATTTGAGAGAAATGAGGTGTGGAAGCTTGTTCCTAGGCCAAATGACCAGTTATTGGTACTAAATGGGTCTTTAGAAACAAGCAAGATGAATATGGTATCGTGGTGAGAAACAAGGCTAGACTAGTGGCCAAAGGTTTCAACCAAGAAGAAGTTATCGATTACGAAGAAACCTTCGCTCCTGTGGCTAGATTAGAAGCCATAAGGATGCTCCTTGCCTATGCTAGTAACAATAATTTTAAGTTATTTCAAATGGATGTTAAAAGTGCTTTTCTAAATGGCTTTATTTCTGAAGAAGTTTATGTTGAAGAGCCTCCTGGATTTTAAAACAATAGCTTCCCTAATCATGTATTTAAATTAACCAAAGCGCTCTATAGTTTAAAACAATCCCTAAGGGCTTGGTATGATAGACTAAGTACTTTTCTTATTGAAAAAAAATTCACAAAAGGCAAGGTCGATACTACATTATTTATCAAAAATTTTGAAAATAACTTTCTCATTGTTTAGATCTATGTTGATGACATTATCTTCGGTTCTACGAATGAATCTCTTTGTGAATCTTTTGCTAAAACCATGAGTCTCGAATTTGAAATGAGTTTGATGGGAGAATTAACCTTTTTCTTAGACTTACAAATTAAGCAACTAAGCAATGGTATCTTTATTAGTCAAACTAAATATGCCCTAGATCTGCTAAATAGATTCAATATGAATAGCTCAAAAGCTGTTAACACTCCTTTGAGCACCTCCATGAAGTTGGAAGTTGATGAAAGTGGAGAAAGCTTCGATCAAAAAACTTATAGGGGTATGATAGGAAGTTTACTTTACCTCACTACAATCAGACCAGATATTATGTTCAGTGTAGGACTTTGTGCTAGGTTTCAATCGAACCCTAAGATATCTCATCTCAAAGCGGTTAAAAGAATACTTAGATATCTTAAAGGAACCACAAATCTAGGATTATGGTATCCAAAATCTGAAAATTTTCAGTTAATTGCTCATGCTGATCCGGGTGTAGACTAGATAGAAAAAGCACATCAGGAACATATCAATTTTTGGGACATTCCCTTGTTTCCTGGTCATCTAAGAAACAAAACTCGGTTGCTCTATCAACAACTGAAGCTGAATATATTGCAGCTAGTGCATGCTGTGCACAAGTTGTGTGGATGAAAAACACCTTAGAAGATTATAAAGTCCATCTCAAAAACATTCCCATTAAATGTGATAACAAAGTGCAATATGTTTAACAAAGAATCTCATTCAACACTCAAGAACAAAACATATTGATAGTAGATATCACTTTATACGAGATCATGTTACGAACCATGATGTAATTATAGAATTCATAGATGCTAAGCATAAACTAGCTGATATTTTTACAAAACCTCTTAGTGAAGAACAATTTGATTTCATAAGAAGAGAATTAGGAATGTTGATGTGTCCGAATTCATAAACTTGTTAAAATTATTATTTAGACTTTATTGATTGAATGATCAAATCACTTAATCGCCATTACATGCCAAAAATAACATGTTGGAAATTAATACAAAAATTTTCATAAACGATGAGCTTGTCCTCATAGTTTTGCATGAAAGTGTTAAATTAAATTTTTGGTTCCAATCGGATTTCATTATTCTCTTTCGGATTTTGATTCACATCATTAATTCTTGACAAAAAAATTATCTAGCAAATTTATGGCTTTTAGACTTATCATGTGAAAAATATTGCCTTTAAGAAATAAATTTGATGATTCCTTCTTGTAAAAGGAAGATATTTTTTTGCATGGACTTTACTCACATAAATATCCTGATCCTTGTAAAGCATGCTATCAATTTGAACTACACAAATGGCTTTCCTCCTTCATGCAAAAAGAATAAGAACAAATAAAAAGGATGAAGTTTTCACTCTATGTAGATAATCTCCATATCATGGTCTTCTTGAGATGTTTGTATCCTATAAATGACGTGAACCTACTTATGGCATCACATATATATTCAAAAGATGCTAATATCATTCTCCTTTTTGTTGATGACAAAGGGGGAGAAGTATATGAATTGATGCTATAAATACCATATTATGTTGAAAGAAACAAGCATATGATTATTGATGCTATGCCATGTTTGCTATGATTGCCATATTTGCATCATATTAAGTTATCAAGAACTTGCATTGTAATTTTACATGTTGATATCTTTCCATATGATAATTGCTATCCTTACAACAATTCATATTTGAAATTTGAAAATGGATATCGAGTCTTGACATCATACAGAGAGATACATCATGATAGGAATCATGATGGGAGTATTGATAAGGTTAAATGACTTTAACTTATCAATACGTCTCTTGAATTCAAAGGCTTTGAATTCAAGAATGACTTATCTCGATTATGGCACATAGATAGGGGGAGTTAAGGTTAACTCCGTTATCAATTGATTGTCATCATCAAAAAGGGGGAGATTGTTGAATCTCGGATTTTGATGATGACATCAATTGTCATTTGTTATCTAATCCATATGTTGAGATAAGTGTGCAGGATTAACTACGATGAAAGTAAGACATGCAGCAGGAGTTGCGCCGGAGTTAGGACTATGATCACGTTGGGAGTTCGAGTGCTTGACGGAAGTCCGGATGGTCGTCGGAGGTTCTACGGGAACAAATCCGAGAAGTCCAGGAGCTTGCCAAAAGAAGCTCGTCAGAACTCGCCAAGTGGATCGTCGCAAGTCCAGGAGTTTGCTGGAAGTCCGTAGGAGCATCATCGGAGGACCATCGGATGTTCGTGGAAAGTTCGCCGGAAGAAGCAATTGACGCACCGGAGCAAGCTAGGGTCAATTGGGCCCTGGAAAGAACCAAATTGGGCCGAATGGATCAACCCATTCGGACCCAGATCTCTCGCCCAGAGGTGGCACCGCTTGGGTCGGTGATGGCACTACCCAGGGCTCAGTCTCCGAGTTCTAGCTGGGCGGTGCAACCGCCTCTGACAGCGGTGCAACCGCCTTAGCTCTGGTTGGGTGGTGCAACTGCCCCAGTCAGGCGGTGGCACTGCCTAAGCTCGGTCTCCGAGCTTTGCCAGGTGGTGAAACCGCCCCTGACAAGCGGTGGCACTGCTCAGAGGCTTAGTCTTCGAGCCCTATCAAGCGGAGCAACAGCCCCAATCAGGCGGTGCAACCGCCAGACCTCGGAATTCCGGGAATTGACAGTTTTGAGCTCGGAATTCAAACTGGTTTGGGGCCTATAAATACCCCACTCTTTCAACAATGAAAGAGCAACAAAAAACCACCAAAATCCTGATCTTACTCTGAGATTTTTTAGCTCAAAAGTGTTGTAATAAGCTAAAGGTTCTTCTCCCTCTTTTCTTCCAAGTTCAGATCTTTCAAGAGAGGAGAGAAAAGTTTGTAAGGGTTGTCTCCTAAGCCCGTCCAAAGGAGTAAATTTGTAAAAGGGTGGTTGGCCTTCCCCTATTGAAGGAAGGCCTCTAGTGGACGTCAGCGACCTCATCGGTGGACGAAGCCAGAAGTGGATGTAGGTCAAGATTGACCGAACCACTCTAAATCGCGCTGCTCTATGGTTTGTATTTACTTTGAGCTTATTATCCTTACTGTAAACCTCCTTCATAGCTTACTGCCTTCTACGCTTTTACGATTGCGTTTCCAAGCTCAATATTTTCCGAATCTTATTTAGACGTAAATCGCTTTTCTCGTACGAACATCGTATTTCAGTTTGCGCTTACATTCTGATTTCCATCACAACAGCAAACTGCCTTAACAGATTCATTTTAACTGCTTCTTGCCTAATCACAAGTTAAAGTGATTTACGAATCAGCTTTTCTACTGAAATCGCTTTTACCGTACAAACATTGTATTTCAGTTTGCGCTTATATTCTGATTTCCATCAAAACTGCAAACTGCCTTTATAGATTTGTTTTAACTGCTTCTTACCTAATCTTAAGTCAAAGAAATTTATGAATCGACTTTTCTTCTGAAATTGGCTTTGTCGTACGAATGCAGTTTTAAACGTTGAAAGTTTTCCGCTACACTAATTCACCCCCCCCCCCCCTCTTAGTGCTCTTGATCCTAACATCACCTAGTGTCAAGCAGCAAGCGGTGGTACTGCCAAGTGCAAGCAGTGGTACTGCCAAGTGCAAGCGGTGGTACCGCCCGTACCTTGAAATTTCGGCGGTTTGAATTTTGGGCTCCAAATTTGAATGCATTTGGGGCCTATAAATACTCCTACTATTCCTGCTAGTCATAGGTGCCCAGCAAGCCAATCACATGAGTGATGGCACGTGTGACTTGATACAGAATCTTTTTGCTTATTATATTTTGGCATATATCACTTTATAACTATTGCATAAATGCATATATATATATTGTGATGTCCTTGGATTTGTGCAATGGGAATCGGATCGTGATGAGATCACGATAATGAGATCGATTCACCTTTAAACACATATCCTAAATAATCCCGGTCATAGGTTTTTCGAGAGGGACATCGTGATAACGGATAGACCGGTGTTTGTATACCCGTCCATATGATGGATGCAGCTGGTCTCATATTTTGCTTTCGTGTAGGGACACTAGGGATACAAAGATGTGTGCTCGTGGAGAATGAGTTCCTTGATTGATCCGCCACGGAATCTTTGGATGGTTGATGATGCCTTATTGTCGACACGGCGATTCCGTGAGTCCTAATAGTATGTATCGGTCCTTAGACTTGAGACACCAAAGGATGTCTGTATGAGTGCTCCACTCTTTGATACTAGACTTATAGGTTTGGCTGTCCCGGATCTAGTACTGAATTTGGTCATTGGGAGTGGTAGTCGACCTTACGAGGGCTATTGAGTGTCGATAGAGGATCATCCACTCTGGCGTCATGAGAGGAATATCCCATGTGTTCTTGCTCGGACAAATCCCCGGCGGGGTCATTGGGTTGAGAGAAAAGAGTTCTCAGGGAGACTCGATTAGAGCTAGACTTCGGTAGAAACCGTATGGGTTCGACAACACCATGCTCGATATCTGGTCTGCGGGATATTAGATGGATGAGGGACTATAGGTACATGGTGGCGAGGACGAGACGGGTCCAATGGATTGGATTTCCCTGTATCGTCACGGGGACTGGCGGTAGTGGCCTGAAATGATAAAAGTAGTCGATGAGTCAGTGAATTATTACAGAGATAATAATTCACTTTGAGTTAGAAGGAGTTCGAGCAGGTATGACTCACGGCCAGCTTCGATATTGGGCCTAGAGGGTCACACACATATGGTAGGCATTACGATGAGTAGAGGTTCGGATATGAGATATCCGACGGAGGCCCTTGTCTTATTGGATGCAGATCCAATACCCACTAGGGAAGGACCCATTAGGGTTTGACATGGGATCTCTATAAATAGGAGGGATTCACAGCCTCATAGGCTAGAGTCTTTGCTTGCCCTTCCTATTCTCCTCTCTCCTTTCTACCCTCAGGCACGGAGTTTTGAGGAGGGTCGCCGCAACCCCTGCTGTGTGGATCACAGCTAGAGAGGAGGGCGCTTGACCTCCTTCACCCTCTCCTAAGGATCTGCAAGGAAACAGGGATATACGATCTCCCTAGGTAACACAATCTCTATACGCAGTTTTGTGTTTTGCCGATTTTTACGCACCAATCTTCGCACGACGACGAACATCTTTTTGGGAATCGAGGATTTTTGTTTTCTTGTTCTTCCGCTGCGCATATGATGTCGCCCCCCTTGATTTCCCAACAATTCCTGTATGGATAAAAAAATAAATATTGAGCAAAACCCTATGATTTTAAAGTTGTAAACCTTAGAAAGTTGAGTTCCCTCCTCCCAAAGCTTGGAGAGAGTTCTAAGGTAGGTGTGAGAGGGATACCTTGTAACAGAGGGTTGTAAAAGGTTATCTCCTAAACCTGTGAAAAGGAGAAGAGGGGTGTAAAAGGGTAGTTGGTCTTTGTCCATTGAAAGAAGATCGATAGTTGATGCCGGTGGCCTCGATAGAAGAGGAATTGACGAAGTGGATGTAGGTCACAATGACCGAACCGCTATAAAAATCTAGTTTACGTTTCTCTTGCGTAATTTACTTTACTGCAAACCACTTTACTTACTATACATCTACTACGCACTTCCATATGCTCTCAAAGTTAATACCTTTATGAAATAGTTTTTCGTCGGAACTGGATTTAATCACAATGAAGTTTTGAACTGACGTAATTTTTACCGCTGCACTAATTCACCCCCCCCTCTTAATGCCGACTCTTTTCCTAACATAAACTTGGGATTGATCTTTTTAAGGGATCGGCCTCCTCGGAACTCTATAGGGGTTCCTCCCTCCAAGTTACTGCTTAAAGGCTGCAAAAATGATTCATCTATTGCTTAAGAAAAAAGGATGAATACATGGCTATTTATAGGGCTTCTAAACCCAAACTCCTAATAGGACTCCTACTCAAGACTTCTACATCTAACCAACTCCTAATTGGACTCCTACTCAAGACTCCTATTCCTTTACAACTCTTAATTCTTCTCTAAGAAATAACCTCCTAACCCTAGCCGGCCTCTTCACCTCTTTAATAGGTGTCGGCTTAGGTAGGTTTTATATGAATGCTCCTCTCTATTAGGACTCTCCTAGCTAGAGTTCTAACAGACCCGCCCTTTTCAAATCACACTTATCCTCGAGACTGATATTCCATGAATTATGAGAAATTGATCTTCATGTCATCATAGTTCTCCTATGTGGCACCTTCTATTGTTAAGTTCGTTCACTATATTAGTGCTTCAATAGTTGGTCGTCATCATCGGTCACGATCCGTCGATCAATAATGACACTCGATTGGGTCTGGAGTTCTCCTTGGGTGGTCATATTTGGTGGATGGCTTTGGGTTTTCTCCAAGCACCTGTTCACCACTTTTGTCTGGCCATCGATTTGTGGGTGATATACTGTACTACTTTTCAATTTATTGCCCTACATCTGGAATAACTCTATCCAAAATCTGCTCATGAAGATGCAAGTATAATTTGGCACAAGCACAATGCGTCCTTTATAGCGAAATTCTTTTGAGTCCCAATTGTAATTAGTCATAGAGCTTGGTGCTTCCTCCAATTTTTTTATTATCTTACTGGTGTCTGGATCTTCCTGCCATTCCATCTTAATATCCTCAAGGAAGTTGCTGGTCGGAAGTGAAACGATCGAAAATTCAGCTTGCTCAGGTAGCCGCGAAAGCGTATCTGCAACAACATTCTCTTTCGCCTTTTTGTAAGTTTTTTAATAATCATATCCAAGAAACTTTATTATCCATTTTTGCCACTCGGGGGAAGGTATATGCTCTAAGCAATATTTTAGACTTTTATGGTCGGCTTTGATTTGAAATCGTCGTCTGATCAAGTACGGTCTCCACTTGGCCATCGCATGCATAATCGCGAGCATCTCTTTATTGTAAATAGTCATCTTGAGATGGTAAGGAGATAATGCCTTACTGGTATAAGTGAGGGGGCGGCCATCTTGCATTAGTATAGCACCAATTCCGACTCCGGAGGCATCAGCTTCAATAACAAAAGTCTTGCCGAAGTCAAGCATTGTCATCATTATGGCTTTAAGTTCGTCCAAGGCGGTGGTGGCTTTGTCCAACCATTAGAAAGCATCTTTTTTAGCAAGGAAGTAAGTGGTGCATTGATCTTTCTATAGTTTTTTACGAACTTGTAGTAGTAGCCTATTAAACCCCGAAAAGCCATATAGTAATTTTATGTTCCTCGGGGTCGGCTAGTTCTGCATTGCTTCAATTATGGAGGGGTCCACCACCACACCTTCCTCTAATATGATATGCCCAAGATATTTCACCTTTCGTTGAAGAAAGTAAAAATTCGTAGTGGCCGTTGTATGTTTAAAAGGTGGTTTTCGGTATGTCTTCTTCGCACACTCGTATTTGATGATACCTGGATCGAAGGTCCTGCTTTGGGAAGATTTGTGCTCTCTTTCATCCAGCAATTCATCTATCACTAGAATATGGTATTTGTCCTTGACGGTGATGTCATTTATAGCTCAGTAGCCGATGCACATCCGCCAAGTTCCGTCCTTCTTGCGTACAAGTAGCACAAGTGAGGAATGGGGGTGGCAACTTGGCCAAACCACCCCTATTTCAAGCATCTCCTTTATGATCTTTTTAATTTCATCCTTCTAGAGGTGAGGATATAGTTATGGCTGACTATTCGCTGGTGGCTTGCCCGGAAGGATTGCAATCCAATGGTCATGTTGCCATATAGGAGGAAGACCACGGCTCAACAAAAATATCGACAAATTTAGCAAGCAATTGGGTGAGATTTTGTTCTTCAATTTCTATTTTCTTCCCCTCTGACTGCTATTGGAGATGCATCAAAAAGCCACCATTTACCTTGGGCAAAACTTTCTCCATTCGTTGGGTCGAAACGGTGGTTACATTGCTTTCGCGCTTTCCGCATAAGATGATATGTTTGCCTTTGTAGTAGAATTTCATAATTAATTTGGAGAAGTTCCAAGAGACATCACCTAGTATCGTCAGCTATTCCATGCCAAGCATGGCCTTATAGTCATCAATTGGTAGGAGGAAGAAGTTAATGATAATTTCTTGGTCTTGCAATAATAGTTTCACCTGCGGACATCTTTGGTCGCACTTGAGGATTCTTCCGTCGGTGACCTTTACGTCGAACTTGCTGCAACCTTTAATATGGAGCGCTATCTAAGCAGCAACCTTACTATTTAGGAAGTTATTAATACTGCCCGTGTCGATGAGAACAGTGATCGGTTTGTTGTTTGAAAAGGCCTCCAACTTTCACCATTTGCAGGTTTTAGTAGCTAGCTAGTGCATGTACTATAACATCGATCGGTTGTGGCTCTTCTTCCTCATCTTCTTCAGTGATCTCTGTGAACCTCCGATGATCTCTCCGGTAAACTTCTGAAAACTTCGGTATGTCCCCGATTTCTTCTTGGTTGGTTCCGGTAGTACTTCTGACGAATCTTCGGACTCTCGGTAGACTCTTGAACACCCATCAAACTTGACTCCGGTAGACTTACTTTATGTCTCCAAGCTATCGTAGTTAATCCTGCACACTTAACTCAATAATATCGATTAGATCAATTAACCCATAAATTGATTTCATCATCAATACCAATAAGAGCCCATAAGAGATTATTGGATAGAGATCCACTAATCTAAGAGGCTTGAGTAGTTGGATACAGATCCAATATCCAATATGGGAGGATCCATTAGGGTTTAATAGGGGACCTCTATAAATAGGAGGGATTCAGTGGTTCACAAGCTAGAGCCTTTGCTTGTCTCTCCTATGCTCCTCCCCCTCTCCTCCTCAAAGCAAGCCTAGAGTTTTGAGGTTCTTCATCGCAGCCCTACTGTGTGGATCACCGCTATAGAGGAGGACGCTTGACCTCCTTCACCCTCTCCTAGAGATCTATAAGGATTCAGGGATATACGATCTCCCTATGTAACACAATCTACTCTATATGCAGTTTTAAGTTTCGTTGATTTTTGCGCACCAATCTTCGCACAATGACGAACAAATCTTTGGGAAATTAGGGATTTTGTTTTTCTATTCTTCTACTATAGATGTGATGTCACCCTCTAGATTTTTCAACAGAATATCCCATGTGTTCTTGCTCAAACAAATCCCTAGCTAGGGTTATTCAGATTGAGAGAGAAAGAGTGCTCTAAGAGAATCTGATTAGAGCGTGACTCGAGTAAAAACTGTATGAGCCTAATAGCACTAAGCTCGATATACGATCTCTAGGATATTAGATGGATGAGGGACTATAGGTACATGGTAACTAAGGATAGATAGGTCCAATGGGTTAGATTCCCCTATATCATCTGGGGACTACGGTGTAGTGGCCTAGAACCTCCGTAGTCGATGAGTCGAGTGAATTATTATAAAGATAATAAATCAATAAGTCAGAAAGAGTTCTGACAGGTATGACTCATGGCTAGCTCGATATTGGGCCTAGAGGGTCACAGATATATGGTAGGTGTTTCGATGAGTAGAGGTTCAGATATGAGATATCCATTGGAGCCCCTATCTTATTAGATATCCAATAAGCCTCTAAATTATTGGGTCCTTTGGATGAGATCCAATAAGAGCCAATGAGAGATTATTGGATAGAGGTATACTAATCTAAGATGCTTGGGTAATTAGACGAAGATCCAATACCAAATAGAGCAAGATCCATTAGGGTTAAGTTGATAGGAGACCTCTATAAATAGGAGGGAACCAAAGGGCCACTGGCTAGAGTTTCTTTTGGTTGCCATCTCCTATTCTCCTCTCTCTCCTTCTCATCCTTAAATAGTAGGCTTGGAGATTTGAGGAGCATCGTTGTAGCCTTACTATGTGGATCACTGCTAGAGAGGAGGGCACTTGACCTCCTTCATCCACTCCTATAAATCTACAGGGATCAAGGATATACGATCTCTCTAGGTAAAATACTATCTCACACATGGAATTTTATTTTGCGGGTTTTTTGCACACCAATCTTCCCACGATGACGAATATATCTTTAGAAAATTTGATGATTTTATTTTTTATGTTCTTCCACTATGCATGTGATGCCCTACAAGATTTCCTTACACCTAGCACACAAGTTTCGACTTTAAGTAGGTCCGATAGAGTATGCCACCCTCCTAAGAGATATGTAGGATATATTAGAGGAAAGGATATCGAGGTTATTGATCCTCAGACCTATAAGGAGGCTATTATAAGTATAGACTCAATGAAGTAGCAAGAAGCCATGAATTCTGAGATGGATTCTATGTTATGATCGAGTAGGCACTAACAGGGGGTGAATTAGTATAGTAGATAAAAACGACGTCGTTCGAAAAATCTTTATCTCATTCAAATCGATATCGAAAATATATTTAACTTGAAAGTGTTTGTAAGAGTGTAAAGAGAATGTAAAGTAAGTAATGTAGTTTGCAGTAAAGGTAAATTACAAAAGACAAAACCAAACCATGTTTTATAGGGATTCGGTCGTCATGACCTATATCCACTCCCGATTCCTCTTCCGTTAAGACCACCGGCATCCACTAACGATCTTTCTTAAATGGGCCAAGATCAACTACCCTTTTATACTCTTTCTCTTTTTCATGGGTTTAGAAGACAACCCTTACAAGCCTCTCTTTTTTAGACCTCACTTCTCCCTTTAGACAAATTTCTAAATACTAGGAAGAAGTGATCCTAAATCCTAAGAAAGTTTCCCAATTGTTTCTTAAGTATTTTTCTCCCTTTTTCAACTCAATTTCATGCTCAATTCTTTCTACTCAATGTAGGAATAGCCTGGGGTATTTATAGACCCCAAATGGCTTCAAAATTAAAGCCAAAATGGTCTCATTCTGGGTTTCCTAGGTCATGGCGGTACCATCGCTTGTGCTGGATAGTACCACCACCTATAGCACTGACACTAGGTGGTACCACCACTGGGAAGACTATCTGGGTGGTACCATCGCCTGACATAGTCTCGGAGACTTTTTTACCGATAGTTCCACTAGTTTGGGTCACTGTTTGGGCCTTTCACTTGGCCCAACACAATCGATACTTGGGCCCAATTGGCTCCTAATTGAGTTGGCCCAGTTCCAACCCAATTATGCCTAAAAACTACTTCAATCTAGATAATTATTATAAAGCTAAATCAAATATTGTCCAGCATGTCATTGGTTTATCGACGCCTCATCCGATTATTCGGTGCATCGTCCTCTCTTATGGCCTCTTACTCAATTGGTCAATTGACCTCCGTAACTCCAATTTCCTTAGTATAATTTCCGCTCTTCTTGGCCTGATGCTTAATCCCTTGGCCCTAAGCCTTCTGTCGATACGTCGACTGATCCTCCAACTCGACGTCTAATCTTCTGACATGTTCCACTCTGGCCCAAAATGATTCTTCCTGCCTTAATTGTCTCTCCTTGATCGAAGCTTTTTGTGTCACTCAAAACATAGATCATATAAACACTATCAATTGGTTTCATTATCAAAATATGAGATTTAACAATCTCCCCCTTTTAGATGATGACAACCAATTAAAAATGGAGTTAACCTTTACTCCCCCTATCAATATGTCATATTGATAGAACTCTTGAATTCAAAAATCCAAGCAATATGTTATTATAAAATCATGCATAATCAAAATTTCAATACATTATTCCATGCATGATTGTCATCATAACTTCTCCCCCTTTGTCATCAACAAAAAGGAGAAGTGCATCTAGCCAGATTGTAAATTTTGGTGATGTTCAAGATAACAAGTTCTTTCTTCTCTTTTGAGAAGTGTGATTTTTTGTTTCCTTTGTAAAGCGCAAGCTAGCAAAGTTTTACGTCATTTTACAACATGTAAACTAGCAATTTGGCAAGTGTTACTTCTCTTTGAAGTATAAAGGCTAGCAAGTTTTTGAAATAGAATGCAAGATAGCTATGCATCATTTTAGAATATGCAAGCTAGCAAATTTTACTCTCCCTTTGTCATTGTCAAATAGAAGGGAAGAATACAATGTTGTAATTCTTTTCCCTTGACTTCAATTTTCAAATTATGATAAAGATAAAGTATCATTCTTAATTTAAATTGTTTGTGCATTATTATAGTTTCAAATTAAAACATGCACAATTTCAAAACCTTACATTTTATCCTTACTCCATGCATGATACCAAAAATAAATCATTACTATGAGCATATCATACATGATACTTAAGCATTCATGATACATTATTTCAGGCATAACATTCATGATGCTAAGACATTAAAATTTTTAAGCATTTATCACTTGAAGCATGTTGGTACCAAACATTCATCATTTATTTTCTCCCCCATTGTCATAGGCAAAAAGAGGGAAATAGCACAAATGTGCAAATATTCAAGTCATCATATGGAAGATATCAAGAAAAATTTGGTGATGAGATATACTTCATGAATACAAAGAATTATACAAAGAAAAATCATATCATGAAAGACGAGATCATGTGAATAACAAAAGACATGATTCATTTTGACAAATCTCCTCTTAAATAATCAAAAGGAAATCTTAGGAGATCAAATAATAAAAGACCCTCAAAAGAAATTTGCCACCGAAAGCCGTTAAGAGGTAGTTTGCCACCTCCCCTTTGTTGGTTTATTTTTCATCTCCAGATGAACTTGATTCATCCCAAGCCATCTTGAATGTTTTCTTCTTTTTTTGTAGCTTCTTCATTTTAGGTTCATTTTTGTTCTTTGATTCTTGTTTTAAGAAATTTTTAAGCTTTATAGTAGGGAGTTCAAGGTCATTATCATCATCACTTGAGTCATCACTCAAGTGGCATTCTATTGTTCAAAGTGCCAAATCCTTCCTATTCTTTGAAAGGTAGTTCTCATGTTCAATACAAGTCATTTCATAAGACATCAAAGACCCGATAAGTTCTTCAATCAGAAAATGGTTCAAGTCCTTTGATTCTTGTATTGTTGTTACTTTCGAATACCAATTTTTAGAAAGAGATCGTAAACCTTTATTAACAAGTTTAAGATTCAAAAATTATTTACCAAAAGCTTTTAAACCATTGACGACATCCATAAAATGGGTGTATATGTTTCCAATGGTTTCACTTAGTTTCATATGAACCAATTCAAAATCACGCATCAAAAGATTTATCTTAGAATCTTTTACTCTACTAGTGCCTTCGTGTGTGGTTTCAAGAGAATGCCAAATATCGAAAGCGATTTCGCAAATAGAAACATGATTAAATTCATTTTTGTCTAAGATACAAAATAGAGCATTTATAGCTCTAGCATTCAAGGAAAAAAAATTTCTTCTCCAAATCATTCCATTCATTCATTGGATTAGAAAACTTTTGAAAACCATTTTCAATGATATTCCCTATATTAAAAACTATAGAAATCACGAAAACTCTCATTCGAGTTTTTCAATATGTGTAGTCCGTTCCATAGAACATAGGAGAACGAATGATAGAGTGACCCTCTTGAAAGTCGAAAAGAGCTTTTTTTTTTTTTGTTAAACTAAACAAGAAAAAATATAGCTCTGATACCTACTATTAGGATTGAGTCGATACTAAAGGGGGGATTGGTGAATTAGTGCAGTAGATAAAAACGACATCAGATCGAAAAATCTTCGTTTTGATAAAATCGATATAAAAATGTATTTAACTTGAAAGCATTCATAAGAGTGTATTGAGAAAGTAAAGTAAGTAAGGCAATTTACAGTAATGGTAAATTGCAAGAAGTAAAACCAAACCTAGTTTTATAGTGGTTCGGTCATTGTGACCTACATCCACTCCCAATTCCTCTTCTATCGAGGCTACTAGCATCTACTAACAATCTTCCTTCAATGGGCGAAGATCAACTACCCTTTTACACTCTTTCTCATTTTCATAGATTTAAGAGACAACCCTTACAAGCCTCTCTTTTTTATACCTTACTTCTCCCTTTAGACAAACTTCAAAATACTAAGAAGAAGTTATCCTAAATCCTAAGAGAGTTTCCCAATTTTCTCAAGTATTTTTCTCCCTTTTTCAACTCAATTTCATGCTCAATTCTTGCTACTCTATGTAGGAATAGCTGGGGTATTTATAGACCCCAAATGACTTCAAACTTAGTGCAAAAAAAGGTCTCATCCTAGGTTTCCCGGGTCCTAGCGGTATCACCGCTTGGGAGACTATGTATGGGCGGTTCCATAGCCAAACAGTCTTGGAGACAGAGTCTGGGTGATCCCACTGCTTAGACTAGCAGTATCACCACCTGACATAGTCTCGAAAACTATGCCACCGACGGTTCCACCAGTTTGGGTCACTGTTTGGGCCATTCAGTTGGCCCAACACAGCCCATACTTAGGCCCAATTGGCTCCTAATTGAGTTGGCCCAATTCTAACCCAATTATGCTTAAAACCTACTTCGATCTAAGTAATTATTGCAAAGCTAAATCAAATATTGTCTGACATTTCATTGGTTCATCAACACCTTGTCTTATTCTTCGGCGTATCATCCTCTTTTGTGGCCTATTGCCCAATTGGCTAGTTGACCTCCACAACTCCGATTTTCTTGACGCAATTTCTGTTCTTCTTGGCCCGATGCCCGATCCCATGGCTCATGGCCTTTTATTGATACGTTGACCAATCCTTTGGCTTGACATCCAATCTTCTGACATGTTCCACTCTAACCCAACATGATTCTTCATGCCTTAATTGTCTCTCCCTGATTGAAGCTTCCTACATCACTCAAAATACAAATTAGATAAATACTATCAATTGGTTTCATTATTAAAATTCGAGATTCAATAATCTCCCCCTTTTTGATGATGACAACCAATTGATGATGGAGTTAACCTTAACTCCCCCTATCAATATACCATATTGATAGAACTCTTGAATTCAAATTTCAAGCAATATGTCATCATAAAATCATTCATAATCAAAATTTCAATTCATCATTCCATGCATGATTGTTATTATAACTTCTCCCCCTTTGTCATTAACAAAAAGGAGAAGTGCATCTAGTCGGTTTTTGAGATATGCAAGTTTTACAACATACAAGCTAGCAAATTTTTTCATCACTTTGTAACATGCTTAGTCACTAAATCATTATTAATTTTAAAAATGTGTAAGATTACGAATTTTGTAAGTTTATATTTTTGCTTCTTAAGATAGGCAAGCTAGCAATTTTTGGTAATATTCAAGATAGCAAGTTCTTTCTTCTCTATTGAGAAGTGTGATTTTTTGCTTCCTTTGCAAAGCGCAAGCTAGCAAAGTTTTACATCATTTACAACATGCAAACTAGCAATTTGGCAAGTGTTACTTCTCTTTGATATATGAAGGCTGGCACGTATTTGAAAAAGAATGCAAGATAGCAAGCTAGCAAGATAGCAATGCATCATTTTAGAATATGCAAGCTAGCAAATTTTACTCCCCCATTGTCATTATCAAATCAAAGGGAAGAAAACAATATTGTAATTCTTTTCCCTTTACTTCAATCTTCAAATTATAACAGAGATAAAGTATCATTCTTAAATCAATATGTTTGTGTACCTTGGCGATATGGTCTATCATGTATGTTATACTATTTACCAAGCTTGATATAGCGTATCCTCTATGTGTCATGAGCAGGTATCAAGCGGATCCAAGCTTGGAGCGTTGGAAAGTAGTAAAGTATATCCTTAAGTACTTAAAAAGGACTAAGGATCTTTTACTAGTATATGGAGATAGTAGCCACAGGGTTGAGGGCTACATGGACTTGAGCTTTCAATCCAATGTCGATGATAGCAAGTCTAATTCAGGGTATGTGTTCACCCTGAGTGGAGGAGTAGTGTGTTGGAAGAGTTCCAAGTAATACACTACTACTGACTCGACTATAGAAATGAAGTACATTACTGTGACAGAGGCAATTTAGATGGAGATAATTCCCTTATATTGTAACAAGAATAAGGTAATTATTCAAATAAAAGAACCTAGGTCTCATTAAAAGTCGAAGAACATTCTGAGGATGTTCACCTGATCAGAGAGATTGTCGCCCAAAGAGATGTAGTAGTGGAAAGAGTTCCATCCGAAGATAACATCACAAATCTACTAACAAAGTCGTTGTCTCAAACTGTCTTTGAGTGTCATAGGGGTCTGATGGGGATCATACACATATGTGATTGGCTTTAGGTCAAGTAGGAGATTGCTAGTTATAGGTGCCTTATAAGCCAATCACGTGAGTGATGATATATGTAACATGACATGCACTCATTTTACTTATTATTTTATTATAGTATTCTCTCACTTTATATGACTTATTGCATATATATATATATTGTGATATCTATGGATCTATACATTGGGAATCAGATCATGATGGAATCACAATAATGAGATAGATTAACTTTTAAAAATATACCCTAAATAATCCTAGTCATAGGTTACTCGAGAGGGATATCAAGATAACCAAATAGATTAATATACTGTATACCCATAGGAGAAACCGTAAGGGCCTAACAATACTATGCCCGGTGAATGGTCAATAGGATATTAGATGGATGAGGGACTATAGGTACACAGTAATTAATGACTGATAGGTCCAAAGGATTGGATTCCCCTATATCGTATAGGGATTACGGCGTAGTGGCCTAATACGCCAGTAATCGATGAGTCGAGTGAATTATTATGGAGATAATAATTCACTAAGCTAGAAGGAGTTCTGACAGGTATGACTCATGACCAGCTCAATATAGGGCCTAGAGGATCACATATATATGGTAGATGTTAAGATGAGTAGAGGTTCGAATATGAGATATCGGTTGGAGCTCTTATCTTATTGGATATCTAATAAGCCTCTAAATTATTGGATCCCATGAATGAGATCCAATAAGAGCTAATAAGAGATTATTGGGTAGAGACCCACTAATCTAAGAGCCTTAGGTAATTGGATGGAGATTTAGTACCCAATAGGGCAGGATCTGCTAGTCATAGGTGCCCAACAAGCCAATCACGTGAGTGATGACACGTGTGACTTGATAAAGAATCTTTTTGCTTATTATATTTTGGCGTATATCACTTTATAACTATTGCATAAATGCATATATATATTGTGATGTCCTTGGATTTGTGCAATGGGAATCGGATCGTGATGAGATCACGATAATGAGATCGATTCACTTTTAAACACATATCCTAAATAATCCGGTCATAGGTTTTCGAGAGGGACATTGTGATAACCGGATAGACTGGTGTCTTTGTATACCCGTCCATATGATGGATGCAGCTGGTCTCATAGCTGCTCGTGTAGGGATACTAGGGATACGATGCAGGTGCTCATTGGAGAATGAGTTCATCGATTGATCCGCTACGGGAATCTTTGGATGGTTGATGATGCCTTATTGTCGGGACGGCGATTCCGTAGTCCTAGTGGTGTATCTGGTCCTTAGACTTGAGACACCAAGGATGTCTGTATGAGTGCTCCACTCTTTGATACGGACTTATAGGTTTGGTGTCCCGGATCTAGTGCTGGTGGTCATTGGGAGTGGTAGTCGACCTTACGAGGGCTATTGAGTGTCGATAGAGGATCATCCACTCTCGGCATCATGAGAGGAATATCCCATGTGTTCTTGCTCAGACAAATCCTTGGCGAGGGTCATTCAGGGTTGAGAGAAAAGAGTTCTCGGAAGGAGAATCCGATTAAGCGAGACTTCAGTAGAAACCGTATGGGTTCGACAACACCATGCTCGATATCTCGGTCTACAGGATATTAGATGGATGAAGGACTATAGGTACATGGTAGCGAGAGACTGACGACAGGTCCAATGGATTGGATTCCCCTGTATCGATGCGGGGACTGGCGTAGTGGCCTAATACGTCAAGTAGTCGATGAGTCGAGTGAATTATTACAGAGATAATAATTCTTGAGTTAGAAGGAGTTCTAACGGTATGACTCACGGCCATTTCGATATTGGGCCTAAAAGGGTCACACACATATGGTAGGCATTGCGATGAGTAGAGGTTGGGATATGAGATATCCGTGGACCCCCTGTCTTATTGGATGCAGATCCAATACCCACTAGGGAAGGACACATTAGGATTTGACACGGGATCTCTATAAATAGGAGGGATTCTGACCTCATAGGCTAGAGTCTTTGCTTGCCTTTCCTATTCTCCTCCCCTCTCCACCTTAGAGGCACGGAGTTTTGAGGAGGGTCGCCGCAACCCTGCTGTTTGGATCACCGCTAGAGGAGGGCGCTTGACCTCCTTCACCCTCTCCTAAGGATCTGCAAGGAAGCAGGGATATCGATCTCCCTAGGTAACATAATCTCTATCGCAGTTTTGTGTTTTTCTTGGATTTTTTTAGCACCAATCTTCGCCTGACGACCGAACATCTTTTTTTGGGAATCGGGGATTTTTGTTTTTTTGTTCTTCTTGCTGCGATATGATGTAAGCCCCCATGATTTTCCCAACGGTGGTATCGAGCTAGGTTGTTCTCGCGAATGATTAGTTTTGAACTTCGTGTGTTGTGTTTAGGAAGAATATTGGCGTCAAAATCGTTGGCCTTAAAAGCGAGGAAGGGCAGCAACGGTTGCTGCCCTCGATCTACATGCTGCACCTGACCACCGGCAATGCAGTGGCCGGTGATGCCTTGCCAAAGACAACGCCTAGCCATGGCCATGGTAATGCGTTCAATACTGAGCAACCGCCTGGCGGTCTGCTTGCAGCAGGCTTGCAACCGGCGGGGCTGGCAGCCCACGGGTAGAAGCCTGCGACACGACCCAATGACCTGAGGCAGAGCCAGGGCGGTGGTGAGGCACCCATGGCGGCGGCGCGGGCGCGTTCTCCAAAAAAACCCCCAGGGGCGGCCCAACGAGGCAGCACCGCCTCTGGCGGCGCCCTCATGAACAGAACCGCCCGCGTGGCCCGGCGCCGGCGCCCTGCCTGCGGCCAGCCGGGCCAACGGCATGCGCTGCCTGCTGAGGAGAGAAGCACGCCCTCACCCCCGCCTGACAGCCCGCCAGCAGGGTGGCGACGACGTCAACAGCAGAGGGAATTAGGGTTTGGGCAAAAAGGACAGTTTTGCCCCTATGAATTTGAGAAATTCCAGTTTGTGTCTTTTGTCCAAATTACGAAAAATACCCTTAGGAATTGAGAAATTCCCTACATGTCCCTGATTTCAGAAAAATATTAATTAATTAAAAGGTTTATTAGATTATTATTTTTTATTATTATCTAGTAGTCCTACATGATGATGATTATTTATACATGTGATGTATAATGTGTGGACGGATGATCATGGATCGTGTGATGTGTGTACTTGTGATTATTATTATTGAGGTCTGCGAACCTCCATTATATTTCTCGTTTATTGTCGGGCCTGCGTGCCTATGATTAAGTTGTAATCACATGAGGAGGCTTGGCGGGGAGCATGGATCGATAGGGCGGGACCCACGAGGCGGACGATCGTGATGCATGGAGATGCATCAAGATGTAAACAGGAACCGGCGAGGACGAGAGAAGGCGATCACAAAGGGCATGGAGATGCACCGTTGCACACATAGATCTTGTGTGAGTGATTAGGCCTCTTGGCTCGGGCCTAATCATATTAGGTTGTGGTCCATGATCATCGATGTGATTGCTTATACACATACTAGATATGTATATATATTTGCATGCGATGTAGATATATATTAAATATGTATATGTGTGACATGTCATATTAGGAGACCAAATTATAGAAACATCTCGATAATATTAAGTCGGGTAAGCGTGGCTTGATTAGATTGACCCGTGGCCTTCCATCGTTATAGTAGGAACAGATTCCCGGTGTAGGTTGAGTTGGTCGAGTCCCCTCGAGACTCACCTATATCGCGATTCGCTATCTTCTTCGACGACATCTGAGATGTCCCCGGTGACACGAGGGCATGTTATGCTTGGTGAGTCCCTCGAGGGTATATCATCAAATCGGACTCATCTTGTAACGAAGGTGTTGACTTAACCAGAGCATCATGGTTGGTCGAGTCCCTCGAGGCCATGGTGATTCGGAGGCGAAACAGGGACAGGGAATCACAAGGAGTTGTGATCGGCAAGAGTTGCCTACCTTTTAGGCTTAGTGTGATTGGTCGAGTCCCTCGAGGTTACACTAAAGGCGATTGGATCGATCCCCACTAGAAGTCTGCTGGAGACTTCGTTTCGCATCTTGAGGGTGTCGCGTGACTTCGTTAGTAAAATAGTGGGAGCATATTAAGATAGAAGTCCATATCTTGATAGTTTATTTCTTACAAAATCTGCATGTTATTCATTTACGCTACATCTTTATTTTGAGAAAATGTAAACTTTTCAAATCCCTACGTGGTATACTTGATGTCAACCGCCTCTTGGTCCAAATTACTCCGGATTGGCTCCGTAACTTGAGAATTGTTCTCATAGCGAGAAAAAATGCGTATCGATCCCTGATCTGATGATGCCCGGAAAGAAGGGCAAGCGAGGATGAGATAATTTCGCTTCGTGAAGTACATTGATGACTCCACTCTTGCTCGGTGCTATATGTTGGGCTCTATGACTCGAGTTATAGAGACAACATGAAAAAGATGGATGCGGATCCATTCTCCTACATGTCCCAAAAAAATTGTTTGAGGAACAGGGAAGGACTCAACGATATGAGATATCCAAGAGCCTTTTCAGCTAGGATGTGCGAGGACCTTTGGTTCAGAACCATGTCCTAAAGATTATTGAGTGGATAGAGAAACTCACAGGTCTAGGAATGGTCCTAGAGGATAACTTGTGTGCGGACATTGTGCTTCAGTCCCTACCAGATTCTCCTAGAGCTCCTCAATATGTTGAGGAAGGCAGAGAGTACTATTAAGAAAGAGAAGCCAGTTCTCTACAATGGTGAGACCAGAAAGAAAAGGAAAGCATAAAGGTCCCTTAAGAAGGGAAAGGGCAAGGGCAAACAAGGTAAAGCAAAGGTTGCTAAGAAAGACCCAGCAAAGGACAAAGGCCAGTGCTTCCAATGGTAAAGATGGGCATTGGAAGAGAAGCGCAAAAGAGTACCTTGCAGAAAAAGGGCGAAACAAAAGCTTGATGAAGCTTCGGGTACATTCATGATCGAGGTCGCATTTGTGGGACTCTTATGATAACACATGGGTATTGGATACCGGTAGTGCTTATCATATATGCAAGTCGTTCTGCGGGTTTCAGCAAGGCCTAGGAGACTCTGAGAGAGAGATGGATCTCAAGATGGGTAATGGAGCAAAAGTTGCTGATTAGCTGTTGGCGAGGTCGCCCTACATCTGCATAGTGGAGCTTTTATTGCATTAGATGCATGTTATTTTGTTCCTTCTATTATCAAAAGCATTATCTCCATTTGGGTTTAATGGTTAGTGGATATAAATTTTTTTTGAGAACAATGGTTGTTCGATATTATTAGATGATAAGATCATCACGAAAAGGAACATTGCATAATGGTTTATTTATATTTAGACACCACTCCACATATCATGAATGTAAATGTGTCCAAAAGGAAAGCGAGATGAGTTGAACAGTGCATACATGCATGGCATTGTAGGCTAGGTCACATCCATGAAAGAAGGATTCAAAAGTTGCTAAATGATGGATATCTAGATCCATTCGACTATATGTGTCATATCGACTTGTGAGCCTTGCATTCGTGGAAAAGCGACCAAATCTCCATTTAGTAGAATCGGAGAGAGAGCCAATGAGTTGTTGGAACTCATACATAGCGATGTATGTGGACCCATGTCAACTCATGCCATTGGAGGTTACTCCTACTTCATTACATTTACTAATGATTTCTCAAGGTATGGATATGTGTACTTAATGAAGTACAAGTCCGAGGCCTTTGAGAAATTAGGAGAGTATAAGAATGAGATGGAGAACAGTTTTGGAAAGAGTATCAAAACTCTTGATCGGATCGAGGAGGTGAATACTTAAAAGTACAGAGTTTACTCAGTTCCTCAAAGACCATGGGATATTATCCCAATGGACACCTCCTTATACACCTCAGCTCAATGGTGTCTCGAAGAAAAGGAGAAATCGTACATTATTAGATATGGTACGGTCCATGATGAGTTTTTTCGACCTACCCATCTCATTCACGGGGATATGCCCTAGAAACGCAGACTTATCTTGAGCGAGTTCCAACTAAGTCGGTAGTGTCTACACCATATGAGATATGGAAAGGGAAGAAGCCTGATCTTAAGGTTGTTAAGATTTGGGGCTGCCCCCGCCAATGTTAGAAGACACAACCCCGATAAGTTAGAATCAAGGATGACGAGCGATGCAAATTTGTGGGATACCCCAAGGAAACTTGTGGGTATTATTTCTATCATCTCGAGGACCAAAAGGTCTTTGTAGCTAAGAGAGCAATGTTCCTTGAGAAGGAACACATTCTTGACAGGAGACAGTGGGAGAATGATAGAATTGAAGCGAGGTTGGAGAACCAAGCTCAAGCACCACTCTGACAGAAGAACATTTGGGTACCTAATACACAAGTATCAACTTTACACAAGTCGATAGAGTATCCCATCCTCTGAGAGATATGTGGGACATATTAGAGCAGAGGATGTGAGGATATTGATCCTCGGACCTACGAGGAGGCTATTATGAGTATAGACTCAGGGAAGTGGAAAAAGCCATGAATTGCGAGATGGATTCTATGTACTCCAATAAGGTTTGGAACCTAGTTGATCTTGAGAAGGTATTGTACCCATGGTTTGCAAGTGGATCTTTTAAAAAAAAGATCGGAGTAGATGGAAAGGTAGAGACCTATAAAGCAAGGCTAGTGGCTAAGGGGTATCGTCAAAGGCAAGGTGTTGACTACGACGAAACTTTCTCACCCGTAGCAATGCTAAAATCCATCAGAATTCTATTGGCTATTGCAGCACACTATGCTTATGAGATCGGGCAGATGGATGTGAAAAACTGTATTCCTCAACGGGAACCTCGAGGAGGAGGTGTATATGATGCAACCTGAGGGATTCGTATCCAAGAACTGGCTAGATAAGGTGTGTAGGTTGCTTAGATCCATTTATGGACTAAAGCAAGCTTCCCGAAGTTGGAACATAAGATTTGATGAGGCAATTAGATCTTATGACTTCGTTAAGAACGAAGATGAGCCTTGTGTATACAGAAAAGATAAGTGGGGCGCTATCACCTTTTTTGGTGTTATATGTGGATGACATCGATCATTGGGAATGATGTAGGAATGCTATCCACGATAAAAGGCTTTGTTATCTAGACACTTCTCCATGAAGGACTTAGGGGAAGTATCCTATATTTTGGGGATTAGAATATATAGAGATAGATCTAAGAGGATGCTTGGCTTGTCCCAGTCCAGTACATAGAAACCATTGTCAAAAGGTTTGGCATGGAAAATTCAAGAGAGGTCTCATACCGATGAGACATGGGATATCGCTTTCTCACAGTATGTCCCCAAAGACTCGGAAGAAAGGGCGAACATGGATATGATACCTTATGCCTCAAGCAATAGGGTCTATCATGTATGCCATGCTATGTACTAGGCACGATATAGCATGCTCACGAGTGTCTGAGCAAGTATCAAGCGGATCCGGGCTTGGAGACCTTTGGAAAAGCAAGAAAGTGTATCCTTAAGTACTTGAGAAGGACTAAGGATCTTTTACTAGTATATGGAGGTAATAGCCTTAAGGTTGAAGGCTACACTGACTCAAGTTTTCAGGTCGATGTCGATGATAGCAAGTCGAATTCAAGGTATGTGTACACCTTGAATGGAGGGAGTGTCTTTGGAAGAGTTCCAAACAAGATACCATTCTTCGACTCGACCATAGAGGCGGACATTACATTCTGCATTAGATGCAGCAAAGGAGGGAGTCTGGGTGAAGAAGTTCATCTGATTTGAGAGTCGTCACAGGATGGCGACAAAGTCGACTTCCTTATATTGCGACAACTATGGGGTGATTACTCAAATAAGGGAACCCGGGTCTTATCGGAAGTGTTCGAGGAGGTTGTAGCTTATAAGAGAGATCGTAACCGAGGAGATGTAGCGATGGAAAGAGTTCCATCCGAAGATAACATTGCAGATCCACTAACAAAGTCGTTTGTCTCTTTTTGTCTTTGAAGTCGTCCGGGGGGGTCGATGGGGATGGAACACATAGGTGATTGGCTTTAGGTGAAGTGGGAGATTGCTAGTCATAGGTGCCCAAACAAGCCAATCACGTGAGTGATGGCACGTCGACTTTTGATCTGAGAATCTTTTTGCTTATTATATTTTGGCGTATATCACTTTATAACTATTGCATAAATGCATATATATATTGTGATGTCCTTGGATTTTTGTGCAATGGGAATCGGATCGTGATGAGATCACGATAATGAGATCGATTCACCTTTAAACACATATCCTAAATAATCCCGGTCATAGGTTTTTCGAGAGGGACATCGTGATAACCGGATAGGCGGTGTCTTTGTATACCCATCCATATGATGGATGCAGTTGGTCTCATAGCTACTCATGTAGGGACACTAGGGATCTGATGCAGGTGCTCATTGGAGAATGAGTTCACGATTGATAAAAACTTACGGAATCTTTGGTTGGTTGATGATGCCTTATTGTGGACAGGCGATTCCGTAGTCCTAGTGGTGTATCTGGTCCTTAGACTTGAGACACCAAGGATGTCCTATATGAGTGCTCCACTCTTTGATACCAGACTTATAGGTTTGGGTCGCCTCGGATCTAGTACTGGTGGTCATTGGGAGTGGTAGTCGACCTTCGAGGGCTATTGAGTGTCGATAGAGGATCATCCACTCTGCGTCATGAGAGGAATATCCCATGTGTTCTTGCTCGAGACAAATCTGGCCAGGGGTCATTGGGTTGAGAGAAAAGAGTTCTCTAGGAGAATTTGATTAGAGCGAGACTTCAGTAGAAAGCCGTATGGGTCCGACAACACCATGCTCGATATACGGTCTCCGGGATATTAGATGGATGAGGACTATATAGGTACATGGTAACGAGGACAAATAGGTCCAATGGATTGATTTCCCCTGTATCCGATGGGGACTACGGTGTAGTGGCCTAAATACGTTAAGTAGTCGATGAGTCAGTGAATTATTACAGAGATAATAATTCACTTTGAGTTAGAAAGGAGTTCTAACGGTATGACTCACGGCCATTTCGATGTGGGCCTGGGCCTCACACACACACACACATATGGTAGGCATTCCGATGAGTAGAGGTTTGGATATGAGATATCCTAATTTTGAGCCCTTGTCTTATTGGATGCAGTTCCAATACCCACTAGGGAAGGACCCATTAGGGTTTGACACGGGATCTCTATAAATAGGAGGGATTTCTGACCTCATAGGCTAGAGTCTTTGCTTGCCTTTCCTATTCTCCTCTCCCTCTCCACCTCAGAGGCCTGGAGTTTTGAGGAGGGTCGTCGCAACCCTGCTGTATGGATCACCGCTAGAGAGGAGGACGCTTGACCTCCTTCACCCTCTCCTAAGGATCTGCAAGGAAACAGGGATATACGATCTCCCTAGGTAACACAATCTCTATATGCAGTTTTGTGTTTTGCGGATTTTTTCGCACCAATCTTCGCACGACGACGAACATCTTTTTGGGAATCGGGGATTTTTGTTTTCTTGTTCTTCCTCTGCGCATATGATGTCGCCCCCATGATTTCCCAACAGGATCCATTAGAGTTAACTAGGGGCCTCTATAAATAGGAGGGAACTAAAGGCCCATAGGTTGGGGATTCTTGGTTGCCACCTCCAATTCTCCTCTACCCTTATCCTCCTCAAATAGCAAATATGGAGATTTGAGGAGTGTTGTTGCATCCTTGCTGTGTGGATCACCGATAAAGAGGAGGATGCTTGACCTCCTTCATCCTCTCCTATAGATCTATAGGGATTTAGGGATATACGATCTCCCTAGGTAATACAACTATCTATCTCATACGTGGTTTTCTATATCTCCAATCTTGTTCACAAATTTTTGCACGATGATGAATACTTTTCTAGGAATTTTGGGGTTTTTGTTTTATGTTCTTCCACTACGCATACTTGATGTCGCCCCCAAATTTCCCTACATTTCTTTATCCACTTAATCATATTTAGGACATGGTTTTGAACCAGTATCCCCTCAGTCATCCTAGCATGGAAGAGGCTCTTGGATATCTCATATCGCTGAGTCCTTCCTTGTTCCTCAAATAGTTTGTGGACATGTAGTAGAATGGATCTAGTATCCATCTTTTCATATTATCTTTGTAACTCAAGAGTCATGGAGCCCAACATGTAACATTGAGCAAGAGTGGAGTCATCTATATACTTCACATAGTGAGTGATCTCATCATCGCTTGCCCCTTTCTTAGGCATAGGCATCAATATATCAAGGACATACATGATTTTCTCCGCCATGAGAATAATTCTTAAGTTGCGGAGTCAATCCGTATAATTTAGATCAGTGAGGTGGTTGACATCAAGTAGGCCATGTAAAGGATTTTAAAGCGACATTTTCTGAAAATAAAGATGTAGCAAAAATAAATAACATGCATATTTTGTAAAAAAATAAATAAATAAGATATGGACTTCTATCTTAATCTACTCTCACAATTTTTCTAGCAGGTCACGTGACACTCTCAGCATGTGAAACGAAAGTCTCCGACAGACTTCTAGTGGGGATCGGGATCCAATCAACATCTTAGTGTAACCTAGAGAGACACGACCAATCACACTTAGCCCAAAAGATAGAAAACTCTTGCCGATCACAATTCCTTATGATTCTCATCATATTCAACCTTCGAACCACCATGGTCTCGAGGGACTCGACCAACCATGATGTTTGGTTAATTCAACACCATCGTTACAAGATGAGTCTGATTCGATGATATACCCATAAGGGACTCAACCAAGTATACCATGTCCTCAGGTCATCAGTGACATCTCTATGTCGTATGCAAAATAATGAATCATGATATAGGTGAGTCTCGAGGGATACGACCAACTCAACCTACATCGAAATCGATCCCTACCTATAATGATGGAAGACCACATAGGTCAGTCTAATTATCTTATGTTTATCGACTTAATATTATCGAGAGAGGAGATTTGATTTGGTCTCCTAATATGACATGTCACATATATACATATTTAATATATATCTATATCATATGCAAATATATATACATATATAGTAGGTGTACAAGCAATCACACATCACATGAGCAATCACATCAGATGATCATAGATCATAGCCTAATGTGATCAGGCCCGAGCTAGTGGGTCTAATCACTTACATCAAGATCTATGTGTGCAGTAGGTGTATCTCCATGCCCTGTGATCGTCTATCTCGTCCTCATTAGTTCCGTCAGCTTCTCGACGTATCTCCATGCATCACGATCATTCATTTCGATCTCATGGGTCCCACTATTGCTTCCACACTCTCGTTGCATCTCATATGATTAAAGTTAATCATAGGCATCCAGGCCTAACAATAAATAAGAAATAAGATAAAGACTTGCAGGCCCCAATAATAATAATAATCACAAGTACACACATATCACATGGTCCATAATCATCCGTTCACATCATACATCACATGTAAATATCATTATGTAGGACTACTAGATAATAATAATAATTAATTAATTAATTAAACTTTTAATTAATTAATATTTTCTAAAATTGGGGATATATAGGGAATTTTTTGAATTTTGAGGGGAATTTTGGTAATTTAGACAAAAAGGATAAAAATTGGAATTGCTTAAATTTCGAAGGGCAAAACTCTCTTTCGCCCAAAAAACTCTCTTTTGCCTCCAACGTTGTGGCCGCCACCACCCTGCTAGCGACGGCCACTACAGGGGGCAAGGTCACTGCCTCTACTCGCTAGCGGTGTGCCTATGGGCGGCACTGCCCCTACGGGCATTCACCTTGCGGGTGCAGCGCCCCTGTAAGTGCCGATGCCCTTGCGGGCAAGTGTGCCTGCGGGCGGCATCGCCCCTTGGGCTAGCGCCCTTACAGGCGGGTGCCCCTTGGCCAAGCACCGCCCATAAGGGGGCTCGCCCGTAGGCCCAATGCTAGCTGGCGCCGCCTTTGTGTGCGGGTACAGTGCTCATGCATAAGCGGCTTGCATTGTAGGCGGCTTGCCTATGGGCAGCCTACCTACGGGTGGATGACCACCCACCCACTTGTCACCAATGGCCTATTGCTAGTGGTTAAGACCCCCCTTGGGAGCTCTTGGCCAAGGCTGCAAGCAGCATTTGCCCATCCTATGAGGGCAGCACTCTCGCCTTTTATGTCAACGATTTTGATGACAAAATTCTTCCTAAAAGACAACATACGTAGTTCAAAACCTATCTATCGCACGAACAACCTAGCTCTGATACCAATGTAGGAAATTCAGGGGGGCAACATCATATACGTAGTAGAAGAACATAAAACAAAAATTCTCAAATTTTTCAATGATGTATTCATTATAATATGAAGATTGGTGCGTAAAATCTAAAAAACTAAAATTGCATATATAAAATAGATTGTGTTTTACCTAGGGAGATCATATATCCTTGAATCCCTGCAGATCGGTAGGAGAGGATAAAAGAAGTCAAGCACCCTCATCTCTATCGGTAATCCACTCAATAGGGCTACGACGACGCTCCACAAATCTCGAGGGCTGCTATTTGAGGAGGAGAAGGAGAGAGGAGAATAGGAGGTGGCAACCAAAAACCTCTAGCCTATGAGCCTTTAACTCTCTCCTATTTATCAAGGCCCCTATCAACTAACTCTAATGGATCCTACCCTATTGGGTATTGAATCTCCATCCAACTACCCAAGCCTCTTAGATTAGTGGATCTCTATCTAATAATCTCTCATTGGCTCTTATTGAATCTCATCCATAGGATCCAATAATTCAGGGGCTTATTGGATATCCAATAAGATAGGGGCTCCGATGGATATCTATTATCTAAACCTCTACTTATCGCAATGCCTACCATATGTGTATGACCCTCTAGGCCCAATATCGAGCTGACCATGAGTCATACCTATCAGAACTCATTTTGGCTCAGTCAATTATTATTTCTATAATAATTTACTCAACTCATCGACTGCGAATGTACTAGGCAACTACGCCATAGTCCCCAAACGATATAAAAGAATCCAATCCATTGGATCTGTCTGTCCTTATTTACCATGTACCTATAGTCCCTCATCCATCTAATATCTCAAAGATTGTATACCGAGCATGATGCTATCAGACCCATACGGTTTCTACTCGAGTCTCATACTAATCGGATTCTCCAGGATAACACTTTCTCTCTCAATCCGAATGACCCATGCTAGGGATTTCTCTTAGCAAGAATACATAAGATATTCCTCCCATGATACAAAGAGTGGATGATACTCTTGTTAGGACTCTAGCTAGGAGAGTCCAAATTAAGATTCATTGAAATGGGCATTTATGTAAAACCTACCTAGCCGACCCCTATTCAAGAGTTGAAGAGGCTGGCTAGGGTTAGGAGATTGTTTCTTAGAGAAGCATTAAGAGTTGTAAAGGAATAGGAGTCTTGAGTAGAAGTCCTATTATGAGTTGGATAGGAGTAGGAGTCTTGAGTAGGAGTCATATTTGTTAGGATCAAGAGCACTAAGAGGGGGGGTGAATTAGTGCAGTGGAAAAATTTCGACGATTAAAACTTCGTTCGTACGATAAAAGTGATTTCTGTCTAAACACCGATTCGGAAAATATTTAACTATAAAACGCGTTCGTAAATGAGCAAAAGGCAGTAAGCTATTGAGGAGGTTTCCAGTAAAGATAAGATGCTCAAAGTAAATGCAAACCGAGATTTAGAGTGGTTCGGTCAATCTTGACCTACATCCACTTTTGGCTTCCTCCACCGACGAGGTCAGCGACGTCCACTAGAGGCCTTCTTTCAATAGGCGAAGGCCAACCACCCTTTTACAGTTTCACTCCTTTTGATGGGCTTAGGAGACAATCCTTACAGAATTTCTCTCCTCTCTTGAAAGATGAAAACTTGAAAGAAAAGAGGGAGGAGAACTTCTAGACTTTACAACACTTTTGAGCTCTAAAATCACAAAGTAAGATCAAGCTTTTAGTTTCTTTCATTTCCCTTTCATGCAGGAAAGGGTGAGGTTTATATAGGCCCTAAACTGGTTTGAATTTGGAGCTCAAAAATGTAATCTCCCAAATTTTTGGGATCCTAGCGGTACTACCGCCTGATTGGGGTGGTACAACCGTTTGACATAGCTCGGAGACCAAGCTCTATCGGTGCCACCGCTTGATAAGGGTGGTTGCACCGCCCAGTCTCGCTCGGAGATTGAGCCCAAGTGGTGCCACCGCCTAGTCTCGCTCAGAGACTGAGCCCAAGCGGTGCCACCACCTAACCTGGGCGGTTGCACCGCCTAGCTTTCCTGGGAGACCATCTCCTGGGTGGTGCCACTGCCTAGCAGGAATTCTGGTCCGAATGGGTTGATCCATTCGGCCCAATTTGGGTCTATCAAGGGCCCAATTTGGGCTGCCCCTAGATTAAGTGCTAGTCAAAGGTGCCCAGCAAGCCAATCACGTGAGTGATGGCACGTGTGACTTGATACAGAATCTTTTTGCTTATTATATTTTGGCGTATATCACTTTATAACTATTGCATAAATGCATATATATATATTGTGATGTCCTTGGATTTGTGCAATGGGAATCGGATCGTGATGAGATCACGATAATGAGATCGATTCACCTTTAAACACATATCCTAAATAATCCCGGTCATAGGTTTTTCGAGAGGGACATCGTGATAACCGGATAGACCGGTGTCTTTGTATACCCGTCCATATGATGGATGCAAAACTGGTCTCATAGCTGCTCGTGTAGGGACACTAGGGATCTGATACAGGTGCTCATTGGAGAATGAGTTCATTGATTGATCCGCTTACGGAATGTTGGATGGTTGATGATGCCTTATTGTCGGACAGCGATTCTAAGTAGTCCTAGTGGTGTATCGGTCCTTAGACTTAAGACACCAAGGATGTCTGTATGAGTGCTCCACTCTTTGATACTAGACTTATAGGTTTGTTTGTCCCGGATCTAGTACGGTGATCATTGGGAGTGGTAGTCGACCTTACGAGGGCTATTGAGTGTCGATAGAGGATCATCCCTCTGGCGTCATGAGAGGAATATCCCATGTGTTCTTGCTGAGACAAATCCACGCCAGGGTCATTGGGTTGAGAGAGAAAGAGTTCTCAGGGAGAATCCGATTAAAAGCGAGACTTCGAGTAAAAACCGTATGGGTTCCGACAACACCATGCTTTCGATATCGATCTACGGGATATTAGATGGATGAGGGACTATATGTACATGGTAACTAAGGACAGACATGCGGGTCCAATGGATTGGATTCCCACAGTATCGTCTAGGGACTCTGGCGTAGTGGCCTAATACGTCCGAGAGTCGATGAGTTAAGTGAATTATTACAAAGATAATAATTAATTCAACGGAGTTAGAAGGAGTTCGGCAGGGTATGACTCACGGCCAGCTCGATATTGGGCCTAGAGGGTCACACACATATGGTAGGCATTGCGATGAGTAGAGGTTCGGGTATGAGATATCCAACGGAGCCCTTGTCTTATTAGATGCAGATCCAATACCCACTAGGGAAGAACCCATTAGGGTTTGACATGGGATCTCTATAAATAGGAGGGATTCACAGCCTTATAGGCTAGAGTCTTTGCTTGCCCTTCCTATTCTCCTCTCCCTCTCCACCTCAGAGGCCTAGAGTTTTGAGGAGGGTCAATGCTAACCCCCTCTGTGGATCACCGCTAGAGAGGAGGGCGCTTGACCTCCTTCACCCTCTCCTAAGGATCTGCAAGGAAACAGGGATATCTGATCTCCCTAGGTAACACAATCTCTATACGCAGTTTTGTATTTTTCGGATTTTTTTGCACCAATCTTCGCACGATTTGACTAACATCTTTTTGGGAATCGGGGATTTTTTGTTTTCTTGTTCTTCCATTGCAAGATATGATGTCAGCCCGCTGATTTCCCAATAGTGGTATCGAGCCAAGTTGTTCGTCTGCGAATGATTGGTTTTGAACTGCGTATGTTGTGTTTAGGAAGAATATTGGCGTCAAAATCGTTGTAAAAGCGAGGAAGGGCAGCAACAGTTTGCTGCCCTCTATCATGCATGCGACCACCACCGGCAGAAGCCATGATGGCAGCAGCACAGCCCGGCCGCATCGCTATAGTTACCATGGTTACAGCAGCAACCCGGCGTGGCTGGCAGCCCACGGGCAGACGCCAGAGGAGCGCCGCCGCCGCCAGAACAGCGGACGCCTGCCCATGCTTCTCCGTGGTAAATCCCCCCCACAATGGCGGCCGCTGGTGAGGGACAAACACCGCGGATGGCGATGCCTCATGGCAGAACCATGGCGGCGGCGGGCGCCCACCCTGCGGCGGCGCCAATGCGTCTTGCTTCTGAGGGAGAACGCGCCTTCGCCCTCGCCCTGCGAGGCCGCCCGGCCGGCGAGGGTGGCGCAGCGAAGAGAAAATTAGGGTTTTTGGGCAAAATGATAGTTTTGCCCCTGTGAATTTGAGAAATTCCCATTTCTGTCTTTTTGTCCAAATTACGAAAATACCCTTAGGAATTGAGAAATTCCCTATATGTCCCTGATTTCAGAAAAATATTAATTAATTCAAAGGTTTAGTTGATTATTATTTTTTATTATTATCTAGTAGTCCTACATGATGATGATTATTTATACATGTGATGTATGATGTGTGGACGGATGATCATGGACCGTGTGATGTGTGTATTTGTGATTATTATTATTGAGGTCTGCGAACTTCCATTATATTTTCGTTTATTGTCGGACCTGCGTGCCTATGATTAAGTTGTAATCACATGAGGAGGCGCGGGGGGCGTGGATCGCGATAAGCGGGACCCACGAGACGGACGATCGTGATGCATGGAGATGCATCAAGATGTCGGCAGGCAAACGAGGGCGAGATAGACGATCACAAGGGCATGGAGATGCACCGTTGCACACATAGATCTTTGTGTGAGTGATTAGGCCCTCTTGGGCCCTAATCATATTAGGGTTGTGGTCCATGATCATCCGATGTGATTGCTTATACACATACTAGATATGTATATATATTTGCATGCGATGTAGATATATATTAAATATGTATATGTGTGACATGTCATATTAGGAGACCAAATTATAGAAACATCTCTCGATAATATTAAGTCGATAAGCGCGAGAGGCAATTAGATTGACCCGTGGCCTTCCATCGTTATGGTAGGAACCGATTCTCGGTGTAGGTTGAGTTGGTCGAGTCCTCGAGTCTCACCTATATCGCGATTCGCTATCTTGCTTTACGACATAGAGATGTCACCGGTGACCCTGAGGACATGGTATGCTTGGTCGAGTCCCTCGAGGGTATATCATCAAATCGGACTCATCTTGTAACGAAGGTGTTGACTTAACAGAGCATCATGGTTGGTGAGTCCCTCGAGGCCATAGTGATTGGGAGGCGAACAGGGGCGGGAATCATAAGGAGTTGTGATCGGCAAGAGTTGCCTACCTTTTAGGCTTAGTGTGATTGGTGAGTCCCTCGAGGTTACTCTCTAAGATTGATTGGATCTGATCCCCACTAGAAGTCTGCCGGAGACTTCCGTTTCAATCTTTGAGGGTGTCGCGTGACTCGTTAGTAAAATAGTGGGAGCATATTAAGATAGAAGTCCATATCTTGATAGTTTATTTCTTGCAAAATCTGCATGTTATTCATTTCTGCTACATCTTTATTTTCATAAAATGTCGCTTTCAAATCCCTACGTGGCATACTTGATGTCAACCGCCTTCTTGGTCCAAAAATTATACGGATTGGCTCAGTAACTTGAGAATTGTTCTCACAGTGGTGGAGAAAAATCGTGCTACGTCCTTGATCTGATGATGCCTATGCCCGAAGAAGGGGCAAGCGAGGATGAGATCGCTTCCTTCGTAAAAGTACATTGATGACTCCACTCTTGCTCGGTGCTATATGTTGGGCTCTATGACTCGAGTTCTGAGACAACATGAAAAGATGGATGCCGGATCCATTCTCCTACATGTCCATAAATTGTTTTGAGGAACAGGGGAAGGACTCAATGATATGAGATATCCAAGAGCCTTTTCAGGCTAGGATGACCGAGGGACACGGTTCAGAACCATGTCCTAAAGATGATTGAGTGGATAGAGAAACTCACAGGTCTAGGAATGGTCATAGAGGATAACTTGTGTGTGGACATTGTGCTTCGGTCCCTACCAGATTCCTTTCCATAGTTCATAATAAATTTTAATATGAACAAGCTTGATGTGAATCTCCCAGAGCTCCTCAATATGTTGAGGGAGGCAGAGAGTACTATTAAGAAAGAGAAGCCAGTTCTCTACACTGGTGAGACCAGAAAGAAAAGGAAAGCAGAAAGGTCCCTTAAGAAGGGAAAGGGCAAGGGCAAACAAGGTCAAGCAAAGGTTGCTAAGAAAGACCCAGCAAAGGACAAAGGCCAGTGCTTCCACTATGGTAAAGATGGGCATTGGAAGAGAAACTGCAAAGAGTACCTTGCAGAAAGGGCGAAACAAAAGCTTGATGAAGCTTCAGAAACAAGATGAGTTGAACAGTGCATACCTGTGGCATTGTAGGCTAGGTCACATCCATGAAAGAAGGATTCAAAAGGTGCTAAATGATGGATATCTAGATCCATTCGACTATGTGTCATATGCGACTTGTGAGCCTTGCATTCGTGGAAAACTGACCAAATCTCCATTTAGTAGAACTGGAGAGAGAGCCAATGAGTTGTTGGAACTCATACATAGTGATGTATGTGGACCCATGTCAACTCATGCCATTGGAGGTTACTCCTACTTCATTACATTTACTGATGATTTCTCAAGGTATGAATATGTGTACTTAATGAAGTACAAGTCAAGAGGCCTTTGAGAAATTCAGAGAGTATAAGAATGAGATGGAGAACCGGTGGAAAGAGTATCAAAACTCTTGATCAGATCGAGGAGGTGAATACTTAAGTACAGAAGTTTACTCGGTTCCTCAAGGACCATGGGATATTATCCCAATGGACACCTCCTTATACACCCTCAGCTCAATGGTGTCTCTGAAAGGAGAAATGGTACATTATTAGATATGGTACGGTCCATGATGAGTTTTTTTTGACCTACCCATCTTATTAGGGATATGCCCTAGAGCCCAGTAGCTTACCTTCGAGCAGAGTTCCAACTAAGTCAGTAGTGTCTACACCATATGAGATATGGAAAGGGAAGAAGCCTGATCTTAAGGTTGTTAAGATCAGGGGTTGCCTTGCCCATGATAGAAGACACAACCCGATAAGTTAGAATCAAGGATGAGCGATGCAAATTTATGGGATACCCCAAGGAAACTTGTGGGTATTATTTCTATCATCTCGAGGACCAAAAGGTCTTTGTAGAAAAAGAGAGCAGTGTTCCTTGAGAAGGAACACATTCTTGACGGAGATAGTGGGAGAATGATAGAATTGAGCGAGGTTGGAGAACCAAGCTCAAGCACCACTCTGACCCCAGTCCATTTGGGTACCTAATACACAAGTATCAACTTTACGCCAGTCGATAGAGTATCCCATCCTCCTGAGAGATATGTGGGACATATTAGAAGCAGAGGATGTATAGGATATTGATCCTCGGACCCACGAGGAGGCTATTATGAGTATAGACTCAGGAAGTGGAAAGAAGCCATGAATTCCGAGATGGATTCTATGTACTCCAATAAGGTTTGGAACCTAGTTGATGCTTGAAGGTATTGTATCCATGGGTTGCAAGTGAATCTTTAAAGAAAAGATGGGAGTAGATGGAAAGGTAGAGACCTATAAAGCAAGGCTAGTGGCTAAGGGGGGTATCGTCAAAGGCAAGGTATTGACTACTTGTGAAACTTTCTCACCAGTAGCAATGCTAAAATCCATCAGAATTCTATTGGCTATTGCAGCACACTATGATTATGAGATCTGGCGGATGGATGTGAAAACCACATTCTCAATGGGAACCTCGAGGAGGAGGTGTATATGATGCAACTTTGAGGGATTCATGTCCAAGAACTGCTTGAGATAAGGTGTGTAGGTTGCTTAGATCCATTTATGGACTAAAAAAGCAAGCTTCGAAGTTGGAACATAAGATTTGATGAGGCAATGGATCTTATGACTTAGATTAAACGAAGATGAGCCTTGTGTATCTGAGAAAGGTAAGTGGGGCGCTATCACCTTTTGGTGTTATATGTGGATGACATCCTCATCATTGGGAATGACATAGGAATGCTATCCACTGATAAATGCTTGGTTATCTAGACACTTCTCCATGAAGGACTTAGGGGAAGCATCTTATATCTTGGGGATTAGAATCTATAGAGATAGATCCAATAATAAGATGCTTGGCTTGTCCCAGTCGGTACATAGAAACTATTGTCAAAATGTTTGGCATGGAAAATTCCAAGAGAGGTCTCATACCGATGAGACATGGGATATCGCTTTCTACAGTATGTCCCCAAAGACTCAGGAAGAAAAGGGCGAACATAGATATGATACCTTATGCCTCAACAATAGGGTCTATCATGTATGTCATGCTATGTACTAGGCTGATATAGCATGCTCTCGAGTGTCCGAAAGCGGTATCAGTGCAGATCCGGACTTGGAGCACCTTTGGAAAGCAAGTAAAGTGTATCCTTAAGTACTTGAGAAGGACTAAGGATCTTTACTAGTATATGGAGGTAATAGCCTTAAGGTTGAAGGCTACACCGACTCAAGTTTTCAGTCTAATGTCGATGATAGCAAGTCGAATTCAGGGTATGTGTACACCTTGAATGGAGGAGCAGTGTCTTTGGAAGAGTTCAAGCAAGATACTTGGCATTTCGACCCGAGGGGCGGAGTACATTGCTGCATCGAGATCAGACAAAGGAGGGAGTGGGTGAAAAAGTTCATCACAGATTTGGGAGTCGATCTGAGATAGCGACAAAGTCGACTTCCTTATATTATTGCGACAACTATGGGGTGATTACTCAAATAAAGGGAACCGGGTCTCATCGAAGTGTTCCGAGGAGGTTCCGGCTTATCGAGGAGAGAGATCAGTAACTTGAGGAGATGTGGCAGTGGAAAGAGTTTCATCCGAAGATAACATTGCAGATCCAATCCGACAAAGCCGTTGTCTCATTTTGTCTTTGAGCGTCCGCAGGGTCCGATGGGGATCGGACACATATGTGATTGGCTTTAGGTCAAGTGGGAGATTGCTAGTCATAGGTGCCCACAAGCCAATCACGTGAGTGATGGCACGTCGCGACTTGATACAGAATCTTTTGCTTATTATATTTTTGCGTATATTACTTTATAACTATTGCATAAATGCATATATATATATTGTGATGTCCTTGGATTTGTGCAATGGGAATCGGATCGTGATGAGATCACGATAATGAGATCGATTCACCTTTAAACACATATCCTAAATAATCCCGGTCATAGGTTTTCGAGAGGGACATCGTGATAACCGGATAGGCGGGTGTCTTTGTATACCGTCCATATGATGGATGCAAAATTTGGTCTCATATAGCTGCTCGTAGGGGACACTAGGGATACAAGACAGGTGCTCATTGGAGAATGAGTTCACTGATTGATCCTTACTGAGAATGTTGGATGGTTGATGATGCCTTATTGTCAGACAACGATTCCGTAGTCCTAGTGGTGTATCTGGTCCTTAGACTTGAGACACCAAGGATGTCCTGTATGAGTGCTCCACTCTTTGATACTAGACTTATAGGTTTGGCTGTCCCAGATCTAGTACAGCTGATCATTGGGAGTGGTAGTCGACCTTACGAGGGCTATTGAGTGTCGATAGAGGATCATCCACTCTCGGCGTCATGAGAGGAATATCCCATGTGTTCTTGCTCAGACAAATCCCTGGCCAGGGTCATTGGGTTGAGAAAGAGTTCTCCGGGAGAATCCGATTAAAGCGAGACTTCGGTAGAAACCGTATATGGGGTCCGACAACACCATGCTCGATATACGGTCTCTGGGATATTAGATGGATGAGGGACTATATGTACATGGTAACTAAGGACAGATGGGTCCAATGGATTGGATTCCCCAGATCGTCTAGGGACTACTGGTAGTGGCCTAATACGTCAAAGTAGTCGATGAGTCGAGTGAATTATTACAGAGATAATAATTCTTTGAGTTAGAAGGAGTTCGACAGGTATGACTCACGGCCAGCTCGATATTGGGCCCAGAGGGTCACACACATATGGTAGGCATTGCGATGAGTAGAGGTTCGGGTATGAGATATCCGACGGAGCCCTTGTCTTATTGGATGCAGATCCAATACCCACTAGGGAAGAACCCATTAGGGTTTGACATGGGATCTCTATAAATAGGAGGGATTCACAGCCTCATAGGCTAGAGTCTTTGCTTGCCCTTCCTATTCTCCTCTCCCTCTCCACCTCAGAGGCCTGGAGTTTTGAGGAGGGTCGTCGCAACCCTACTCTATGGATCACCGCTAGAGAGGAGGACGCTTGACCTCCTTCACCCTCTCCTAAGGATCTGCAAGGAAACAGGGATATACGATCTCCCTAGGTTACACAATCTCTATACGCAGTTTTGTATTTTGCGGATTTTTGCGCACCAATCTTCGCACGACGACGAACATCTTTTTGGGAATCGGGGATTTTTGTTTTCTTGTTCTTCCGCTGCGCATATGATGTCGCCCCCGCTGATTTCCCAACATTAAGTAAATGGGATCACCTCCCATTCCTAACTTAATCTACATGCTAACTACGATATTTCTCAAGACATTTACGATAACTTGCTCCGGTGCGTCAATCGCTTCTTCCGGCGAGCTTCCGGCGATCATTCGACGAACATTCGGCGATGCTCCGACGGACTTCTTGCAAACTCTTGGACTTGCGACGATCTACTTGGTGAGTTCTGACGAGCTTCTTTGGCAAGCTCCTGGACTTCTCGGATTTGTTCCCGTAGAACCTCCGACGACCGTCCGGACTTCCGTCGAACTCTCGAACTCCCAACGTGATCATAGTCTTGACTCTGGTGCAACTCCTACTGCATGTATTACTTCCATCGTAGTTAATCCTACACATGTAAAATAAAACTTCAATCGAGACAATTAATCCTAAGCAATTAACCAAGTTGTCTAGCATGTCATTGGTCCCTCGATGTTTCTTCCGAATATTCGACGCATCATCCTCTCCTGGTGCCTATTGCCCAAACGGCAAGTTGACTCTGCAACTCCGATATCCTTGGCACTATACCCGCTCTTCTTGGCCCAATGCCCGAGTCTACGGCCTGAAGCCTTCTGTCGATACGTCGACCGATCCACCGACCCGACGTCCAATCTTCTGACATGTTCCTCCGGCACAATATGATTTTTCCTGCTTTAATTGTCTCATCCCGATCGAAGTATCCTGCGTCACTCAAAACGCAGATTAAAACATAAACATAATTATCAATTGGTTTCATCATCAAAATATGAGATTCAACAATCTTCCCCTTTTTGATGATGACAACCATTTGATGACGGAGTTAAACTTAACTCTCGGAGTTTAGACAAACTCCCCCTATCAATATGCCATATTGATAGAACCTTGAATTCAAACTACATTCAAGTCATTGCAATATTCATCATGAATACTTGCAACACGTCATCGTGAACATATACATAAACTTGTGCATAACTTCATACTTCTCTCCCTTTGTCATCAACAAAAATGAGAAGTTCCAACTCTAATATGTTTGTAATATAAGTTCAACTCATTGAATGGAAAATATAGTATCAAATTTTATCATCATGCAATCTAGCAATTAAAAATGTGCATGTTTAGCATGTTTGCTTTTCTTAAGATAGGCACGATAGCACATTTTTGCATTTTCTTGATGTTTCCAGCTAGCAATTCTCGGCGATGTTCAAGATAGCAATTTCTTCTCTTTTGAGAAGTATAATTTTTGCTTTCTTCTTGAATTGTGCAAGCTAGCTATCTCCCCCTTAGTCATTGTCAAAAAGAAGGGAAGACCCTTTATGTCAATTTCTAAATCATGACAAAGGTGCGTAATCATTCTTATTTCAAAATTTCATAATTGAGATAAACCTTGAATTCAAATTAAGGCAATTGTAATCATGATTCACATCATATGCTATTGCATGCATCATTTTAGCAACAAATCGTAGCATTTCATCACATGGTAAGATATCAGCAAGTAAAATTGCGATGCAAGTTCTTGATATCTTAACATGATGCAAACATGGCATATGGCAATCATAGCATTTCGATTATCAATTTACCTTATATTTCGATGCAAGCTTCTTTTGATATCTTAACATAATTCAAATTCAAATATGGCACTTATAGCATTAATTCATATATTTCTCATTCAAATCTGGCACTCATAGTATCAATTCATATATTTCTCCCTCTTTGTCATCAACAAAAGGAGAAGCAGCTCTAGCTATTTTAAAAGATATGTAAGTTTTTGTAACATGAAGCTAGATTTTCATCACAACATATAAGCACAAAAGCATAGCAAGATTCTTAAGTTCAATCATGGCAATTCAATACTTGCTTCTTGTGCAAGATTGCACTTTGCTTTTCTTTGCATGTTCTAACTAGCAAAAGCTTTCTCCCCTTTGTTTTTGTTGAAAAGAAGGGAAAAGTACAAGCTATCTAGCATTTGCCTTAAGCTACCAATCTTTCTCCCCCTATGTCATTAACGAAAAGAAGAGAGAAATCAATGACCAAAAAATTTTAATCATTATACCAGCCATATTACAAAATCATGTCATGATATCAAGAAAATTCAAGAAGGACATGATTCATTCGACAAATCCTTTTAATAGAGCAAAAGAATTATACAACCAAGGATCATGATTAAAATATATCAATATCATAGATCAAGTCATGATTCGTGATTCATCATAAAGCAAATTAATTTTCAATCATCACATAAGGCATTTAAAGAATTTTTGAAACATAGAAGAATGATTAATTTAAGCATGCAATATTTTAATCAAATTCAAGTCATGAATACCAATACTTTCATATTGTGAGTATCAATTCATGAATACCAAAAGATATTATTTGTTATTCCAATTTTGCAAGATCAAGAATATGATTTAGATAAAACTCATTCAAGTCAAATCGTTAACTTGAAACTCATAATCAAGTCATCAAAATCAATTTCGAGATTCACAAAATATCATGAAATCATTAATCTCGATTAGATGGGAAAGACATTTTTTAAGTGATTCTTTTTCATCTAAGTATGCCTTAGTCTTTATATGCCAAATCATGATAAGCATGAAAGTTCAAGACGTAAAGGTAAAATCTTATAAAATAACTCATCAAGTAAGATTTTAAACATCCATTTTCAAGCCATATAAAAAGTAAGTCAAGGATTCAATTATCTCATGTCATGAATTCCAATAGGCATCTCAAAATATCAACATCACATTAAAAAGATATTTCAAAAAGATATATTGATAAGTGATTCATTTGTATCATTTCATTCATTCGGAAGATTCTCCTCTTTGGTAAATAAATCTAGGAGAACAAAATGAATTAAAGAGATGTAACATGATTGAAGCATTGAACATGATTCATATTTAAAATGTGTCTCATGTCATAAGTATGAATCAAGCATTTGTAAAATCCGAAATCATCCTCAAAGTCACATTTAATAAATTCATACATTATAAGCATAGATTTATTGAAAAGACGATAAGATAGAGGATCACATTTTGTTTTTATAAATTTCTATTCATGTGATTTGCTTCTTATAAGCATGCCTTTACCTTCAATAAAACAAGTGTCAACATTTAAGACGTAAAGGTAAAAAACAAATCATCAAGCTTGATTTCATGATAACATCCTTTTAATATCTTGATATTCATCATCAAGTATGATTTCAAAAAGTATGTTAAAGAGAAATCATTAAGACCAAATGCATGATACACTCATTTATTTTCAAAATATTCATCATGTTTATTTTCATGAGATTCACAAGATTGGTAAAATAAATTAATTAATCTCAATTGATTTCATGTGAGGGTATTCAAGTCTTTTGTGAAAACATGTATCATCATTTAAAATTGAAACATAAGTTTCGTCATGAAGCCGTCAAGACCAAACATATCATGATATCACATCTATCATCAAAAGACTATCCAGAAATTCATACATAGATGTACATGTACTATGTCATCTTAATATGTCATGAGAATGTAATATTAATTCATCATAAAAATGATTAGACCAAAAACATATTAATCTAAAATGAGAGTTTTAAATCAACATTTACTTCAAAAACTCATGACATAAAATCATCAAGATACACATGCATGGATTAATCCTAAGCATTATCACATATCATATTATCATCCCTAAAGTTGCATACATCATTCAACATTTCAAAACATAGCATGCATGAAACCTTAGCAATATATTTTTCATGATCAAATTTTTAATTTTTCAAAGATGCTAAAAAGAAAAATATGATATATTGAAAAACAATTTTTTTTATTTCCTATTCCTACTATCTAAATTAAGCACTCATGAAGGACTTCAAGTAATTTCAAAATAATTCAAGAGAGTTGAGTTACTTACCTTGTAGTCGAAGCCCGTCAAAGCCCAATTTGCCGTTTCACATTTGGAAGTTCTTGATTCATCCTTGGTTGCCTTCCTCTTCTTTGGCCTCTTCCTCCATTCAAGTTCATTGTTTATTTTAGATTTTTGTTTAATAAACTTATTAAGATTTAATGTTCGAAGTTCAAGTTCATCATTGTCCTCATCACTTAAGTCATCGCTCAAGTGGTATTCATTTGTCCGAGGTTCCAAATCCTTCCTATTCTTTGGAAGGTTGTTTTGTTCATCATGTTCATCATGTGCAATGTGCACCATTTCATATGTTATCGACGAACCAATTAGTTCTTCAAGTGGTAAGTTGTTTAGGTTTTTAGCTTCTTGTATTGCAGTTACTTTTGAATCCCACTTCTTAAAAAGAGAACATAAAATCTTGTTTACGAGTTCAAAATTAGAAAATCATTTACCAAAATCTCTTAAATCATTGACGACATCCGTAAAATGAGTGTACATGTCACCAATGGTTTCGCTTGGCTTCATTTGAAAAAGCACGAAATCATGCATCAAAAAGATGATTTTTGAATCTTTAACTCTAGAAGTGCCTTCGTGTGTGATTTTAAGAGTGTGTCATATGTCAAAAGTCGTTTCGCACAAAAAAACCCGATTGAACTCATTTTTGTCCAAAGCGCAAAATAAGGCACTCATAGCCTTTGCGTTTAAAAAAAAATACTTCTTCTCCAAATCCGACCATTCGTTCATCGATTTAGAGTGAAGTTGAAAACTATTTTCAATAATATTCCATAAATCCAAATTCATAGAAATCAAGAAAACTCTCATTCGAGTTTTCCAATAAGTGTAGTCTAATCCGTTAAACAACGGTAGACGAACAACCGAATAACCCTCTTGAAAGCTATGAAGAGTCATTTCTCTCGAGTGTAAATCCGAAATGAGAAATACCAGGCTCTGAAACCAATTGTTAGGATCAAGAGCACTAAGAGGGGGGGTGAATTAGTGCAGCGGAAAACTTTTGATTAATAAAACTACGTTCGTACGATAAAAGCGATTTCGTAAATGAGTAGAAGGAAGTAAATGAGTAGAAGGAAGTAAGCTATTAAGGAGGTTTGCGGTAAAGATAAGATGCTCAAAGTAAATGCAAACCGAGATTTAGAGTGGTTTGGTCAATCTTGAGTAGGAGTCAATTTTCGCTTTCTCCACCGACGAGGTCACCAACATCCACTAGAGGCCTTCTTTCAATAGGCGAAGGCCAACCACTCTTTTACAGTTTCACTCCTTTTGACGAGCTTAGGAGACAACCCTTACAGAATTTCTCTCCTCTTTTGAAAGATGAAAACTTGGAAGAAAAGAGGGAGGAGAACTTCTAAACTTTACAACACATTTGAGCTCTAAAATCACAGAGTAAGATCAAGTTTTTGGTTTCTTTCATTTCCCTTTCATGCAGGAAAGGGTGGGGTTTATATAGGCCCCAAATTGGTTTGAATTTGGAGCTAAAAAATGTCACCTCTCGGATTTCCAGGGTCCTAGCGGTACTACCGCCTGATTGGGGCGGTACAACCATTTGACAGAGCTCAGAGACCGAGCTCTAGCGGTGCCACCGCCTGACAAGGGCGGTTACATCGCCTAGTCTCGCTCGAAGACTAAGCCCAAGCGGTGCCATCGCCTGACCTGGGCGGTTACACTGCCCAGCTTTCTTGGAAGACCATCTCCTTGGCAGTGCCACCACCAACCCTAGCGGTGCCACTGCCTAGCAGGAATTCTGGTCCGAATGGGTTGATCCATTCGGCCCAATTTGGGTCTATCAAGGGCCCAATTGCCCCCAGATTAAGTTAATGGGATCACCTCCCATTCCTAACTTAATCTACATGCTAACTACGATATTTCTCAAGACATTTACTGCAACTTGCTCCGGTGTGTCAATCGCTTCTTCCAGTGAGCTTCCAGCGAACATTTGATGAACCTTTGACGATGCTCCGGCGGACTTCCGGCAAACTCTTGGACTTGCAACGATTCACTTGGCGAGTTCCGATGAGCTTTTTGGCAAGCTCCTGGACTTCTCGGATTTGTTCCCGAAGAACCTCCGACGACCATTCGGACTTCCGTCGAACTCTCAAACTCCCAACGTGATCATATTCTTGACTCCGATGCAACTCCTGCTATATGTCTTACTTCCATCGTAGTTAATCCTGCACATGTAAAATAAAACTTCGATCGAGACAATTAATCCTAAGCAAATAACCAAGTTGTCCGGCATGTCATTGGTCCCTCGACGCTTCATCCGAATATTCGGCGTATCGTCCTCTCCTGTGGCCTATTGCCCAATCGGTCTGTTGACTCAGCAACTCCGATATCCTTGGCACAATACCCGCTCTTCTTTGCCCAATGCCCGAGTTTACGACCCAAAGCCTTTTGTCGATACGTCGACCGATCCACCAGCCCGACGTCTAATCTTCTAACATGTTCCTCTAGCACAACATGATTTTTTCTGCTTTAATTGTCTTATCCTAATCGAAGCATCCTATGTCACTCAAAACGCAGATTAAATCATAAACATAATTATCAATTGGTTTCATCATCAAAATACGAGATTCAACAATATTAGGAGTTGGGGTTTATAAGCCCTATAAATAGCTATGTATTCATCCTTTTTTCTCAAGCAATAGATGAATCTTTTTTGTAGCCTTTGAGTAGCAACTTGAAGGAAGGAACCCCTATAGAGTTCTAAGGAGGTCGATCCCCTAAAGATATCAAACCCAAATTTAAAATCTGCAAGGGTTTTAATACCTCTATCGACACTCAATAGTCCTCGTAAGGTTGGCTGCCACTCCCGATGACCAGTTGTACAAATTTGAAACTTTCAAACTTATAAGTCTGGTATCAAATAGTGGAGTACTCATATAGGACATCCTTGGTGTCTCAAAGTCTATGGACTAAGTACACTACTAGGACAACGGAATCACTATTTAACAATGAGGTATCATTAACCATATAGCATTCCGTGAGTGGATCAATCAGTGAACTCATTCTCTAATGAGCACTTACATTGTATCTCTAGTGTCCCCACATGAGCAACTATGAGATCAATCGCCTCCATCATATGTACGAGTATACAGTACACCAGCCTATTTGGTTATCTCGATATCCCTCTTGAATAACCTATGACCGGGATTATTTAGGATCTATGTTTAAAGGTGAATCAGTCTTATTATCATGATCTCATTATGATTTGATTCTCATTGCACCGATATCATAATATATTCATGTAATAGACAATATAAAGTGATAAAATTCTAAATAATAATAAACAAAAACACTACGTATCGAGTCACATTTGTCGTCACTCATGTGATTGGCTTGTAGGGCACCTATGACCAGTAAACTTTACCACAATATTAAGAATATCACTTATTATAATATTAGTTTCTTAAATTTATGAATTTATTTTCTTATCAAAATTTAAGATTTAATATGTAGTTTAGCTACATTTGTCATGTCAAATAAACTAAAATTTTCTACATTCACAATCCACTTAAATAATTTTTCTTCATGAAAGATAATAAGTCAACTAATTTGATCTGGTTAGTTATGGCATTACAAGGTCATTACGCCTTTGAATTATTGGTGGGGCCTACAAATATGTATATTTCTCCTTTATAAATATTTTTTTCCCATGAAATATAAACATATATAATACAATCAAAAACACTAAGACTGCCTGCGTCATACCTATATCCACTCGAAACTTCCTCAAGTGTTATCTTTAAACTTTTTGCAAACTGCTTACGTAAATATTTAGTTTTCACTATACTTCTAATCATAATTATAATTATTCTATTTTTCATTTCAGCTATACCGATTTGTTGTATAGTATGCACTACAATCAAATGTTTCTAAATATCATGGTATTTATAAAATTCATTAGAAGCATTTGAAATAAATTCACCATATCTATCAGTTCTTCAAATCATAATATGACAATAATTTTCTTTTTCAACTAAGAATTTAAGGCTTTGAAAATTATGGAAAGCTTCATATTTCTCCTCAAGAAAAAAAATCCAAGTTTTCATACTAAATGACTTAATAAAAATGAGAAAATATATTTTGTTACTAAATTAAGTTGGATCAATTCTAAATGCATAAATGAAGTTTAAATCATAAATACCTAAATGCATAAATTCTAGTGGTTTCATAGCTCTTGTGCATTTGTTATAGGAAATGGCTATGGCTAATGGTGTTGCTTTCCTATTATACATCCTTCTTATACTTCATTAGAGTGATTAATTAGAGGAAGACATCACCATCTTTTTCTGATGTAACATCTTTAAATTAGAGAAATATATATGACTAAAACTTAAGTGTCATAAACATGATTCATTTATCATGATTGAACTTAAACAAGAAAATTTATAATTACGAATATATAAAGGAAACATTCTATTTTTTATTATTTTAACCATAACAATAACTCTTTTCTTGATTTCCACAATCTTGCAAGATTTATTTTTAGATTTATTTTATATTATTTTTTTATCGATTGTTACATGCTCAACAAATTATTTTTTAATCTAGACATAAAAATAGTTAGCAATGTATGCAAGACTATCATCTTTTATTCTTAAATATACATATATATATATATATATATATATATATATATATATATATATATATATATATATATTTCCTCATGCCTTTTATGTCAATAATAGAATCATCACCAAATTTATTTTTAAATTAAATGAGTCATCTAACTTGGAGAAAACCTATTTCTTGACATATGATACTAGCTCCAATATTAGGTACCAAATAGTATAAAAAAAATCTTCAATTGTGTCACAAGCCCACAAAAAAAAATATATATATATATATTTTTCTTCTCTTTAGCAACATAATTTGCATGTTACTGAAAGGAATGATTCCTATAAAATTTATAAATATTCTCATATTGAGAATATATATTGATTCTTCGCTTATGGACAATTAAAGATCGCATTTACTCATCAATGTCAATCTATATAACGTCTCTGGACCCCTTTATTGAGCATATTATATGCTAAAATTTAGATGATAAATATTTAAATAGTCAGAGATGACTATTGATTTGTGAGATGACTATTGATTTTAAATAATTTTAGCATCCGTAAAATCTTCTCTATTTGTTTGTGACTGCTAAAGTGCGAAAGAAAATAGTCAAAAATGACTTTTATCTAATTCATCTTTAGACTTTCAAATTTTGCTTTGAGTGTCAATAAATATACTTTGTATATTTTATTTACACCATGAAAAATCTTATAAAGAATCAACCAATCATCATGTGATGTCTGAGCTATAATGATCTACTCAAGAATGTTAGTTTCTACTACTTGATAAATAAGGCTAAGTGTTACATTATCTTTCTTCCATCTTTTAACTTGACATTCTGTGCTACGGTGAGAGAATCTTCTTCTTTGTTTTGGTCTTTAAAATCTTTGTCAATAATTCCTCCAATATATTAGCATTTGAAACCGAACTCCATCTTAATGCTTGAATGATCGTAAATTTTGTCGATGAAGCATGAAATCCAAGGTCTAAATATGTTGAAAGAATTTATTTCGACAATCTAGTTTGCTCCTCATCGGATATCACGATCAATTCTTCATGGGCAGCTTCTCACGATCTCTTATAACCTCTTTTTCTATTTTCTCTCTCCACACTTGTAGGATCGATAGGGAAAAACAATTTCAAATATCGATAATAGAATGTACTTCAATAGATCGATAAACAAGAGATATAATAGAACTCTTGCAGATAATTTTTCTCAACTCTATGAACTGTTACACCTACTAGGTAATAGTTCACAAATAATCTATATTTATTGGAGATTAACTGATCTAACTCTCGCTGTTCATCATTTTTTAATTTTTATTTTATTTTTCTCATAATTTGCGGCTGCTGACATATCTTTACAGCTAAGCAAACTTATCAACTTAAAACCGACTTTGTTAAGTCAATTTAGTGAAAAAATTAAAAGTACCTTATAATAAAATCTTCGAGTGAAATTTTCTGAACAATAGACTACATCTTACGGAATTTCATGTTCCTCTATTCAATAAGATGGCTATATATGGGTTCCACATGTTTAGGACTTGTTATTAATAGATTAAGGCAAGTGGTATTGTCGGTGGTGTAAAGTCTCATAATATAGCGAATTTATAATTTTTTAAGGAAAAAAAATCCCTCAGCGTTTGTGATGATAAACTCGTGGGATATAAACAAGATCTTGAGAAGAGAAAAAAAATTCTAACATAGAAAAATTATAATATTATAAATATGAAAATCTTTATAACCTTAAATAGTATAAAATCATATAAAAAATAAAATAAAATAAAATGTATTAGAGTAATACAAATATATATATATATATATATATTTAAGACCAATCATTAAATTTTAAATTAATAAAGTTATATTAGTTATTGCTCTGGGACTTAGTTTTTATTATGGTTTCGGAGTTCATAACCATTCCAACTCTGATCTTGAATATATATGAGTACAACATTAATTGGTAATTTCAGTTTCACTTCCAATGAAATTCCAGTCAATACTGACTCTTGACTCCGACAAAGTAACGAACATTAGTAGAGATTTGATGATAAACAATTCAACCATACCAAGAACACTCCGTATTATAGGAATATCGGGGAATTTTATCATGGCCAATATGTTAGGAATATATTATAAGAATTAAAGGATAACATTCCATTTTCATAGAAATTATAAATAATTTTATCTTTCTACTTTATTCCTTTCATTCTTTCTTTTAGTAGCACAGCGGTTTATGTCCAACTACTGCTTAATTGTATTATTAGAATCATTTTGTAATCTAAAATAGGATTAACATTAGAGAATATGACATATGAAAAGAAGAGGAAGTACCAAAAGATCTTTAACCCCAGACTGATTTATTTACTCTCTTGTTCAAGTGCCACTGTGGGTTTGCTCTCTTTTTCCAAACTCCACAAGCTTATTTGCAAAGGAAACTTGATCTGTATCTTTTACTCGGACAAGCTCCTCAACACTCCTGTTTTGTATCTTCTTCTATCGCTGTCTACTTTCCTTTTTTGTTAAATCTCATTTCTTTTTTATAATTTTCTTGAAGGATGTCTTCTTTTCTCGAAGAAAGAAAATAATTTTATCAAAAAAGAGTAAAATATAAAATTGATAAAATATAAAATAACACATAGTAAATTAATATCAATATAGATCGTACAAATAAGTAAAATTAATTTTTTAATAATACGTTACTTATTACCTTCGTCTTTAATCTTGATTATGGTTTCGATGATTAATATCCTTTTGGTTCAAATTCGAAGTACATGAATAAAAAAAGATTTGGTCATTCCATATGAATCAAAGATCATCAAAAGTGTTGGATTTTAATTCAAACAATAAATTAAATATTACAAGTGATTTCATAAGATTCAATCAAACCATGTCAAAGAAAATTTTTAATTGTAGGAATATTAGAGATCCTACAATAATCCAACTTAACAAAAAAATCCAGAATCATGTTTAGACTAAAATATTGGGACAAATTTACTATTATGAATGTCTAAACACATACATATTTTTGAGAGTATTTGCCTACTTTCATTTGGAATTCATCACAAACTAACTTCGTTCAATTTGCATTTATCAAGTGTAAATAGCATGTAAAATTTACTCACATGACATATAACAAATAGCCATTCTTTTTATCAAGATCACAATGTATAAAGCCATTTATCTGCTTAAATGTCTAACAATTCTTGCCATCTCTTCACCAAAAATGTGCAAGTTCAACAAATAAATGCAGATCTAATTCATATCAAACCACGGCTGCTCCTTGAACGTAACACCTTTTCCTGCTGGTGGTGGAAAAGACCCACAATCTATCGCCTGCTCGCGCCTGATGGACATGGAAGAGAGTCAAGTCCTGAATTTGGCTTTGGGGTCCTCATAATCATCTATTGTCGCAGTAAGAGACTTACCAGCACCAGAAATTGGAGAATCTAGCGGCTGTCGGTGTGGCTCCTCATAGTCCTCCTGTTCATGCAAATGAAAACCCGTTCTACTCTTTCATAAACTTGCAAGAGGGAGTAGGTAGAGAGAAGTGCATCAAAAACCGTTCTAAGTTTGCGGATGATATTTATCAACTACCATGCAGCAATGAGCTACGAGCTGCTCGTCTTTGTAGGGAAAGATTCAACCAACGAATTCAACACAAATAAATAACGGGAGCAGAAATAATTCTTTTTTGTAGAAATCAGGAATAATTCTTTATTTCACTCTCTTAGATGCCCCAATAGTGCACCAGTCTGTAAAATACAATCCAAACCATTGGTGCTTCATTTAACACTTTCTTCTCCTCCTGGTGGTGGAAAAGACCTGCGATTTAGTGCCTGTTTGGTGGTGGTGGACGAGGGTCATGTCCTGGATTTGGCTTTGGGTCCTCATAATCATCTATTGTCACAGTTAGAGACTTGCGAGAACTAGGAATTGGAGGATCTGGCGGCTGTGGGTGTGGATGCGGCTCCTCATAGTACACATGTGCAGCCACCTCGGCCTTTCTTTGGTGTCCCACTAGTAGCTTGGTTCTTGTTCTGAAGACCACTGCATCCTCTTCTCCTGTTCATGCAAATGACAGCACGTAAGCTTGCAAGAGGGAGAAAGTAGAGGGAAGGGCTTCAAAACCTGTTATAAGTTTGCAGGTAATATTTATTAAGTACCATGCAGCAAATAATCATGCATACCACATGAGCTACTTCTTAATCGAACTTCCTTTGGCCTTGTAGGAAAAGATTCAACGTAGGAATATATCACAAAGAAATAACGAAAGCATAAATTATCAACAAAAAGGAAAAACAATGTAAACACCTATTAGAGGATATCATTTCGTTTATGTAGGAATCATAATGTTTCGTAGTCTCTGTTAGACGGGCCAATAGTGCACCAAACCATATCTAACTTTTGCCTATCAGTGTTATCAGAATACAGTTGATTGGTTACCTGAAATAGGAACAGCATTAGGGAGTATGATACAGGAAAACAGGAGGAAACACCAAAAGATGAACGGTTGCATCCTTAAGCACATATTAAATTGCTCCCATATAATGTGCAGCTATGATCGTAGGATTGCCTCTATTTAAAGGTGAGCAGCATAGCCAACTAAGGAAAGTGTTAATCAGTCATAAATGTTTGACGTTTTATCAGGATTCACTTGCATGATTTTACACCTTTAGAGGGAAGGAATATGAAGAAGGGATACATGCATTAGTTATGATGATAGAAGATTGCTCTTCAAACATAACACCCCACTACTAGTCTCATACATACCCTACATGTCGAATTAAGGTGGGATGTCATGTTTTTTTTATTTATTGGATTATTATTATCGATATGAATGTAGCAAGATTTCTAAACATGCTATTTACTAAATATGTCGAATTTTAAACATGCTAATTACTAAACAAAATAGCATGATTTCTCCTTTACATAATTATTTTGGCACCTCTAAAAGGAAGAACCCAAACCTAACATGTCTAACTATTTCCATCTAACATAACATAACATATCCAAAATTTATTTCTATACAAAATGTCCATCAATCACTTGGCTGAGATACTAATATCCTTATTTATAAAATAAGATCTATAATGAGTAATTTACTCAATAAATATAAGCCTTCATAATTTTAATTAGGTAAACATACATCATGTCATATATATAATGTTTCAAAATGATTGGTACAAGACACTTAACGTTACGTATAGCATGCATAAAAAAAGGACATAAAATTTTACCTTAAAATAATTTAAAATATTTATAAGTACATATAGAAAATATAGCAATTAATGAAAATTTTTACCTCATAGCATGTTAAGTGCGTGCACTATCCTACTGCACATCATAATAAATATGTGCACACATACAAAATATAGCTATTCATGAAATTATGTGCCTTTACCATATAATGAGCACATGTAGAAAATATAGTTATCCATACAATTATGTACCTTTACTATATAAATATGTGCACATGTATAAAATATAGCTATTCATGAAATTATATGCTTTTACTATATAAATATATGCACATGTATAAAATATAGCTATTCATGAAATTATGCATCTTTACTATGATACATATGTGCTCTCCCTTCGTCATAATATATGTGCATGATGAACATTTTCATTATAATTTATGTATATTTATGCTTCCAAAATACATACATCTTAAAGTGATCATATCAATCGAAACATGAAATTTTACGACACTATTTTGCAATGATTAAGCTCATGTTGACTTGATTCAACTAAAAAATGAAGATGCTAGAAAAAATGAAGATGCTAAGGAAAGATCACATTCCTTTAGGGTAAGTGGACTAGGGAGCAGTAACCATTTTTCTTCCTTTCTTTTATTTTATTTTCTTCTCTTCTTCCGTCTTTTCTTCTTCTTCCTCCCTTCTCCTTCTTTCTCTTTTCACTACAATAGTTGGGGACTATGGCTTAATAGCTTAGAATGTAATAATAATTTACTGAACTAGAAGGAGTTCTGACAAGTATGACTCACGTTTAGCTTGATATAGGGCCTAGAGGATCATATACATATAGTAGGTATTACGACGAGTAAAGTTTTATATTAGGATCAAGAACGACACTGGGAGGGGGTAAATTAGTACACCGGATAAAAACGATAAATATCAACGATTTCGAAAAACTTCGTTCGATGAAATTCTAAATTCGATGAAAACTATTAGTTTGACTCGAATAAGTTTGCAAGTGAGTAGAGAAGAGGGGATTGGACAGTTTGTAATGAAGTAATGCAAAATGTAGTAAAGAGAATAACCAGTAAGGAAAGAACACACCGGAATTTATAGTGATTCAGTCGTTGTGACCTACATCTACTTCTGATTCCTCCTCCGTCAAGGTCACCGGCGTCTACTAGTGGTCTTCCTTCAGTAGGCGAAGAGCAACTACATCTTTACAGTACTTTCTCCTTTTCACGGGTTTAGAAAATAACTCTTACAAGCATCATACCTCTTCTTGACTGATTACAAAGCTAAAGAGAAAGCGAAGGAGGACTCTTACACTTTTACAACACTTTTTCACTCCAACACTTAAAGATTTTTTCATACTTTGTTACCCTTTCATGCAGAAAATGATGGGGTATTTATAAGCCCCAATATATTCAAAATTGGATCCAAAATGTGTCTCATCCCATGTTTCCAAGGTACTAGTGGTGGGCGGTAGCACCGCTTGACATTTGACACTAGATGGTACCACTATCCAGTCTAATGGTACCACCTCCTGATAGAGGCTCAGATATTGAGCTCTAGCGGTACCACCACTTGGCAATAATAATTATCGGTAGTACCACTACTTGGCAGTAATAACTGTCGGCGGTACCACCACCTAGCAGTAATAATTACCGACAGTACCACCACTCAGTTTAGGCAGTACAACTGCCTATACCACCTAGGAGATCGCTCCCTAGGTAGTTCCACCACCCTAGTCTAACGGTGCCATCGCCATACGGGGTCCAACAACCTAGTAGGGCCTTGAATCCGACCCAAACCAGTCCAATTACGAGCCCAATTGGCTCTTAACAGGGTTAATGGGATTACCTCCCAAACTTAATCATAATTATTGTTAGGATCGGAGCAGCACTAAGAGGGGGGTGAATTAGTGCAGCGGATTAAAACTTCGGTTTAAAAAAAATCTTTCGTATGATAAGAGCGGAACTTGACAAGCTTAATCTTGAAAGCGTATTCTTAAATATGCGCAACAAAAGTAATAAGGAACTAAAGCATATAAGAAGGTTTGCAATAATGTAAACAGCAATAATGAAATGCAAACCAAGAATCACGCCGATTTTAGAGTGGTTCGGTCAAATGACCTACTCCACTTGCGAGGCCCCACTTCGATGAGGCTCCCACCTTCCACTAGCAAGTCTCTTGAAATGGAAGGGTAAATACCCCTCTTACAACTCTTTACAAGCGGTTCACTCTCTTACAGATTTTCGAGAAGAGATGAGGTGAACACTAGCAAATTGAAAAGAAGACAAGCTAACACTTTTCTAAGACCTTTCTCTCAAGCTCTTGCTGCTCAAAAAGTTGTGATCTCAGCTGAGATTTGAGGGGTATTTATAGGCCTCAAGAGGATTCAAATTTGGGCTCCAAAATTCAAATCCTCTTTGGGTTCCCGATGTTGGCGGTGCCACCGCCCAGCCAAGCGGTGCCACCGCCCAGCGCTCGGGTGTTGGACGGTGCAACCGCCTAGCCCAGGAGGTGTCACCGCCTGGCTTTCCGGTTCACTTGGTTTGGCTTACTTTTAGCCCAAACCAAATCTGACTTTGGCCCCAGTTGGCCCCTAACCAGGATATAGGATTATCTTCTTAATCCTAATCCTAATTACAAGTGAACTACATAACAAAACACATCCTAAGCAATTTATTAACCGCGAACGTCAAGTCTTGTTCCGGCGAGCTTTCCGACGAACTTCCTTCGACGGGGTCCAAGCACGCTCCCGAACTTGTGATGACTTTAATGAGTAGCTGAGACTTCTCGGTGATCTCTGTGAACCTCCGACGATCTCTTCGGCGAACTTCCAACAGGTTCCCGATTTCTTCTCGGTTGGTTCTGGCAGCATCTCCGACGATTCTTCGGACTCTTAAACATTCATTGAACTCGACTCCGGTATACTTGCTTTGTGTTTTCTGTTTATCGTAGTTAATCCTGCACACTTAACTCAATAATATGGATTAGATCAAATAACCCATCAATTGATTTTATCATCAAAATTCGAGATTCAACAATCTCCCCCTTTTTGATGATGACAATCAATTGATGACGGAGTTAAACATAACTCCCCCTATCTATATGCCATATTATGAGAAGATAAAAAACACTTGAATTCCATCCCATTGGATTCAAGCATAACCCGATAAGTTCTAACCGTAGAGCTTATCGTGATCCTCATTAAACAATAGTGAGTACAAAACTTCTATGAAAATCATAAGTTAAATGAAAAGGGACGAATTTTACTACGACGAAAGATAAAGATTTTCAATATAAATTTTATGATTTAGATGTAAGGCATGCTTTCAATATGATCAATCAATCTTGTGATATTTTCAAAGATTTTGCAAGGCATATAAGTCATTCATATCACACAAGTTTTTGTAATCCATATAAGTCATGCTATCATTATGGTGTAGGTCATCACTTCTCTCCCTTTGTCATCAACAAAAAGAGACAAGCCATCGAATTGATGATCATAAAAAAAATAGCATTTAACAAGGTTTATCATTCAAAATTGCCAGAAATAGTTTATCCAAAAGAAATCATACAGATCAAAACAGTAGTTATCTAAAAGGAAGGATCAGTTATCGTTTAATCGATGACAAACTTTGAACTTGTTGTTAAAAGCAAACAGAACAGAATAAAAAGATACATTAGTTTAATCCTTAGGAGGTAATCCACAATGCTGATACATGATATCTATTTTTTCATTCAGTTGTCGTAGTGTCTTCAAAATTTCAACTTGTTGATTTTGAATTTGTTCTTGCTGTGATTTGATCTGAGACAGTTCCGCCATAATGCGATCTTCAGAGGAGGAAATAGGAGCTGAAGGTGCTGCGCCAAAAGGACTAGGAGGAGGAGATTCATTTCCCATAAGAATTGGTGTTTCGGGGTGTTCTATTGGTGGAGGAATTGGATCCGTCCTTCTAGGCTGCCTAACCCATATGCCATTGCTAAAGGTGCACCTAAGTCTTTTCAGCAGGTTTTTATTTATTATGTTATATCTATCATTTTGAATAGATTCTTCATCGGGTGGGATGCAAATGTCATAGGCATGAAAAAATCTAGTGATTAACCTCCCATATGGCAGCATAGTATCTTTAGCCATAATATCCTGTATGTGTTGCCAAATTGAGTACCCAAAACAATTATCCTGACCGGTCATAATCCAATACATGGTACTCATCTCAATTTGACTTATTTCGTCAAGATGAAATTGTTTGGGGAATATGATGCTTGTGATAATGTGATGAAGAATTTTAGAGTTGAAAGGCAGTAAGTGTTCACAGCTCTTGGGTAGGAAGTCAAGGTTTGGATTTGCAAAGATTGTTTCTACGGCTTCGGTATAGGTTGCTCCTATTGAGTTGACGTCCCATTTACCTTTAAAATAGCATCCTCTATCTTTTTCAGTTATGCCAATTAGCTCACAAATGGTGCTGTCAAATATTCTAATGGGTGTTCCTAGAAGGTAAGTGCTTAGGCTATTATTGTCCTCATATAGGTTGGCATAGAACAATCTAACTAATCGCGGATAGATTGGTTCATCTAGTTGTAGTAGAGATAGAGCTTTTAGGTGTGCAAAACACCTAATGGGATCTAAGTCTTCTAGTTCATCCAAATCAATGTATTTTCCCTTATGGATACCTCATCTTTCAAATTTTGGAAAACTAAGGGCTACCTCTTTTGATCTAAAAAGATCATGGTCAAATGAATCTCCTTCAATCCTTTTTCCTTTTGATCTCTTAGGAGCCATTATCTAGACAAGATGATGATGAAATTGTGAAAAATAAGCAAGGGAAAGAGAAAGGAAAAGAGGGAATGAGATACCAAAAAGAGGGATTTCAAGTGTTACCTTATGGAGATTATGTTGAGAGATGGAAGGCTTGGACCACCAAGAATCCTTCTCCAATGCTTCTAAGAGGTAGAATGAGGGTTAGAGGAAATGGGAGAGGGTTTTGAGAGCTCTTTCTTCGGGTTGGGGGCGGTGTCACCGCCGGCCCTAACCCCTCGGGTTAATAATGTTAGGATCGAGAGCACTAAGAGGGGGTGAATTAGTGCAGCGGAAATCTTTCAGCGATTTAAAAACGAAAGCTACGTTCGTTCGATAAAAACGATTTCGATGTAAAAGCCGATTCACAGTTTGTATCTAAGTGTAGTTTACGCAGTTTGCGTCTAAATGCAGATTGCGTCTAAGCGCAGTTTGTATTTAAGTGCAGTTTGTGTCTAAGCGCAGTTTGCGTCTAAACACAGTTTGCGTCTAAACACAGTTTGCGTCTAAGCGCAGTTTGCGTCTAAACACAGTTTGCGTCTAAACATAGTTTGCGTCTAAACACAGTTTGAACTTTGAAAAGCGTTTTATGAATACGCAGAAAGCAATTTGCAGTTATAAATGGAATAAAAAACGTAAGCGTAAACTGCAGTGTAAAGATCGTACGAAAACACCGATTTACGTCTGAATACAGATTCGGAAAGAGCAGAACTTAGAGACTCGTTCGTAAACACGCAGAGGCCAGTAGCAATGTAGGAGGTTTGCAGTAATGATAAAGTGCTCAAAGTAAAAGCAAACCAGAGATTTAGAGTGGTTCGGTCAGTCTTGACCTACTCCACTATTGGCTTCCTCCTCCGACGAGGTCACCGACGTCAACTAGCTGCCTTCCTTCAATGGGCGAAGGCCAACTGCCCTTTTAAAGTTTCACTCCTTTTGACGGGCTCAGGAGACAACCCTTATAGATCCTTTCTCTCATCTCTTTACAACTCAAGACTTGAAGAACAGAAAGAGGAGAACTTTTGGACTTTACACAAATTTGAGCTCTTAGAATCACAGAAAAGATCAAGAATTGGGGTGTAGATCTGTGTCTTTTTCAGTGCTGAATGGGTGGGGTATTTATAGGCCCCAACCCAGTTCAAATTTTGAGCTCAAAACGATCAAATCCGAATTCGGGATCGGCGATTACACCTTTGGATCAGAGGTTGCACCGCTTTGCAGAGTTTCGGAGGCCGAGCCCGGCGGTTGCACCTCTCTTCGTCCGGGCGGTTGCACCGCCGAAGTCCGGCTCGAGGCCGAGCCCTAGGCGGTGCCACCTCTCGACCGAGGCGGTTGCACCTCTGCCCGAGCTCGAAGACCGAGCTCTCGGCGGTGCTACCTCTCTGTCGGGGAGGTTGCACCGCCCATTCTAGCTCAAGACCGAGCTCGGGCGGTTGCACCTCTGGCTGGGGGGCGGTTGCACCGCCTAGTCTCGGTTAGGAGACATAGCCCGGCGGTTGCACCTCTGGCCTAGGCGGTTGCACCGCTGGTGTAATCGGTCCGAATGGTTAGCTCCATTCGCCCGATTTCAATCTTTTCAGGGGCCCAATTGCCCCAAGATTAAGCTAATGGGATCACCTCCCATTTTCCAACTTAATCAACGTGCTAACTATGATTAAATCTAAGACAATTTCTGTAGCTTTGCTCCGATGCGTCAATCGCTTCTTCCGGCGAGTTTCCGGCGAACTTCCGTCGATCATCCGATGAACCCTCGGTGATTCTTCTGCGGACTTCCGGCAAACTCCTGGACTTTGCGACGATCCACTTGGCGAGTTCCGATGAGCTTCGCTTGCCAAGCTTCTGGACTTCTCGGATCTGTTCTCGCAGAACCTCCGACGACCGTCCGAACTTCCGTCGAACTCTCGAACTCCCAACGTGATCATGATCTTGACTCCGGAGCAACTCCTGCTGCTTGTCTAACTTTCATCGTAGTTAATCCTGCACAACAAAACTTCGATCGAGACAATTAATCCTAAGTAATTTAACCAAGTTGTCCGGCATGTCATTGGTCCCTCGACGCTTCGTCCGATTCTTCGGCGCATCGTCCTCTCCTGCAGCCTATTGCCCAATCGGCCAGTTGACTCTGCAACTCCGATATCCTTGGCACAATACCCGCTCTTCTTGGCCCAATGCCCGAGTCCACGGCCCGAAGCCTTCTGTCGATACGTCGACCGATCCACCGGCCCGACGTCCAATCTTCTGACATGTTCCTTCGGCACAACATGATTTTCCTGCTTTAATTGTCTCATCCTGATCGAAGCATCCTGCGTCACTCAAAACACAGATTAAATCATAAACATATATCAAGTAGTTTCATCATCAAAATACGAGATTCAATAATCTCCCCCTTTTTGATGATGACAACTACTTGATGACGGAGTTAAACTTAACTCCCGGAGTTTAAACAAACTCCCCCTATCAATATGCCATATTGATAGAAACTCTTAGATTCAAAAATCTAAGTAACATGTCATCATAAACAGAGTTAACCTTAACTCCCAAAGTTTAAACAAACTCCCCCTATCAATATGCCATATTGATAGAACCTTGAATTCAAACTGAATTCAAGTCATTGCAATATTCATCATGAATACTTGCAACACGTCAACATGAACATATGCATAAACTTATGCATCACATGTCATGTCATCAACATACTTCTCCCCCTTTGTCATCAACAAAATGGAGAAGTATCACAATCAATCGTTTGTGATATTGATTCAACTTATTGCATGAAAATCATAATATCAAGTTTTATCATCATGCAGTTTTGAAGCCAGAAAATTTAGCAAATGTTACATCTTGCTTAGAACATTCAAGCTATCAAGTTTTAGATATGCAAGTTTTACGGCATACAAGATAGCACATGCAAGCTAGCAATGTTACAATATTTTAGAGCTTGCAAGCTAGCAGTTTAGAGATATTCAAGAAGGCAACTCTTGCTTCTTGAAACATGCAAGTTGCAAGCTAGCAAATTTTTGCTTCCTTTGTAGTGTTAGCTTTTGATATCATGAACATAACTATTTCAAGTGTTTATCAATTGTAGCATTTCATCATATGGCATGATATCGACATGTAAAGCTGTGAAGCAAGATTTTGATATCATTTCATGATGTACACATTTCGAATATTTTAGCAAGCATTGCATCACATGGTAAGATATCAGCTCGTGCAATGCAAATTTTTGTTTGATATCTTGATACAGGGCATATAGCAATGATAGCAATCATATATTACTTGGTGATGCAAGTATGGCCTAATCATAGTAATGATAGCAATCATATATTTCTTGGTGATGCAAGTATGGCCTAATCATAGCATCAGTGATAGCAACCATATCAACATCAGTGATAGCAAACATATCAACATCAGTAATAGCAACCATATCATCATTAGTGATAGCAAGCATATCAAGATCAGTAATAGCAACCATATCATCATTAGTGATAGCAAACATATCAGCATCAATGATAGCAACCATTAGTGATAGCAAACATATCAATTCATATATTTCTCCCCCTTTGTCATCAACAACAAGGAGAACGATATAAACAAATTTTAAATATAAGTGCGATGCCATAAGTTGGTTCATGTCATTTTCCAACAGTGAGTGATAGGATACCAGTAATGCAAACATCTCGAGGAAAACATGACATGGAGATAGCTTTTATTCCTTCTTCCTTTTTATTTGTTATCTTTTTACATGAAGGAGGAAAGCCATATGTGAAGTTCAAATCGATAAGATATTAAAGCATACTTCATTTTTGCAAGGATTAAGATATGTAAGTGAGTCAAATCCTTGTATGTAAAAATATCTTCCTTTGGTAAGAGGGAATCATCAAATATGTTTTTCGAAAAATATTTTTCACATGATAAGTGCATTTGCTAGATGATTCCATATGTCAAAAATCAATGATGTGAATTAAACTTGATATGACATATGCTTGTTAAATTCGGAAGAGGATGAACTTGATATGTTAGATTCAAGAGAATCCGAAAATGAAATTTGACTCTTTCTTCCATTCGGACAAGGTTTTGCTATAGATATTCAATTACAATCATGAAGGTAAAGCATACTTGTTACCATGGAAGTTTTGTATTCAAGCACATAATTTTCAACATGTAATTGTGTAAAATCATTATGCCAATCAAGTGATTCAATCATTCAATCAAGAAGGTTCGAAAAATAATTTTAACACGTTCAATCATTAGGACGTATTTTTGCCATTGTTTTTCAAATACAATCATAAAGATAAGACATGCTCATCATCGTGGTAGTATGATAGCAAGTTTATCATATACAAGCTAGCAAAAAATTTCTAAATTTTAAGGCCCGCAAGCTAGCAATTTTGAGATGTTCAAGAAAGCAACTCTTGCTTCTTGAAATATAAGTTTTGCTAGATATGCAAGTTAACTTTTTGCTTCTTGAGATAGGCAAGATAGCATTCCTTGGTGATGTTCAATATAGCTAAGTTCTACATCATGCAAGCTAGTGAATTTTATAACATTTTAGAACATGCATAATCACCAAAGCATCATAAATTTTAATGATGTGCAAAATTACAAATTTTGTATGATTGCATTTGTGTCTCTTGAGATCTGCAAGATAGCACTTCTTAGTGATGTTCAAGATAGCAATTTCTTCTCTTTTGAGAAGTGCAATTTTTGCTTTCTTCTTGAATTGTGCAAGCTAGCTATCTCCCCTTTTGTCATTGTCAAAAAGAAGGGAAAAACCCTTTACATCAATTTTTAAATCATGACAAAGGTTAGTATCAATCTTATTTGTGCATCATTATATTTTCAAATTAAAACATGCACATTTTCAAAACAAATAAACTCATTAATCATAACTTCAAATTGAACATGATTTCATATACTCAAAATCGAGAAATAACAATGGAAATCAACATGATACACATTATTACTTCTTAACCACATATAGCATGATTTCATAAGGTATTTTTAATCAAAATCATTTTGTTTATCGTAAACATGCAATTTTCATGATTATTTTCAAAATTACTAGAATGATAAGCATGATTCCTAATTGTTTGTGTTTTCATTATAAGATTATTAAATATGCAATTTTCAAGAAAAAAAAAAAATGCTTTATGAAAAGCATCATGTAATTTCAAAGTAAATTAAAGGCATTTTGATTACCTCAGCGTCGAAAGGCGTAAAGGCGTAGTTTGCCACCTCGCCTTTGTTGATTTTCTCCTCGTCTTCGGAGGAGCTCGATTCATCCCAATTTTTGTTCTTCTTCTTGCGTTCAAAGCAAGTAGTTCCATTCATTTTGCTTTTTAATTTTCGTTTCATTTGTAGTTTAAGTTCACCATCACTTGAGCTTATGCTCGAGTGGTCTTCAAATGTTCTATGTCCCAAATCCTTCCTGTTCTTTGGAAGGTTGTTTTGTTCATCATTGTCCTCATCACTTGAGTCATCGCTCAAGTGGCATTCATTTGTCCAGAGTTCCAAATCCTTCCTGTTCTTTGGAAGGTGATTGTGTTCAACATGTTTATCATGTGCATTGTGCACCATTTCATATGTCATCAATGAACCAATTAGTTCTTCAAGTGGAAATTGGTTCAAGTTTTTCGATTCTTGAATAGCAGTTACTTTTGAATCCCAAGTTTTAGAAAGTGAGCGTAAAACTTTGTTAACGAGTTCAAAATCCGAAAAGCTTTTACCAAGTGATTTTAAACCATTGACGACATCCGTAAAACGGGTGTACATGTCAACAACGGTTTCGCTTGGTTTCATATGAAAAAGCTCGAAATCATGCAGTAAAATATTAACTTTTGAGTCTTTGACTCTACTAGTTCCCTCATGCGTGATTTCAAGAGTGCGCTAGATATCGAAAGACGTTTCACACATAGAAACCCGATTGAACTCATTTTTGTCCAAAGCGCAAAATAAGGCATTCATAGCCTTTAAAGAAAAATACTTCTTCTCTAAATCCGACCATTCGTTCATCGGTTTAGAGGGAAGTTGAAAACTGTTTTCAACGATATTCCATAAATCCAGATTTAGAGAAATCAAGAAAACTCTCATTCGAGTTTTCCAATAAGTGTAGTCCAATCCGTTAAAGAACGGTGGACGAAAGACCGAAAAGCCCTCTTGAAGAGCCATTTCTCTCCGGTGTAAATCCGAAATGAGAAATACCCCGCTCTGATACCAATTGTTAGGATCGAGAGCACTAAGAGGGGGGGGGTGAATTAGTGCAGCGGAAATCTTTCAGCGATTTAAAAACGAAAGCTGCGTTCGTCCGATAAAAACGATTTCGATGTAAAAGCCGATTCACAGTTTGTATCTAAGTGTAGTTTACGTAGTTTGCGTCTAAATGCAGTTTGCGTCTAAATGCAGATTGCGTCTAAGTGCAGTTTGTATTTAAGTGCAGTTTGCGTCTAAGTGCAGTTTGCGTCTAAACACAATTTGCGTCTAAACACAGTTTGCGTCTAAGCGCAGTTTGCGTCTAAACGCAGTTTGCGTCTAAACACAGTTTGTGTCTAAACACAGTTTGCACTTTGAAAAGCGTTTTATGAATACGCAGAAAGCAATTTGCAGTTATAAATGGAATAAAAAACGTAAGCGTAAACTGCAGTGTAAAGATCGTACGAAAACACCGATTTACGTTTGAATGCAGATTCGGAAAGATCAGAACTTAGAGACTCGTTCGTAAACGCGCAGAGGCCAGTGCAATGTAAGAGGTTTGCAGTAATGATAAAGTGCTCAAAGTAAAAGCAAACCAGAGATTTAGAGTGGTTCGGTCAGTCTTGACCTACTCCACTTTTGGCTTCCTCCTCCGACGAGGTCACCGACGTCAACTAGCTGCCTTCCTTCAATGGGCGAAGGCCAACTGCCCTTTTACAGTTTCACTCCTTTTGACGGGCTCAGGAGACAACCCTTACAGATCCTTTCTCTCCTCTCTTTACAACTCAAGACTTGAAGAACAGAAAGAGGAGAACTTTTGGACTTTACACAAATTTGAGCTCTTAGAATCACAGAAAAGATCAAGAATTCAGTGTAGATCTGTGTCTTTTCAGTGCTGAATGGGTGGGGTATTTATAGGCCCCAACCCAGTTCAAATTTTGAGCTCAAAATGATCAAATCCCGGAATTCCGGGATCAGGCGGTTGTACCTCCTGATTGGAGAGGTTGCACCGCCTGGCAGAGCTTCGGAGATCGAGCCGGCGGTTGCACCTCTGTCAGGGTGGTTGCACCGCCGAGTCTGGCTTTCGGAGGCCGAGCCCCTGGGCGGTGCCACCTCGACGAGGCGGTTGCACCTCCTCGCCTGAGCTTCGAAGACCGAGCTCGGCGGTGCTACTCTCTTTGTCGGGGAGGTTGCCCGGTCTAGCTTCGAAGATTGAGCTCGGGCGGTTGCACCTCTGGCTGGGCGGTTGCACCGCCAGTCTCGCTGGGAGACATAGCCAGGCGGTTGCACCTCTGGCGGCGTGGCGGTTACCCGCTTTGGTGCAATCGTGGTCCGAATGGTTAGCTCCATTCGCCCGATTTCAATCTTTTCAGGGGCCCAATTGCCCCAAGATTAAGCTAATGGGATCACCTCCCATTTTCCAACTTAATCAATGTGTTAACTACGATTAAATCTAAGACAATTTCTGCAGCTTTGCTCCGATCGTCAATTGCTTCTTCCGGCGAAGTTTCCGCGAACTTCCGTCGATCATCGATGAACCTCGGTGATTCTTCTGCGGACTTCCGGCAAACTCCTGGACTTTTGCGACGATCCACTTGGCGAGTTCGATGAGCCGGCTTGGCAAGCTTCTGGACTTCCGGATCTGTTTCGCCAGAACCTTTCGACGACCGTCCGAACTTCCGTCGAACTCTCGAACTCCCAACGTGATCATGATCTTGACTCCGGCGCAACTCCTGCTGCTTGTCTAACTTTCATCGTAGTTAATCCTGCACAACAAAACTTCGATCAAGACAATTAATCCTAAGCAATTTAACCAAGTTGTCCGCCATGTCATTGGTCCCTCGACGCTTCGTCCGATTCTTCGGCGTATTGTCATCTCCTGCAGCCTATTGCCCAATCGGCCAGTTGACTTTGCAACTCCGATATCCTTGGCACAATACCCGCTCTTCTTTGCCTGATGCCCGAGTCCATGGCCCGATGCCTTCTGTCGATACGTCGACCGATCCACCGGCCCGACGTCCAATCTTCTGACATGTTCCTTCGGCACAACATGATTTTCCTGCTTTAATTGTCTCATCCTGATCGAAGCATCCTGCGTCACTTAAAACACAGATTAAATCATAAACATATATCAAGTAGTTTCATCATCAAAATACGAGATTCAACGAATAAGGGTCTCTCGGTCTGTGCCACCGCCAAACCGAGCGGTGTCACCGCCTGGCGCCCGAGCGCTCAAGCGGTGCAACCGCTAGATCTGGCGGTGCCACCGCTGGCATCCCGCGGAGGAAAGAAAAAAAAAATTTTCTTCCTCTCCCCCTTTTTTGTTTGCTTCCCTCAAGATAATAAGTTATACTTTAATGGATCATTTTGAAGTGAAGAAGAAAGAAGAAATCAAATCCACAAAAGAAAGGAAAAGGACGAGTCATTTTTCGTGAAGCTCATTTTAGGGACAATTTAACATGCCTAATTCCCTTCTAATGAATTCAAATTGGTCTTCATTCAAGGTTTTTGTGAATATATCTACTAATTGATGCTTTGTGTCAATGAATTCTAGAACAACATTATTGTTAAGGACATGATCGCGTATGAAACGATGCCTAACGTCGATGTGCTTAGTTCTAGAATGCTGAATTGGATTTTTAGTAAGACATATGGCACTAGTATTATCACATTTTATGGGAATATTTTTAAAGTGAATTCCATAGTCTTCCAATGTATTTTTCATCCAAACAACTTGTGCACAGCATGCACTCGCAGCAATGTATTCGGCTTCCGCCGTAGATAGTGCTACTGAATTTTGTTTCTTGGAAGTCCAAGAAACAAGTGCATGTCCTAAAAATTGGCATGTTCCGGATGTACTTTTTCTATCTATCCTACATCCGCCAAAATCGGCATCCGCGTAAGCCATTAAATCAAATTTTTCAGATTTTGGATACCATAAACCTAAATTTGGAGTTCCTTTAAGATAACTAAATATTCTATTAACACTTTTAAGATGAGATAGTTTAGGATTTGATTGAAACCTAGCACAAAGTCCTACACTAAACATGATATCTGGTCTAGTAGCGGTAAGGTAGAGTAGACTACCTATCATTCCCCTATATGGTTTTTGATCGAAATTTTCACTATTTTCATCCATATCTAACTTAGTCGCAGTACTCATAGGGGTGTTTATTGCTTTTGAATTATCCATGTTAAATCGTTTTAACAATTCTAATGTGTATTTAGATTGGTTAATAAATATACCATCCTTCAGTTGTTTGATTTGTAATCCTAAAAAGAAAGTTAATTCCCTCAGTAAACTTAAACTCATTTCAAATTCATGGCTCATAGATTTGGCAAATGATTCACATAATGACTCATTCGAAGAGCCAAAAATAATATCGTCAACATAAATTTGCACAATAAGAAAATTATTTTCAAAATATTTAATTAACAATGTGGTATCAACCTTGCCTTTGGTAAAATTATTTAAAATAAAAAGGAACTAAGCCTTTCATACCAAGCTCTAGGAGCTTGTTTCAAGCCATAGAGAGCCTTAGTCAATTTGAATACATGATTAGGAAGAAGAGAATTTTTAAATCCGGGAGGTTGTTCGACATATACTTTTTCGGAAATAAAACCATTCAAGAAGGCACTTTTGACATCCATTTGAAATAGTTTAAAATTATAACTACTAGCATAGGCAAGGAGCATCCTTATGGCTTCTAATCGAGCCAAGGGAGCGAAGGTTTCTTCGTAATTGATACCTTCTTCTTGGTTGAAACCTTTGGCCACTAATCTAGCCTTGTTTCTAACCACGATACCATTTTCGTCTTGCTTGTTTCTAAAGACCCACTTAGTACCAATGACTAAATGGTCACTAGGTCTAGGAACAAGCTCCCACACCTTGTTTCTCTCAAATTGATTCAGTTCCTCTTGCATTGCAATAATCCAAAAATCATCTTTTATGGCCTCGTCAATGCACTTATGTTCGATTTGAGAGAGGAAGGCGGCATTAGCACAAAAATTCTTGAAAGAGGAACGAGTTTGAACCCCTTTAGATGTATCCCCTATAATTAGCTCCTTTGGATGAGCATCTATATACTTTCATTCCTTAGGTAAGGAAATTTCGGAAGAAGGTGCATCCAAGTTGCTATTTTGAGGAGGGGGTTCATTTAAATTCAAATTATCAAAACCAAGATCATCATCAAAATCATTTTTCTTAAAATTTGAGACTTCATTAAAAACTACATGAATAGACTCTTCAATTACTAATGTTCTTTTATTAAAAACCCGAAAAGCTTTCGAAACGGAAGAGTAACCAAGAAAGATGCCTTCATCGGATTTTGCATCAAATTTTCCTAAGGCATCCCTTTCATTTAAAATAAAGCATTTACAACCGAAAATTTTAAAATAGGAAATATTTGGTTTTTTGTTATTCCATAATTCATAGGGAGTTTTTGATAAGGAAGGTCTTATTAGGACTCTATTCATGATGTAGCAAGTCGTATTTACGGCCCATTCGCCCAAAAATACTTAGGTAAACTATGTTCATTTAACATAGTTCTTGCCATTTCTTGTAGGTTTCTATTTTTTCTTTCAACTACATTTTTTTGTTGGGGATTTCTCGGAGTGGAGAAGTTATGGTTGTATCCATTAACTTCACAAAATTTTGAAAGTCATGGTTTTGAAATTAGCCACCATGATCCTCGAATTGATGAAATCATGAACTTTTTTTTTTTTTTTTGAGTGAGTTTACAAAATTTAGAGAAACACTTGAAACAATCACTTTTTGTGAGCTAAGAAATAGGTCTAAGTGTATCTAGAGTAGTCATCCACAATTACAAAAGCATATTTGCTTCCACCTAGACTTGTTGTATCAATTGGTCCAAATAAGTCCAAATGGATCAATTGTAATGGTCTAGTGGTGCTAATTTGATTTTTTTGGTTTGAAGCTTGTTTTTTTTATTTGTTACCCTAGTTGACATGCACGATACCTTATCTTTAATAAACTTCATATTCGAATCCTCGTACTAATTCTTGAGATGAGATTTTAGATATTGTTTTCATGCTTGCATGGCCTAATCTCCTATGCCAAAGCCAAGCATCATCATTTATGGCGGAGAAACACATTTCATTACTTAGTTCATCAAGATTGATGGTATAGACATTATTTTGTTTTAAAGCAATCATAGTCATGTTATGATTTGGTTTTTCAATAATGCACATATTTGATTCAAATCTAACGATATAACCTTTATCGCATAATTGACTAATGCTCAATAGATTATGTTTTAATCCATCAACTAGTAACACATCATCAATGAAAAAACTTGATTTGTTACCTATGGTTCCCTTGCCAATGATTTTGCCTTTGTTGTTGTCTCCGAAGGTGACATAGCATTCGTCCATGCTAGTGAGCTTGGTGAATTGGGATGGATCTCCGGTCATATGCCTTGAGCATCCAGTATCAAGATACCATCTCTTGCTCCTAGCATGTGATGGTGTATGTTTCTACAAGAAGGAATTATTTTTAGGTACCCATTTACTTTTGGGTGCCTCAAAAACTAATCTAACTTGTTTATCATGTTGCATAGACTTGATCATGGTTCCTTTAGGAACCCAAATCAATTTGTTCGGACTAATTTTCTTGAATGGATATTGGTAAGTTATATGTCCATATTTGCAATAAAAGTTGCAATTGCTTTGATGTTGAACATGTAAGATAGGACCTTTAACGAAGGTGGTTGGATTTTGGTGAGTACTTCTCACAAATCCGATTCCACTCCTTTTAGGAACGTGACGACCCTTATTTGTAAGGATCATGTTTAAGGACTTGCTACCGACCTCGAATTTCTTCAAGGTGTCCTTAAGTACTAAGTTCTCATTTTGGAGAGTTTCTAAATCATGACATTTAACACATGGAGCTAGACAATCATGATATTCAGTTTTTAATTTATCAAAAGCACAAGTAAGACTATCATGCTCCTTTCTTAGCAATTTGTATTTTCTACTAATTGTCTTACATTCATCAAATAACTCATGGAAGGCATTTAATAATTCATGATAAGGTAAATCTGCATTAATTAAATCCGTTACCTCTTCTTCGAAGGCCATTAGGGCGTAATGAGCAACTTGCTCGGTGTTGGACTCCTCTTCTTTGGATGTGCTTGAGTCATCCCATGTTGCCTTGAGCGCCTTCTTCTTTGGTGTTCTCTTTTTGGCTTGAGGGCAATCGTTCTTGTAGTGTCCCGGTTTTTTGCATTCATAGCAAATTACTTGGTCCTTCTTTTGTTCAAATTTATTTTTTGTATTATTTTTAAATTTGTTCTTCCTTAAATATTTTTTAAATTTTTGAGTCAAAAGTGCAATGTTATTGTCACTGTCCTCATCACTTGATGTTCCTTTCAAGTGGTCTTCTTGTGATTTGAGTGCCATATCCTTCCTGTTCTTTGGAAGGGGGTTCTCGAGTTCGTCATGAGCTTGACATGTCATTTCGTAGGTCATTAGAGACCCAATTAGTTCTTCAAGAGTGAATGTTTTAAGGTCTTTGGCCTCTTGAATGGCCGTAACTTTTGGATCCCAACTTTTAGGGAGGGATCTTAAGATTTTAGTTACTAGTTCAAAGTTAGTAAAATCTTTACCAAGAGCTTTAAGTCCATTGATGACATCCGTAAACCGGGTGTACATGTCTCCGATAGACTCACTTGGTTTCATTCGGAAAAGTTCGTAAGAGTGCACAAGAATGTTGATTTTGGACTCTTTCACTCGGCTAGTGCCTTCATGAGTGACCTCAAGAGTTCTCCAAATATCAAAAGCCGAATCAGAAATTGAAACACGATTAAATTCGTTTTTGTCTAGTGCACAAAACAAGGCATTCATAGCCTTTGCATTTAAAGCAAAAACCTTCTTCTCCGATTCATTCCATTCGCTCATCGGAAGAGAAGATTTTTGAAATCCGTTTTCAACAATAGTCCAAAGCTCAAAATCCATAGAAATGAGGAAGATCCTCATCCGAGTCTTCCAATACGTGTAATCCGACCCATTAAATATAGGAGGACGTGTGATAGAATGGCCCTCTTGCATGCCGGAGTAAGCCATCTCTCTTGGGTATTAAACCAAATATGAGAGATAACCTTGCTCTGATACCAATTGTTAGGATCGGAGCAGCACTAAGAGGGGGGGTGAAATAGTGCAGCGGATTAAAACTTCGGTTTAAAAAAAATCTTTCGTATGATAAGAGCGGAACTTGACAAGCTTAATCTTGAAAGCATATTCTTAAATATGCGCAGCAAAAGTAATAAGGAACTAAAGCATATAAGAAGGTTTGCAATAATGTAAACAGCAATAATGAAATGCAAACCAAGAATCACGCCGATTTTAGAGTGGTTCGGTCAAATGACCTACTCCACTTGCGAGGCCCCTCTTCGATGAGGCTCCCACCTTCCACTAGCAAGTCTCTTGAAATGGAAGGGTAAATTCCCCTCTTACAACTCTTTACAAGCGGTTCACTCTCTTACAGATTTTCGAGAAGAGATGAGGTGAACACCAGCAAATTGAAAAGAAGACAAGCTAACACTTTTCTAAGACCTTTCTCTCAAGCTCTTGCTGCTCAAAAAGTTGTGATCTCAGCTGAGATTTGAGGGGTATTTATAGGCCTCAAGAGGTTTCAAATTTGGGCTCCAAAATTTGGGCTCCAAAATTCAAATCCTCTTTGGGTTCCCGATGCTGGCGGTGCCACCGCCCAGCGCTCGGGTGCTGGACGGTGCAACCGCCCAGCCCAGGAGGTGTCACCGCCCAGCACTTGGGTGCTGGGCGGTGCCACCGCCTGGCTCTCCGGTTCACTTGGTTTGGCTTACTTTTAGTCCAAACCAAATCTGACTTTGGCCCTAGTTGGCCCCTAACCAGGATATAGGATTATCTTCTTAATCCTAATCCTAATTACAAGTGAACTACATAACAAAACACATCCTAAGCAATTTATTAACCGCGAATGTCAAGTCTTGTTCCGGCGAGCTTTCCGACGAACTTCCTTCGACGGGGTCCAAGCACGCTCCCGAACTTGTGATGACTTTAATGAGTAGCTGAGACTTCTCGGTGATCTCTGCCAACCTCCGACGATCTCTTCGGCGAACTTCCAACAGGTTCCTGATTTCTTCTCGGTTGGTTCCGGCAGCATCTCCGACGATTCGTCGGACTCTTAAATGTTCATTTAACTCGACTCCGGTATACTTGCTTTGCGTTTTCTGTTTATCGTAGTTAATCCTGCACACTTAACTCAATAATATGGATTAGATCAAATAACTCATCAATTGATTTTATCATCAAAATCCGAGATTCAACAATTATGTGCTAACTATGATTTTTAAGTTATACACTAAATAAAACAATCTCGATAAGTCTAGGTTTCTTCCGGCAAGCTTTCAGCGATTTTCTGACGATCTCACGGCAATCTTCCAATGAACTTTCAACAAGCTCATGGACTTCACCATGATCTTGTTGGTGAGTTCCGATGAGCTTCTTCTAGGTCAATTCCGGTAGCATTTCCGATGAAACTCCGAACTTTCGATAAACTCTCAAACTCCCAATGAAATCTCGATCTTGACTCCAACACTTCATTTTGCTTTATGACTTGATCACTATCATAGTTAATCTTGCATACTTTTCTCAACATATATATATGATCAAATAATTTACCAATTGATTTCATCATCAAAATATAATATTCAATAGTTTGGAGCCCCTATGTTATTTGATATCCAATAAGCCCTTAAATTATTGGACCCTATGGATGAGATCCAATGAGAGCCAATAAGAGATTATAGGTTGAGACCCACTAATATAAGAGCTTTGGATGGTTAGATGGAGATCTAGTACCTAATATGGCAGGATCTATTAGGGTTAATTTGATATGGGGCCTCTATAAATAGGAGGGAACCAACGAGCCATGAGCTAGCCTTTTTGGTTGCCTCCTCCCATTTTCCTCTCCCCTTCTCGGACAGCAAGAAGGGGCAGCCCCTTCTTGATTGCATGGTGTGCACAAAGAGGAGATTTGGGCAGAGATTTGAGGAGCGACTTCGCAGCCCCTGCCATGTGGATCATCGCTAGAGAGGAGGATAGTTGACCTCCTTCATCCTCTATCATAGATCTATAGGAATTCAAAAATATACAATCTCCCTAGGTAATACAACTTTCTTATAAGCGTAGTTTTTGGTTTTATGGGTTATTGTGCACTAATCTTTGCATAACGATAGAAGACTTATTTTTTTTTGAAAATTATTTGAGATTTTTATATTTTATTTTTTTTACTATACATGGTTCTCTTAGTTGGTATCAAAGCTAGGATCTCTTGGTTGATTTAATACATAAGAGAGATTAAATAGTTTTTTTTTTGCAATCAAGAGGGTTACTACATGTATTGGAAACCATGAATGCAATTTTCTTGCTTTCTATGGATTTTGATCTATGGAATGTTGTTGAGTTTGATTTTCAAAAATCATCTAAGTCAATGAATGAATGAAATGATCTTAAAAAGAAAATATTTTATTTAAATACTAAAGCTATGAATGCTTTATGTTATGCTTTAGACAAAAATGAGTTTAGTCGTGTTTCTACATATGAAACTACACATGATATTTGTCACACACTTAAAGTTACTCATGAATGCACAAATAGAGAAAAAGAATCTAAGATTAATATTTTCATATATAGTTATGAATTATTTAGAATGATCCAAAGGTAACTCATAGGATCATTAATAACCTATGAAATGACTTGCAAGGCACATAATATGTTAGGATCGGAGCGGCACTAAGAGGGGGGGGGGGGTGAATTAGTGCAGTGGATTAAAACTCGTAAGTTTAAAAATGATTTCGTAAATACGTAGAGATTTCAATTCGTCAATGACTTGGAGAAAGTAGCTCGAGTAAAGTGAGAAGATAAAAATCGAAAGCTTCCTACTATGTAAATAATGGTTTCAGAAAAGTAAGAACTCACACATTCAAGGAACGCACCAATTTAAAGTGGTTCAGTCAAAATGACCTACATCTACTTACGAAGCCTTCTTCAATGAGGCTCCCAACTTCCACTAGAAAATCACATTGAAGGGGAAGGACAAATACCCCTCTTACAACTGTTTACAAGTGGTTCACATTCTTACAAATATTCAAAGAGAAAGAGGGAGGTGAACACTCAAGCTATTGAAAACAAAAACTTGCTAAAGACTTTGCTAAGACTTTTATCTCAATCTCTTGCTTCTCAAATGTTGTATTCTCTACTGAGAATTGAGGGGTATTTATAGGCCCCAAGAGGATTCAAATTTGGGCTCCAAATTTTGAATTCTCTTGTGTTTCCGAGGCTGGCGGTGCCATCGCCTGTCAGTGCCACCGCTTGTCGGTGGCGGTGCCACGGCCTGTCAATATCATATTGATCATTTGCTGGCGGTGCCACTGCTCAGTTTCTTGGGTGCTGGCGGTGCCACCTCTTAGTCCAGCGATGCCACCGCTTGGTTCTCGGGTTCTGGGCGGTGCCACTGCCTACACTATTTCAGCTCATCGGTTGGGCTCCAAACTTGGCCCAAACTAGTCCGAACTCAGGCCCAATTGACCCCTACTTGGGTTATAGGATTAACATCTAATCCTAACCCTAATTACATGCTAAATATGAATTTAAAGACATTTCCTAAGCTATTACAAAGCCCGCAAGTCAAGACTTCTTCCGATAAACTCTCAGAAACCATTCTGTGGACTCCCAGCAAGCTCCTAGACATCATGATTTGATCTTGGCGAGTTCCAACGAACTTTTTTGGCAAGCTCTGATCTTTCTCGGCGAGCTTCCGAAAAACCCTTCGGTAAGCTCCCTACTCATTCTCGGCTAGTTCCGGCAACATTCCCAATGAACTTTCGGACTTCCGTCGAACTTTCAAACTCGCAACGAATCCTTCATGCTTGGCTCCAACACTTTGTTTCGCTTTATGTCTTCATCATTATCATAGTTAATCCTACACACATAAGCCAAAACTCTACTCCGTTCTAGACAATTATTACAATGCGAATTGACATTCTGTTGCCCGGCACGTCATTGATTGGCGCTTCGTCCGATTTTTTAGTGCATCGTCTTCTCTTGCGGCTTGTTGCTCAATCGGCGGTTGACCTCCACAACCCCGATATCCTTGGCGCAATTCCGCTCTCCTTGGCCTTATGCCCGACGTTTAAAGTCTTTTGCCATCCAATATCCGAACGTGATCTTCTCCGGTGCAACGTCAATACCTCCTGCGTCAACTGTCTAATCTTGATCGAGTAGACCTACATCACTTAAAATACAGTTAAACATCTAAACACAATCAATTAGTTTTATCATCAAAATCTGAGATTCAACAATCTCCCTCTTTTTTTATGATGACAACTAATTGATAACTAACGGAGTTAACCTTAACTCCCGGGAGTTTAACCAAACTCCTCCTATCAATATACCATTGATAGAACACTTGGATTATCCCAAATCCAAATAACATTCATCACATGTTATTTAAACCATCATGCAAAAATATAAAATATTCAATTCAATGCATGAAGTCATCAGTATACTTCTCCCCCTATGTCATTAACAAAAAGGAGAAGTAGCTCTAGCTATTTTAAAAGATACGCAAGTTTTTGCAACATGAAGCTAGATTTTCATCACAACATATAAGAACAAAAGCATAGCAAGATTCTTAAGTTCAATCATGCCAATTCAACAATTGATTTTTTGTGCAAGATTGCACTTTGCTTTTCTTTGCAATAATTATGATGTTTGATATAGCAAATTTCTTCATTACAATCATCGAGCTAGCAAATTCTTCATTCAAGTGTGCAAGCTAGCAATAACTTTCTCCCCTTTTGTCAATGTCAAAAAGAAGGAGAGGTACCAATGATTTTTACTTTTACATCATCTTTGCATCAATCAATATTTCAATCATCACATGATGCATTCAAGACAATAATGCAAAGAAATCATTTCATGAAGGATATCAATGTGAAAATTCACTAAGGATCACATGATACAATCGCAAATCATGATATCATTATATGATACATCATGATATGATAATTTATCATATGAAAGATATCAATTGTTAAACATGATATGATAATAGTCTCAAAAATTTCAATTTATGATATATGTGATACATTATGATACACTAAAAAATTTAATGCGATGCTTTTAAGAATATCAACCTATTTTTGATACAAAGCTTGGCAAGGGCAATTTTGTTGCAAGTTTTCTAAGTTTTGCATTATTTGCTTCTTTCGATAGGCAAGATCTTTCTTCTCTGTTTGAGAAGTGCATGCTTGCAAGTTTTACTTAGCATGCTTGGAAGTTTAATTTCATTTTCAATGCACAAGCTAGCAAAACCCTCTCCCCCTTTATCAAAGTCAAAAAGAAAGGGAGGACTCAATGGCTAAAAATTTCAATCATTCAACAAGCTAAATATGCAAAGAATTCATAAAATATATCAATAAGGATCAATTCATGAATACCAAAAATATGAATCATGGTTCATTAAAATTCTTCTTAACAAGTTCATGATCAAGATTCATATAATTTATAATAAAATAAATTATTGTACAATCATCACATAAGGCATACAAGACAAAAAAATCTTGTTATTTCTATATTATGAAATATATAATATCAAGGCTCATGATTCATTTGAAAAGATATAGCACAAAGAGCAACTTGAAACATTCTTATCAAGATCACATTTTAAAATATTCCAAGTATCAATTGTTTAGAGATAAAAAGTTTAATACATTGTATGAAAAAAATATAATATCAAATTTTATCATCATGCAATATAGCAATTAAAGATGTGCAAGTTTAGCATTTTTACTTTTCTTGAGATAGCAACAGTTTGCTTCTCTACAAGCTAGCAATTTTTACGATATGCAAGTTTTATTACATACAAGCTAGCAAATTTAAAGATTTGTAAGTTTTTGCATTTTCTTGACTTGTACAAGCTAGCTAATTTCTTTTTGAGATGACCCTTTACATCAATTCAAGATAGCACATTAGTAACTCTTTCCCCCCCTTTGTTATTGGCAAAAGGAAAGGAAGATTCAAGTCATAAATATCAAAATAATAATTTTATCATGAATATTTCATCATTGCGTGCATCATTATCATACGTTAAAGTATTGCATACATAATACCAAATCATCATATATATTTTTAAAACATATAAACTCATCATTATATGCATGATTCTAAATCATCATTCATATTATTTCAATCATTGTTTCAATCATCACTATAACTCATTATGCACAAAATGTAAAATCATCTTACATGATACAAACATTTATTTTTAAAATATTTATCATTATTTTCATGTATGATAATAAAATATTCATGATACACATTATATGCATATATCGTCACAATAAAAAGCAATTCATGCATAATTTCAAATTATAAATGTTTTAAATCATGATGGTATTAACTTGTCAAATTTCATCCTACCATTCATGATCATAACTTTTCATTTGTATGCATCAAACTAATATCAAGAAGACAGTAATTGGGTGATGTGATAAACATTTCATGAATATAAAGAATTGCATAAAAATCATATCATGAAAGATTAGAACATGTGAATACCAAAAGGCAAGATTTCTATTTGAAAAACCTACTCACAAATAATCAAAAGAAAATCTTATGAGATCGATTAATGAAAAAATCTTGATTCATAATAAACCTTAAATTGTAAATATCACGGAATCAAGATCTTGATTTTGTATAAAACTCATTCAAATTCAAATCGTCCAAATCATCAAAATCTCAACATTTCTTTCAAGAGATTCAAAATGGCATAAATAGTTTTATTGGTCTCTTAGGTAGAAATCAATAAGATAGAGAAAAAGAAATTTTTTAATAAAAAAATCTTTCCTCCTTTTGTTTCAACTTATTGATTGATTCCATACATGCATGTCCTTTTTTTTTTTCAAATCCATGCATCATCATTTAAAATGGAAAGATAAAAAATATCAAGATATAAAAAAATGCAATACATAATTCAAAAAAAAATTATTTCAACTCATTACTTCAAGTCAAACATGATTTCATTTAATCAAAATTGAATAATTTCAAGACCAATAAATCATCATGTATAACAATCATCAAGTATGATACAAACTTTTCAAAACGTTTATCATCATAAGGCATATAAGCCAAAGAAATGATTAAATATAAAGCATATTCAGCAATGATGGTTTCATTGGACATAAGGCATTTTCAAACAAAATCATTTTGTTATTTATTTTAGTCAAGCATTTTTCTTTTTAGGTGAATCTATCTTTTCAAACAAAAGCTATGCATCATTTTTAAAAGCAACTTTCATCACAGAAAAAATTGATAATCTATAAATCACAAAAATCATCATGGAAAGCATCGAAATCAATAAATTATAAATTACCCAAAACTCATCATCATCATGCATAGTTTTAAAAAATAAATTTATTAGGCACGATATCATATAAGACATTTTTAATCAAAATCATTTTGTTTATCAAAAACATACAATTTTCATTATTATTTTCAAAATTTCTAGAATGATAAGCATGATTCCTAATATTTTCATTTTCATTACATCAAGCAATTAAAAATTATTTTTTTAAACTAATAAAATGAAAATGCATCATGGAAAGCATCAAGTAATTTCATAATAAATTGGGGGGATTTCGATTACCTCATCGTTGAAAGTGGTTAAGGCGTAGTTTGCCACCTCGCCTTTCTTGATTTTCTCCTTGTCTTCGGAGGAGATCGATTCATCCCAATTCTTGTTCTTTTTCTTGCATTCAATGCAAGCAGTTCTGTTCTTTTCGTTCTTAAATTTTTGTTTCATTAACTTTTTAAATTTCTTAGTGAGTTCGAGTTCACCATTACTTGAGCTTATGCTCGAGTGGTATTTAAATGTTCTATGTCCCAAATCCTTCCTATCCTTTGGAAGATTGTTCTCGAGTTCCCTTTTTGTCACATTGTTCATTTCGTAGGTCATTAGAGACCCAATAAGTTCTTTGAGAGGGAATATTTTAAGTTCCTTGGCCTCTTGAATGGCCGTAACTTTTGGATCCTAACTTTTTGGAAGGGATCTTAAGATTTTAGTGACTAGTTTAAAATTAGAAAAACTTTTACAAAGAGCTTTGAGTCAATTGATGACATCCGTGAAACAGGTGTACATATCTCCGATGGACTCACTTGGTTTCATCTGGAAAAGTTTGTAAGAATGCACAAGAATATTGATTTTGGACTCTTTCACTCGGCTAGTGCCTTCATGAGTAACCTCTAGAGTTCTCCAAATATCAAAAGCCGAGTCACGCATCGAAATGCAATTAAATTCTTTTTGTCAAGTACACAATATAAGGCAATCATAGCCTTTGCATTTAGAGAAAACATCTTCTTCTCTAAATCATTCCAATGGTTCATTGGAAGAGAAGACATTTCAAATCCATTTTCAACTATGTGCCATAAATTCAAATCCAAAGAAAGTAAGAAAACTCTGATTCGAGTTTTCCAATAAGTGTAGTCTGTCCCATTGAAAAAGGGATGATGAATGAGAGAGTGACCCACTTGAAAGCCGTAAAGAGCCATTTCTATTTGGGTGTTAAACAAAAGTAGAAAACCGTGGCTCTGATGCCAATTTCTAGGATTGGAGCGTCACTAAGAGGGGGGGTGAATTAGTGCAGCGTATTAAGTAGCTTGTGTAAAGTGAGAAGATGAAAACCGAAAGCTTGCTGCTATGTAAATAATGGTTTCAGAAAAGTAAGAACTCATATATTCAAGGAACGCACCAATTTAAAGTGGTTCAGTCAAAATGACCTACATCCACTTACGAAGTCTTCCTTACTGAGGCTCCCAACTTCCACTAGCAAATCACTTTGAATGGGAAGGACAAATACCTCTCTTACAACTTTTTATAAGTGGTTCACACTTACAAATTTTCAAAGAGAAAGAGGGAGGTGAACACTTAAGCTATTGAAAACAAAAACTTGCTAAAGACTTTGCTAAGACTTTTATCTCAATCTCTTGCTTCTCAAAGGTTGTATTCTTTGCTGAGAATTGGAGGTATTAATAGGCCCCAAGAGGATTCAAATTTGGGCTCCAAATTTTGAATTCTCTTGGGTTTCCAAGGCTGGCGGTGCCACCGCCTGTCGGTGGCGGTGCCATCGCTTGTCAATATCATATTGTTCGTTTGCTAGCAATGCCACTGCTCAGTCCGGCGGTGCCACCGCCGGACCTCTTGGGTGCTGGGCGGTGCCACCGCTTAGTCTAGCGGTGCCACCACTTGGTTCTCGGGTTCTGGGCAGTGCCACCGCCTATACTATTTCAGCTTACTGGTGGAGCTCCAAACTTGGCCCAAACTAGTCCGAACTCGGGCCCATTTGGCCTCTACTTGGGTTATAGGATTAACACCTAATCCGAACCCTAATTAATGTGCTAAATATGAATTTAAAGATATTTTCTAAGCTATTATAAAGTCCGCAAGTCAAGACTTCTTTCGGCAAACTTCCGGCTGTCTTCCGATAAACTCTCGGAAACCATTCTGCGTACTCCCGGCAAGCTCCTAGACTTCACGATTTGATCTTGGCGAGTTCCAACGAGCTTCTTCGGGAAGCTCCGATCTTTCTTGGCGAGCTCCACAAACTTCCAACGAACCTTCCGGCGAGCTTCCGAAAAACCGTTCGGCAAGCTCCCTACTCATTCTCAACTAGTTCAGGCAACATTCACAACGAACCATCGGATTTCCGTCGAACTCTCGAACTCGCAACGAATCCTTCGCGCTTGACTCCAACACTTTGTTTCGCTTTATGTCTTCATTGTTATCATAGTTAATCCTGCACACACAAGCCAAAACTCTACTCCGATCTAGACAATTATTACAACGCAAATTGACATTCTGTTGCCTAGCACGTCATTGGTTGGCGCTTCATCCGATTCTTCAGTGCATCGTCTTTTCTTGCAGCTTGTTGCCCAATCGGTGGTTGCCTTTGCAACCCCAATATCCTTGGTACAATTCCGCTCTCCTTGGCCTTATGCCTGACATCCGAAGCCTTCTGCCGTCCAATATCATGACGTGATATCCTTCGGCGCAACATCAATTCCTCCTACATCAACTGTCTAATCTTGATCGAGTAAACCCGCATCACTCAAAATGCAGTTAAAAATCTAAACACAATCAATTAGTTTTATCATCAAAATTTGAGATTCAACTATCTTGCCCTTTTTGATGATGACAACTAATTGATGACTAACGGAGTTAACCTTAACTCCTCGGAGTTTAACCAAACTCCCCCTATCAATATGCCATTGATAGAACACTTGGATTATCCCAAATCCAAGTAAAATTCATCACATGTTATTTAAACCATTATGTAAATATATAAAATATTCAATTCAATGCATGAAGTCATCAATATACTTCTCCCCCTATGTCATCAACAAAAAGGAGAAGTAGCTCTAGCTATTTTAAAAGATATGCATGTTTTTGCAACATGAAGCTAGATTTTCATCACAACATATAAGAACAAAAGCATAGCAAGATGCTTAAGTTCAATCATGGCAATTCAACACTTGAATTTTTATGCAATATTGCACTTTGCTTTTCTTTGCAATAATTATTGTGTTTGATATAGCAAATTTCTTCATTAGAATGATCAAGCTAGCAAATTCTTCATTCAAGTGTGCAAGCTAGCAATAACTTTCTCCCCCTTTGTTAATGTCATAAAGAAGGAGAGGAACCAATGATTTCGACTTTTATATCAACTTTGCATCAATCAATATTTCAATCATCACATGATGAATTCAAGACAATAATGCAAGGAAATCATTTTATGAAGGATATCAACGTGAAAATTCACCAAGGATCACATGATACAATCGCAAATCATGATATCATTATGCGATACATCATGAAATGATAATTTATCATATGAAAGGTATCAATTGTTAAACATGATATGATAATAGTCTCAAAAATTTCAATTTGCGATACATGTGATATATTGCGATACACTAAAAAATTTAATGCGATGCTTTTAAGGATATCAACCTATTTTTGATATAAAGCATGGCAAGTGCAATTTTGTTGGAAGTTTTCTAAGTTTTGCACTTTTTGCTTCTTTCGATAGGCAAGATCTTTCTTCTCTTTTTGAAAAGTGCAAGCTTGCAAGTTTTACTTAGCATGCTAGGAAGTTTACTTTCATTTTCAATGCACAAGCTAGCAAAACCTTCTCCCCCTTTATTTAAGTCAAAAAGAAAGGGAGGACTCAATGGCTAAAAATTCAATCTTTCAACAAGCTAAATATGCAAAGAATTCATAAAATATATCAATAAGGATCAATTCATGAATACCAAAGATATGATTGATGGTTCATTAAAATTCTTCTTAACAAGTTCATGGTCAAGATTCATATAATTCATAATAAATCAAATTGATGTACAATCATCACATAAGGCATACAAGGTAAAGAAATCTTGTTATTTCTATGTTATGAAATATATGATATCAAGGCTCATGATTAATTTGAAAAGATATAGCACAAAGAGCAACTTGAAACATTCTTATCAAGATCACATTTGAAAATATTCCAAGTATCAAGTGTTTAGAGATAAAAAGTTCAATACATTGTATGAAAAAAATATAATATCAAGTTTTATCATCATGCAATGTAACAATTAAAGATGTGCAAGTTTAGCATTTTTGCTTTTCTTGAGATAGCATCTGTTTGCTTATCTACAAGCTAGTAATTTTTACGATATGTAAGTTTTATTACATACAAGCTAGCAAATTTAAAGATTTACAAGTTTTTGCATTTTCTTGACTTGTGCAAGCTAGCTAATTTCTTTTTAAGATGACCCTTTACATCAATTCAAGATAGCACATTAGCAACTCTTTCTCCCCCTTTGTCATTGGCAAAAGGAAAGGAAGATTCAAGTCATGAATATCAAAATAATAATTTTATCATGAATATTTCATCATTGCATGCATCATTATCATACGTTAAAGTATTGCATACATAATACCAAATCATTATATATATTTTTAAAACATATAAACTCATCATTATATGCATGATTCTAAATCATCGTTCAATTTATTTCAATCATTGTTTCAATCATCACTATAACTTATCATGCCCAAAATGTAAAATCATCCAACATGATACAAACATTTATTTTCAAAATATTTATCACTATTTTCATGTTTGATAATAAAGTATTCAGGATACACATTATATACATATATCATCACAATAAAAAGCAATTGCATGCATAATTTCAAATCATAAATGTTTTAAATCATGATGGTATTAACTTATCAAATTTCATCCTACCATTCATGATCATAACTTTTCATTTGTATGCATCAAAATAATATCAAAACTATTTCATGCATAATTTTATATCACCACATAAGGAATATCAAGAAGAAAGTAATTGGGTGATGTGATAAATATTTCATGAATATAAGGAATTGCATAAAAATCATATAATGAAAGATTAGAATATGTGAATACTAAAAGGCATGATTTCTTTTTGGAAAACCTACGCACAAATAAACAAAATAAAATCTTAGGAGATCAATTAATGAAAAAATCTTGATTCATAATAAATCTTAATTTGTAAATATCACGGAATCAAGATCATGATTTTGGATAAAACTCATTCAAATTCAAATCGTCCAAATCATCAAAATCTCAACAATTTTTTCAAGAGATTCAAAATGGCATAAATAATTTTATTGGTCTCTTAGTTAGAAATCAATAAGATATTGAAAAAGAAGATTTTTAATAAAAAAATCTTTCCTCCTTTTGTTTCAACTTATTGATTGATTCCATACATGCATGTCCTTTTTTTCTTTTCAAATCCATGCATCATCGTTTAAAACAAAAAGATCAAAAATCATCAAGATAAAAAAAAATTGCAACACATAATTCAAAAAAAAATTATTTCAACTCATTACTTCATGTCAAACATGATTTCATTTAATCAAAATTGAATAACTTCAAGACCAATAAATCATCATGTATAAAAATAATCAAGTATGATACAAACTTTTCAAAACGTTTATCATCATAAGGCATATAAGTCAATGAAACTATTAAATATAAAGCATATTCATCAATGATGGTTTCATTGGTCATAAGGTATTTTCAAACAAAATCATTTTGTTATTTGTTATAGTCATGCATTTTTCTTTTTAGGTGAATCTATCTTTTTATGCTTAGTTTGCATACAAAAGTCGTGCATCATTTTTAAAAGCAACTTTCATCATAGAAAAAATTAATAATCTATAAATCATAAAAATCATCATGGAAAGCATCAAAATCAATAAATTATAAATTACCCAAAACTCATCATCTTCATGCATAGTTTTAAAAAATAAATTTATTAGGCACGATATCATATAAGACATTTTTAATCAAAATCATTTTTTTATCAAAAACATACAATTTTCATGATTATTTTCAAAATTTCTAGAATGATAAGCATGATTCCTAATATTTTCATTTTCATTACATCAAGCAATTAAAAATTATTTTTTTAAACTAATAAAATGAAAATGCATCATGGAAAGCATCAAGTAATTTCATAATAAATTGGGGGGATTTCGATTACCTCATCGTTGAAAGTGGTTAAGGCGTAGTTTGCCACCTCGCCTTTCTTGATTTTCTCCTTGTCTTCGGAGGAGATCGATTCATCCCATTTCTTGTTCTTTTTCTTGCATTTAATGCAAGCAGTTCTGTTCTTTTCGTTCTTAAATTTTTGTTTCATTAACTTTTTAAATTTCTTAGTGAGTTCGAGTTCACCATCACTTGAGCTTATGCTCGAGTGGTATTTAAATGTTCTATGTCTCAAATCCTTCCTGTCCTTTGGAAGATTGTTCTCGAGTTCCCTTTTTATCACATTATTCATTTCCTAGGTCATTAGAGACCCAATAAATTCTTTGAGAGGGAATGTTTTAAGGTCCTTGGCCTCTTGAATGGCCGTAACTTTTGGATCTCAACTTTTTGGATGGGATCTTAAGATTTTAGTGATTAGTTCAAAATTAGAAAAACTTTTACTAAGAGCTTTGAGTCCATTGATGACATCCGTGAAACGGGTGTATATGTCTCTGATGGACTTACTTGGTTTTATCCGGAAAAGTTCATAAGAATGCACAAGAATATTGAATATTGATTTTAGACTCTTTCACTTGGCTAGTGCCTTCATGAGTGACCTCTAGAGTTCTCCAAATATCAAAAGCTGAGTCATACATCGAAAAGCGATTAAATTTATTTTTGTCAAGTGCACAATATAAGGCATTCACAGCCTTTGCATTCAGAGGAAATATCTTCTCCTAATCATTCCAATGGTTCATTGGAAGAGAAGAAATTTTAAATCCATTTTCGACTATGTGTCATAAATTCAAATCCAAAGAAAGTAAGAAAACTCTTATTCGAGTTTTCCAATAAGTGTAGTCCGTCCCATTGAAAAAGGGAGGACGAATGAGAGAGTGACCCTCTTGAAAACCATAAAGAGCTATTTCTATTTGGGTGTTAAATAAAAGTGGAAAACCGTGGCTCTTATACCAATTGTTAGGATCGGAGCGGCACTAAGAGGGGGGGTTGAATTTGTACAGTGGATTAAAACTTGTAAGTTTAAAAATGATTTTGTAAATGGGTAGAGATTTCAATTCGTTAATGACTTGGAGAAACTAGTTCGAGTAAAGTAAGAAGATGAAAACAGAAAGCTTGCTGCTATATAAATAATGGTTTAAAAAAAGTAAGAACTCACAAATTCAAGGAACGCATCAATTTAAAGTGGTTCAATCAAAATGACCTACATCCACTTACGAAGCCTTCCTCAATGAGGCTCCCAACTTCCACTAGCAAATCACTTTGAAGGGGGAGGACAAATACCCCTCTTACAACCTTTTACAAATAGTTCACACTCTTACAAATTTTTAAAGAGAAAGAGGGAGGTGAACATTTAAGCTATTAAAAACAAAAACTTGTTAAAGACTTTGCTATGACTTTTATCTCAATCTCTTGCTTCTCAAAGGTTATATTCTCTACTGAGAATTGAGTGGTATTTAAAGGCCCCAAGAAGATTCAAATTTGGGCTCCCAATTTTGAATTCTCTTGGATTTCCGAGGCTGGCGGTGCCACCGCCTGTCGGTGGCGGTGCCATCACCTGTCAATATCATATTGATCGTTTATTGGCAGTGCCACCGCTCAGTTCGGCGGTGCCACCGTCGGACCTCTCGGGTGCTGGGCGGTGCCACCACTAAGTCCAGCGGTGCCACCGCTTGGTTCTAGGGTTCTAGGCAATGCCACCGCCTACACTATTTCAGCTTACTAGTTGGGCTCCAAACTTGGCTCAAACCAGTCCGAACTCGGGCCCAATTGGCCCCTACTTGAGTTATATGATTAAAACCCAATTCTAACTCTAATTAACTTGCTAAATATGAATTTAAAGACATTTCCTAAGCTATTACAAATTCCACAAGTCAAGACTTCTTCCGACAAGCTTCCGGCGAACTTCCGACGGTCTTCCTATAAACTCTTGGAAACCATTATACGGACTCTCGGCAAGCTCCTAGACTTCACGATTTGATCTTGGCGAGTTCCAACGAGCTTCTTTGGCAAGCTTCGATCTTTCTCGGTGAGCTCTACGAACTTCCAACGAACCTTCCGGCGAGCTTCCGAAAAACCCTTTGGCAAGCTCCCTACTCATTCTCGGCTAGTTCTGGCATCATTCCTAACGAACCTTCAGACTTCCGTCAAACCTCGAACTTGCAACGAATCCTTCGCGCTTGACTCTGACACTTTATTTTGCTTTATGTCTTTATCATTATCGTAGTTAATCTTGCACATACAAGCCAAAATTCTACTCCAATCTAGACAATTATTACAATGCAAATTGACATTCTGTTGCCCGGCACGTCATTGTTTGGCGCTTCGTCCGATTCTTCAGCGCATCGTCTTCTCTTGCGGCTTGTTGCCCAATCGACGGTTGACCTCCGCAACCCCGATATCCTTGGCGCAATTCCGCTCTCCTTGGCCTTATGCCCGACGTCCGAAGCCTTCTGTTGTCCAATATCCTGACGTGATCTCCTCCAGCGCAACGTCAATTCCTCCTGCGTCAACTGTCTAATCCTGATCGAGTAGACCTGCATCACTCGAAATGCAGTTAAACATCTAAACACAATCAATTAGTTTTATCATCAAAATCTGAGATTTAACATAATAAACATAAAAAAAACTTTTCAATGAATATAAAGGATATTGCACTTAAAACCAAAGAAGACCACTCGAGCAAAAGCTCGAAGTGATGATGATGGCATAACACTCTTTAATAGAAGTTTTAAAATGTTTATGAAAATGAACAAGATTAATTCTATAAAATAAGAATCTAAGAATAAAAATAAACTTAAAAAGGATACAATAATTTGTTATGAATGCAAAAAGCCAAAATACTTTAAAAAAGAGTATCCACAACTGAAGAAGAAGTTGCCAAATAAGAAGAAAGTATTCAAGGCAATATAAGATGAATCATGTGCATCATAAGACGAAGAGCAAATCAATAAAGACAAAGTGACGAACGCATTGATGGCTTTGAATGACGAGGTATGTGACTCACTTGAAATTTCCTTATCTTATGATGAATTACTTGATGTATTTCATGATATATATGATAAACTTAAAATAATTGGTAAAAAAATAAATTACTAAAAAAGGATTATGTATCTCTTTGTAGTGAATTTGATAAATTGAAAAATAAGTATAACAATTTCTTGTTAACATCTTGCACTAAATGTGAAGAGGTAGATTCATTCAAAAAGAAAAATATGTTACTACAACAAACATTAAATAGATTTAAAATTAAAAATAAATCATTAAACATGATTCTTGCTAATAAAGGTTATATACATAGAAAGGAATGAATTGGCTTCGTGAGTAATAACACTCAACAAAAGCCAACTAAATTTATAAAATGACCCACATTACATGTTCCCCCTAAAGTTAAATATAATTTTTTTAGAAGATGTAGTCATTATACTTATACATGTTCATTTAAAAAATATAGCTCTCATAAATTAGTTTGTGTTCTTAAAAGAATCATAAATGATTTATTGCCAATAGTTTGAAAAGATAGATCTAACCATAAAGAACCTAAAGTTAAATTGGTACCTAAAGCAAACCCCTTCTTCTTGTAGGTATGTCTCCAATTGAAAGTTAGGTGCAAGAGAATGTATCTTGATAGTGGATACTCAAGACATATGACCGGAGATCCAAAAATTTCATAAAGCTCACTAGCCAAGATGGAGGATATGTTACCTTCGGAGACAACAACAAAGGAAAAATTATTAGTAAAAAAAGTATAAGTAACAAATCAAATCTTTTGATTGAAGATGTTACGTTAGTAGAAGGCTTAAAATATAACTTACTAAGCATTAGTCAATTGTGTAATAAGAGATATAACATTAAATTTAAATCTGTTAGGATCAAGAGCACTAAGAGGGGGGGGGGGGGGGGGGGTGAATTAGTGCAACGGAAAACTTTCGACGTTTAAAACTGCGTTCGTACGACAAGAGCAATTTCGGTAGAAAAGCCGATTCGTAAATTACTTTAACCTGAGATCAGGTAAGAAGTAGTTAAAACAAATCTATAAAGGCAGTTTGCAGTTATGATGGAAATTAGAATGTAAGCGCAAATTAAAATACGATGTTCGTACGGTAAAAGCGATTTCAGTAGAAAAGCCGATTCGTAAATCACTTGAACTTGTGATTAGGCAAGAAGCAGTTAAAATGAATCTATGAAGGCAATTTGCAGTTGTGATGGAAATCAGAATGTAAGCACAAACTGAAATACGATGTTCGTACGAGAAAAGCGATTTACATCTAAACACCGATTCGGAAAATATTGAGCTTGGAAACGCAATTGTAAAAGCGCAGAAGGCAGTAAGCTATGATGGAGGTTTGCAGTAAGGATAATCAGCTCAAAGTAAATGCAAACTAGAGAAGATGGGAGTTTACAGTGGTTCGGTCAATCGTGACCTACATCCACTCCTCCGATTCTTCTTCCGTCGAGGCCACCGGCATCCACTAACGATCTTCCTTTACTAGGCGAAGATCAACCTCCTTCTTACACCCCTCTTCTCCTTTTACTGGGTTTAGGAGACAACCCTTACAAGCCCTCACTCTCCTCTCTTAAACAGAATTTTAACACTTAAGCTAGAGGAGGGAAATTCTAGAGATTGTAGCAGTGTTTTCTCTCTTTGAATCTCTCTGTGCTTGTATATTTTACCCAAGGATTGGAGGGGTATTTATAGGCTCTAAACCAGTTTGAATTTGGAGCTCAAAACTGTCATCTCCCGAAATTCCGGGGTCTGGCGGTTGCACCGCCTGACAGAGCTCGAAGGCTGAGCCTCTAGGTGGTGCCACCGCTTATCAGGGGCAGTTGCACCGCCCAACTAGAGCTCGGAGATCGAGCTCAGGTGGTTGCACCACTATCAGAGGCGGTTGCACCGCCCAGCCAGAACTCGGAGACTAAGCCCTGGGCGGTGCCACCGCCGACCCAAGCGGTGCCACCTCTGGGCTAGAGATCTGGGTCCGAATGGGTTGATCCATTCGGCCCAATTTGGTTCTTTCAAGGGCCCAATTGCCCTTGGATTAAGTTAATGGGATCACCTCCTATTTCTAACTTAATCATCTTGCTAACTATGACAATTCTTAAGACTTTTACTATAGCTTGCTCCGGTGCATCAATCGCTTCTTTCGGCGAGCTTCCGGCGAATATCCGACGGATCTCTAGCGATGCTCCTGCGGACTTCCGGCTGTTGAATCTCAGATTTTGATGATGAAACTAATTGATTGTGTTTAGATATTTAACTACATTTTGAGTGAGGCAAGTCTACTCGATCAGGATTAGACAATTGATGCAGGAGGAATTGACATTGCGCCGGAGGAGATCACGTCAGGATATTGGACGGCAGAAGGCTTCGGTCATCGGGCATTGGGCCAAGGAGAGTGGAATTACGCCAAGGATATCGGGGTTGCGGAGGTCAACCACCGATTGGGCAATAAGCCACAGGAGAGGAAGATGCATTGAAGAATCGGACGAAGCGCTAACAAATGACGTGCCGGGCAACAGAATGTCAATTCGTGTTGTAATAATTGTCTAGATCAGAGTAGAGTTTTAGTTTGTGTGTGCAGGAATAACTATGATAATGACAAAGACATAAAGCAAAACAAAGTGTCAGAGTCAAGCACGAAGGATTCGTTGGGAGTTCGAGAGTTTGATGGAAGTCCGAAGGTTCGTCGGGAATGCTGCCGAAACTAGCTGAGAATGAGTAGGGAGCTTGCCGAAGGGTTTTTTGGAAGCTCGCCGGAAGGTTCGTGGGAAGTTCGCGGAGCTCGCCGAGAAAGATCGGAGCTTGCCGAAGAAGCTCGTTGGAACTCACCAAGATCAAATCGTGAAGTATAGGAGCTTGCCGGGAGTCCGCAGAATGGTTTCCAAGAGTTTATCGGAAGACTGCCGGAAGTTCACCGGAAGCTCGCCGGAAGAAGTCTTGACTTACGGACTTTGTAATAGCTTAGGAAATGTCTTTAAATTCAGAATTAGCATATTAATTAGGGTTAGGATTAGGTGTTAATCCTATAACCCAAGTAGGGGCCAATTGGGCTCGAGTTCGGACTAGTTTGGGCCAAGTTTGGAGCCCAACCAGTGAGCTGAAATAGTGTAGGTGGTGACACCGCCAAATTAGGCAGTGGCACCAACTAGAACCCGAGAACTGAGTGGTGGCACCGCTGGACTGAGTGGTGGCAACGCTGGACTGAGTGGTGGCACCGCCCAACACCCGAGAGATCCAGTAGTGGCACCGCCACCGATATGCGGTGGCACCACCTGCCTCGGAAACCCGAGAGAATTCAAATTTTGGAGCCTAAATTTGAATCCTCTTGGGACCTATAAATACCTCTCAATTCTCAATAGAGAAAACAACCTTTTGCAAAGCAATAGTTTGAGATAAGAGCCTTAGAAAAGTCTTAGCAAGTCTTGTTTTTCAAATTGCTTGAGTGTTCACCTCCTCCCTGCTAGTCATAGGTGCCTAGCAAGCCATTCACGTGAGTGATGGCATGTGTGACTTAATATAGAATCTTTTAGCTTATTATATTTTGGCATATATCACTTTATAACTATTGCATAAATGTATACATATATTGTGATGTCCTTGGATTTGTGCAATGGGAATCGGATCGTGATGAGATCACGATAGTGAGATTGATTAACCTTTAAACACATATCCTAAATAATCCCGGTCATAGGTTACTCGAGAGGGATATCATGATAACCGGACAGACTGGTGTGTTGTATACCCGTCCATATGATGGATGCAGCTGGTCTCATAGATGCTTGTGTAGGGACACTAGGGATACAGTACAAGTGCTCATTGGAGAATGAGTTCACTAATTGATCCGCTTACGGAATGCTAGATGGTTGATGATGCCTTATTGTCATACAACGATTCCGTAGTCCTAGTGGTGTATCTGGTCCTTAGACTTGAGACACCAAGGATGTCCTGCATGAGTGCTCCACTCGTTGATACCAGACTTATAGGTTTGGTTATCCCAGATCTAGTACAGTTCATCATTGGGAGTGGTAGTCGACCTTACGAGGGCTTTTGAGTGTCGATAGAGGATCATCCACTCTCAGCGTCATGAGAGGAATATCCCATGTGTTCTTGCTCAGACAAATCCTTGGCCAGGGTCATTCGGGTTGAGAGAGAAAAAGTTCTCCGGGAGAATCTGATTAGAGTGAAACTCGAGAAGAAACCGTGTGGGTCTGACAACACTATGCTTGATATACGATCTCTGGTATATTAAATGGATGAGGGACTATAGGTATATGGTAACTGAGGACAGACAGGTCCAATGGATTGGATTCCCCTATATCGTCTGGAGACTACGGCGTAGTGGCCTAATACGTCCGTAGTCGATGAGTCGAGTGAATTATTATAGAGATAATAATTCATTGAGTTAGAAGGAGTTCTGATAGGTATGACTCACGGCCAGCTCGATATTGGGCCTAGAGAGTCACACACATATGGTAGGCATTGCGATGAATAGAGGTTCGGATATGAGATATCCGATGGAGCCCTCGTCTTATTGGATGCAGATCCAATACCCACTAGGGGAGGACCCATTAGGGTTTGACAGGGGACGTCTATAAATAGGAGGGATTCAGAGCCCAATGGGCTAGAGAGCTTTTGTTTGCCTTTTCCTATTCTCCTCTCCATCTCCACCTCAAAGTAGGTCTGGAGTTTTGACAAGCGTCGTCGCAACCCTGTTGTGTGGATCACCGCTAGAGAGGAGGATGCTTGACCTCCTTCACCCTCTCCTAAGGATCTGTAAGAAAACAGGGATATACGATCTCCCTAGGTAACACAATCTACTCTATACACAATTTCATGTTTCGCGGATTTTTGCGTACCAATCTTTGCACGACAACGAACATCTCTTTGGGAATCGAGGATTTTATTTTTCTTGTTCTTCCGCTGCGCATATGATGTCGCCCCCAGGGATTTCCCAACAGTGGTATCAAAGCCTAGTTGCTCGTGCGAATGATTAGTTTTGAACTGCGTGTGTTGTGTTTAGGAAGAATTTTGACGTCAAAATTGTTGACGCAAAAACAAGGAAGGGCAGCAATAGTTGTTGCCCTCGAACTACGTGCGTGCAGCGCAGCCGTAGGCAGGAAGCCCATGGGCAAAGGCACCGCAGGACAGCAGCGCCTGCCGCCGCTGCTCCCGCGGGCGAAACCCCCTACAGGGGCGGTCACCCGGTGGGACAGCACCACCTGCGGAGGCGGGGGCACCCGAGAGGGGCGCCCACCCACATGTGATGTATGATGTGTGGACGGATGATCATGAACCATGTGATGTGTGTACCTGTAATTATTATTATTGAGGTCTGCGAACCTCCATTATATTTCTTGTTTATTATCGGGCCTGCGTGCCTATGATTAAGTTGTAATCACATGAGGAGGCACAGCGGGAGCGTGGATGCGATAGCGGAACCCACGAGACGGACGATCGTGATGCATGAAGATGCATCAAGATGTCGACGGAACCGACAAGGACGAAATGGACGATCACAGGGCATGGAGATGCACCGTTGCACACATAGATCTTGATGTGAGTGATTAGGCCTACTGGCTCGGGCCTAATCATATTAGGTTGTGGTCCATGATCATCTGGTGTAATTGCTTATACATATACTAGATATGTATATATATTTGCATGTGATGTAGATATATATTAAATATGTATATGTGTGACATGTCATATTAGGAGACCAAATCATAGAAACATCTCTCGATAATATTAAGTCGGTAAATGTGAGGTAATTAGATTGACCCACGTGGCCTTCCATCGTTATAAGTAGGAACCGATTCCCGGTGTAGGTTGAGTTAGTCGAGTCCCTCGAGACTCACCTATATCGCGATTCGCTATCTTGCTTATGACATAGAGATGTCACCGGTGACCTGAGGGCATGGTATACTTGGTCGAGTCCCTCGAGGGTATATCATCAAATCAGACTCATCTTGTAACGAAGGTGTTGACTTAACCGAGCATCATTGTTGGTCGAGTCCCTCGAGGCCATGGTGATTCGGAGGCCGAACAGGACAGGAATCACAAGGAGTTGTGATCGACAAGAGTTGCCTACCTTTTAGGCTTAGTGTGATTGGTCGAGTCCCTCGAGGTTACACTAAGACGCCGATTGGATCCTGATCCCCACTAGAAGTCTGCCAGAGACTTCCGTTTCACGTGCTAAGGATGTCATGTGACTCGTTAGTAAAATAGTGAGAGTATAATAAGATAGAAGTCCATATCTTGATAGTTTATTTCTTGCAAAATCTGCATGTTATTCATTTCTGCTGCAACTTTATTTTCAGAAAATGTCGCTTTCAAATCCATTACGTGGCATACTTGATGTCGACCGCCTCACTGGTCCAAATTATATGGATTGGCTTCGTAACTTGAGAATTGTTCTTACAGCGGAGAAAATCTTGTACGTCCTTGATAAAGTGATGCCTGCGCCCGAAGAAGGGGCAAACGAGGATGAGATCGCTCGCTAAGTGAAGTACATTGATGACTCCACTCTTGCTCAGTGCTATATGTTGGGCTCTATGACTCCTGAGTACAGAGACAACATGAAAAGATGGATGCCAGATCCATTCTCCTACATGTCCGCAAATTGTTTGAGGAACAGGGAAGGACTCAGCGATATGAGATATCTAAGAGCCTCTTCTGCGCTAGGGTGACTGAGGGGACACTAACTCAGAACCATGTCCTAAAGATGATTGAGTGGATAGAGAAACTCACAGGTCTAGGAATGGTCCTAGAGGATAACTTGTGTGTGGACATTATGCTTCAGTCCCTACCAGATTCCTTTTCACAGTTCATAAAGAATTTTAATATGAACAAGCTTGAAGTGACTCTCCCAAAGCTTCTCAATATGTTGAGGGAGGCAGAGAGTACTATCAAGAAAGAGAAGCCAGTTCTCTACACTGGTGAGACCAAAAGGAAAAGGAAAGCAGAAAGGTCCCTTAAGAGGGGAAAGGGCAAGGTCAAACCAGGTAAAGCAAAGGTTGTTAAGAAAGACCCAGCAAAGGACAAAAGCCAGTGCTTCCACTGTGGTAAAGATGGGCACTGGAAGAGAAACTGCAAAGAGTACCTTGCAGAAAGCTCGAAATAAAAGCTTGATGAAGCTTCAGGTACATTCATGATCAATCTCCATTTGTCAGACTCTTATGATAACATATGGGTATTGGATACTGGTAGTGCTTATCATATATGCAATTCGTTGCAGGTTCTAGCAAGACCTAGGAGACTAGAGAGAGGCGAGATGGACCTCAAGATGGGTAATGGAGCAAAAGTTGCTGTAGTAGCTATTGGCGAGGTCACCCTACATCTGCCTAGTAGAGCTTTTATTGCATTAAATGCATGTTATTTTGTTCCTTCTATTATCAAAAATATTATCTCCATTTCATGTTTAACAGTTAGTGGATATAAATTTGTTTTTCATAATAATGGTTGTTCGATATTATTAGATGATAAGATCATCATGAAAGGAACATTGCATATTGGTTTATTTATATTAGACACCACTCCACATATCATGAATGTAAATGTGTCCAAAAGTAAATGATATGAGTTGAACAGTGTATACCTGTGGCATTGCAGGCTAGGTCACATCCATGAAAGAAGGATTCAACTGACCAACTTGTGAGCCTTGCATTCGTGGAAAACTGACCAACTCTCCATTTAGTGGAATTGGAGAGAGAGCCATTGAGTTGTTGGAACTCATACATAGTGATGTATGTGGACCCATGTCAACTCATGCCATTGGAGGTTACTCCTACTTCATTACATTTACTGATGATTTTTCAAGGTATGGATATGTGTACTTAATGAAGTACAAGTCCGAGGCCTTTGAGAAATCTAGAGAGTATAAGAATGAGGTGGAGAACCAGACTGGAAAGAGTATCAAAACTCTTCGATCATATCAAGGAGGTGAGTACTTAAGTACAGAGTTCACTCAGTTCCTCAAGGACCATTGGATATTATCCCAATGGACACCTCCTTATACACCTCAGCTCAATGGTGTCTCTGAATGGAGAAATCGTACATTATTAGATATGGTAGGGTCCATGATGAGTTTCGCTGACCTACCCATCTCATTCTAGGGATATGCCCTAGAAACCGCAGCTTACCTTTTGAACAGAGTTCCAACTAAGTCGGTAGTGTCTACACCATATGAGATATAGAAAGGGAAGAAGCCTGATCTTAAGGTTGTTAAGATTTGGGGCTGCCTTGCACATGTTAAAAGACACAACCTCGATAAGTTAGAATCAAGGACAGAGCGATGCAAATTTGTGGGATACCCCAAGGAAACTTGTGGGTATTATTTCTATCATCTCAAGGACCAAAAGGTCTTTGTAGCTATGAGAGCAGTGTTCCTTGAGAAGGAACACATTCTTAGCGGAGATAGCGGGAGAATGATAGAATTGAGCGAGGTGGGAGAACCAAGCTAAAGCACCACTCTACAGCCCAAGCCTGTTCAGGTACCTAATACACAAGTTTCAACTTTATGCAGGTTTGATAGAGTATCCCATCCTCCTGAGAGATATATGGGACATATTAGAGGAGATGATACAGAGGATATTGATCCTCAGACCTACGAGGAGGCTATTATGAATATAGACTCCGGGAAGTGGCAAGAAGCCATGAATTCTGAGATGGATTCTATATACTCCAATAAGGTTTGAAACCTAGTTGATGCACCCGAAGGTATTGTACCCATCGGTTGCAAGTGGATCTTTAAGAAAAAGGTCGGAGTAGATGGAAGGGTAGAGACCTATAAAGCAAGGCTAGTGGCTAAGGGGTATCGTCAAAGGCAAGGTGTTGACTATGACGAAACCTTCTTACCCGTAGCAATGCTAAAATCCATCAAAATTCTATCGGCTATTATAGTACACTATGATTATGAGATCTGGCAGATGGATGTGAAAATCGCATTCCTCAATGGGAACCTCGAGGAGGAGGTGTATATGATGCAACCTGAGGGATACGTGTCCAAGAACTATCTAGATAAGGTGTGTAGGTTGCTTAGATCCATTTATGGATTAAAGCAAGCTTCCTAAAGTTGGAACATAAGATTTGATGAGGCAATCAGATCTTATGACTTCGTTAAGAACGAAGATGAGCCTTGTGTATACAGAAAGGTAAGTGGGAGCGCTATCACCTTTTTGGTGTTATATGTGGATGACATCCTGATCATTGGGAATGACGTAGGAATGCTATCCACAGTAAAGGCTTGGTTATCTAGACACTTCTCCATGAAGGACTTATGGGAAGCATCCTATATTTTGGGAATTAGAATCTATAGAGATAGATCCAAGAGGATGCTTGGCTTGTCCCAGTCCAAGTACATAGAAACCATTGTCAAAAGGTTTTGGAATGAAAAATTCCAAGAGAGGTCTCATACCAATGAGATATGGGATATCGTTTTCTACGAGTATGTCCCCAAAGACACTAGAAGAAAGGGCGAACATGGATATGATACCTTATGCCTCAGCAATAGGGTCTATCATGTATGTCATGCTATGTACTAGGCTTGATATAGCGCATGCTCTGAGTGTCACGAGCAGGTATTAGGCGGATCCAGGCTTGGAGCACTAGAAAGCAGTAATGTGTATCCTTAAGTACTTGAGAAGGACTAAGGATCTTTTACTAGTATATGGAGGTAATAGCCTTAAAGCTGAAGGCTACACTGACTCAAGTTTTCAGTCTGATGTCGATGATAGCAAGTCGAATTCAGGGTATGTGTACACCTAGAATGGAGGAGCAGTGTGCTGGAAGAGTTCCAAGCAAGATACCACTGCTGACTCGACCACAGAGGTGGAGTACATTACTGCATCAGATGCAGCAAGAGAGGGAGTTTGGGTGAAGAAGTTTATCACAGATTTGGGAGTCGTGCCGGGTAGCGAAGAGCCGATCTCCCTATATTGCGACAACAACGGGGCGATTGCTCAAGCAAAGGAACCTAGGTCTCATCAGAAATCTAAGCATGTTCTGAGGAGGTTCTACCTTATCGGAGAGATCGTGACCTGAGGAGATGTAGTAGTGGAAAGAGTTCCATCAGAAGACAACATTGCAGCTCCACTAACAAAGCCATTGTCTCAGATTTGTTTTGAGCATCATAGGGGTCTGATGGGGATCAGACACAGGTGATTGGCTTTAGGTCAAATGGGAGATTGCTAGTCACAGGTGCCCAGCAAGCCAATCACGTGAGTGATGGCACGTGTGACTTAATATAGAATCTTTTTGCTTATTATATTTTGGCATATATCACTTTATAACTATTGCATAAATGCATACATATATTGTGATGTCCTTGGATTTGTGCAATGAGAATCGGATCGTGAGGAGATCACTATAGTGAGATCGATTCACCTTTAAACACATATCCTAAATAATCCTAGTCATAGGATACTCGAGAGGGATATCGTGATAACCGGACAGACTAGTGTGCTGTATACCCGTCCATATGATGGATGCAGCTGGTCTCATAGCTGCTTGTTTAGGGACACTAGGGATACAGTACAAATGCTCATTGGAGAATGAGTTCACTGATTGATCCGCTTACGGAATGCTGGATGGTTGATGATGCCTTATTGTCATACAGCGATTCCGTAGTCTTGGTGGTGTATCTGGTCCTTAGACTTGAGACACCAAGGATGTCCTATATGAGTGCTCCACTCTTTGATACTTGACTTATAGGTTTAGTTGTCCCAGATCTAGTACAGCTGGTCATTGGGAGTGGTAGTCGACCTTACGAGGGCTATTGAGTGTCGATAGAGGATCATCCACTCTCGGCATCATGAGAGGAATATCCCATGTGTTCTTGCTCAAACAAATCCCTGGCCAGGGTCATTCGGGTTGAGAGAGAAAGAGTTCTCCGGGAGAATCTGATTAGAGCGAGAATCGAGAAGAAACCGTGTGGGTCTGACAACACCATGCTCGATATACGATTTTTGGTATATTAGATGGATGAGGGACTATAGGTACACGGTAACTGAGGACAGACAGGTCCAATGGATTGGATTCCCCTGTATCGTCTGGGGACTTCGGCGTAGTGGCCTAGTACGTCCGTAGTCGATGAGTCGATTGAATTATTACAGAGATAATAATTCACTGAGTTAGAAGGAGTTCTGACAGGTATGACTCAAGGCCAGCTCGATATTGGGCCTAGAGGGTCACATACATTTGGTAGGCATTGCGATGAATAAAGGTTCAGATATGAGATATTTGTCGGAGCCATTGTCTTATTGGATGCAGATCCAATACCCACTAGGGGAGGACCTATTAGGGTTTAACAGGGGACCTCTATAAATAGGAGGGATTTAGAGCCCCATGGGCTAGAGAGCTTTTGTTTGCCTTTTCCTATTCTCCTCTCCATCTCCACCGCAGAGTAGGTCTGGAGTTTTGAGGAGCGTCGTCGCAACCCTGCTGTGTGGATCACCGCTAGAGAGGAGGACGCTTGACCTCCTTCTCCCTCTCCTAAGGATCTGCAAGGAAACAGGGATATACAATCTCCCTAGGTAATCTTCGCACGACGACGAACATCTCTTTGGGAATCGAGGATTTTGTTTTTCTTGTTCTTTCGCTGCGCATATGATGTCGCCCCCAGGGATTTCCCAACACTCCCATCTTGTTGAAAAGAATTGTGAGAGTGTGAACCACTTGTAAAGATTGTAAGAGGGGTATTAGTCCTTCCCCTACAAAGAGATTTGCTAGTGGAAGTTGGGAGCCTCTTCGAAGAAGGCTTCGCAAGTGGATGTAGGTCATTTTGACCGAACCACTTTAAAACTGCTGTGTTATCTGGTTTGCATCCTACTCTTGCCATTTACATACTGCAAACTTCTTTACTTAGTCACTACGCTTCCATACGCTTCTAAGTTACCAAACTTCCAAAATCAGTTTTCATCGATATTATTTTTTATCGTACGAAAGATTTTTCCAAAATCGAAGTTTTAATCTGCTGCACTATTTCAACCCCCCCTCTTAGTGTCACTCCGATCCTAATAATTGGTATCAGAGCCTGGTATTTCTTATTTTGGATTTACACCCGAGAGAAATGGTTCTTCATGGCTTTCAAGAGGGTTTATCGGTTGTTCGTTCACCGTTGTTTAACGGATTGGACTACACTTATTGGAAAACTCGAATGAGAGTTTTCTTGATTTCTATGAATTTGGATTTATGGAATATTGTTGAAAATTATTTTCAACTTCCCTCTAAACTGATGATCGAATGGTCGGATTTGGAGAAGAAGTATTTTTCTTTAAACGCAAAGGCTATGAATGCCTTATTTTGCGCTTTGGACAAAAATGAGTTCAATCGGGTTTCTTTGTGCGAAACGACTTTCGACATATGGCACACTCTTGAAATCACACACGAAGGCACTTCTAGAGTTAAAGATTCGAAAATCAACTTTTTACTATGTGATTTCGAGCTTTTTCGAACGAAGTCGAGCGAAACCATTGTTGACATGTACACTCGTTTTACGGATGTTGTCAATGGTTTACAAGCTCTTGGCAAATGTTTCTCGAATTTTGAACTTGTTAGTAAAGTTTTACGATCACTTTCTAAAGCTTGGGAATCAAAAGTAACGGCAATACACGAAACAAAAGATTTAAATATTTTTCCACTTGAAGAACATATCGGCTCATTGATGACATATGAAAGGGTGCACAATGCACATGATGAACACTTGAACCACGTTCCAAAGAATAGGAAGGATTTGGAACTCCAGACAAATGAATACCACTTGAGCGATGACTCAAGTGATGAGGACAATGATGAACTTGAACTTCGAACATTAAATCTTAATAAGTTCATTAAACAAAAATCTAAAATAAACAATGAACTTGAATGGAGGAAGAGGCCAAAGAAAAGGAAGGTACCCAAGGATGAATTAAGAACTTCCAAAGGTGAAACGGCGAATTAGGCTTTGACGGGCTTCAACTACAAGGTAAGTAACTCAACTCTCTTGAATTATTTTGAAATTACTTGAAGTTTTTCATGAGTGCTTAATTTAGATAGTAGGAATAGGAAATAATCCATGCATGTATATCTTGATGATTTTTTGTTATGCATGAGTTTTTGAAGTAAATGTTGATTTGAAACTCTCATTTTAGATTAACATGTTTTTGGTCTAATCATTTTTATGACGAATTAAGACGATATTCTCATGACATATTAAGATGACATAGTGCATGTACATCTATGTATGAATTTCTTGATATTCTTTTGATGATAGATGTGATATCATGATGTGTTTGGTCTTGACGGCTTCATGACGAAACTTATGTTTCGATTTTAAATGATGATACATGTTTTCACAAAAGATTTGAATACCCTCACATGAAATCAATTGTATGAAATGGAAATGAAATTTCTATCCTATTGAGATTAATGAATTTATTTTACCAATCTTGTGAATCTCATGAAAATAAACATGATGAATATTTTGAAAATAAATGAGTGTTTCATGCATTTGGTCTTAATGATTTCTCTTGAACGTACTTTTTGAAATCATATTTGATAATGAATATTAATATATTAAAAGGATATTATCATGGAATCATGCTTGATGATTTGTTTTACGAAATTTATCTTTCCGTCTTAAATATTGACACTTGTTTTATTAAAGGTAACGACATGCTTATAAGAAGTAAATCACATTAATAGAAATTTATAAAAATGAAATGCGATCCTCTATCTTATCGACTTTTCAAAAAATCTATGCTTATCATGTATGAATTTATTGAATGTGACTTTGAAGATGATTTCGGATTTCACAAATGCTTGATTCATACTTATGACATGAGACACATTTTAAATATGAATCATGTTATATCTCCCTTAATTCATTTTGTTCTCCTAGATTTATTTACCAAAGAGGAGAATCTTCCGAAAATGAAATGATACAAATGAATCACTTATCGATATGTGTTTTTGAAATATCTTTTTAATATAATATTGATAATTTGAGATGCCTATTGGAATTCATGACATGAGATAATTGAATCTTGCTTGATGATAGATGTTTAAAATCTTGCTTGATGAGTTGTTTTATAAGATTTTGCCTTTACGTCTTGAACTCTCATGCTTATCTTGATTTGACATATAATGACTAAGGCATGCTTAGATGAAAAAGAATCACTCAAAAAATATATTTCCCATCTGATCGAGATTAATGATTTCATGATATTTTGTGAATCTTGAAATTAATTTTGATGACTTGATTATGAATTTCAAGTTAACGATTTGATTTGATTGAGTTTTATCTAAATCATAATCTTGATCTTGCAAAATTGGAATCACAAATAATATCTTTTGGCATTCATGAATTGATACTTACAATATGAAAGTATTGGTATTCATGACTTGAATTTGATTGAAACATTACATGCTTAAATTAATCATTCTCCTATGTTTCAAAAATTCTTTAAATGCCTTATGTGATGATTGAAAATTAATTTGCTTTATAATAAATCTATGTATATCATTTTGAAACTCTTGAAAGTAATGATGAGATTTTGATGAATTTGACGATTTGAATTTGAATGAGTTTGTATTCGAATTATGATCTTGACTTCTTGGATTTACTACTTGAGATTTTTTTTAATCACAATCTCTTCTTTGTACACCTACAATTTTTGTTATTTATAAAAAGAGGAGATTTGATAAAATGAATCATTGTTGACTTAATGTTCGGTATCATGAATACTTTATTATCATATATGAAAATAGTGATAAATATTTTGAAAATAAATGTTTGTATCATGTTAGATGATTTTACATTTTTTGCATGATGAGTTATAGTGATGATTGAAATGATATGAATGATGATTTGGAATCATGCATATAATGATGAGTTTATATGTTTTGAAAATATATATGATGATTTGGTATTATGCATGCAATAATGATGCACGCAATGATGAAATATTCATGACAAAATTATTATTTTGATATTCATGACTTGAATCTTCATTTCTTTTTGCCAATGACAACGGAAGAGAAAAAGTTGCCAATGTGCTATCTTGAATTGATGTATAGGGTCATCTCAAAGAAAAATTAGCTACCTTGCGCAAGTCAAGAAAATGCAAAAACTTGCTTACTTTCTTGCACATCTAAAGAAAAGATACAAATGTAACACTTGCCAAATTGTTTGCTTGCCTCATGTAAAACATGGTCCCTTACAAGTTTGGTATTTTGCTAAGGAAGCAAAAATGACACTTCTCAAAAGAGAAGAAAGAGCTTGCTTTCTTGAACATATGTAATTTGCTAGCTAGCATGATGTACAATTTGCTATCTTGAACATTACAAAGAAATACTATCATGCACATTGCAAAGAAAAGCAAATATGCCAACTTGCACATCTTTAAATTTGCTACCTTGTATGTAGTAAAACTTGCATATCGTAAAAGTTGCTAGCTTGTAGAGAAGCAAAGAATTACTATCTCGAAAGAAGCAAAAAATACAAAACTTAGAAAACTTGCAATATAATTGCTTGTCATGCTTTGTATCGAAAATAGGTTGATATCCTTAAAAGCATCACATTAAATTTTTTTAGTATCACATGTATCGCAAATTGAAAATTTTGACTATTATCATATCATGTTTAACAATTGATGTCTTTCATGACATGATTTCTTTGCAATTTTGTCTTGTATATATCATGTGAGGATTGAAATATTGATTGATGCAAATTCATAATTTATTTAAAAGTATAAATCATTGGTTCCTCTCCTTCTTTTCGGCAATGACATAGGGGGAGAAAGATTGCTAGCTCAAGGCAAATGCTGGCTAGCTTGTACTCTTCCCTTTTTTTCGACAAAAACAAAGGGGAGAAAGCTTTTGCTAGTTAGAACATGCAAAGAAAAGCAAAGTGTAATCTTGCATAAAAATTTTAAGTGTTGAATTGCCATGATTGAACTTAAGAATCTTGCTATGCTTTTGTGCTTATATGTTGTAATGAAAATCTAGCTTCATATTGCAAAAACTTGCATATCTTTTAAAATAGCTAGAGCTACTTTTCCTTTTTGTTGATGATATAGGGGGAGAAGTATATTGATGACTTCATGCATTGAATTGAATATTTTATATATATTTGCATGATGGTTTAAATATTTTTCATAACATGTGATGAATGTTACTTGGATTTGGGATAATCCAAGTGTTCTATCAATGGTATATTGATATGGGGAGTTTGGTTAAACTCCGGGGAGTTAAGGTTAACTCTGTTAGTCATCAATTAGTTGTCATCATAAAAAAGGGGGAGATTGTTGAATCTCGAATTTTGATGATGAAACTAATTGATTGTGTTTAGATGTTTAACTACATTTTGAGTGATGCAGGTCTACTCGATCAGGATTAGACAATTGACGCAGGAGGAATTGACGTTGCGCCGGAGGAGATCACGTCAGGATATAGGACGGCAGAAGGCTTCGGATGTTGGGCATCGGCCCAAGGAGAGCAGAATTGCACCAAGGATATCAGGGTTGTAAAGGTCAACCACCGATTGAGCAACAAGCCGCAAGAGAGTACGATGCACTGAAGAATCGGACAAAGCGCCAACCAATGACATGCCGGGCAACAGAATGTCAATTCGCATTGTAATAATTGTCTAGATCGGAGTAGAGTTTTAGTTTGTGTGTGCAAGAATAACTACGATAATGACAAAAACATAAAGCGAAACAAAGTGTCAGAGTCAAGCGCGAAGGATTCTTTGGGAGTTTGAGAGTTCGATGGAAGTCCGAAGGTTTGTCGGGAATGCTGCCGGAACTAGCCGTGAATGAGTAGGGAGCTTGCTGAAGGGTTTTTCGGAAGCTCACCAAAAGGTTCGTGGGAAGTTCACGGAGCTAGCCAAGAAAGATCGGAGCTTGCCGAAGAAGCTCGTTGGAACTCACCAAGATCAAATCGTGAAGTCTAGGAGCTTGTCGGGAGTCCGCAGAATGGTTTCCAAGAGTTTATCGGAAGACCGCCGGAAGTTCGCCGGAAGCTCGCCGGAAGAAGTCTTTACTTACGGACTTTGTAATAGCTTAGGAAATGTCTTTAAATTTATAGTTAGCATGTTAATTAGGGTTAAGATTAGGTGTTAATCCTATAACCCAAGTAGGGGCCAATTGGGCTCGAGTTCGGACTGGTTTGGGCCAAGTTTGGAGCCCAACTAGTCAGCTGAGATAGTGTAGGTGGTGGCACCACCAGATTAGGTGGTGGCTTCGCCTAGAACCCGAGAACTAAGCGGTGGCACCGCTGGACTGAGCGGTGGCACCGCCCAGCACCCGAGAGATTCGGCGGTGGCACCGCCAGCCTCGGAAACCCAAGATAATTCAAATTTTGGTGCCCAAATTAGAATCCTCTTGGGGCCTATAAATACCCCTCAATTCTTAGCAGAGAAAACAATCTTTTGCAAAGCAATAGTTTGAGATAAGAGCCTTAGAAAAGTCTTAGCAAGTCTTGTTTTTCAAATTGCTTGAGTGTTCACCTCCTCCCATCTTGTGGAAAAGAATTGTGAGAGTGTGAACCACTTGTACAAGTCGTAAGAGGGGTATTAGTCCTTCCCCTACAAAGAGATTTGCTAGTGGAAGTTGGGAGCCTCTTCGAAGAAGGTTTCGCAAGTGGATGTAGGTCATTTTGACCAAACCACTTTAAAGCTGCTGTATTATCTGGTTTGCATCCTACTCTTGCCATTTACATACTGCAAACTTCTTTACTTAGTCACTACGCTTCCAAACGCTTCTAAGTTACCAAGCTTCCAAAATCAGTTTTCATCGATACTATTATTTTCGTACGAAAGATTTTTCCAAAACCGAAGTTTTAATCCGCTGCACTAATTCACCCCCCCTTTAGTGCCGCTCCGATCCTAACACCGGCAAACTCCTGGACTTGCGACGATCCACTTGGCGAGTTCCGACGAGCTTCTTTTGGCAAGCTCCTAGACTTCTCGAATTTGTTCCCGTAGAACCTCCGACGACCGTCTGGACCTTCGTCAAGCTCTCAAACTCCTAACGTGATCATAGTTTTTGACTCTGGCGCTACTCCTGCTGCATGTCTTACTTTCATCATAGTTAATCCTGCATACTTAAAATAAAACTTCAATCAAGATAATTAATCCTAAGCAATTAACCAAGTTGTCTTGCATGTCATTGGTTCCTCGACGCTTCGTCCGATTCTTCGGTGCATCGTCCTCTCCTGTCGCCTATTGCCCAATCAGCCAGTTGACTCTGCAACTCCGATATCCTTGGCACAATACCCGCACTTCTTGGCCCAATACTTGAGTCCACGGCCCGAAGCCTTTTGTCGATACGTCGATCGATCCACGGCCCAATATTTCATCATTGCATGCATCATATCAAAAGATTTTAAGCCATGCAAGCCAAAAATAAAAAGAAATCATGTGATGAAGGATAAAATCATTTGAATACCGAAAGACATGATTCATATGGTAAATATCTTCTTTCAATAAAATATCAAGAAAAATCATAGGAGTACAAAGAAGAGATCTTGTTTTAAAAGAAAATCAAGTAATAATTCCAAGAACTCACAAGGAAAAATCATGATTAATTTTGAAAATCTCCTCTCAAGAGAATATAAGTCAAATAATAGAAGATCGATTAATGAGAAATTTTGATTTATAATAAAATCTCATGTATTGAATGTCGAGAAATCAAAATGATGATTTATATAAAAAATATCATAAGATATATTCAAGAGAAAAATCATCATTTATTTTTAATTTGTCACATCAATATTTCTTAGATATGCATGATACCAAAACATGGTTTTAAATCTTCAACATATAACATACATAAATTAAAAAATTGAAAGGAGAAGGGAAGAATTCAAAGGTACAAAGATTTCAACCATCTCATAAGCAAATGTAAGACCAAGTCATGAATCCAAAATTCCATGAATCAAAATAATCATCAAAGGTAATCTCATCTTATTCCAAGAAATCAATATCATGATTTTGATAAAACTCATTTCAAATTTAAATCATAAAAATCACTTTTATGATTCATAAAATTCATAACATAGGTAGATTCATGATTTCATAATATATTTTCCCTCTTTTTTTTAAAGTATTTGATTTCATGTTAGCATGCTTTTTCATTTATGTTAAATAAAAACATGCATCAATGTTTAGGATCAAAAAATGAATTTCGTCATAAGACCATCAAGATCAATATATTCTAAAAAATTAATTATTATGGTCAAGAAAATCCGAAAATGAAGTTTAATACTTTCATGCATTCGAACATGGTTTTGCCATATGTTTTTCAAATACACTCATGAAAATAACATATGCTTATTATCATGTATAACTTAATATCTCATGCATAAAATTGTCGATCATTGTCTAAAAAACATTTAATATTTTTATTACATCATTATGCATGACTTCAAATCAAACATGATTTCATTCAACAATGTTAATCAAACATGATACACATTATTACTTTTTAACCATGATTTCATATTTTCAATCAAAATCATTTTATTTGTTTATCATAAAATATGCAATGTTATCATTTTCAAAATTACTAGCATGATCATAATTTTTATATTTTTATTTTTAAATATGTAATTTTCAAGAAAATTAATTCTAAACTAAAAAGAAAATACATCATGAAAGCATCAAGTAATTTCAAAATAAATCAGGGGGATTTCGATAACCTTTTCATTGAAAGCCGTTAAGGCGTAGTTTGCCACCTCGCCTTTCTTGATTTTCTCCTCGTCTTCGGAGGAGCTCGATTCATCCCACTTTGTGTTCTTCTTCTTTGGCCTCTTCCTCTGTTCAAGTTCATCGTTTATTTTAGATTTTTATTTAATAAACTTATTAAGATTTAGTGTTTGAAGTTCAAGTTCATCATTGTCCTCATCACTTGAGTCGTCGCTCAAGTGGTATTCATTTGTCCGGGGTTCCAAATCCTTCCTGTTCTTTGGAAGGTTGTTTTGTTTATCATGTTCATCATATGCATTGTGCACCATTTCATATGTCATCAACAAACCAATTAGTTCTTCAAGTGGTAAGTTGTTTAGGTTTTTAGCTTCTTGAATTGCAGTTACGTTTGAATCCCACTTCTTAGAAAGAGAACGTAAAATCTTGTTTACGAGTTCAAAATCAGAAAAACATTTGCCAAGAGCTCTTAAACCATTGATGACATCCGTGAAATGAGTGTATATGTCAACAATGGTTTCGCAAGGCTTCATTCGAAAAAGTTCGTAAGAATGCACAAGAATGTTGATTTTGGACTCTTTCACTCAGTTAGTGCCTTCATGAGTGACCTCAGGAGTTCTTCAAATATCAAAAGCCGAATCACACATCGAAATGCGATTAAATTCATTTTTGTCAAGTGCACAAATCAAGGCATTCATAGCCTTTACATTTGAAGAAAAATACTTCTTCTCCAAATCCGACTATTCGTTCATCGGTTTAGAGGGAAGTTGAAAACCATTTTCAACAATATTCCATAAATCCAAATTCATAGAAATCAAGAAAACTCTCATTCGAGTTTTCCAATAAGTGTAGTCCAATCCGTTAAACAACTATGGACGAACAACCGAAAAACCCACTTTAAAACCATGAAGAGCCATTTCTCTCGGGTGTAAATCCGAAATGAGAAATACCGGGCTTTGATACCAATTGTTAGGATCAAGAGCACTAAGGGGGGGGGTGAATTAGTGCAGCGGAAAACTTTCGACGTTTAAAACTGCGTTCGTAGGACAAGAGCAATTTCAGTAGAAAAGCCGATTCATAAATTACTTTAACTTGAGATCAGGTAAGAAGCCATTAAAAAAATCTATAAAGGCAGTTAGCAGTTATGATGGAAATCAGAATGTAAGCGCAAACTGAAATACGATGTTCGTACAGTAAAAGCGATTTTAGTAGAAAAGCTGATTCATAAATCACTAGATTAGGCAAGAAGCAGTTAAAACGAATCTATGAAGGCAGTTTGTAGTTGTGATGGAAATTAGAATGTAAGCACAAACTGAAATATGATGTTCGTACGAGAAAAGTGATTTACGTCTAAACACCAATTCGGAAAATACTGAGCTTGGAAACACAATTGTAAAAGTGCAGAAGGCAGTAAGCTATGAAGGAGGTTTGCAGTAAGGATAATCAGCTCAAAGTAAATGCAAACCAGAGAAGATTGGAGTTTACAGTGGTTCGGTCAATCGTGACCTACATCCACTCCTCCAATTCCTCTTCCGTCGAGGCCACCGGCATCCATTAAACATAATTTTAACACTTAAGCTAGAGGAGGGAAATTCTAGAGATTGCAGTAGTGTTTTCTCTCTTTTAATCTCTCTATGCTTGTATATTTTACCCAAGGATTGGAGGGGTATTTATAGGCTCTAAACCAGTTTGAATTTGGAGCTCAAAATTGTCATCTCCCGGAATTCCGGGGTCTGGCGGTTGCACCGCATGATAGAGCTCGAAGGTTGGACCCTCTAGGTGGTGCCACCGCTTATCAGGGGCGGTTGCACCACCCAACTAGAGCTCGGAGATAGAGCTCAGGTGGTTGCACCACTGTTAGAGGCGGTTGCACCGCCCAGCCAGAACTCGGAGACTAAGCCCTGGGCGGTGCCACCGCCGACCCAGGCGGTGCCACCTCTGGGCCAAAGATCTGGGTCCGAATGGGTTGATCCATTCGGCCCAATTTGGTTCTTTCAAGGGCCCAATTGCCCCTGGATTAAGTTAATAGGATCACCTCCTATTTCTAACTTAATCATCGTGCTAACTATAACAATTCTTATGACTTTTACTACATCTTGCTCCGGTGCGTCAATCGTTTCTTTCGGCGAGCTTCTAGCGAACTTTCGGCGAACATCCGATGGACCTCCGACGATGCTCCTGCGGACTTCCGGCAAACTCCTGGACTTGCGACGATCCACTTGGCAAGTTCCGATGAGCTTTTTTTGGCAAGCTCCTGGACTTCTTAGATTTGTTCCCGTAGAAACTCCGACGACCGTCCGGACTTCCGTCAAGCTCTCAAACTCCTAACGTGATCATAGTTTTTGACTCCGGCACAACTCCTGCTGCATGTCTTACTTTCATAGTAGTTAATCCTGCACACTTAAAACAAAACTTTGAACGAGACAATTAATTATAAGCAATTAACCAAGTTGTCCGGCATGTCATTGGTCTCTCGACACTTCGTGCGATTCTTCGGCGCATCGTCCTCTCCTGCGGCCTATTGCCCAATCGGTCAGTTGACTCCGCAACTCCGATATCCTTGGCACAATACCCGCTCTTCTTGGCCCAATACTTGAGTCCACGGCCCGAAGCCTTTTGTCGATACGTCGACCGATCCATCGGCCCGATGTCCAATCTTCTGACATGTTTCTCCGGCACAACATAATTTTTCCTGCTTTAATTGTCTTATCCTAATCGAAGCATCCTACGTGACTTAAATCATAGATTAAAACATAAACACATATCAAGTGGTTTCATCATCAAAATACGAGATTCAACAAAATCTAATGCTTAAATAATAGAGATACCTCATAAAAATAAATCTATGATTGCCTTAAGAAGCGATAATGTGTATACCATTGATTATGATGATTTTCTTGATGAAACTTATTTTTCGATTTTAAACGATGATGCATGGCTTTGGCTTAGCAGATTAGATCATGCAAGTATGAAATTGATCTCACAAATTACAACTAAAGAACTTGTAAGAGGAATGCCTAGAATTAAATTTATCAAAAATAAAGTTTGTGATGCATGCTAATTAGGTAAATAAATAAATAGTAGCTTTAAACATAAAAATCAAGTGAGTACCTCTAGACCATTACAATTAATTCATATAGATTATTTGGACCAATTGATATCATAAGTGTAGGAGGTAGTAAATATGCTTTTGTAATTATTGATGATTATAGGATATATATATTTGAACATACTTCTTAGCACATAAAAGTGATTATTTTAATTATCTTATAAAATTTTGTTAACAAGTTCAAAATGAAAAAAAGTTTTATGATTTCTTCTATTCATAGTGATCATGGTGTTAATTTAAAAATCATGATTTTCAAGAATTTCATGATCAAATGGGTATGACTATAATTTCTCTACTCCAGGAAATCCATAATAAAATGGAGTTGTTGAGAGGAAAAATAAGAGTTTATAAGAGATAATAAGAGCCATACTTAATGAACATAGCCTACCCAAATATTTTTAGCCGAAGTCGATAACACAATATGCTATGTCATGAACAAGGTTCTCATCAGATCACTACTATCTAAAACTTCTTATAAATTATGGAATAATAAAAGATCCAACTTTTCATATTTTAAAGTTTTTAGTTGTAAATGTTTTATTTTAAATGAAAAGGATGGTTTAGAAAATTTTGATGTAAAATCCGATGAAGATATCTTTCTTGGATATTCCTTTATTTCTGAAGCTTGTCGAGTTTTTAATAAAAGAACTTTAGTTATTGAGGAATCTATCTATGTAGTTTTTAATGAGTCTCCTGAATTTAAGAAAAATGATTTTGATAATGATTTTAAATTTGATATATTGAATTTGAATACAAATTCTTCTCTCTAAAGCAATTTGGATATATCTATTTGCAAAGAATCTTTACCCAAGGAATAGAAGTATGTATATACACATCCTAAGGAGCTAATCATTAAAGATACATCAAAAGGTGTTCAAATTCATTCTTCATTTTAAAATTTTTGCGCAAATGCTGCTTTGTTGCCTCAAATTGAACTATGATCATGGAAAGGCAAAACAATTAAAGAATCAGGCATTGGGCTGGAGTTAAAGATTAGGCATCTGGTTAGAAGAATTGAATAATGCACTGCCCCACTCTTTCCTACATAAAAGATCAGGAAAAGTAAACAAAAAACTTTTGATCTAAGTGACAAAATGTTGTTGTAATCCTTTGAGAGTTCCCCTCCTCTCTCTAAGTATAATTTTTGTTTAAGGGAGGGCTAAGAGAAATGTAAAGGTTATCCCCTAGACCTGTGAAAAAGATAATAGAGTTGCAAGAGAGTATTGATCTTCACCCATTGAAAGAAGATTAATAATGGAAGCTGTGACCTCAACGGAGGAGGAATCAAGAGTGGTTATAGGTCATAATGACCAAACCACTACAAAATTGGTGTGCCTTCTCTCCTTTGCCTTTTTATTTATATTGCTTACTTATTTGGCTGCTTACTCCACTTCATACTTTCTCTAAGTTTAAATGCATTTCTGATACGATTTTATTGAATGAAGGTTTCAAATCGCTAATATTTTTTACATCAACACTAATTCACCCCCCATTTTAGTGTCGATTTTAGTCCTAACATACCTCTCAAATTGTCCACTTGAGGAACATAAACCTTATTCACTTTTGTGTATATGAGTCCCTCCTAGACCCAAATCGTCATGTCTTGCCTTCTTTGATTAGTTGCATTAGAGTTACTGCTTGGGGATTAGTGTACAGTCTATCCTTGATCCGGGAAAGGAAGTTGGAGTGTAGCTAACTTACATGGCCTCCGCTTTTTAATTGTATGGCATTCACCCACTCTACTTTTTGGCTCACTGTGTCGACCATGACATTTACTCTTGTAGGCTTGTTGGCTAGGAAGTCTTGCCATCATGCTTCCTTTGGGAAGAGTTTCTTTCGAGTTTGAAAGTAACTCAAAGCAATGTTGTTCGTCCTTGGCACAAATTATAATCTGAGAAGGTAGTGTCACCAAACTCATAGATATTGTGTTGGGAAATCTGAGGGGCGACATCACATGCGTAGTAGAAGAACAAGAAAAATAAAATCCCTTACTCCCAAAGAGATGTTCGTCATTGTGCAAAGATTGGTGTGTAAAATTCATAAAACTTAAAACTGCGTATAGAGTAGATTGTGTTACCTAGGGAGATCGTATATCCCTATTTCCTTGTAGATCTTTAGGAGAGGGTGAAGGAGGTCAAGCATCCTCCTCTCTTGTGGTGATCCACACAGCAGGGCTACGACGAAGCTCCTCAAAACTCCAGGCCTGCTCTAAGGTGGAGAGGGGGAGGAGAATAGGAGAGGCAAGCAAAGGCTCTAGCATATGAGGCTCTGAATCCATCCTAATTATAGAGGCCCCTTGTCAAAACCTAATGGATCATCTCCTAGTGGGTATTCGATCTATATCCAATTACCCAAGCCTTTTAGATTGGTAGATCTCTATCCAATAATCTCTCATGGGATCTTATTGGATCTCGTCAATAGGGATCCAATAATTCAAGGGCTTATTGGATATCCAACAAGATAGGGGCTCGGGCGGATATCTCATATCCGAACCTCTACTCATCCCAATGTCTACCTTATGTGTGTGACCCTCTAGACCCAATATCGAGCTAGCCATGAGTCATACCTGTGAGAACTACTTCTAACTTAGTGAATTATTATCACTGTAATAATTCACTCGACTCATCAACAACGGACATACTAGGCCACTATGCCGTAGTCTCCAAGCGATACAAGGGAATTCAATCTATTGGACCTGTTTGTCCTCAGTTACCGTATACGTATAGTCCCTTATCTATCTAGTATCCAAGAGATCGTATATCGAGCATAGTGCTGTCAGACCCATACGGTTTCTACTCGAGTCTCGCTCTAATCGGATTCTCCCGGAGAACTCTTTCTCTCTTAACCCGAATGACCCTAGCCAGGGATTTGCCTAAGCAAGAACACATGAGATATTTCTCTGGGACATCCAAACCTATAAGTCTGGTATCAAAGAGTGGAGCACTAATACAGGACATCCTTGGTGTCTCATGTCTAAGGATCAAATGCACCACTATGACTATGGAATCATTGTCTAACAATAAGGCATCGTCAACCATCTAGTATTCCAAAAGCGGATCAATCAGTGAACTCATTCTCCAATGAGCACATATACTGTATCCCTAGTGTCCCCACATGAGTAGCTATGAGACCAGCTGCATCTATCATCTGGACGGGTATACAGCATACTAGTTTGTTCGGTTATCACAATGTCCCTCGCGAGTAACCTATGATTGGGATTATTCAGGATCTATGTTTAAAGGTGCATTGGTCTCATTATTGTGATCTCATCATAATCTGATTCCTATTACATAGATCCAAGGACATCACAATATATACATGCATATATGCAATAATCAATATAAAGTGAAACATGCCAAAATATAATAAGCAAAATGATTCTGTGTCAACTCACACGTGCCATCGCTCACATGATTGGCCTGCTGGGCACTTATGACTAGCAATCTCCCACTTGACCTAAAGCTAATCACCTATATGTCTGATCCCCATCAGACCCTGTGAAGCTCAAAACAAATCTGAGACAACGACTTTGTTAGTGGATCTGCAATGTTATCTTCGGATGGAATTCTTTCCACTACTACATCTCCTCGGGTCACAATCTCTCTGATAAGGTGGAACCTTCTCAAAACATGCTTAGATTTCTGATGAGACCTAGGTTCCTTTGCTTGAGCAATCGCCCCGTTGTTGTCACAATATAGGGAGATAGGCTCTTCGCTACCCGGCACGACTCCCAAATCTGTGATGAACTTCTTCACCCAAACTCCCTCCTTTGCTGCATCTGATGCAGCAATGTACTCCACCTCTGTGGTCGAGTCAGCAGTGGTATCTTGCTTGGAACTCTTCCAACACACTGCTCCTCCATTCAAGGTGTACACATACCCTGAATTCGACTTGCTATCATCGACATCAGACTGAAAACTTGAGTCAGTGTAGCCTTCAACCTTAAGGCTATTATCTCCATATACTAGTAAAATATCCTTAGTCCTTCTCAAGTACTTAAGGATACACTTTACTGCTTTCCAGTGCTTCAAGCATGGATCCGCCTGATACCTGCTCGTGACACTCAGAGCATACGCTATATCAGGCCTAGTAAATAGCATGGCATACATGATAGACCCTATTGCTGAGGCATAAGGTATCATATCTATGTTCGCCCTTTCTTCTGGAGTCTTTGGGGACATACTCGTAGAAAGCGATATCCCATGTCTCATCGGTATGAGACCTCTCTTGGAATTATCCATGCCAAACCTTTTGACAATGGTTTTTATGTACCTGGACTACGACAAGCCAAGCATCCTTTTGGATCTATCTCTATAGATTCTAATCCCCAAAATATAGAATGCTTTCCCTAAGTCCTTCATGGAGAAGTGTCTAGATAACTAAGCCTTTACTGTGGATAGCATTCCTACGTCATTCCCAATTATCAGGATGTCATCCACATACAACACCAAAAAGGTGATAGCGCTCCCACTTACCTTTCTGTATACACAAGACTCATCTTCGTTCTTAACGAAGTCATAAGATCTAATTGCCTCATCAAATCTTATGTTCCAACTTCGGGAAGCTTGCTTTAATCCGTAAAAGGATCTAAGCAACCTACACACCTTATCTGGATAGTTCTTGGACACGTATCCCTCAGGTTGCATCATATACACCTCCTCCTCGAGGTTCCTATTGAGGAATGTGGTTTTCACATCCATCTGCCAAATCTTATAATCATAGTGTGCTGCAATAGCCAATAGAATTCTGATGGATTTTAGCATTGCTACGGGTGAGAAGGTTTCGTCATAGTCAACACTTTGCTTTTGACGATACCCCTTAGCCACTAGCCTTGCTTTATAGGTCTCTACCTTTCCATCTACTCCGATCTTTCTCTTAAAGATCCACTTGCAATCGATGGGTACAATACCTTCGGGCGCATCAACTAGGTTCCAAACCTTATTGGACTACATAGAATCCATCTCAGAATTCATGGCTTCTTGCCACTTCCTAGAGTCTATACTCATAATAGCCTCCTCGTAGGTCTGAGGATCAATATCCTCTGCATCCTCTCCTCTAATATGTCCCACATAAAATTAAAACTTGTGTATTAAGTACTTGAACAGACTCGGGCTGTAGAGTGGTGCTTGAGCTTGGTTCTCCAACCTCGCTCAATTCTATCATTCTCTCACTATCTCCGCCAAGAATGTGTTCCTTCTCAAGGAACACTGCTCTCTTAGCTACAAAGACCTTTTGGTCCTCGAGATGATAGAAATAATACCCACAAGTTTCCTTGGGGTATCCCACAAATTTGCATCGCTCTGTCCTTGATTCTAACTTATTGGGGTTGTGTCTTTTAACATGTGCAGGGTGTTGGGAAATCATGGGGGCAAAATCATACGCGCAGCGGAAGAACAAGAAAACAAAAATCCCCGATTCCCAAAAAGATGTTCGTCGTCGTGCGAAGATTGGTGCGCAAAAATCCGCAAAACACAAAACTGCGTATAGAGATTTTGTTACCTAGGGAGATCGTATATCCCTGTTTCCTTGCAGATCCTTAGGAGAGGGTGAAGGAGGTCAAGCATCCTCCTCTCTAGCGGTGATCCACACAGCAGGGTTGCGACGACCCTCCTCAAAACTCCAGGCATACTCTGAGGTGGAGAGGGAGAGGAGAATAGGAAAGGCAAGCAAAGACTCTTGCCTATGAGGCTGTGAATCCCTCCTATTTATAGAGATCCCGTGTCAAACCCTAATGGGTCCTTCCCTAGTGGGTATTGGATCTGCATCCAATAAGACAATGGCTCCGTCGGATATCTCATATCCGAACCTCTACTCATCGCAATGCTAACCATATGTGTGTGACCCTCTAGGCCCAATATCAAGTTGGCCGTGAGTCATACCTGTCAGAACTCCTTCTAACTCATGGCTTCTCTTTCTTAATAGTACACTCTGCCTCCCTCAACATATTGAGGAGCTCTGGGAGAGTCACCTCAAGCTTGTTCATATTAAAATTCATTATGAACTGTGAAAAGGAATCTGGTAGGGACTGAAGCACAATGTCCACACACAAGTTATCCTCTAGGACCATTCCTAGACCTGTGAGTTTCTCTATCCACTCAATCATCTTTAGGACATAGTTCTGAACCGGTGTCCCCTCAGTCATCCTAGCGCGGAAAAGGCTCTTGGATATCTCATATCGTTGAGTCCATCCCTATTCCTCAAACAATTTGCGGACATGTAGGAGAATGGATCTGGCATCCATCTTTTCATGTTGTCTCTCAGAACTTCGAGGAGTCATAGAGCCCAACATATAGCACTCGAGCAAGAGTGGAGTCATCAATGTACTTCACGAGCGGCGATCTTATCTTCGCTTGCTTGCTTCTTCTTGCGTAGGCATCATCAGTATCAAGGGCACGATTTTTTTCTCCGCTGTGAGAACAATTCTCAAGATTCTGGAGCCAATGGTATAATTTGGACCAAGATGAGGCGGTTGACATCAAGTATGCCACATAAAGGGATTTGGCGACATTTTTCGAAAATAAAGATGTAGCAGAAATGAATAACATGCAGATTTTGTAAGAAATAAACTATCAAGATATGGACTTCTATCTTAATATGCTCCCACTATTTTACTAACGAGTCACGCGACACCCTCAAAGACGCGTGAAACGAAGTCTCCGGCGGAACTTCTAGTGGGGATCGGGGATCAATCAGCGTCTTAGTATAACCTCGAGGGACTCGACCAATCACACTAAGCCTAAAAGGTAGGCAACTCTTGCCGATCACAACTCCTTGTGATTCCCGTCCTGTTCGGCCTCCGAATCACCATGGCCTCGAGTGACTCGACCAACCATGATGCTCTGTTAAGTCAACACCTTCGTTACAAGATGAGTCTGATTTGATGATATACCCTCGAGGGACTCGACCAAGCATATCATACCCTTAGGTCACCGGTGATATCTCTATGTCGTAAGCAAGATAGCGAATTGCGATATAGGTGAGTCTCGAGGGACTCGACCAACTCAACCTACATCGGGAATAGGTTCCTACTCATAACGATGGAAGGCCACGTGGGTCAATCTAATTGCCTCACGTTTACCGACTTAATATTATCGAGAGATGTTTCTATAATTTGGTCTCCTAATATGATATGTCACACATATACATATTTAATATATATCTACATCGCATGCAAATATATATACATATCTAATATGTGTATAAGTAATCACATCAGATGATCATGGACCACAACCTAATATTATTAGGCCCGAGCCAGTAGGCCTAATCACTCACATCAAGATCTATGTGTGCAACGGTGCATCTCCATGCCCTTGTGACCGTCCATCTCGTCTTCGTCGGTTCCGTCGACATTTTGATGCATCTCCATGCATCACGATCGTCCGTCTCGTGGGTCCCACTATCGCATCCACGCTCCCGCTGCGCCTCCTCATGTGATTACAACTTAATCATAGGCACGCAGGCCCAACAATAAACGAGAAATATAATAGAGGTTCGCAGACCTCAATAATAATAATCACAAATACACACATCACACAGTCCATGATCATCCGTCCACACATCATATATCACATGTATAAATAATCATCATCATGTAGGACTACTAGATAATAATAATCAACTAAACCTTTTAATTAATTAATATTTTTTGAAATCAGGGATATTATAGGGAATTTCTGAATTCATAGGGGTATTTTTGTAATTTGGACAAAAGACAGAAACTAGAATTTCTCAAATTTCGAGGGGCAAAACTATCTTTTGCTCAGAAAACCCTAATGCCATTTCCCCTTTTCGCTGCTGCCGTCGCCGCCACCCTACCGGCGACGGCCTGTGCAGCGGGGCGAGGGCACTGCCCTCGCCTACAAGCAGCACGCCCGCTGGCAGCGCTGCCGCTGCGAGTTGGCACCCCTTTCGGGTGCCGTCGCCTCCGCCGGCGGTGCTGTCTCGCCGGACGACCACCCCTGTGGGGGGATTCGCCCGCGGGAGCAGTGGTGGCGGGCGCCGCTGCTCTGCGGCGGCAGGCGCCTCTGCCCGTGGGCTGCCTGCCCCGCCGACAGCAAGCCTGCTGTAAGCAGGCCCCTGGCCGGCTACAGCAGACGCAGCCCCTGTGCTGCCCGCCTTCGGCTGCTCTACATGCTCGTAGATCGAGGGCAGCAACTATTGCTGCCCTTCCTTATTTTTGCGTCAACAATTTTGACGTCAAAATTCTTCCTAAACACAACACACACAGTTCAAAACCAATCATTCGCACGAACAACCTGGCTCTGATACCACTATTGGGAAATCCTTGGGGGCGACATCATATGCGCAGCAGAAGAACAAGTAAAACAAAATCCCCGATTCCCAAAGAGATGTTCGTCGTCGTGCGAAGATTGGTATGAAAAAATCCACTAAACATGAAACTGCGTATAGAGTAGATTGTGTTACCTAGGGAGATCGTATATCCCTGTTTCCTTGCAGATCCTTAGGAGAGGGTGAAGGAGGTCAAGCGTCCTCCTCTCTAGCGGTGATCCACACAGCAGGGTTGCGATAACGATCCTCAAAACTCCAGACCTACTCTGAGGTGGAGATGGAGAGGAGAATAGGAAAAGACAAACAAAAGCTCTCTCGCCCATGGGGCTCTGAATCCCTCCTATTTATAGTGGTCCCCTATCAAACCCTAATGGGTCCTCCCCTAGTGGGTATTGGATCTGCATCCAATAAGACAAGGCCTCCGTCGGATATCTCATATCCGAACCTCTATTCATCGCAATGCCTACCATATGTGTGTGACCCTCTAGACCCAATATCGAGCTGGCCGTGAGTCATACCTATCAGAACTCCTTCTAACTCAGTGAATTATTATCTTTGTAATAATTCACTCGACTCATTGACTACGGACATAATAGGCCACTACGCCGTAGTCCCCAAACGATATAGGGGAATCCAATCCATTGGACCTGTCTGTCCTCAGTTACCGTGTACCTATAGTCCCTCATACATCTAATATACCAGAGACCGTATATCGAGCATGGTGTTGTCAAACCCACACGGTTTCTTGTGATTAGGCAAGAAGCAGTTAAAATGAATCTATGAAGGCAATTTACAGTTGTGATGGAAATCAGAATGTAAGCACAAACTGAAATACGATGTTCGTACGAGAAAAGCGATTTACATCTAAACACCGATTCGGAAAATATTGAGCTTGGAAACGCAATTGTAAAAGCGCAGAAGGCAGTAAGGTATGATGGAGGTTTGCAGTAAGGATAATCAGCTCAAAGTAAATGCAAACTAGAGAAGATGGGAGTTTACAGTGGTTCGGTCAATCGTGACCTACATCCACTCCTCCGATTCTTCTTCCGTCGAGGCCACCGGCATCCACTAATGATCTTCCTTTACTAGGCAAAGATCAACCTCCTTCTTACACCCCTCTTCTCCTTTTACTGGGTTTAGGAGACAACCCTTACAAACACTCACTCTCCTCTCTTAAATAGAATTTTAACACTTAAGCTAGAGGAGGAAAATTCTAGAGATTGCAGTAGTGTTTTCTCTCTTTTAATCTCTCTGTGCTTGTATATTTTACCTAAGGATTGGAGGGGTATTTATAGGCTCTAAACCAGTTTGAATTTGGAGCTCAAAACTGTCATCTCCCGAAATTCCGGGGTCTGGCGGTTGCACCGCCTGACAGAGCTCGAAGGCTGAGCCTCTAAGTGGTGCCACCGCTTATCAGGGGCAGTTGCACCGCCCAACTAGAGCTCGGAGATCGAGCTCAGGTGGTTGCACCACTGTTAGAGGTGGTTGCTCCACCCAGCCAGAACTCAGAGACTAAGCCCTGGGCGGTGCGACCGCCGACCCAGGTGGTGCCACCTCTGGGCTAGAGATCTGGGTCCGAATGGGTTGATCCATTCGGCCCAATTTGGTTCTTTCAAGGGCCCAATTGCCCTTGGATTAAGTTAATGGGATCACCTCCTATTTCTAACTTAATCATCATGCTAACTATGACAATTCTTAAGACTTTTACTATAACTTGCTCCGGTGCGTCAATCGCTTCTTTCGGCGAGCTTCCGGCGAACATCCGACGGATCTCTAGCGATGCTCCTGTGGACTTCCGGCTGTTGAATCTCGGATTTTGATGATGAAACTAATTGATTGTGTTTAGATATTTAACTACATTTTGAGTGAGGCAAGTCTAATCGATCAGGATTAGACAATTGATGCAGGAGGAATTGACATTGCGCCGGAGGAGATCACGTCAGGATATTGGACGGTAGAAGGTTTCGGTCATCGGGCATTAGGCCAAGGAGAGTGGAATTATGCCAAGGATATCGGGGTTGCGGAGGTCAACCACCGATTGGGCAATAAGCCACAGGAGAGGAAGATGCATTGAAGAATCGGACGAAGCGCTAACAAATGACGTGCCGGGCAACAAAATGTCAATTCGTGTTGTAATAATTGTCTAGATCAAAGTAGAGTTTTAGTTTGTGTGTGCAGGAATAACTATGATAATGACAAAGACATAAAGCAAAACAAAGTGTCAGAGTCAAGCACGAAGGATTCGTTGGGAGTTCGAGAGTTCGATGGAAGTCCGAAGGTTCGTCGGGAATGCTGTCGAAACTAGTTGAGAATGAGTAGGGAGCTTGCCGAAGGGTTTTTTGGAAGCTCGCCGGAAGGTTCGTGGGAAGTTCACGGAGCTCGCCGAGAAAGATCGGAGCTTGCCGAAGAAGCTCGTTGGAACTCACCAAGATCAAATCGTGAAGTATAGGAGCTTGCCGGGAGTCCGCATAATGGTTTCCAAGAGTTTATCGGAAGACTACCGGAAGTTCACCGGAAGCTCGCCGGAAGAAGTCTTGACTTACGAACTTTGTAATAGCTTAGGAAATGTCTTTAAATTCATAATTAGCATATTAATTAGGTTTAGGATTAGGTGTTAATCCTATAACCCAAGTAGGGGCCAATTGGGCTCGAGTTCGGACTGGTTTGGGCCAAGTTTGGAGCCCAACCAGTGAGCTGAAATAGTGTAGGCGGTGACACCGCCAAATTAGGCAGTGGCACCACCTAGAACCCAAGAACTGAGTGGTGGCACCGCTGGACTGAGTGGTGGCAACGCTGGACTGAGTGGTGGCACCGCCCAACACCCGAGAGATCCAGCAGTGGCACCGCCACCGATAGGCGGTGGCACCGCCTGCCTCGGAAACCCGAGAGAATTCAAATTTTGGAGCCCAAATTTGAATCCTCTTGGGGCCTATAAATACCTCTCAATTCTCAGTAGAGAAAACAACCTTTTGCAAAGCAATAGTTTGAGATAAGAGCCTTAGAAAAGTCTTAGCAAGTCTTGTTTTTCAAATTGCTTGAGTGTTCACCTCCTCCCTGCTAGTCATAGGTGCCTAGCAAGCCAATCACGTGAGTGATGGCACATGTGACTTAATATAGAATCTTTTAGCTTATTATATTTTGGCATATATCACTTTATAACTATTGCATAAATGTATACATATATTGTGATGTCCTTGGATTTGTGCAATGGGAATCGGATCGTGATGAGATCACGATAGTGAGATCGATTAACCTTTAAACACATATCCAAAATAATCCCGGTCTTAGGTTACTCGAGAGGGATATCATGATAACCGGACAGACTGGTGTGCTGTATACCCGTCTATATGATGGATGTAGTTGGTCTCATAGATGCTTGTGTAGGGACACTAGGGATACAGTACAAGTGCTCATTGGAGAATGAGTTCACTAATTGATCCGCTTACGGAATGCTAGATGGTTGATGATGCCTTATTGTCAGACAACGATTCCGTAGTCCTAAAGGTGTATCTGGTCCTTAGACTTGAGACACCAAGGATGTCTTGTATGAGTGCTCCACTCTTTGATACCAGACTTATAGGTTTGGTTATCCCAGATCTAGTATAGTTCGTCATTGGGAGTGGTAGTCGACCTTACGAGGGCTTTTGAGTGTCGATAGAGGATCATCCACTCTCGGTGTCATGAGAGGAATATCCCATGTGTTCTTGCTCAGACAAATCCTTGGCCAGGGTCATTCGGGTTGAGAGAGAAAGAGTTCTCCGGGAGAATCCGATTAGAGCGAAACTCGAGAAGAAACCGTGTGGGTCTGACAACACTATGCTTGATATACGGTCTCTGATATATTAAATGGACGAGGGACTATAGGTATATGGTAACTGAGGACAGACAGGTCCAATGGATTGGATTCCCCTATATCGTCTGGGGACTACGGCGTCGTGGCCTAATACGTCTGTGGTCGATGAGTCGAGTGAATTATTATAGAGATAATAATTCACTGAGTTAGAAGGAGTTCTGATTAGGTATGACTCACGGCCAGCTCGATATTAGGTCTAGAGGGTCACACACATATGGTAGGCATTGCGATGAATAGAGGTTCGGATATGAGATATCCGATGGAGCCCTTGTCTTATTGGATGCAGATCCAATACCCACTAGGGGAGGACCCATTAGGGTTTGACAGGGGACGTCTATAAATAGGAGGGATTCAGAGCCCCATGGGCTAGAGAGCTTTTGTTTGCCTTTTCCTATTCTCCTCTCCATCTCCACCTCAAAGTAGGTCTGGAGTTTTAACAAGCGTCGTCGCAACCCTGCTGTGTGGATCACCGCTAGAGAGGAGGACGCTTGACCTCCTTCACCCTCTCCTAAGGATCTGCAAGAAAACAGGGATATACGATCTCCCTAGGTAACACAATCTACTCTATACGCAATTTCATGTTTCACGGATTTTTGCGTACCAATCTTCGCACGACAACGAACATCTCTTTGGGAATCGAGGATTTTGTTTTTCTTGTTCTTCCGCTATGCATATGATGTCGCCCCCAGGGATTTCCCAACAGTGGTATCAAAGCCAAGTTGCTCGTGCGAATGATTGGTTTTGAACTGCGTGTGTTATGTTTAGGAAGAATTTTGACGTCAAAATTTTTGACGCAGAAACAAGGAAGGGCAGCAACAGTTGTTGCCCTCGAACTGCGTGCTTGCAACGCAGCCGTAGGCAGGCAGCCCACGGGCAAAGGCACCACAAGACAGCGGCGCTTGCCGCCGTTGCTCCCGCGGGCGAAACCCCCCACAGGGGCGGTCGCCCGGTGGGACAGCACCACTTGCGGAGGCGGGGGCACCCGACAGGGGCACCCACCCGCAGCGGCAACGCTGCCAGCGGTCGTGCCGCCTATAAACGAGGGCAGTGCCCTCGCCCCGCCGCACAGGCCGTCGCCATCAGGGTGGCGGCGACGACAGCTGCGAAAAGGGGAAAGGGCATTAGGGTTTTCTGGGCAAAAGATAGTTTTGCCCCTCGGAATTTGAGAAATTCCAGTGTTTGTCTTTTGTCCAAATTATGAAAATACCCCTATGAATTCAAAAATTCCCTATAATGTCCCTGATTTCAGAAAATATTAATTAATTAAAAGGTTTAGTTGATTATTATTTTTTATTATTATTATCTTGTAGTCCTACATGATGATGATTATTTATACATGTGATGTATGATGTGTGGACGGATGATCATGGACCGTGTGATGTGTCTACTTGTAATTATTATTATTGAGGTCTGCGAACCTCCATTATATTTCTTGTTTATTGTCGGGCCTGCGTGCCTATGATTAAGTTGTAATCACATGAGGAGGCACAGCGGGAGCGTGGATGCGATAGCGGGACCCACGAGACGGACGATCGTGATGCATGAAGATGCATCAAGATGTCGACGGAACCGACAAGGACGAAATGGACGATCACAGGGCATGGAGATGCACCGTTGCACACATAGATCTTGATGTGAGTGATTAGGCCTACTGGCTCGGGCCTAATCATATTAGGTTGTGGTCCATGATCATCTGGTGTAATTGCTTATACACATACTAGATATGTATATATATTTGCATGCGACGTAGATATATATTAAATATGTATATGTGTGATATGTCATATTAGGAGACCAAATCATAGAAACATCTCTCGATAATATTAAGTCGGTAAACATGAGGTAATTAGATTAACCCACGTGGCCTTCCATCGTTATAAGTAGGAACCGATTCCCGGTGTAGGTTGAGTTAGTCGAGTCCCTCGAGACTCACCTATATCGCGATTCGCTATCTTGCTTATGACATAGAGATGTCACCGGTGACCTGAGGGCATGGTATACTTGGTCTAGTCCCTCGAGGGTATATCATCAAATCAGACTCATCTTGTAACGAAGGTGTTGACTTAACCGAGCATCATTGTTGGTCGAGTCCCTCGAGGCCATGGTGATTCGAAGGCCGAACAGGACGGGAATCACAAGGAGTTGTGATCGACAAGAGTTGCCTACCTTTTAGGCTTAGTGTGGTTGGTCGAGTCCCTCAAGGTTACACTAAGACACTGATTGGATCCTGATCCCCACTAGAAGTCTGCCAGAGACTTCCGTTTCACGTGTTGAGGGTGTCGCGTGACTCGTTAGTAAAATAGTGAGAGTATATTAAGATAGAAGTTCATATCTTGATAGTTTATTTCTTGCAAAATCTGCATGTTATTCATTTCTGCTGCAACTTTATTTTCAGAAAATGTCGCTTTCAAATCCATTACGTGGCATACTTGATGTCAACCGCCTCACTGGTCCAAATTATACGGATTGGCTTCGTAACTTGAGAATTGTTCTCACAGCGGAGAAAATCATGTACGTCCTTGATACAGTGATGCCTGTGCCCGAAGAAGGGGCAAACGAGGATGAGATCGCTCGCTAAGTGAAGTACATTGATGACTCCACTCTTGCTCAGTGCTATATGTTGGGCTCTATGACTCCTAAGTTACAGAGACAACATGAAAAGATGGATGCCGGATCCATTCTCCTACATGTCCGCAAATTGTTTGAGGAACAGGGAAGGACTCAGCGATATGAGATATCTAAGAGCCTCTTCTGCGCTAGGGTGACTGAGGGGACACTGACTCAGAACCATGTCCTCAAGATGATTGAGTGGATAGAGAAACTCACAAGTCTAGGAATGGTCCTAGAGGATAACTTGTGTGTGGACATTATGCTTCAGTCCCTACCAGATTCCTTTTCAAAGTTCATAATGAATTTTAATATGAACAAGCTTGAAGTGACTCTCCCAGAGCTTCTCAATATGTTTAGGGAGGCAGAGAGTACTATCAAGGAAGAGAAGCCAGTTCTCTACACTAGTGAGACCAAAAGGAAAAGGAAAGCAGAAAGGTTCCTTAAGAAGGGAAAGGGCAAGGTCAAACCAGGTAAAGCAAAGGTTGTTAAGAAAGACCCAGCAAAGGATAAAGTCCAGTGCTTCCACTGTGGTAAAGATGGGCACGGGAAGAGAAACTGCAAAGAGTACCTTGCAAAAAGCGCGAAATAAAAGCTTGATGAAGCTTCAGGTACATTCATGATCAGTCTCCATTTGTCAGACTCTTATGATAACATATGAGTATTGGATACCGGTAGTGCTTATCATATATGCAATTCGTTGCAGGTTCTGGCAAGGCCTAGGAGACTAGAGAGAGGCGAGATGGACCTCAAGATGGGTAATGGAGCAAAAGTTGCTGTAGTAGCTGTTGGCGAGGTCACCCTACATCTGCCTAGTAGAGCTTTTATTGCACTAGATGCATGTTATTTTGTTCCTTCTATTATCAAAAATATTATCTCCATTTCATGTTTAACAGTTAGTGGATATAAATTTGTTTTTCATAACAATGGTTGTTCGATATTATTAGATGATAAGATCATCATGAAAGGAACATTGCATATTGGATTATTTATATTAGACACCACTCCACATATCATGAATGTAAATGTGTCTAAAAGGAAATGAGATGAGTTGAACAGTGCATACCTGTGGCATTGCAGGCTAGGTCACATCCATGAAAGAAGGATTCAAAAGTTGCTAAATGATGGATATCTAGATCCATTCGACAATGTGTCATATGCAACTTGTGAGCCTTGCATTCGTGGAAAACTGACCAACTCTCCATTCACTCAGTTCCTCAAGGACAATTGGATATTATCCCAATGGACACCTCCTTATACACCTCAGCTCAATGGTGTCTCTGAAAGGAGAAATCGTACATTATTAGATATGGTCGGGTCCATGATGAGTTTCGCTGACCTACCCATCTCATTTTGGGGATATGCCCTACAAACCGCAGCTTACCTTCTGAACAGAGTTCCAACTAAGTCGGTAGTGTCTACACCATATGAGATATGGAAAGGGAAGAAGCCTGATCTTAAGGTTGTTAAGATTTGGGGCTGCCTTGCATATGTTAAAAGACACAACCTCGATAAGTTAGAATCAAGGACGGAGCGACGCAAATTTGTGGGATACCCCAAGGAAACTTGTGGGTATTATTTCTATCATCTCAAGGACCAAAAGGTCTTTGTAGCTAAGAGAGCAGTGTTCCTTGAGAAGGAACACATTCTTAGCGGAGATAGTGGGAGAATGATAGAATTGAGCGAGGTGGGAGAACCAAGCTCAAGCACCACTCTACAGCCCAAGCCTGTTCATGTACCTAATACACAAGTTTCAACTTTATGTAGGTTTGATAGACTATCCCATCCTCCTGAGAGATATATGGGACATATTAGAGGAGAGGATGCAAAGGATATTGATCCTCAGACCTACGAGGAGGCTATTATGAGTATAGACTCCGGGAAGTGGCAAGAAGCCATGAATTCTGAGATGGATTCTATATACTCCAATAAGGTTTGAAACCTAGTTGATGTACCCGAAGGTATTGTACCCATCGGTTGCAAGTGGATCTTTAAGAAAAAGGTCGGAGTAGATGGAAAGGTAGAGACCTATAAAGCAAGGCTAGTGGCTAAGGGGTATCGTCAAAGGCAAGGTGTTGACTATGACGAAACCTTCTCACCCGTAGCAATGCTAAAATCCATCAGAATTCTATTGGCTATTATAGTACACTATGATTATGAGATCTGGCAGATGGATGTGAAAATCGCATTCCTCAATGGGAACCTCGAGGAGGAGGTGTATATGATACAACCTGAGCGATACGTGTCCAAGAACTGTCTAGATAAGGTGTGTTGGTTGCTTAGATCCATTTATAGATTAAAGCAAGCTTCCTAAAGTTGGAACATAAGATTTGATGAGGCAATCAGATCTTATGACTTCGTTAAGAACGAAGATGAGCCTTGTGTATACAGAAAGGTAAGTGGGAGTGCTATCACCTTTTTGGTGTTATATGTGGATGACATCCTGATCATTGGGAATGACGTAGGAATGCTATCCACAGTAAAGGCTTGGTTATCTAGACACTTCTCCATGAAGGACTTATGGGAAGCATCCTATATTTTGGGGATTAGAATCTATAGAGATAGATCCAAGAGTATGCTTGGCTTGTCCCTGTCCAAGTACATAGAAACCATTGTCAAAAGGTTTTGGAATGAAAAATTCAAAGAGAGGTCTCATACCAATGAGATATGGGATATCGTTTTCTATGAGTATGTCCCCAAAGACACCAGAAGAAAGGGCGAACATGGATATGATACCTTATGCCTCAGCAATAGGGTCTATCATGTATGCCATGCTATGTACTAGGCCTGATATAGCGCATGCTCTGAGTGTCACGAGCAGGTATCAGGCGGATCCAGGCTTGGAGCACTGGAAAGCAGTAATGTGTATCCTTAAGTACTTGAGAAGGACTAAGGATCTTTTACTAGTATATGGAGGTAATAGCCTTAAGGCTGAAGGCTACACTGACTCAAGTTTTCAGTCTGATGTCGATGATAGCAAGTCGAATTCAGGGTATGTGTACACCTTGAATGGAGGAGCAGTGTGCTGGAAGAGTTCCAAGCAAGATACCACTGCTGACTCGACCACAGAGGCGGAGTACATTACTGCATCAGATGCAGCAAGAGAGGGAGTTTGGGTGAAGAAGTTTATCACAGATTTGGGAGTCGTGCCGGGTAGCGAAGAGCCGATCTCCCTATATTGCGACAACAACGGGGCGATTGCTCAAGCAAAGGAACCTAGGTCTCATCAGAAATCTAAGCATGTTCTGAGGAGGTTCTACCTTATCGGAGAGATCGTGACCTGAGGAGATGTAGTAGTGGAAAGAGTTCCATCAGAAGACAACATTGCAGCTCCACTAACAAAGCCATTGTCTCAAATTTGTTTTGAGCATCATAGGGGTCTGATGGGGATCAGACACAGGTGATTGGCTTTAGGTCAAATGGGAGATTGCTAGTCATAGGTGCCCAGCAAGCCAATCACGTGAGTGATGGCACATGTGACTTAATATAGAATCTTTTTGCTTATTATATTTTGGCATATATCACTTTATAACTATTGCATAAATGCATACATATATTGTGATGTCCTTGGATTTGTGCAATGGGAATCGGATCATGAGGAGATCATGATAGTGAGATCGATTCACCTTTAAACACATATCCTAAATAATCCCGGTCATAGGATACTCGAGAGGGATATCGTGATAACCGGACAGACTGGTGTGCTGTATACCCGTCCATATGATGGATGCAGCTGGTCTCATAGCTGCTTGTTTAGGGACACTAGGGATACAGTACAAATGCTCATTGGAGAATGAGTTCACTGATTGATCCGCTTACGGAATGCTGGATGGTTGATGATGCCTTATTGTCAGACAGCGATTCCGTAGTCCTGGTGGTGTATCTGGTCCTTAGACTTGAGACACCAAGGATGTCTTATATGAGTGCTCCACTCTTTGATACCAGACTTATAGGTTTGGTTGTCCCAGATCTAGTACAACTGGTCATTGGGAGTGGTAGTCGACCTTACGAGGGCTATTGAGTGTCGATAGAGGATCATCCACTCTCGGGATCATGAGAGGAATATCCCATGTGTTCTTGCTCAAACAAATCCCTGGCCAGGGTCATTCGGGTTGAGAGAGAAAGAGTTCTCCGGGAGAATCCGATTAGAGCGAGAATCGAGAAGAAACCATGTGGGTCTGACAACACCATGCTCGATATACGATCTTTGGTATATTAGATGGATGAGGGACTATAGGTACATGGTAACTGAGGACAGTCAGGTCCAATGGATTGGATTCCCCTGTATCGTCTGGGGACTTCGGAGTAGTGGCCTAGTACGTCCGCAGTCGATGAGTCGATTGAATTATTACAGAGATAATAATTCACTGAGTTAGAAGGAGTTCTGACAGGTATGACTCACGGCCAGCTCGATATTGGGCCTAGAGGGTCACACACATATGGTAGGCATTGCAATGAATAGAGGTTCGGATATGAGATATTTGACGGAGCCATTGTCTTATTGGATGCAGATCCAATACCCACTAGGGGAGGACCCATTAGGGTTTGACAAGGGACCTCTATAAATAGGAGGGATTCAGAGCCCCATGGGCTAGAGAGCTTTTGTTTGCCTTTTCCTATTCTCCTGTCCATCTCCACCTCGGAGTAGGTCTGGAGTTTTGAGGAGCGTCGTCGCAACCCTGCTGTGTGGATCACCGCTAGAGAGGAGGACGCTTGACCTCCTTCACCCTCTCCTAAGGATCTGCAAGGAAACAGGGATATACAATCTCCCTAGGTAATCTTTGCACGACGATGAACATCTCTTTGGGAATCGAGGATTTTATTTTTCTTGTTCTTTCGCTACGCATGTGATGTCGCTCCCAGGGATTTCCCAACACTCCCATCTTGTTGAAAAGAATTGTGAGAGTGTGAACCACTTGTAAAGGTTGTAAGAGGGGTATTAGTCCTTCCCCTACAAAGAGATTTGCTAATGGAAGTTGGGAGCCTCTTCGAAGAAGGCTTCGCAAGTGGATGTAAGTCATTTTGACCGAACCACTTTAAAACCGCTGTGTTATCTAGTTTGCATCCTACTCTTGCCATTTACATACTGCAAACTTCTTTACTTAGTCACTACGCTTCCATACGCTTCTAAGTTACCAAGTTTCCAAAATCAGTTTTCATCGATATTATTTTTTATCGTACGAAAGATTTTTCCAAAACTGAAGTTTTAATCTGCTGCACTAATTCAACCCCCCCTCTTTGTGTCACTCCGATCCTAATAATTGGTATCAGAGCCCGGTATTTCTTATTTTCGATTTACACCCGAGAGAAATGGTTATTCATGGCTTTTAAGAGGGTTTATCGGTTGTTCGTTCACCGTTGTTTAACGGATTGGACTACACTTATTGGAAAACTCGAATGAGAGTTTTCTTGATTTCTATGAATTTGGATTTATAGAATATTGTTGAAAACGATTTTCAACTTCCCTCTAAACTGATGATCGAATGGTCGGATTTGGAGAAGAAGTATTTTTCTTTAAACGCAAAGGCTATGAATGCCTTATTTTGCGCTTTGGACAAAAATGAGTTCAATCGGGTTTCTTTGTGCGAAACGACTTTCGACATATGGCACACTCTTGAAATCACACACGAAGGCACTTCTAGAGTTAAAGATTCGAAAATCAACTTTTTAATACGTGATTTCGAGCTTTTTTGAATGAAGTCGAGCGAAACCATTGTTGACATGTACACTCGTTTTACAGATGTTGTCAATGGTTTACAAGCTCTTGGCAAATGTTTCTCGAATTTTGAACTTGTTAGTAAAGTTTTACGATCACTTTCTAAAGCTTGGGAATCAAAAGTAACGGCAATACACGAAACAAAAGATTTAAATATTTTTCCACTTGAAGAACATATCGGCTCATTGATGACATATGAAAGGGTGCACAATGCACATGATGAACACTTGAACCACGTTCCAAAGAATATGAAGGATTTGGAACTCCGGACAAATGAATACCACTTGAGCGATGACTCAAGTGATGAGGACAATGATGAACTTGAACTTCGAACATTAAATCTTAATAAGTTCATTAAACAAAAATATAAAATAAACAATGAACTTGAATGGAGGAAGAGGCCAAAGAAAAGGAAGGCACCCAAGGATGAATCAAGAACTTCCAAAGGTGAAACGGTGAATTGGGCTTTGACGGGCTTCAACTACAAGGTAAGTAACTCAACTCTCTTGAATTATTTTGAAATTACTTAAAGTTTTTCATGAGTGCTTAATTTAGATAGTAGGAATAGGAAATAATCCATGCATGTGTATCTTGATGATTTTATGTTATGCATGAGTTTTTGAAGTAAATGTTGATTTGAAACTCTCATTTTAGATTAACATGTTTTTGGTCTAATCATTTTTATGACGAATTAAGACGACATTCTCATGACATATTAAGATGACATAGTGCATGTACATCTATATATGAATTTCTTGATATTCTTTTGATGATAGATGTGATATCATGATGTGTTTGGTCTTGACGGCTTCATGACGAAACTTATGTTTTGATTTTAAATGATGATACATGTTTTCACAAAAGATTTGAATACCCTCACATGAAATCAATTGTATGAAATGGAAATGAAATTTCTATCCTATTGAGATTAATGAATTTATTTTACCAATCTTGTGAATCTCATGAAAATAAACATGATGAATATTTTGAAAATAAATGAGTGTTTCATGCATTTGGTCTTAATGATTTCTCTTGAACGTACTTTTTGAAATCATACTTGATGATGAATATTAAGATATTAAAAGGATATTATCATGGAATCATGCTTGATGATTTGTTTTACGAAATTTATCTTTCCGTCTTAAATGTTGACACTTGTTTTATTAATGGTAACGACATGCTTATAAGAAGTAAATCACATTAATATAAATTTATAAAAATGAAATGCAATCCTCTATCTTATCGACTTTTCAAAAAATCTATGCTTATCATGTATGAATTTATTGAATGTGACTTTGAAGATGATTTCGGATTTCACAAATGCTTGATTCATACTTATGACATGAGACACATTTTAAATATGAATCATGTTATATCTCCCTTAATTCATTTTGTTCTCCTAGATTTATTTACCAAAGAGGAGAATCTTCCGAAAATGAAATGATACAAATGAATCACTTATCGATATGTGTTTTTGAAATATCTTTTTAATATAATATTGATAATTTGAGATGCCTATTGGAATTCATGACATGAGATAATTGAATCTTGCTTGATGATAGATGTTTAAAATCTTGCTTGATGAGTTGTTTTATAAGATTTTGCCTTTACGTCTTGAACTCTTATGCTTATCTTGATTTGGCATATAATGACTAAGGCATGCTTAGATGAAAAAGAATCACTCAAAAAATATATTTTCCATCTGATCGAGATTAATGATTTCATGATATTTTGTGAATCTTGAAATTGATTTTGATGACTTGATTATGAATTTCAAGTTAACGATTTGATTTGATTGAGTTTTATCTAAATCATAATCTTGATCTTGCAAAATTGGAATCACAAATAATATCTTTTGGCATTCATGAATTGATACTTACAATATGAAAGTATTGGTATTCATGACTTGAATTTGATTGAAACATTACATGCTTAAATTAATCATTCTCCTATGTTTCAAAAATTCTTTAAATGCCTTATGTGATGATTGAAAATTAATTTGCTTTATAATAAATCTATGTATATCATTTTGAAACTCTTGAAAGTAATGAAGAGATTTTGATGAATTTGACGATTTGAATTTGAATGAGTTTGTATTCGAATTATGATCTTGACTTCTTGGATTTACTACTTGAGATTTTTTTTAATCACAATCTCTTCTTTGTACACCTACAATTTTTGTTATTTATAAAAAGAGGAGATTTGATAAAATGAATCATTGTTGACTTAATGTTCGGTATCATGAATACTTTATTATCATACATGAAAATAGTGATAAATATTTTGAAAATAAATGTTTGTTTCATGTTAGATGATTTTACATTTTGTGCATGATGAGTTATAGTGATGATTGAAATGATATGAATGATGATTTGGAACCATGCATATAATGATGAGTTTATATGTTTTGAAATTATATATGATGATTTGGTATTATGCATGCAATAATGATGCACGCAATGATGAAATATTCATGACAAAATTATTATTTTGATATTCATGACTTGAATCTTCATTTCTTTTTGCCAATGACAACGGAAGAGAAAGAGTTGCCAATGAGCTATCTTGAATTGATGTATAGGGTCATCTCAAAGAAAAATTAGCTACCTTGCGCAAGTCAAGAAAATGCAAAAACTTACTTACTTTCTTGCACATCTAAAGAAAAGATACAAATGTAACACTTGCCAAATTGTTTGCTTGCCTCATGTAAAACATGGTCCCTTGCTAGTTTGGTATTTTGCTAAGGAAGCAAAAATGACACTTCTCAAAAGAGAAGAAAGAGCTTGCTTTCTTGAACATCTGTAATTTGCTAGCTAGCATGATGTACAATTTGCTATCTTGAACATTACAAAGAAATACTATCATGCACATTGCAAAGAAAAACAAATATGCCAACTTGCACATCTTTAAATTTGCTACCTTGTATGTAATAAAACTTGCATATCGTAAAAGTTGCTAGCTTGTAGAGAAGCAAAGAATTACTATCTCGAAAGAAGCAAAAAATACAAAACTTAGAAAACTTGCAATATAATTGCTTGTCATGCTTTGTATCGAAAATAGGTTGATATCCTTAAAAGCATCACATTAATTTTTTTTAGTATCACAATATATCGCATGTAACGTAAATTGAAATTTTTGACTATTATCATATCATGTTTAACAATTGATGTCTTTCATGACATGATTTCTTTGCATTTTTGTCTTGTATATATCATGTGATGATTGAAATATTGATTGATGCAAATTCATAATTTATGTAAAAGTCTAAATCATTGGTTCCTCTCCCTCTTTTCGGCAATGACATAGGGGGAGAAAGATTGCTAGCTCAAGGCAAATGCTGGCTAGCTTGTACTCTTCCCTTTTTTTCGACAAAAACAAAGGGGAGAAAGCTTTTGCTAGTTAGAACATGCAAAGAAAAGCAAAGTGTAATCTTGCATAAAAATTTGAAGTGTTGAATTGCCATGATTGAACTTAAGAATCTTGCTATGCTTTTGTGCTTATATGTTGTGATGAAAATCTAGCTTCATATTGCAAAAACTTGCATATCTTTTAAAATACCTAGAGCTACTTTTCCTTTTTGTTGATGACATAGGGGGAGAAGTATATTGATGACTTCATGCATTGAATTGAATATTTTATATATATTTGCATGATGGTTTAAATATTTTTCATAACATGTGATGAATGTTACTTGGATTTGGGATAATCCAAGTGTTCTATCAATGGTATATTGATAGGGGGAGTTTGGTTAAACTCCGGGGAGTTAAGGTTAACTCAATTAGTCATCAATTAGTTGTCATCATAAAAAAGGGGGAGATTGTGGAATCTCGAATTTTGATGATGAAACTAATTGATTGTGTTTAGATGTTTAACTGCATTTTGAGTGATGCAGGTCTACTCGATCAGGATTAGACAATTGACGCAGGAGGAATTGACGTTGCGCCGGAGGATATCACGTCAGGATATAGGACAGCAGAAGGCTTCGGATGTTGGGCATCGGCCCAAGGAGAGCAGAATTGCACCAAGGATATCAGAGGTCAACCACCGATTGAGCAACAAGCCGCAAGAGAGTACGATGCACTGAAGAATCGGACAAAGCACCAACCAATGACGTGCCGGGCAATAGAATATCAATTCGCATTGTAATAATTGTCTAGATCGGAGTAGAGTTTTAGTTTGTGTGTGCAAGAATAACTACGATAATGACAAAAACATAAAGCGAAACAAAGTGTCAGAGTCAAGCACGAAGGATTCTTTGGGAGTCAAGAAAAACTAGGAGCTTGTCGGGAGTCCGCAGAATGGTTTCCAAGAGTTTATCGGAAGACCGCCGGAAGTTCGCCGGAAGCTCGTCGGAAGAAGTCTTTACTTACAGACTTTGTAATAGCTTAGGAAATGTCTTTAAATTTATAGTTAGCATGTTAATTAGGGTTAGGATTAGGTGTTAATCCTATAACCCAAGTAGGGGCCAATTGGGCTCGAGTTCGGACTAGTTTGGGCCAAGTTTGGAGCCCAACTAGTCAGCTGAAATAGTGTACGTGGTGGCACCGCCTAGAACCCGAGAACTAAGCGGTGGCACCGTTGGACTGAGCGGTGGCACCGCCCAGCACCCGAGAGATTCGGCGGTGGCACCGCTAGCCTCGGAAACCCAAGATAATTCAAATTTTGGTGCCCAAATTAGAATCCTCTTGGAGCCTATAAATACCCCTCAATTCTTAGCAGAGAAAACAATCTTTTGCAAAGCAATAGTTTGAGATAAGAGCCTTAGAAAAGTCTTAGCAAGTCTTGTTTTTCAAATTGCTTGAGTGTTCACCTCCTCCCATCTTGTGGAAAAGAATTGTGAGAGTGTGAACCACTTGTACAGGTTGTAAGAGGGGTATTAGTCCTTCCCCTACAAAGAGATTTGCTAGTGGAAGTTGGGAGCCTCTTCGAAGAAGGCTTCGCAAGTGGATGTAGGTCATTTTGACCAAACCACTTTAAAACTGCTCTATTATCTGGTTTGCATCCTACTCTTGCCATTTACATACTGCAAACTTCTTTACTTAGTCACTACGCTTCCAAACGTTTCTAAGTTACCAAGCTTCCAAAATCAGTTTTCATCGATATTATTATTTTCGTACGAAAGATTTTTCTAAAACCGAAGTTTTAATCCGCTGCACTAATTCACCCCCCCTTTAGTGCCGCTCTGATCCTAACACCGGCAAACTCCAGGACTTGCGACGATCCACTTGGCGAGTTCCGACGAGCTTCTTTTGGCAAGCTCCTAGACTTCTCGAATTTGTTCCCGCAGAACCTCCGACGACCGTCTAGACTTTTGTCAAGCTCTCAAACTCCTAACGTGATCATAGTTTTTGACTCTAGAACTACTCCTGCTGCATGTCTTACTTTCATCATAGTTAATCCTGCATACTTAAAATAAAACTTCAATCAAGATAATTAATCCTAAGCAATTAACCAAGTTGTCTTGTATGTCATTGGTCCCTCGACGCTTCGTCCAATTCTTCGGTGCATCGTCCTCTCCTGCCGCCTATTGCCCAATCGGCCAGTTGACTCCGCAACTTCGATATCCTTGGCACAATACCCGTTCTTCTTGGCCCAATGCTCGAGTCCACTGCCCGAAGCCTTCTGTCGATACGTTGACCGATCCACCGGCCCGACGTCCAATCTTCTGACATGTTTCTCTAGCACAACATGATTTTTCCTGCTTTAATTGTCTCATCCTGATCAAAGCATCCTACGTTACTTAAAACACAGATTAAAACATAAACACATATCAAGTGGTTTCATCATCAAAATACGAGATTCAACAATCTCCCCCTTTTTGATGATGACAATCACTTGATGACGGAGTTAACCTTGACTCCCGGAGTTTAAACAAACTCCCCCTATCAATATGCCATATTGATAGAACCTTGAATTCAAACTGAATTCAAGTCATTGCAATATTCATCATGAATACTTGCAACATATCATCATGAACTTATGCATAAACTTATGCATAACATGTCATGTCATCAACATACTTCTCTCCCTTTGTCATCAACAAAAAGGAGAAGTACTACAATCAAGTGTTTGGAATATTAGTTCAACTTATTGTATGAAAAACATAATATCAAGTTTTATCATCATGAAGTTTTCAAGCCAGAAAATTTAGCAAGTATTACGTTATGCTTAGAACATTTAAGCTATCAAGTTTCAGATATGCAAGTTTTACAGCATACAAGATAGCACTTTTGGTAATGTTCAAGATAGCAAGTTCTACATCATGCAAGCTAGCAATATTATAACATTTTAGAACATGCAAGCTATCAGTTTTGAGATGTTCAAGAAAGCAACTCTTGCTTCTTGAGATAGGCAAGCTAGCACTTTTGCAATTTTTGTTTCTTAAGATAGACAGACTTGTGATATTCAAGATGACAAGCTCTTTCTTCTCTTTTGAGTAGTGTCATTTTTGTTTACTTTGCAAAGTGCAAGCTAGCAAAATGTCAAACTGGCAAGAGATAATGTTTTACATGAGGCAAGCAAACAATTTGGCAAATGTTACATTTGTATCTTCTCTTTTGAGAAGTGAAATTTTTACATTCATCTTGAATTGTGCAAGCTAGCTAGTTTACCTCTTTTCATGATGTCCACGCTATAAATTCTTGCTCCCCCTTTGTCATTGTCAAAAACAAGGGAAGACCCTTATATCAATTTTCATATTATGACAAAGGTAAGTATCAATCTTATTTGTGCATCATTATATATTCAAATTAAAACATACACAATTTCAAAAACCTTATTTTTCATTCACGATACCAAAAAATAAATCAATCATCATTAATGGGCATATCATGCATGATACTCAAACATTAAAATTTTTAAGCATTTATCAACATGTTGATCATGATACCAAACATTCATCATTTAAAGCATTCATGATACACATCATATGCAATAAATACATCATGTACATCATTACCATAAGTATTGCATACATCATTTTAACTTCATGAATATTTCATCATTGCATGCATCATATCAAAAGATTTTAAGCCATGCAAGCCATAAATAAAAAAAAATCATGTGATGAAGGATAAAATCATTTGAATACCGAAAGACATGATTCATATGATAAATATCTTCTTTCAATAAAATATCAAGAAAAATCATAGGAGTACAAAGAAGAGATCTTGTTTTAAAAAAAAATCAAGTAATAATTCCAAGAACTCACAAGGAAAAATCATGATTAATTTTGAAAATCTCCTCTCAAGAGAATATAAGTCAAATCATAGAAGATCGATTAATGAGAAATTTTGATTTATAATAAAATCTTATGTATTGAATGTCGAGAAATCAAAATGATGATTTATATAAAAAATATCACAAGATATATTCAAGAGAAAAATCATCATTTATTTTTAATTTGTCACATCAATATTTCTTAGATATGCATGATACCAAAACATGGTTTTAAATCTTCAACTTATAACATACATAAATTCAAATATTGAAAGGAGAAGGGAAGAATTCAAAGGTACAAAGATTTCAACCATCTCATAAGCAAATGTAAGACCAAGTCATGAATCCAAAATTCCATGAATAAAAATGATCATCAAAGGTAATCTCATCTTATTCCAAGAAATCAATATCATGATTTTGATAAAACTCATTTCAAATTTAAATCATAAAAATCACTTTTATGATTCATAAAATTCATAACATAGGTAGATTCATGATTTCATAATATATTTTCCCTCTTTTTTTTAAAGTATTTGATTTCATGTTAGTATGCTTTTTCATTTATGTTAAATAAAAACATGCATCAATGTTTAGGATCGAAAAATGAATTTCGTCATAAGACCATCAAGATCAATATATTCTAAAAAATTAATTGTTATGGTCAAGAAAATCCGAAAATGAAGTTTAATACTTTCATGCATTCGAACATGGTTTTGCCATATGTTTTTCAAATACACTCATGAAAATAACATATGCTTATTATCATGTATAACTTAATATCTCATGCATAAAATTGTCGATCGTTGTATCAAAAATATTTAATATTTTTATTACATCATTATGCATGACTTCAAATCAAATATGATTTCATTCAACAATGTTAATCAAACATGATACACATTATTACTTCTTAACCATGATTTCATATTTTCAATCAAAATCATTTTATTTGTTTATCATAAAATATGCAATGTTATCATTTTCAAAATTACTAGCATGATCATAATTTTTATATTCTTATTTTTAAATATGTAATTTTCAAGAAAATTAATTCTAAACTAAAAAGAAAATACATCATGAAAGCATCAAGTAATTTCAAAATAAATCAGGGGGATTTCGATAACCTTTTCATTGAAAGCGGTTAAGGCGTAGTTTGCCACCTCGCCTTTCTTGATTTTCTCCTCGTCTTCGGAGGAGCTCGATTCATCCCACTTTGTGTTCTTCTTCTTTGGCCTCTTCCTCTGTTCAAGTTCATCATTTATTTTAGATTTTTATTTAATAAACTTATTAAGATTTAGTGTTTGAAGTTCATGTTCATCATTGTCCTCATCACTTGAGTCGTCGCTCAAGTGGTATTTATTTATTCGGGGTTCCAAATCCTTCCTGTTCTTTGGAAGGTTGTTTTGTTTATCATGTTCATTATATGCATTGTGCACCATTTCATATGTCATCAACGAACCAATTAGTTCTTCAAGTGGTAAGTTGTTTAGGTTTTTAGCTTCTTGAATTGCAGTTACTTTTGAATCCCACTTCTTAGAAAGAGAACGTAAAATCTTGTTTACGAGTTCAAAATCCGAAAAACATTTGCCAAGAACTCTTAAACCATTGACGACATCCGTGAAATGGGTGTACATGTCAACAATGGTTTCGCAAGGCTTCATTCGAAAAAGTTCGTAAGAATGCACAGGAATGTTGATTTTGGACTCTTTCACTCAGTTAGTGCCTTCATGAGTGACCTCAGGAGTTCTTCAAATATCAAAAGCCTAATCACACATCGAAACGCGATTAAATTCATTTTTGTCAAGTGCACAAATCAAGGCATTCATAGCCTTTACATTTGAAGAAAAATACTTCTCCTCCAAATCCGACCATTCGTTCATCGGTTTAGAGGGAAGTTGAAAATCGTTTTCAACAATATTCCATAAATCCAAATTCATAGAAATCAAGAAAACTCTCATTCGAGTTTTCCAATAAGTGTAGTCCAATCCGTTAAACAACTATGGACGAACAACCGAAAAACCCACTTTAAAGCCATGAAGAGCCATTTCTCTCGGGTGTAAATCCGAAATGAGAAATATCGGGCTTTGATACCAATTGTTAGGATCAAGAGCACTAAGAGGGGGGGGGGTGAATTAGTGCAGCGAAAAACTTTCGACGTTTAAAACTGCGTTCGTAGGACAAGAGCAATTTCGGTAGAAAAGCCGATTCATAAATTACTTTAAGTTGAGATCAGGTAAGAAGCCGTTAAAAAAATCTATAAAGGCAATTAGCAGTTATGATGGAAATCAAAATGTAAGCGCAAACTGAAATACGATGTTTGTACGGTAAAAGCGATTTTAGTAGAAAAGCTGATTCATAAATCACTTGATTAGGCAAGAAGCAGTTAAAACGAATCTATGAAGGCAGTTTGTAGTTATGATGGAAATCAGAATGTAAACGCAAACTGAAATATGATGTTCGTACGAGAAAAGCGATTTACGTCTAAACACCAATTCGGAAAATACTGAGCTTGGAAACACAATCGTAAAAGTGCAGAAGGCAGTAAGCTAAGAAGGAGGTTTGCAGAAAGGATAATCAGCTCAAAGTAAATGCAAACCAGAGAAGACGGGAGTTTACAATGGTTCGGTCAATTGTGACCAACATCCACTCCTCCAATTCGTCTTCCGTCGAGGCCACCGGCATCCATTAAACATAATTTTAACACTTAAGCTAGAGGAGGGAAATTCTAGAGATTGCAGTAGTGTTTTCTCTCTTTTAATCTCTCTATGCTTGTATATTTTACCCAAGGATTGGAGGGGTATTTATAGGCTCTAAACAAGTTTGAATTTGGAGCTCAAAACTGTCATCTCCCGGAATTCTAGGGTCTGGCGGTTGCACCGCATGACAGAGCTCAAAGGTTGAGCCTCTAGGTGGTGCCACCGCTTATCAGGGGCGGTTGCACCGCCCAACTAGAGCTCGGAGATCAAGCTCAGGTGGTTGCACCACTGTTAGAGGCGGTTGCACCGCCCAGCCAGAACTCGGAGACTAAGCCCTGGGCGATGCCACCGCCGACCCAGGCGGTGCCACCTTTGGGCTAGAGATCTGGGTCCGAATGGGTTGATCCATTCGGCCCAATTTTGTAATTTCAAGGGCCCAATTGCCCCTGGATTAAGTTAATAGGATCACCTCCTATTTCTAACTTAATCATCGTGCTAACTACGACAATTCTTAAGACTTTTACTACAGCTTGCTCCGGTGCGTCAATCGTTTCTTTCGGCGAGCTTCCAGCGAACTTTCGGCGAACATCCGATGGACCTCCGGCGATGCTCCTGCGGACTTCCGGCAAACTCCTGGACTTGCGACGATCCACTTGGCAAGTTCCGATGAGCTTCTTTTGGCAAGCTCCTAGACTTCTTAGATTTGTTCCCGTAGAAACTCCGACGACCGTCCGGACTTCCGTCAAGCTCTCAAACTCCTAACGTGATCATAGTTTTTGACTCCGGCGCAACTCCTGCTGCATGTCTTACTTTCATAGTAGTTAATCCTGCACACTTAAAACAAAACTTCGAACGAGACAATTAATTGTAAGCAATTAACCAAGTTGTCCGGCATGTCATTGGTCCCTCGACACTTCGTCCGATTCTTCGGCGCATCGTCCTCTCCTGCGGCCTATTGCCCAATCGGTCAGTTGACTCCGCAACTCCGATATCCTTGGCACAATACCCGCTCTTCTTGGCCCAATGCTTGAGTCAATGGCTCGAAGCCTTTTGTCGATACATCGACCGATCCACCGGCCCGATGTCCAATCTTCTGACATGTTTCTCCGGCACAACATAATTTTTCCTGCTTTAATTGTCTTATCCTAATCGAAGCATCCTGCGTGACTTAAATCATAGATTAAAACATAAACACATATCAAGTGGTTTCATCATCAAAATACGAGATTCAACAAAATCTAATGCTTAAATAATAGAGATACCTCATAAAAATAAATCTATGATTGCGTTAAGAAGCGATAATGTGTATACCATTGATTATGATGATTTTCTTGATGAAACTTATTTTTCGATTTTAAACGATGATGCATGGCTTTGGCTTAGCAGATTAGATCATGCAAGTATGAAATTGATCTCACAAATTACAACTAAAGAACTTGTAAGAGGAATGCCTAGAATTAAATTTATCAAAAATAAAGTTTGTCATGCATGCTAATTAGGTAAATAAATAAATAGTAGTTTTAAAGATAAAAATCAAGTGAGTACCTCTAGACCATTACAATTAATTCATATAGATTATTTGGACCAATTGATATCATAAGTCTAGGAGGTAGTAAATATGCTTTTGTAATTATTGATGATTATAGGATATATATATATTTGAACATACTTCTTAGCACATAAAAGTGATTATTTTAATTATCTTATAAAATTTTGTTAACAAGTTCAAAATGAAAAAAAGTTTTATGATTTCTTCTATTTATAGTGATCATGGTGTTAATTTAAAAATCATGATTTTCAAGAATTTCATGATCAAATGGGTATGACTATAATTTCTCTACTCCAGGAAATCCATAATAAAATGGAGTTGTTGAGAGGAAAAATAAGAGTTTATAAGAGATAATAAGAGCCATACTTAATGAACATAGCCTACCCAAATATTTTTAGCCGAAGTCGATAACACAACATGCTATGTCATGAACAAGGTTCTCATCAGATAACTACTATCTAAAACTTCTTATAAATTATGGAATAATAAAAGATCCAACTTTTCATATTTTAAAGTTTTTAGTTGTAAATGTTTTATTTTAAATGAAAAGGATGCTTTAGAAAATTTTGATATAAAATCCGATGAAGATATCTTTCTTGGATATTCCTTTATTTCTGAAGCTTGTCGAGTTTTTAATAAAAGAACTTTAGTTATTGAGGAATCTATCTATGTAGTTTTTAATGAGTCTCCCGAATTTAAGAAAAATGATTTTGATAATGATTTTAAATTTGATATATTGAATTTGAATACAAATTCTTCTCTCTAAAGCAACTTGGATATATCTATTTCCAAAGAATCTTTACCCAAGGAATAGAAGTATGTATATACACATCCTAAGGAGCTAATCATTAAAGATACATCAAAAGATGTTCAAATTCATTCTTCAGTTAAAAAATTTTGCACAAATGCTGCTTTGTTGCCTCAAATTGAACTATGATCATGGAAAGGCAAAACAATTAAAGAATCAGGCATTGGGCTGGAGTTAAAGATTAGGCATCTGGTTAGAAGAATTGAATAATGCACTGCCCCACTCTTTCCTACATAAAAGATCAGGAAAAGTAAACAAAAAACTTTTGATCTAAGTGAGAAAATGTTGTTGTAATCCTTTGAGAGTTCCCCTCCTCTCTCTAAGTATAATTTTTGTTTAAGGGAGGGCTAAGAGAACTGTAAAGGTTATCCCCTAGACCTGTGAAAAAGATAATAGAGTTGTAAGAGAGTATTGATCTTCACCCATTGAAAGAAGATTAATAATGAAAATTGTGACCTCAACGGAGGAGGAATCAAGAGTGGTTATAGGTCATAATGACCAAACCACTACAAAATTGGTGTGCCTTCTCTCCTTTGCCTTTTTATTTATATTGCATACTTATTTGGCTGCTTACTCCACTTCATACTTTCTCTAAGTTTAAATGCATTTCTGATACGATTTTATTGAATGAAGGTTTCAAATCGCTAATATTTTTTACATCAACACTAATTCACCCCCCCTTTTAGTGTCGATTTTAGTCCTAACATACCTCTCAAATTGTCCACTTGAGGAACATAATCCTTATTCACTTTTGTGTATATGAGTCCCTCCTAGACCCAAATTGTCATGTCTTGCCTTCTTTGATTAGTTGCATTAGAGTTACTGCTTGGGGATTAGTGTACAGTCTATCCTTGATCCTGGAAAGGAAGTTGGAGTGTAGCTAACTTACATGGCCTCCGCTTTTTAATTGTATGGCATTCACCCACTCTACTTTTTGGCTCACTGTGTCGACCATGACATTTACTCTTGTAGGCTTGTTGGCTAGGAAGTCTTGCCATCATGCTTCCTTTGGGAAGAGTTTCTTTCGAGTTTGAAAGTAACTCAAAGCAATGTTGTTCGTCCTTGGCACAAATTATAATCTGAGAAGGTAGTGTCACCAAACTCATAGATATTATGTTGGGAAATTTGAGGGGCGACATCACATGCGTAGCAGAAGAACAAGAAAAATAAAATCCCTTACTCCCAAAGAGATGTTCGTCATTGTGCAAAGATTGGTGTGTAAAATCCATAAAACTTAAAACTGCGTATAGAGTAGATTGTGTTACCTAGGGAGATCGTATATCCCTATTTCCTTGCAGATCTTTAGGAGAGGGTGAAGGAGGTCAAGCATCCTCCTCTCTTGTGGTGATCCACACAGCAGGGCTACGACGAAGCTCCTCAAAACTCCAGGCCTGCTCTAAGGTGGAGAGGGGGAGGAGAATAGGAGAGGCAAGCAAAGGCTCTAGCATATGAGGCTCTGAATCCATCCTAATTATAGAGGCCCCTTGTCAAAACCTAATGGATCATCCCCTAGTGGGTATTCGATCTATATCCAATTACCCAAGCCTTTTAGATTGGTAGATCTCTATCCAATAATCTCTCATGGGCTCTTATTGGATCTCGTCAATAGGGATCCAATAATTCAAGGGCTTATTGGATATCTAATAAGATAGGGGCTCAAGCGGATATCTCATATCCGAACCTCTACTCATCCCAATGTCTACCATATGTGTGTGACCCTCTAGACCCAATATCGAGCTAGCCATGAGTCATACCTGTGAGAACTACTTCTAACTTAGTGAATTATTATCACTGTAATAATTCACTCGACTCATCGACAACAGACATACTAGGCCACTATGCCGTAGTCTCCAAGCGATACAAGGGAATCCAATCTATTGGACCTGTTTGTCCTCAGTTACCGTATACGTATAGTCCCTTATCTATCTAATATCCAAGAGATCGTATATCGAGCATAGTGCTGTCAGACCCATACGGTTTCTACTCGAGTCTCACTCTAATCGGATTCTCCCGGAGAACTCTTTCTCTCTTAACCCGAATGACCCTAGCTAGGGATTTGCCTAAGCAAGAACACATGGGATATTTCTCTCATGACACCAAGAGTGGATGATCCTCTATTGACACTCAATAGCCCTCGTAAGGTCAACTACCACTACCAATGACCAACTGTACTAGATCTGGGACATCCAAACCTATAAGTCTGGTATCAAAGAGTGGAGCACTAATACAGGACATCCTTGGTGTCTCATGTCTAAGGATCAAATGCACCACTATGACTATGGAATCATTGTCTAACAATAAGGCATCGTCAACCATCTAGTATTCCAAAAGCGGATCAATCAGTGAACTCATTCTCCAATGAGCACATATACTGTATCCCTAGTGTCCCCACATGAGTAGCTATGAGACCAGCTGCATCTATCATATAGACGGGTATACAGCATACTAGTTTGTTCGGTTATCACAATGTCCCTCGCGAGTAACCTATGATTGGGATTATTCAGGATCTGTGTTTAAAGGTGCATTGGTCTCATTATTGTGATCTCATCATAATCCGATTCCCATTACATAGATCCAAGGACATCACAATATATATATGCATATATGCAATAATCAATATAAAGTGATCCATGCCAAAATATAATAAGCAAAATGATTCTGTGTCAAGTCACACGTGCCATCACCCACATGATTGGCCTGCTAGGCACCTATGACTAGCAATCTCCCACTTGACCTAAAGCCAATCACCTATGTGTCTGATCCCCATCAGACCCCTGTGAAGCTCAAAACAAATCTGAGACAACGACTTTGTTAGTGGATCTGCAATGTTATCTTCGGATGGAACTCTTTCCACTACTACATCTCCTCGGGTCACGATATCTCTGATAAGGTAGAACCTTCTCAGAACATGCTTAGATTTCTGATGAGACCTAGGTTCCTTTGCTTGAACAATCGCCCCGTTGTTGTCACAATATAGGGAGATCGGCTCTTCGATACCCGGCACGACTCCCAAATCTGTGATGAACTTTTTCACCCAAACTCCCTCCTTTGCTGCATCTGATGCAGCAATGTACTCCACCTCTGTGGTCGAGTCAGTAGTGGTATCTTGCTTGGAACTCTTCCAGCACACAGCTCCTCCATTCAAGGTGTACACATACCCTGAATTCGACTTGCTATCATCGACATCAGACTGAAAACTTGAGTCAGTGTAGCCTTCAACCTTAAGGCTATTATCTCCATATACTAGTAAAATATCCTTAGTCCTTCTCAAGTACTTAAGGATACACTTTACTGCTTTCCAGTGCTCCAAGCATGGATCCGCCTAATACCTGCTCGTGACACTCAGAGCATGCGCTATATCAGGCCTAGTACATAGCATGGCATACATAATAGACCCTATTGCTGAGGCATAAGGTATCATATCCATGTTCGCCCTTTCTTCTGGAGTCTTTGGGGACATACTCGTAGAAAGCGATATCCCATGTCTCATCGGTATGAGACCTCTCTTGGAATTATCCATGCCAAACCTTTTGATAATGGTTTTTATGTACCTGGACTGGGACAAGCCAAGCATCCTTTTGGATCTATCTCTATAGATTCTAATCCCCAAAATATAGAATGCTTTCCCTAAGTCCTTCATGGAGAAGTGTCTAGATAACTAAGCCTTTACTGTGGATAGCATTCCTACGTCATTCCCAATGATCAGGATGTCATCCACATACAACACCAAAAAGGTGATAGCGCTCCCACTTACCTTTCTATATACACAAGGCTCATCTTCGTTCTTAACGAAGTCATAAGATCTGATTGCCTTATCAAATCTTATGTTCCAACTTCGGGAAGCTTGCTTTAATCCATAAAAGGATCTAAGCAACCTACACACCTTATCTGGATAGTTCTTGGACACGTATCCCTCAGGTTGCATCATATACACCTCCTCCTCGAGGTTCCTATTGAGGAATGTGGTTTTCACATCCATCTGCCAAATCTTATAATCATAGTGTGCTGCAATAGCCAATAGAATTCTAATGGATTTTAGCATTGCTACGGGTGAGAAGGTTTCGTCATAGTCAACACCTTGCTTTTGACGATACTCCTTAGCCACTAACCTTGCTTTATAGGTCTCTACCTTTCCATCTACTCTGATCTTTCTCTTAAAAATCCACTTGCAATCGATGGGTACAATACCTTCGGGCGCATCAACTAGGTTCCAAACCTTATTGGACTACATAGAATCCATCTCAGAATTCATGGCTTCTTGCCACTTCCCAGAGTCTATACTCATAATAGCCTCCTCGTAGGTCTGAGGATCAATATCCTCTGCATCCTCTCCTCTAATATGTCCCACATATCTCTCGGGAGGATGGGATACTCTCTTAGACCTACGTAAAGTTGAAACTTGTGTATTAAGTACCTGAACAGACTCGGGCTGTATAGTGATGCTTAAGCTTGGTTCTTCAACCTCGCTCAATTCTATCATTCTCTCACTATCTCCACCAAGAATGTGTTCCTTCTCAAGGAACACTGCTCTCTTAGCTACAAAGACCTTTTGGTCCTCGAGATGATAGAAATAATACCCACAAGTTTCCTTGGGGTATCCCACAAATTTGCATCGCTTTGTCATTGATTCTAACTTATTGGGGTTGTGTCTTTTAACATGTGCAGGGCAGCCCCAAATCTTAACAACCTTAAGATCAGGCTTCTTCCCTTTCCATATCTCATATGGTGTAGACACTACCGACTTAGTTGGAACTCTGTTCAGAAGGTAAGCTGCGGTTTCTATGGCATATCCCCAGAATGAGATGGGTAGGTCAGCGAAACTCATCATGGACCCTACCATATCTAATAATGTACGATTTCTCCTTTCAGAGACACCATTGAGCTAAGGTGTACAAGGAGGTGTCCATTGAGATAATATCTCATGGTCCTTGAGGAACTGAGTGAACTCTGTACTTAAGTACTCACCTCCTCGATCTGATCGAAGAGTTTTGATACTCTTTCCAGTCTGGTTTTCCACCTCATTCTTATACTCTCTAAATTTCTCAAAGGCCTCGGACTTGTACTTCATTAAGTACACATATCCATACTTGAGAAATCATCAGTAAATGTAATGAAGTAGGAGTAACCTCCAATGGCATGAGTTGACATGGGTCCACATACATTACTATGTATGAGTTCCAACAACTCAGTGGCTCTCTCTCCAGTTCCACTAAATGGAGAGTTGGTCAGTTTTCCACGAATGCAAGGCTCACAAGTTGCATATGACACATAGTCGAATGGATCTAGATATCCATCATTTAGCAACTTTTGAATCCTTCTTTCATGGATGTGACCTAGCCTACAATGCCGCAGGTATGCATTGTTCAACTCATCTCGTTTCCTTTTGGACACATTTACATTCATGATATGTGGAGTGGTGTCTAATATAAATAAACCATTATGCAATGTTCCTTTCATGATGATCTTATCATCTAATAATATCGAACAACCATTGTTCTCAAAAATAAATTTATATCCACTAACTGTTAAACATGAAATGGAGATAATGTTTTTGATAATAGAAGGAACAAAATAATATGCATCTAATGCAATAAAAGCTCCACTAGGCAGATGTAGGGTGACCTCGCCAATAGCTACTACAGCAACTTTTGCTCCATTAGCCATCTTGAGGTCCATCTCGCCTCTCTCTAGTCTCCTAGGCCTTGCCAGAACTTGCAACAAATTGCATATATGATAAGCAATACCAGTATCCAATACCCATATGTTATCATATGAGTCTAACAAATGGAGACTGATCATGAATGTACTTGAAGCTTCATCAAGCTTTTGATTTGCCCTGTCTGCAAGGTACTCTTTGTAGTTTCTCTTCTAGTGCCCATCTTTATCACAATGGAAGCACTGGCCTTTGTCCTTTTCTGGGTCTTTCTTTGCAACCTTTGCTTTACCTGGTTTGACCTTGCCCTTTCCCTTCTTAAGGGACCTTTTTACTTTCCTTTTCCTTTTGGTCTCACTAGTGTAGAGAACTGGCTTCTCTTTCTTGATAGTACTCTTTGCCTCCCTTAATATATTGAGAAGCTCTAGGAGAGTTACTTAAAGCTTGTTTATATTAAAATTCATTATGAACTGTGAAAAGGAATCTGGTAGGGACTGAAGCACAATGTCCACACATAAGTTATCCTCTAGGACCATTCCTAGACCTGTGAGTTTCTCTATCCACTCAATCATCTTTAGGACATGGTTCTGAACCGATGTCCCCTTAGTCATCCTAGCGCGGAAGAGGCTCTTAGATATCTCATATCGCTGAGTCCTTCCCTGTTCCTCAAACAATTTACGGACATGTAGGAGAATGGATCTGGCATCCATCTTTTCATGTTGTCTCTATAACTCAGGAGTCATAAAGCCCAACATATAGCACTGAGCAAGAGTGGAATCATCAATGTACTTCACGTAGCGAGCGATCACATCCTTGTTTGCCCCTTCTTCGAGCGCAGGCATCACTGTATCAAGGATGTACACGATTTTTTCCGCTGTGAGAGCAATTCTCAAGTTACGGAGCCAATCCGTATAATTTGGACTAGTGAGGCGGTGGACATCAAGTATGCTACGTAAGGGATTTGAAAGCGATATTTTCTGAAAATAAAGATGCAGCAGAAATGAATAACATGCAGATTTTGCAAGAAATAAACTATCAAGATATGGACTTCTTTCTTAATATGCTCCTACTATTTTACTAACGAGTCACGCGACACCCTCAGCACGTGAAACGAAAGTCTCCAGCAGACTTCTAGTGGGGATCATGATCCAATCAGCTTCTTAGTGTAACCTCGAGGGACTCGACCAATCACACTAAGCCTAAAAGGTAGGCAACTCTTGTCGATCACAACTCCTTATGATTTTTGTCCTGTTCGGCCTCCGAATCACCATGGCCTCGAGGGACTCGACCAACCATGATGCTAGGTTAAGTCAACATCTTCGTTACAAGATGAGTCTGAATTGATGATATACCCTCGAGGGACTCGACCAAGTATACCATGCCCTCAGGTCACCGGTGACATCTCTATGTCATAAGCAAGATAGCGAATCGGGATATAAGTGAGTCTCGAGGGACTCAACCAACTCAACCTACACCGGGAATCGGTTCCTACTTATAACGATGGAAGGCCACGTGGGTCAATCTAATTGCCTCACGTTTACCGACTTAATATTATCGAGAGATGTTTCTATGATTTGGTCTCCTAATATGACATGTCACACATATATATATTTATTATATATCTACATTGCATGCAAATATATATACATATCTAGTATGTGTATAAGCAATTACACCAGATGATCATGGACCACAACCTAATATGATTCGGCCCGAGCCAGTAGGCCTAATCACTCACATCAAGATCTATGTGTGCAACGGTGCATCTCCATGCCCTGTGATCGTCCATTTCGTCCTTGTCGGTTCCGTCGACATCTTGATGCATCTTCATGCATCATGATCGTCCGTCTCGTGGGTCCCGCTATCGCATCCACGCTCCTGCTGTTCCTCCTCATGTGAATACAACTTCATCATGGGCACGCAGGCCCGACAATAAACGAGAAATATAATGGAGGTTCGCAGACCTTAATAATAATCACAGGTACACACATCACACGGTCCTTGATCATCCGTCCACACATCATACAACACATGTATAAATAATCATCATCATGTAGGACTACTAGATAATAATAATCAACTAAACATTTTAATTAATTAATATTTTCTGAAATCAGGGATATTATAAGGAATTTCTGAATTCATAGGGTATTTTCATAATTTGGACAAAAGACAGAAACTGGAATTTCTCAAATTTCGAGGGGCAAAACTGTCTTTTGCTCAGAAAACCCTAATGCCCTTTCCCCTTTTCGCTGCTGCCGCCGCCGCCACCCTGCCGGCAACGACCTGTGCAGCGCGGCGAGGGCACTGCCCTCGCCTACAGGCAGCACGCCCGCTGGCAGCGCTGCCGTCGCCTCCGCCGGCGGTGCTGTCCTGCCGGACGACCACCCCTGTGGGGGGATTCGCCAGCGGGAGCAGTGGCGGCGGGCGCCGCTGCTCTGCGGCGGCAGGCGCCTGTGCCCGTGGGCTGCCTGCCCCACCGACAGCAAGCCTGCTGCAAGCAGGCCCCTAGCCGGCTGCAGCAAACGCAGCCCCTGTGCTGCCCGCCTTCGGCTGCGCTGCACGCTCGTAGATCGAGGGCAGCAACTATTGCTGCCCTTCCTTATTTTTCCGTCAACAATTTTGACGTCAAAATTCTTCCTAAACACAACACACAGTTCAAAACCAATCATTCGCACGAACAACCTGGCTCTGATACCACTGTTGGGAAATCCTTGGGGGCGACATCATATGCGCAGCGGAAGAACAAGTAAAACAAAATCCCCGATTCCCGAAGAGATGTTCGTCGTCGTGCGAAGATTGGTATGAAAAAATCCACTAAACATGAAACTGCGTATAGAGTAGATTGTGTTACCTAGGGAGATCGTATATCCCTGTTTCCTTATAGATCCTTAGGAGAGGGTGAAAGAGGTCAAGCGTCCTCCTCTCTAGCGGTGATCCACACAGCAGGGTTGCGACGACGACCCTCAAAACTCCAGACCTACTCTGAGGTGGAGATGGTGAGGAGAATAGGAAAAGACAAACAAATGCTCTCTCGCCCATGGGGCTCTGAATCCCTCCTATTTATAGTGGTCCCCTGTCAAACCCTAATGGGTCCTTGTTAGGACCCTTTTTCTGAGCTTTTGAATAATGTTTATTGAGTATGTTTGGTCTAGTTGTTTATTGAGTCAGTTTGGTTCAGTTAGAGTCAAGTAGAGGTTTATTTAATATTTATTTATTATTAGAGTTCAAGTCCTGATGGACTCTGGGTGGAACTCTATAAATAGGGATGTAATTGCTTCTTTTCAATAGTCTATGAAAAAATACTATTTTGTCTTTTGACAAACCCTTGAGGTCGATCCCTCGAAGCGATCAAGGAGGGTCGATCCTCGAAGGCGATCAAGGAGGCCGATCCCCTCAAGTGATCATCCCCATCTTCTTCTTTTTTTTACGATAAGACTTTAGGGTCTTATCAATTGGTATCAGGCGATGATAAGACTTTAGGGTCTTATCAATTGGTATCAGAGCCATGATAAGACTTTAGGGTCTTATCAATTGGTATCGAGCGTGGGCGGCGATGACATGGCCGCGAAGCGAGCGAGGGATGATGTGGTCGCAAATGCTTTCTCTCTTCCTTTTGCTTCTATTTTTTTTTTTTTTTTTTGTTACGTTGCAGCGGAACGTGCCAAGGATCGCTGCTCTCGATACCAATTGATAAGACCCTAAAGTCTTATCATCGCCTCGATACCAATTAATAAGACCCTAAAGTCTTATCATCGCCTCGATACCAATTGATAAGACCCTAAAGTCTTATCAAAAAAAGAAGAAGAGATGGGGATGATTATTTTCGAGGGGATCGGCCTCCTTGATCGCTTCAGGGGGGATCCCCTCCTTGATCGCTTTTAGAGGGATCGCCTCCAAGGGTTTGTCAAAAGACAAAATAGTATTTTTTCATAGACTATTGAAAAGAAAAGTTACATCCCTATTTATATAGAGTTCCACCCCAGTCCATCGTGACTTGAACTCTAATAATAAATAAATATTAAATAAACCTCTAGTTGATCAGAATCTGAACCAAACTAACTCAATAAACAACTAGACCAAACATACTCAATAAACATTATTCAAAAGCTCAGAAAAAGGGTCCTAACAGCTTCCTCCCTCTTCAAATCAGCTTTGTCCTCAAGATCGAAAGCAAAGATCAATCTCGGGGGAGTTTATCTTTTCAAAGACTTCGGCCATAGACTATCTGCAACGCATCACAACCCGTTGATCAAGTAAATATGGTCTCCACTTTTTGATAGTGTAAGCAACAGGTCGATCTTTCAGTTTAGTAATCGTTTGCATGAAACTTCTCGCCCTCAGATAATCAATTTAATCTTTGAACCTTTGCTATCACAAGTGAAAATCCGTCCATCAATGATCTTTACTTCGAATCTGTCATAGTCTTCAATGTGGTGGGTCAATCGGTCAATAGTCTCACTGTCCATAAAATTGTTAGTGCTACTAGTATCAATCAAAAGTATAATAGGCCGATGCTCTAGAGTTCCAGCAACTTCTATAGTTTGCGGGTTAGAGTAGTCGGTTAATGTATGCATTGTATGTACGGTAGGTTCAACGTCTTCATTAGAATTTATACCTTCATGATCGGAGTCCAACTCTTCTGCTTTCGGTTCCTCTCCAATTGGCTCAATCATCATATGTTGCCCTTGTTTACATTGGTGCTCCATACTCCACTTTTCATCATAGTACAAACCCCTTGCTGATCTTTTGCGTCCCAGCCGATCGACCAACGCCACCGCCCACCAAATGATAAGACCCTAAAGTCTTATCATCGAAGAAAGAGGAGAAATGGGGATGATAATGATCGCTTCGAGGGGATCGGCCTCCTTGATCGCTTCGAGGGGATCGACCCTCCTTGATCACTTCGAAGCGATCAAAGAGGCCGATCCCCTCGAAGCGATCATTATCATCCCCATTTCTCCTCTTTCTTCGATGATAAGACTTTAGGGTCTTATCATTTGGTATCAGAGCAGCGATCCTTGGCATTCTCGCTGCCACGAAGCTATCAAAAAAAAAAAAGAAAGAAAGAAAGAGAGAAGAAGCAGCAGTAACCGCAGCCACGCACCCCTGCTTCCGGCCAGCCCACCCGCCGCTCGTCGCTGCTCTCCGGCCAGCAACCGACTCTGCCCCACTTCAGGCCAGAGTCCACCGTCGCCTCCCACCCGAGCTACCACCGCTGCCAGGAGACGACGCAGCCTTGCTCCTCTTTCTACCGCCGCTGCAGGGCAACTCCACCGCCGCCGCTGCTTCCGCCGATCGATCACCGCCGCCCGCCTCCCAGCCGCAACCCTAGACATGCCCCCCTTGGGTCGCGAGCCGCCGGTTGCCGCGAGCCCCTCATTGTAACGGTTGCAGAAACAGAGTTCCTCTGTTGCCGCAGCCCTCGCCGATCGCGAGTCGCGCCGCCTCCAGCACTCCTCTTCCCCTCTAGCGCCGCCGCCCAGCCGACCCATCACCGTTGCGGGCCACCGTGCGACGACCGCCACACGCCTCCCAGCAGCCGATCCTCCTTGCTCTGCATCCGTAGTGCCAGAAACAGGGCAACTCACCGGTTGCCCTTGTTCCCAACCGTGACACCGCCGACTCCTCCTTCTCCACCGCTACCGCTGCTTCTCGGCCGCACGATCACCGCCACACCGTCGTTGCCAGCATCGCCAGCGGCTCTGGCTGTGGTGCGATAGAAACAGAGCACCCTGTTTCCCATCTCCAGCATCGCAGCTTCCCGGCCAGCGACGACGCTCGCTGCCTTTTTCTCCATCGCCAACGCTGCACTCCGGCCAACGATCACCGCTGCTGCCAGCCACCGCAGCCTTCTCCTCAACCGCTGGTGATCCTGCCGGCCAACTCATTCTGGGGTGCGACGAAAACAGAGTACGCAGCAACAAAAAAACAGTGGCACTCTCTGCTACCGTAGCCGCCGATTGTTACCACTGTCGCCGCTCCCGCCAACGACCAACCCTCATTCTGCAGCAGCCACCTCCAACAGCTTAACGCAGCAACCACAGCAAGCTGCGCTTGCCTTGCCTCAACCCCAGCAGCCACGCGAACACCGATTCCTCTTCTCAACCTCGACCGAGATCACGCGCAGATCCCCCTTAGCATATTCTGCCACAAGCATTGTTGCCTCTCACCAGCGCCTCCTTCCAAGTGTGACAGAAACAGAGCAACGTTGCCTTCCATCCGCGCCCGCCGCGAGCCATCGCGAGCGGTGAGCCCTTGGCAGTGCTACCCCAATCGCGACCACCATCGTTTGCTCCAAGCCCTCAGCAACAACGATCCCTCACGAGCGACCAAGAACAAGCATCGCCTCCCTCCCACGCGGGCGACCGCAGCTACATCCCCGCGATCCTCGCGAGCAACCCTTCTTTCCCATAGTGTTGCCACCAACTACGTCACAACAGCAGCAACCGAATAGGGCAGTGATTGATGCCCTTGACCGACGCCAAAAACAAGTGTTGAGATTACAAATTTGCAGTCTTACGAAATGGCCACTGATGACTCAGTGAAAGCACAAATGGAAGCATTGGAAATTAGAATTGAGAACCGGTTACAAGAAGTACTTAATGATTTCAAAAAGGACTTACTGGGGAGCCTTAGTAACTTTCAACAAGGTAGCTCAAGTTCTATATTGCATAGATCTGGAAATACTAGAAATGGGCTCCAAGATTATGACACAATCTACTCGTACATGAAGGTGGATGAATAACTCGCCAAAATTTGTCAGACTTCTACAGGGCCAGAAGTTTCATGCAACGATTACTAAACTGAAAGATCGACCTGTTGCTTACACTATCAAAAAGTGGAGACCATATTTACTTGATCAACGGGTTGTGATGCGTTGCAGATAGTCTATGGCCGAAGTGCTGAAAGATAAGCTCCCCGAGATTTGAAGAGGGAGGAACTGTTAGGACCCTTTTTCTGAGCTTTTGAATAATGTTTATTGAGTATGTTTGGTCTAGTTGTTTATTGAGTCAGTTTGGTTCAGTTAGAGTCAAGTAGAGGTTTATTTAATATTTATTTATTATTAGAGTTCAAGTCCTGATGGACTCTGGGTGGAACTCTATAAATAGGGATGTAACTGCTTCTTTTCAATAGTCTATGAAAAAATACTATTTTGTCTTTTGACAAACCCTTGGAGGCCGATCCCCTCGAAGCGATCAAGGAGGGCCGATCCCCTCGAAGCGATCAAGGAGGCCGATCCCCTCGAAGTGATCATCCCCATCTCTTCTTCTTTTACGATAAGACTTTAGGGTCTTATCAATTGGTATCAGAGCGATGATAAGACTTTAGGGTCCTATCAATTGGTATCAGAGCGATGATAAGACTTTAGGGTCTTATCAGTCCTCCCCTAGTGGGTATTGGATCTGCATCCAATAAGACAAGGCCTCCGTCGGATATCTCATATCCGAACCTCTATTCATCGCAATGCCTACCATATGTGTGTGACCGTCTAGGCCCAATATCGAGCTGGCCGTGAGTCATACCTGTCAGAACTCCTTCTAACTCAGTGAATTATTATCTTTGTAATAATTCACTCGACTCATTGACTACGGACGTACTAGGCCACTACGCCGTAGTCCCCAGACGATACAAGGGAATCCAATCCATTGGACCTGTCTGCCCTCGTTATCGCGGTACCTATAGTCCCTCATCCATCTAATATACCAGAGACCCGATATCGAAAGCATGGTGTTGTCGGGGACCCACACGGTTTTTTCGAAGTCTCGCTTCTAATCGGATTCTCAGGGGAGAACTCTTTCTCTCAACCCGAATGACCCGGCTAGGGATTTGTCCGAGCAAGAACACATGGGATATTCCTCTCATGACGAGAGTGGATGATCCTCTATCGACACTCAATAGCCCTCGTAAGGTCCACTACCACTCCCAATGACCGGTTGTACTAGATCCGGGACAGCCCAAACCTATAAGTCTGGTATCAAAGAGTGGAGCACTCATACAGGGCATCCTTGGTGTCTCAAGTCTAAGGACCAGATACACCACTAGGACTACGGAATCGCTGTCTGACAATAAGGCATCATCAACCATCCAGCATTCTGTAAGCGGATCAATCAGTGAACACATTGTCCAATGAGCACTTGTACTGTATCCCTAGTGTCTCTACACAAGCAGCTATGAGACCAACTGCATCCATCATATGGACGGGTATACAGCACACCAGTCATTCCGGTTATCACGATATCCCTCTCGAGTAACCTATGACCGGGATTATTTAGGATATGTGTTTAAAGGTGAATCGATCTCACTATCGTGATCTCATCACGATCCGATTCCCTTTGCACAAATCCAATGACATCACAATATATGTATGCATTTATGCAATAGTTATAAAGTGATATATGCCAAAATACAATAAGCAAAAAGATTCTATATTAAGTCACACGTGCCATCACTCACGTGATTGGCTTGCTGGGCACCTATGACTAGCAGCCGCTGCTCCCATGGGCAAAACCCTCGTAGAGGCGGCCGCTCGGCGAGGCAACATGGCTTGCAGGCGTTGCCTCATGGGCAGAAATGCCCGCGGGGGCAGTGCTACCCACGGGGGCGCCCACCTACAGGGTGGTGCCCCGGCCCCATGGCACATGCCGCCGCCGGTAGGGTGGCGACGGCAGCAGTAGGGGAGAGGGAGAGGGGCTTAGGGTTTTGGGCAAAAAGATAGTTTTGCGCCTTAGAATTTGAAATTTTTCAATTTCTGTCTTTTGTCCAAATTATGAAAATAACCCTAGGAATTCAGAAATTTCCTACTTGTCCCTGATTTAAAAAAATATTAATTAATTAAAAAGTTTAGTTGATTATTATTTTTATTATTATCTAATAGTCCTACATGATAATAATTTATACATGTGATATTTGACGTTTGGACGGACGATCGTAGGGCATGGAGATGCACCATTGCGCACAGAGATCTTGATTTGAGTGATTAGGCTTATTAGCTCAGGCCTGATCACATTAGGTTGTGGTCCATGATCATCTGGTGTGATTGCTTATATACATACTAGATATGTATATATATTTGCATGCGATATAGATATATATTAAATATCTATATGTGTGACATATCATATTAGGAGACCAAATCATAGAAACATCTCTCTCGATAATATTAAGTCGGTAATGTTGAATCTCGGATTTTGATGATGAAGTCAATTATTATTTGGTTATCTAATCCGTATGTTGAGATAAGTGTATAGGATTAACTACAATGGTAGTAAGATATGCAACAGGTGTTATCCAGAGTCAAGACCAAGATCACGTTAGGGGTTCGAGAGTTCATTGGACGTCCAGACAGTCGTTGGAGGTTATGTGGGAACAATCCGAGAAGTCTAGGAGCTTGCCAAAGAAGCTCGTTAGAACTCACAAAGAGGATCATCGCAAGTCCAGGAGTTTGTCGGGAGTCCGTCGAAGCATCGCCAATGTTTCATCGGATATTCATTGGAAGTGTGCCGGAAGCTCGCCAGAAGAAGCGATTGACGCACCAGAACACGTTCTATAGTATTGATGTCTTCATTGTTGTAGTTAGTATGTAGATTAAGTTAGGATTGGGAGGTGGTCACATTAACTTAATTTGGGGGCCAACTAGGCCCTTGGTAGACCCAAATTGGGCCAAATGGATCTGCCCATTCGAACCCAGAATTCTTGGTCGTCGGTGGCAGCACCCAGGAGACTCGATCTCACAGGAGTTTTGGGCGATAGTACCACCCCTGTCAGGTGGTGGTACCACCAGTAATTATTACTGCCAGCGGTGGTACCGCCCCTGTCAGGCGGTGGTACCACCTGAGCTTAGTCTCCGAGTGATGTCAGGCAGTAGTACCGCCCAAACTAAGCAGTAGTACCGCTTAGTGATAGATGACAAGCGGTAGTACTGCCTAGTTATGGCGATGGTACCACCAAGACCCCAGAAATCCATGAATGCATACTTTTGAGCTCCGAATTCAAACTGATTGGGGCCTATACAAACCCCACCCTTTCCTGTATTAAAGGGCATTGAAAGCTTGCTTTTATTCTGAGTATTTGAGAGCTTAAAAGTAATGTAAAAGGCTAGAGCTCCTCTCCCTCTTTTTTTTCTAAGTCTTGATCATTCAAGAGAGGAGTGAAAACTTGTAAGGGTTGTCTCCTAAGCCCATCAAAAGGAGAAAAGCTGTAAAAGGGAGGTTAGGAAGGCCTCTAGTGGACATCGGTGACCTCGTCAGAGGAAGAAGCCAAAAGTGGATGTAGGTCAAGATTGACCGAACCACTCTAAATCTTGATTTACATTTACATTATGCTCTTTATCTTAACAGCAAACTGCCTCCATTGGTTAACATCAACTATACTTTTGTTTACTCTCAAGTTAAAGATCTTTCCGAAATGGTTTTTGTACGAAGTCTTTTTGAACCGACGAAAGTTTTCCGCTACACTAATTCACCCCCCCTACTCTTCGTGCTATTGATCATAACAATTGGTATCAGAGCAGGTTCACTCTCAATTGGATTAAAACCCAAGAAAGATAGCATATGCTGGAAACCAAGAGGGTTACTCTATTACACGTCCGCTCATGTTCAATGGGACGTACTATACCTATTCGAAGACCTGAATGAGGATCTTCCTTATTTCCATGGCTTTTGAACTTTAGAATATTGTTGAAAATAGATTTTCAAAGTCTTCTCTTCCAATGATCAATTGGAATGAATTGGAGAAGAAGACTATCGCTCTAAATGCAAAGGCTATGAATGCCTTATTTTGTTCACTTGATAAAAACGAGTTCAATCGTATTTCGATTTATGAAACTACATTTGATATTTGGCATACACTCAAAGTGACTCACGAAGGCATGAGTAGAGTGAAAGAGTCAAATATCAATCTTTTAGTATATTCTTATGAACTTTTTTGAATTAAACAGAGTGAGACCGTAGGTGACATGTACACCCGTTTTACGGATATCATCAATGGTCATAAAGGACTCGGTAAAAGTTTTTCGAATTTTGAGCTCGTTAATAAAATTCTAAGATCCCTTCCAAAGAGTTAGGACCCTAAAGTCACTGCTATTCAAGAGGCTAAAGATTTAAACAACTTCCCTCTTGAAGAATTAATCGGGTCATTAATGACCTACGAAATGACTTGCAAAGCTCATAAAAAGCATGAGAACACCCTTCCAAAGAACAGGAAGGATATGACACTTAGGACTCAAGAAGACCACTTGAGAGAAAACTCAAGTGATTAGGACTTTGACGATGACTTGTCACTTCTAACAAGAAAATTAAAAAAATTCATTAAAAGAAAGAAATTTAAAAATGACACTAAAAATAAATTTGAACCCAAAAAGGACCAAGTTATTTGCTACAAATGCAAGAAGCCGAGACACTATAAAAGTGATTGTTCCCAAGCTAAGAAGAGAATACCAAAGAAGAAGGCGCTCAAAGCAACATGGGATGACTCAAGCACATCCGAAGAAGAGGAGTCCAAAACCAAGCAAGTTGCTTATTATGCACTCATGGCCTTTGGAGAGGAGGTATCAAATTTAATTGATGTATATTTATCATTTGATGAATTATTAAATACTTTCCATGATTTATTTGATGAATGCAAAACAATTAGTAGAAAATATAAATTGTTAAAAAAAGGAGCATGATATTCTTGTTAGTAATTTTGATAAATTAAAAATTGTATCAAATTTAATTGATGTAGATTTATCATTTGATGAATTATTAAATGCTTTCCATGATTTATTTGATGAATGCAAAACAATTAGTAGAAAATATAAATTGTTAAAAAAGGAGCATAATATTCTTGTTAGTAATTTTGATAAATTAAAAAATAAATATAATAATAGTTTAGTTCTATGTACGAAATGCCATGACTTAGAAGTACTCCAAAAGGAGAACTTGCTACTCAAGGACACCTTGAAGAAATTCGAGATTGGTAGCAAGTCCTTGAACATGATCCTTACCGATAAGGGTCATGTTCCTAAAAGAAGTGGAATTGGATTTGTGAGAAGCTCTTGCCAAAATCCAACCACTTCCAATAAAGGCCCTATCTTGTATGTTTCGCATCAAAACAAGTACAACTTTTGTTGTAAACATGGACATAGAACTTATCATTGTCCATTCAAGAAGATTAGTCCTAACAAATTGATTTGGGTTCCTAAAGGAACCGTAATAAATTCCATGCAACATGGCAAACAATTTAGATCGATTTTTGAGGCACCCAAGATTAAATGGTATATAAAAATCATCCTTTTTTGTAGAAACATATATCACCACAAGCTAGGAGCAAGAAATGGTACCTTGTTAGTGGATGCTCAAGGCCTATGACGAAGAGATCCAAAATGACTCATAACGCTCTCTAGCTAAAATGACAAAAAGAGGATCAGTAAAATTGAAACTATCAATTACAAAATGATACTGATACAATCTTGTTTGATCCCACAAATTTTGAAACTCATGATTTCCCCTTCACACATCCTCTGGAATTCTGAATTCATTTGATACATTTCTTCTTCAAAATTTTCCGGATCCAACTATATCTTACAAGATCACGAACTTACGACTTGCAAGCCAAGTCTGCATACAAATGATGAACTAGCAAGACTTATAAGCTTGCATGACAAGTCATGAACATATTGAAAACTCTATCATAAACATATTTGAGTAGAGTATGCATTTCACAAGATCTATCAAGAACGTACAAATTTTCTTATCTTATGATGGAAACTTTTACATAATTAAGGTTGGCTGCTCCACAAATAAAAAATCTCTTCAAATTGAAAACACCCACATCAGCCCACATAGCCCTGAAAGCAATGCTCACTGCTTGTAGGTAGTGGCACCGCCCAGCTAGCGGTAGCACCGCTGGCTGTCATGGGTGGCAGGCGGTTGCACCACCCAACTAGTAGTGCCACCGCCCGCAACCTGCCCCGTTTTAAACCTGAGCTAGGGCCAATGGTAGAACCAACCCCAACTCATTCTCTTCTCCTCCTTGCAGCTCTAAACTCTTCTCCAACTCCATTCCTCCCCTTTAGCTACCCAAAAGCTTATTCCTAGGCCAAATAACCATTTAGTTATTAGTACTAAATGGGTCTTAAAAAACAAGCATGATGAATCTGGTATCATTGTTAGAAACAAGGCTAGATTAATAGCCAAAGGGTTCAACCAAGAAGAAGGTATCGATTATGAAGAAACCTTCGCTCATGTGGCTTGATTAGAAACCATAAGGATGCTCCTTGCCTAAGCTAGTAGCAATAATTTTAAGTTGTTTCAAATGGATGTTAAAAGCGCTTTTCTTAATGGCTTTATTTCCAAAGAAGTTTATATTGAACAACCTCCCGAATTTGAAAATAATAGTCTCCCTAATCATGTGTTTAAATTAACTAAAGCTCTCTATAGTTTAAAACAAGCCACAAGAGCTTAGTATGAGAGACTTAGCTCTTTTCTTATTGAAAATAATTTCTCTAAAGGCAAGGTCGATACTATATTATTTATTAAAAGTTTTGAAAATAATTTTTTCATTGTTCAGATTTATGTTGATGATATTATCTTTGGTTCTACAAAAAATCTCTTTGTGAATCTTTTGCTAAAACTATGAGCCTTGAATTTAAAATGAGTTTGATGGGAGAATTAACCGTCTTTTTAGGCTTATAAATTAAGTAACTAAGCAATGACATCTTTATTAGTCAAACTAAATATGCTTTAGATTTGCTAAAAAGATTTAATATGGATAGTTCAAAAGCTATCAACACTCCTATGAGCACATCCACTAAGTTAGAAATTGATGAAAGTGGAAAAAGTTTTGATAAAAAAACTTATAGGAGTATGATAGAAAGTTTACTTTACCTCACTAAAACTAGACCAGATATCATGTTCAGTGTAGGACTTTGTGCTAGGTTTCAATCGAATCCTAAGATATCTCATCTCAAAGTAGTTAAAAGAATACTTAGATATCTTAAAGGTACCATAAATCTAGGATTATGATATCCAAATTTTGAGAATTTTGAGCTGATTACTTATGTTGATACAGATTTTGCTAGGTGTAGACTAGATAGAAAAAACACATCAGAAACATGTCAATTTTTAGGACATGCCCTTGTTTCCTGGTCATCTAAGAAATAAAACTCAGTTGCACTATCAACAACCGAAGCTAAATATATTGTAGCTAGTGCATGCTGTGCACAAGTTGCGTGGATGAAAAATACCTTAGAAGATTATACAACATATTGATATTAAACATCACTTTATACGAGATTATGTCACTTATCATGATGTAATTACAGAGTTTATTGATACTAAACATTAACTAGTTGATAGTTTTATAAAGCCTTTAAGAGAAGAACAATATGATTTCATTAGAAGAGAATTAGGAATGTTGATATGTCCAAATGCATGAACTTATTAAATTGGTTTTTCATACTTTCTTGATTCTATGATCAATCACTCAATGCTGAAAATATTATGATATGAATTTTATATGATTATATGATTTAAAAGTTTCCATGATGATGAGATGTTTTACCTTCATAATTGTGATTGAAGAGCCATAACAGAACTTTGTCCGAATGCATGATTTTGTATTTCTCTTCCAGACTTAATATATTTCTTAAATAGAGCTTTCATGAGCCTATGTCATATCAAGTTTATTTCATATCAATGATCCATATTTTTTGACATATGGAATTGATTAACAAATGCATCTCTCATGGATTTACCTTGTGAAAAATGATTTTTACTCGAGAAATGGATTTGATGAAATGAATTCCTTCTTGATGAAGGAAGACTTTTATTTAACGAACACTTGCAAGAATTTAATTTCACATATATATCTTGATTTTTGTAAAAATGAAGCATGATTTAATCTCTTATCATTTTTAACTTCATTCAAAGTTAGTTCACAATGGCTTTTCTCCTTCATGCAAAACGTTAATGACAAATAAGGAAGAAGTAATGAAAGCTATGTCCTTAATGGACTTTTGAATGATACCATGCTATGATTGCTTAAAAAATAATTTGTATGAATGGTATCTTATGGTTGAAAAATAACATGATTCTTTACCACACTTATTACTATGCTTAAAATACACTTGAATCATTCTCCTTTTTGTTGATGACAAAGGGGGAGAAATATGTGATAAATTGAAGATAGAATGAATTGCTATGATTGCCCTATTTGCATCATGTTAAGATATCTAGAGCTTATATCGTAATCTTACAAATTGATATCTTGCCATGTAATGAATTGCTATGATTGCTATCTTTCACATACGAAATATAAGACTTGAAAATGGATGTCAAGCCTTGACATTATTTTCAGAAAGATACATCATGATAGGAATCATGATGGAGGTATTGATAAGTTTAAATGAACTTAACTTATCAATATTGTTAGGATCAAGAGCACTAAGAGGGGGGTGAATTAGTGTAGCGGAAAACTTTCGATAATTTAAAATGACGTTCGTACGATAAAAACGATTTCAGTAAGAAAATCGATTCGAAAATCACTTTAACTTGTGATCAAGTGAGATGCAGTTAAAGTAAAGATATCGAGGTAGTTTGCAGTTAAGATAGAGAACATAATGTAATTATAAACTCAAATACGACATTCGTACGATAAAAGCGATTTCGGTATGAAAGCCGATTCGAAAGTTGCTTTAACTTAGATTAGATGAAGTGTAGTTAAATTAAAGCTATGGAGGCAGTTTACAGTTAAGATAGAGAACATAAAGTAAATGCAAACTGAGATTTTGGAGTGGTTCGGTCAATCTTGACCTACACCCACTTTTGTCTTCCTCCTCCGATGAGGTAACCGACGTCCACTAGAGGCCTTCCTTCAATAGGCGTAGGCCAACCACCCTTTTACAGTTTCACTCCTTTTGACTAGCTTAGGAGACAACCCGTATAAACTTTTCTCTTCTCTCTTGAAAGATCAAAACTTGGAAGAAAAGAGGGAGATGAACTTCTATCCTTTACAATACTTTTGAGCTCTAAAAATTACAGAGTAAGATTGGATTTTTGGTGCCCTTTCATGCAGGAAAGGGTGGGGTATATATAGGCCCCAAAATAGTTTGAATTTGGAGCTCAAAAATGTCTTTTTCCGGATTTCTGGGGTCTTGGCAGTACTACCTCCTGACTGGGGCAGTACAACCGCCTGGCAGCTCGGAGACTAAGCCTCTGTGCAGTGCCACTGCCTGACAGGGGCGGTTGCACCACCCAGTCTCACTCGGAGACTGAGCCCAAGCGGTACCACCGCCTGACTGGGGCAGTTGCACTGCCTAGTCTCACTCGGAGACTGAGCCCAAGCAGTGCCACCGCCTAACCTGGGCGGTTGCACTGCCCAGCTTTCTTGGAAGACCATCTGCTGGGCGGTGCCACCGCCGACCCTGGTGGTGCCACCACCTAGCAGGAATTCTAGTCCGAATGGGTTGATCCATTCGGCCCAATTTGGGTCTATCAAGGGCTCAATTGCCCCCAGATTAAGTTAATGGGATCACCTCTCATTCCTAACTTAATCTACATGCTAACTATGATGTTTCTTAAGACATTTATTGCAACTTACTCTCGTGCGTCAATTGCTTCTTCCGGCGAGCTTCCGACGAACTTTCGACGAACATCCAATGAACCTTCGGCGATGCTCCGACGAACTTCCAGCAAACTCCTTAACTTGCGACGATCCACTTGTCGAGTTCTGACAAGCTTCTTTGGCAAGCTCCAGGACTTCTCAGATTTGATCCCGCAGAACCTCCGATGACCATCCGGACTTCCGTCGAACTCTCGAACTCCCAACGTGATCATAGTCTTGACTCCAGCACAACTCCTACTACATGTCTTTCTTCCATCGTAGTTAATCCTGCACACTTATCTCAACATATGGATTAGATAACAAATGACAATTGACTTCATCATCAAAATATGAGATTCAACAATCTCCCTCTTTTTGATGATGACAATCAATTGATAACGAAGTTAACCTTAACTCCCCCTATCTATATGCCATACTTAAGATAAGTCATTCTTGAATTCAAGGCCTTTGAATTCAATAGACTTATTGATAAGTTAAGAACTCTTAACCTTATCAATTACTCCCATCATGATTCCTTTCACGATGTATCTTCTTGAAAATGATGTCAAGACTTGACATCCATTCTCAAGTTTTACATTTCAAATATGAATGATGGTAGTAGTTCAACATAAGATATCAACATGTAAATTTACAATTTAAGCTTTTGATATCTTAATGTAAAGCAAACATTTCAAGTTTTTAGCAATCGTAGCATCGCATGGCAAGATATCAAAAAGTAAAGTTGCTATGCAAGTTCTTGATATCTTATCATGATATGTCAATAACATAGTGCAAATATGGCAATCATAGCAATTCTATCACCAATTTATCATATATTTCGATGCAAGCTTTTGATACCTTAACATAATTCAAATTCAAATATGGCACTCATAGCATCAATTTATATAGCATTAAATTCAAATATGGCACTCATAGCATCAATTCATATATTTCTCATTTAAATATGGTACTCATAGTATCAATTCATATATGTCTCCCCCTTTGTCATCAACAAAAAGGAGAACGATATTAGCAAATTTTAACGAGGTTTATGTCATTTTTCAATAATGAGTGATAGGATACCAATTATACAAACATCTTAAGAAAAACATGACATGGAGATAGCTTTCATTACTTTTTCCTTTTTATTTGTCATTATCTCTTTGCATGAAGGAGGAAACCATTTGTGAGCTTACTCGAAATAAGTTAAAATTGATAAGATATTAAAGCACGCTTCATTCTTGCAAGGATTAAGATATGTAGGTGAATCAAATCCTTGTATGTAAAACTATTTCTCAAAAGATATAAGAAGGAATCATCAAATCCATTTCTCGAAAGATATTTTTGACATGAAAAGTCTATGAGAGATGCATTTGCTAGTTGATTCCATATGTCAAAAATCAATGATATGAATCCAAAACTTGATATGACATATTAAGTATAAAAAAGAATAATGTATCGAGAAAATCGGATTGTTAGGATCAAGAAGATCCGAAAATGAAATTTAACACTTTCATGCATTCGGACGAGGTTTTGCTATAGATTTTCAAATTCAATCATGAAGATAAAACATGCTTATTATCATGGAAATTTTTGTATCCGAAACAAATAATTTCCAACATGTAATTAAGGCATGTAATTGTGTAAAATCATCATGGTAATTAAGTGATTTGATCATTAAAAAAAATTTAAAAAATAATCTTAACAAGTTTATGCATTCAGACATAATTTTGTAGTGCTCAAGGATTAATAATTCGATGTATGAATCTTCTCAAATTACAATGAGAGTAGAACATGCTCATCATGGAAATCAAGGCACAAGATTTTCAACTTATAAAGTAAGCATGTTATAGAAGCATTCAATCTCAACGTGAAACTTAAGTGATCAAGAAAATTTTGAAAACGAGTAGTGTAAAGAGATTCAAGGAAAATCCGAAAGCGATGTTCAATCTACATTAATACTCCTAACTCTGCATATGCTCACCAAATAATACATTAAGCAAAACATATCAAGGATTAATAGTTATCAAGGCAAGGGGCATTGTGGTCAAGGTGAGTAGCATAAAGAGTTTACAACAACATAATTATTACAACAAGACAAAAATAAATTGTGACCACATTTACATATACAAGCTCATTGAAGAGATGAAAAATTAAAATGCCTAAATAAAGAGTCAAATTGTCTATGTATTTCCTGCAGCTTAGATAAGATTTGATCTTGTCGATGTTCAAGCCAATCTTGTCTTTGTTCAAATCGATCCATCCGAATCCCTATGTCTTCGATAGATGATGTAGAAGCTTGCTCAAATGGATGTGTTTCCTCAAAGGGACAGATCAGAGGAGATTGAGTACCCCTAAAGATTGGTGTTTCTGGTTCAGGTTCAAGTTGAGGGGGATCGGTTCTTCTAGGCATTCTAACCCAATTACCGTTTCTATAAAGACATCTCAATCGGTGAAGTAGATTTTTATTTATTATGCTAAACGTATCTACTTTTATTACCTCTTCATTAGGTAGTATTGGAATATCGTAGGCTTTAAGTATTCTAATAATTATACCACCATATGGAAGCATCATATCTTTCTTAGATATTTCTATCATATTTTGTTGGATAAGGTAACCAAAATAAATATTATGTCCTTTAATGATCCAATACATGGTTCCTCATCCATTTGACTCACTTCATCATGATGGTATTGTTTAGGGAGAATAATGCTAGTTAGAATATGATAAAGTACTTTAGTGTTTAGTGGTAGTAGATGCTCACAGCTTTTAGAAACTATTACTAATTTGGGATTACCGAAAATTGTTCCTAAGGCTTCGACGTAGGTTGTCCCAATTGTTTCATCATCCCACAATCCTCTAAAATAAAGACCTTTATCTTTTATGGGAATGCCTATCATGTCACAAATGAATCTATTCGTAATGAAAATGTATTGTCCAAAGAGATAGGTAGACACTCTTTCTTCTTCATCTACTTGTAGATTGTTGTAAAACAACCTAACAAATCTTGGGTAGATGAGTTCACTAATTTGTAGTATTGGGAGTAGATCTAAATTTACAAACAATTGAATTGTCTCTAAATTACTTAGTTCATTTAGATCAATATACTTTCCCTTATGGACATTTCTAAATTCTATGGAAGCAAATTTTTGGGCATGAGGTTTTGAATCGAAAAGGGCGGAATCAAAGTCTTCTTCTAATCTCCTCTTCCCTTTGTCTCTAGAGGATCTTCTAGAGCCCATAACTACTACTATTTAAGAAGATAGTAATGAGTAAGAGTAAACAAAAATCAAAAGCTTCTTAGAGAATACCATAAGTGAGATCTTCAAGAGAATGAGAGATTGTTGATCTTTGCTTTGAAATGGGTAGTATTTGGGCAGCTAAAGGGAAGAAATGGAGGTGGAGAAGTGTTGGAGCTGCTAGAAGGAGAGGGGAGTGAGTTGGGGTCAGTTCCACTGCCGGCCCTAGCTTGGTTTTAAAGGGGGGCAAAGTTGCGGGCGGTGGCACCGTTGGCTGGGCGATGCAACCACTTGCAACCCATGACAGCAGGGAAGAAATGGAGGTGGAGAAGTGTTGGAGCTGCTAGAAGGAGAGGGGTGTGAGTTGGGGTCAGTTCCACTGCCAGCCCTAGCTCGGTTTTAAAGGGGGGCAAAGTTGTGAGCGGTGGCACCGTTGGCTGGGCAATGCAACCGCTTGCAACCCATGACAGCCGGTGGTGCTACTGCCAGCTGGGTAGTGCCACCGCCTACAGGCGGTGAGCACTTGTTTGGGGGCTGATTTGGATGTTTTTGACTTGAGGAGAGTTTTCATTTGTGGAGCAATCAACTTTACTTTCGTAATTACATAAGAGTTTCCATTTCAAGATGAAAAATTTCGTACGTTCAAGATAGATCTTGTGACGCGCATATTCCACTTTAAATGTCGTACACAATTTTAGACATGTTCATGACTTATTATCCAAGTTGGTAAACTTCAGAAGTTTATGACCAACTTTGCTTGCAAGACGTAAGTTCATGATATAGTTGGATCCGAAGGTAAAGAAGAAATCAATTCGATGAGTTCAGAAATCTGGAGGGTATGTGAAGGGAGAATTATGAGTTTCAAAATTTGAGGGATCAAATAGGATTGTATTAGTATCACTCTATAATATTAATTTTCTATTCTTCTTTTTACTATTTAGGCTAGAGAGCATTACGTGTTCGTTTGGATCTCGAGTCATGAATATCGAGTACCCAAAAAGCAGGATATTATCTCTTGCTCCCAGCTTTTGATGGTGTATGTTTCTACAAGATGTGGTGATTTTTAGGTACACATTTACTTTTGGGTGCCTCAAAACCTGATCTACATTGTATATTATGTTGCATAGAGTTTATCATGGTTCCTTTAGGAACCCAAATCAGTTTGTTTGGACTAATTTTCTTGAGTGGACAATGATACGTTTTATGTCCATGTTTGCAACAAAAGTTGCATTTGCTTTGGTGCTGAACATGTAAGATAGGGCCTTTTATGAAGGTGGTTGGATTTTGGTGAGGACTTCTCATAAATCCGATTCCACTTCTTTTGGGAACGTGACCCTTATTTGTAAGAATCATGTTCAAAGACTTGCTACCAACCTCGAACTTCTTCAAGGCATCCTTAAGTAGTAAGTTTTCCTTTTGGAGAGTTTCTAGATCATGGCATTTTTCACATTGAGCTAAACTATCATGATATTCAGTTTTTAATTTATCAAAATTGCTAACAAGACTATCATGCTTATTTTTTAGCAATTTATATTTTCTACTAATTGTTTTACATTCATCAAATAAGTCATGGAAGGCATTTAATAATTTATCAAATGATAAATCTGCATCAATTAAATTTGTTACCTCCTCTCCGATGGCCATTAGGGCATAATGAGCAACTTGCTCGGTGTTGGACTTCTCTTCTTTGGACACACTCGAGTCATCCCACGTTGCTTTGAGCACCTTCTTCTTTGATGTTCTCTTCTTAGCTTGCGGACAATCACTTTTGTAGTGTCCTAGCTTTTTGCACTCATAGCAAATTACTTGGTCCTTTCTAGGTTCAAATTTATTTTTTGTGTCATTTTTAAACTTATTTTCCTTAATGAATTTTTTGAATTTCCTTGTTAGAAGTGCCAAGTCATCGTCATAGTCCTCATCACTTGAGTTTTCTCTCAAGTGGTCATCTAAAGTTCTAAGTGCCATATCCTTTCGATTCTTTGGAAGGATGTCTTCTTGCTTTTCATGAGCCTTGCAAGTCATTTCATAGGTCATTAATTACCCGATTAGTTCTTAAAGAGGAAAGTTATTTAAATCTTTAGCCTCTTGAATAACAGTGACTTTAGAGTCCCAACTCTTAGGAATGGATCTTAGAATCTCATTTACGAGCTCAAAATCTGAAAATCTTTTGCTGAGTCCTTTTAGACCATTGATGACATCAGTGAAACGAGTGTACATGTCGTCAATAGTCTCGCTCGTTTTCATTCGGAAAAGTTCAAAAAAATGTATCAAAAGATTGATTTTTAACTCTTTCACTCTATTTGTGCCTTCGTGAGTCACTTCAAGTGTATGCCAAATATCAAACGCAGTTTCACAAACCGAAACATAATTGAACTCATTTTTATTAAGCGCACAAAATAAGGCATTCATAGCCTTTGCATTAAGAGCGAAAGTCTTCTTCTCCAATTCATTCCAATCGATCATTGGAAGAGAAGACTTGGTAAATCCATTTTCGACAAGATTCGAAAGTTCAAAATCCATTGAAATAAGGAAGATCCTCATTCGGGTCATCCAATAGGTGTAGTGTGTCCCATTGAACATGGGTGGACGTATAATAGAGTAGCCCTAAAGGAAGCAAGAATGGCTAGCTTGCACACATCAACAAGAAAGCTATCTTGCATGATGGAAATTTTTTTTGCTAGCTTGTATGTTGTAGAACTTGCTATCGTACTACCTTGCACTTTTCAAAAGAGAAGAAAGAATTGCTTTCTTGAACATCTTAAAATTTGCTAGCTTGTATGATGTAGAACTTACTATCTTGAACATCACTAAGACTTGCTAGCCTGCATGATGATCAAACTAAAGATTATATTACAATGATTTGAAATGTTATATCTCTAAACACATTAGAATTGGACTTCTCCTTTTTGTTGATGACAAAGGGGGAGAAGTATGTGGATGTTATGCATGATTTTAATCATGACATGTTTGCTTGGATTTTTGAATCCAAGAGTCTCTATCAATACGACATATTGATAGGGGGAGTTTCTTTAAACTCTAGGAGTTAAGGTTAACTCCGTCATCAATTGGTTGTCATCATCAAAAAGGGGGAGATAGTTGAATCTCGTATTTTGATGATGAAACCAATTGATAATTATTTATGATTAATATGTATTTTGAGTGACACATGATGCTTCGATTAGGATGAGACAATTAAAGTAGGAAGAATCATGTTGTGTCGGGAGAAAACATGTCAAAAGATTGGACATCGAGCCGAAGGATTGGTCGACGTATCGACAGAAGGCTTCGGAACATGGATTCAGGCATCTGGCCAAGAAGAGCAGATATTGCACTGAGGATATCAGAGTTGCAGAGTCAACTGGTCGATTGGGCAATAGGCCGCAAGAGAGGATGATGCGCCGAAGAATCGGACGAAGCGTCGAGGGACCAATAACATGCTGGACAACATGATTAATGCTTAGTATTAATTGTCTAGATCAAAGTATGTTTTATATGTGCAGGATTAACTACAATAGCAAGACATGAAGCAAAATGAAGTCCTGAAGTTAAGGACGCAATTTCTTGGGAGTTCGAGAGTTCATCGGAAGTCCAGACGTTCGTCAGAAGTTCTGTCGGAGCCAGTTGAGAAGTCTCAGAGCTTGCCAGAGAAGCTCATCAGAACTCACCAAGAAGATCATCATGAAGTCCAGGAGATTGCCGGGAGTACACTGGAACATTTCCGAGAGTTCGTCGGAAGTTCGCCAAAAGATCGTTGGAAGAAACCAAGACATGTGAACTTGTGTAGCTTAGCAAATGTCTTAGGAATCGTATTTAGCACGTAATTGGGTTTGGATTTAGTCCAAACCAATAGGGGTCAGCTAGGCCCATGTAAGGATCGTGTTGGGACCAATAAGAGGCCCAAATAGTCCCCAATAATCTCATCGTCATGGCACAGTCTTCGAGACTGTGTCAGGAGGTGGTATCGCCAATCTGGGCAATTGTACCACCGTTGGTAGTGTTCCAGGCAGTGGTACAATTAGTTTGTGCTAGTCATAGGTGCCCAGCAAGCCAATCATGTGAGTGATGGCACGTGTGACTTGATACAGAATCTTTTTGCTTATTATATTTTGGCGTATATCACTTTATAACTATTGCATAAATGCATATATATATTGTGATGTCCTTGGATTTGTGCAATGGGAATCGGATCGTGATGAGATCACGATAATGAGATCGATTCACCTTTAAACACATATCCTAAATAATCCCGGTCATAGGTTACTCGAGAGGGACATCGTGATAACCGGATAGACTGGTGTGCTGTATACCCGTCCATATGATGGATGCAGCTGGTCTCAAAGCTGCTCGTGTAGGGACACTAGGGATCTGATCTGTGCTCATTGGAGAATGAGTTCATCGATTGATCCGCCACGGAAATTTGGATGGTTGATGATGCCTTATTGTCGGACAAGCGATTCCGTGAGTCCCTAGTGGTGTATCTGGTCCTTAGACTTGAGACACCAAGGATGTCCTGTATGAGTGCTCCACTCTTTGATACCAGACTTATAGGTTTGGCTGTCCCAGATCTAGTACAGTTGGTCATTGGGAGTGGTAGTCGACCTTACGAGGGCTATTGAGTGTCGACAGAGGATCATCCACTCTCGGCGTCATGAGAGGAATATCCCATGTGTTCTTGCTCAGACAAATCCCTAGCCAGGGTCATTCGGGTTGAGAGAGAAAGAGTTCTCCGGGAGAATCCGAATAGAGCGAGACTCGAGTAGAAACCGTATGGGTCTGACAACACCATGCTCGATATACGGTCTTTGGGATATTAGATGGATGAGGGACTATAGGTACATGGTAAGCGAGGGATGACAGGTCCAATGGATTGGATTCCCCCAGATCGTCTAGGGACTATGGCGTAGTGGCCTAAATCGTCCGTAGTCGATGAGTCGAGTGAATTATTACAGAGATAATAATTCACCGAAGTTAGAAAAGGATTTCTGACAGGTATGACTCACGGCCAGCTCGATATTGGGCCAAGAGGGTCACACACATATGGTAGGCATTGCGATGAGTAGAGGTTCGGATATGAGATATCCGACGGAGCCCTTGTCTTATTGGATGCAGATCCAATACCCACTAGGGAAGGACCCATTAGGGTTTAACACGGGATCTCTATAAATAGGAGGGATTCACAGCCTCATAGGCTAGAGTCTTTGCTTACCTTTCCTATTCTCCTCTCTCTCTCCACCTCAGAGGCCTGGAGTTTTGAGGAGGGTCGTCGCAACCCTGCTGTGTGGATTACCGCTAGAGAGGAGGACGCTTGACCTCCTTCACCCTCTCCTAAGGATCTGCAAGGAAACAGGGATATACGATCTCCCTAGGTAACACAATCTCTATACGTAGTTTTGTGTTTTGCAGATTTTGCGCACCAATCTTCGCACGACGACGAACATCTTTTTGGGAATCGGGGATTTTTGTTTTCTTGTTCTTCCGCTGCGCATATGATGTCGCCCCCATGATTTCCCAACAGTGGTATCAGAGCCAGGTTGTTCGTGCAAATGATTGGTTTTGAACTGCGTGTGTTGTGTTTATGAAGAATATTGACGTCAAAATCGTTGACGCAAAAGCGAGGAAGGGCAGCGATTGTTGCCCCTCGATCTCGCGTCGTCTGGTCTGACCGGAAGGCGGGCAACGAAGCGCCTGTACTGCGCAGAAACCGCCCGGCGATCTGCTTGCACCGGGCTTGCTGCCGGCGTGGCTGGCAGCCCACGGGCGAGGCGCCCGCCGCAAGAGGAAGCGAGCCGCCGGAGAACAACGACGCCGCCGCCAGGTGGCGATGGCGCCGCCGCCGGGGAGGCGGCGCCGCCGCCAGGGCAGCGACGCCTACCGCCTTCCCCGCTGGCGAACCCCCCCCACGGGGCGGCCGCTGGCGGGACAAACACCGCCGCTGAGGGGACGCGGCGCCGAAGGAGGTGCCCACCGATGGGGACGCCGCCGCCCGGTGCGCCTGCCCAGGCGAGGGCCGGCCCTCGCCTGCCAAGAGGCCGCCGCCAGCATGGTGGTGGCGGCGGCGCAAGCAAAGAAGAAGGAAATTAGGGTTTTGGGCAAAGGACAATTTTGCCCCGTGAATTTGAGAAATTCCGGTTTCGTCTTTTGTCCAAATTATGAAAATACCCTTAGGAATTGAAAAATTCCCTACATGTCCCTGATTTTCAGAAAAATATTAATTAATTAAAAGGTTTAGTTGATTATTATTTTTTATTATTATCTAGTAGTCCTACATGATGATGATTATTTATACATGTGATGTATGATGTGTGGACGGATGATCATGGACCGTGTGATGTGTGTACTTGTGATTATTATTATTGAGGTCTACGAACCTCCATTATATTTCTCGTTTATTGTCGGGCCTGCGTGCCTATGATTAAGTTGTAATCACATGAGGAGGCTAATGGGAGCATGGAAGCGATAAGCGGGACCCACGAGATTCGGACGATCGTGATGCATAGAGATGCATCAAGATGTCGGACGGAATCGACGAGGGCGAGATGGACGATCACGGGGCATGGAGATGCACCGTTGCACACATAGATCTTGATGTGAGTGATTAGGCCCTCTTGGCTCGGGCCTAATCATATTAGGTTAATGGTCCATGATCATCGATGTGATTGCTTATACACATACTAGATATGTATATATATTTGCATGCGATGTAGATATATATATTAAATATGTATATGTGTGACATGTCATATTAGGAGACCAAATTATAGAAACATCTCTCGATAATATTAAATTCGGTAAACGTAAAGGCAATTAGATTGACCCACGTGACCTTCCATCGTTATGAGTAGGAACCGATTCGGTGTAGGTTGAGTTGGTCGAGTCCCTCGAGACTCACCTATATCGCGATTCGCTATCTTGCTTACGACATAGAGATGTCACCGGTGACCCGAGGACATGGTATGCTTTGGTCGAGTCCCTCGAGGGTATATCATCAAATCGGACTCATCTTGTAACGAAGGTGTTGACTTAACCGAGCATCATGGTTGGTCGAGTCCCTCGAGGCCATGGTGATTAGGGAGGCCGAAACAGGATGGGAATCACAAGGAGTTGTGATCGGCAAGAGTTGCCTACCTTTTAGGCTTAGTGTGATTGGTCGAGTCCCTCGAGGTTACACTAAGACGCCGATTGGATCCTCGATCCCCACTAGAAGTTCTGGCTGGAGACTTCCGTTTCACATCTTTGAGGGTGTCGCGTGACTCGTTAGTAAAATAGTGGGAGCATATTAAGATAGAAGTCCATATCTTGATAGTTTATTTCTTGCAAAATCTGCATGTTATTCATTTCGCTACATCTTTATTTTCAAAAAATGTCGCTTTCAAATCCCATACGTGGCATACTTGATGTCAACCGCATTTTACTGGTCCAAATTATATGGATTGGCTCAGTAACTTGAGAATTGTTCTCACAGCAGAGAAAATCGTACGCCCTTGATACTGATTGATGCCTACACAGAAGAAGGGGCAAGCGAGGATGAGATCGCTTCGCTATGTGAAGTACATTGATGACTCCACTCTTGCTCGGTGCTATATGTTGGGCTCTATGACTCCAGAGTTACAGAGACAACATGAAAAGATGGATGCCAGATCCATTCTCCTACATGTCCAAAAAATTGTTTGAGGAACAGGGAATGACTCAACGATATGAGATATCTAAGAGCCTTTTTCCGCTTAGGATGACTGAGGGGACACGGTTCAGAACCATGTCCTAAAGATGATTGAGTGGGAGAGAAACTCACAGGTCTAGGAATGGTCCTAGAGGATAACTTGTGTGTGGACATTGTGCTTCAGTCCCTACCAGATTCCTTTTCACAGTTCATAATGAATTTTAATATGAACAAGCTTGAGGTGACTCTCCCAGAACTCCTCAATATGTTGAGGGAGGTAGAGAGTACTATTAAGAAAGAGAAGCCGGGTTCTACACCTGGTGAGACTAGAAAGAAAAAGGAAAGCGTAAAGGTCCCTTAAGAAGGGGAAAGGGCAAGGGCAAACAAAGTAAAGCAAAGGTTGCTAAGAAAGACCCAAAAAAGGACAAAGGCCGGTGCTTCCAATGTGGTAAAGATGGGCATTGGAAGAGAAACTGCAAAGAGTACCTTGCAGAAAGGGTAAACAAAAGCTTGATGAAGCTTTAGGTACATTCATGATCAGTCTCCATTTGTCGGACTCTTATGATAACACATGGGTATTGGATCCCAGTAGTGCTTATCATATATGCAATTCGTTGCGTGTTTCGGCAAGGCCTAGGAGACTACTGAGAGGCTTAGATGGACCTCAAGATGGGTAATGGAGCAAAAGTTGTCAGATTAGTGTTGGCAGGTCGCCCTACATTTGCCTAGTGGAGCTTTTATTGTATTAGATGCATGTTATTTTGTTCCTTCTATTATCAAAAACATTATCTCCATTTCATGTTTAACAGTTAGTGGATATAAATTTGTTTTTTGAGAACAATGGTTGTTCGATATTATTAGATGATAAGATCATCACGAAAAGGAACATTGCATAATGGTTTATTTATGTTAGACACCACCCACATATCATGAATGTAAATGTGTCCAAAAGGAAACGAGATGAGTTGAACAAAGGCATACCTGTGGCATTGTAGGCTAGGTCACATCCATGAAAGAAGGATTCAAAAGTTGCTAAATGATGGATATCTAGATCCATTCGACTATGTGTCATATGCGACTTGTGAGCCTTGCATTCGTGGAAAAACTGACCAAATCTCCATTTAGTAGAACTGGAGAGAGAGCCAATGAGTTGTTGGAACTCATACATAGTGATTATGTGGACCCATGTCAACTCATGCCATTGGAGGTTACTCCTACTTCATTACATTTCTTGATGATTTCTCAAGGTATGGATATGTGTACTTAATGAAGTACAAGTCCGAGGCCTTTGAGAAATTCAGAGAGTATAAGAATGAGGTGGAGAACCGTGGAAAAAGAGTATCAAAACTCTTGATCGATCGAGGAGGTGAATACTTTGGCACAGAGTTTACTCAGTTCCTCAAGGACCATGGGATATTATCCCAATGGACACCTCCTTATACACCTCAGCTCAATGGTGTCTCTCGAAAAGGAGAAACGTACATTATTAGATATGGTACGGTCCATGATGAGTTTGACCTACCCATCTCATTCATTAGGGATATGCCCTAGAAACCGCAGACTTACCTTTCCTCGAACAGAGTTCCAACTAAGTCGGTAGTGTCTACACCATATGAGATATGGAAGGGGAAGAAGCCCCGATCTTAAGGTTGTTAAGATCCGGGGCTGCCTCCCATGTTAGAAGACAAAACCCGATAAGTTAGAATCAAGGATGAGCGATGCAAATTTGTGGGATACCCCAAGGAAACTTGTGGGTATTATTTCTATCATCTCGAGGACCAAAAGGTCTTTGTAGTTAAAGAGAGCAGTGTTCCTTGAGAAGGAACACATTCTTGACGGAGACAGTGGGAGAATGATAGAATTGAGTGAGGTTGGAGAACCAAGCTCAAGCACCACTCTGACCGAAGTATTCATTCTGGTACCTAATACACAAGTATCAACTTTACGCAGGTGTCCGATAGAGTATCCCATCCTCCGAGAGAGATATGTGGGACATATTAGAGCAGAGGATGTAGAGGATATTGATCCTCGGACCTCTGAGGAGGCTATTATGAGTATAGACTCAGGAAGTGGAAAGAAGCCATGAATTACGAGATGGTGTCTATGTACTCAAATAAGGTTTGGAACCTAGTTGATGCGCCCAAGGTATTGTACCCATCGGTTGCAAGTGGATCTTTAAGAAAAAGATCGAGTAGATGGAAAGGTAGAGACCTATAAAGCAAGGCTAGTGGTTGAGGGGTATCGTCAAAGGCAAGGTGTTGACTACTTAATTTAAACTTTCTCACCCAGTAGCAATGCTAAAATCCATCGAATTCTATTGGCTATTGCAGCACACTATGATTATAAGATTTGGCAGATGGATGTGAAAACCACATTCCTCAATAGGAACCTCGAGGAGGAGGTGTATATGATGCAACCTGAGGGATTCGTGTCCAAGAACTGCCCAGATAAGGTGTGTAGGTTGCTTAGATCCATTTATGGACTAAAGCAAGCTTCCCGAAGTTGGACCATAAGATTTGATGAGGCAATCAGATCTTATGACTTCGATTAAGAACGAAGATGAGCCTTGTGTATGAGAAAGGTAAGTGGGGAGCCATCACCTTTTTTGGTGTTATATGTGGATGACATCCTCATCATTGGGAATGACATAGGAATGCTATCCACAAGAAAGGCTTGGTTATCTAGACACTTCTCCATGAAGGACTTAGGGGAAGCATCTTATATCTTGGGGATTAGAATCTATAGAGATAGATCCAAGAGGATGCTTGGCTTGTCCCAGTCCAGGTACACATAAAAACTATTGTCAAAAGGTTTGGCATGGAAAATTCCAAAAGAGGTCTCATCTTGATGAGACATGGGATATCGCTTTCTCTGAATATGTCCCCAAAGACTCCAAAAAGAAAGGGCGAACATGGATATGATACCTTATGCCTCAAAGAATAGGGTCTATCATGTATGCCATGCTATGTACTAGGCCTGATATAGCGCATGCTCTGAGTGTCACGAGTAGGTATCAGGCGGATCCAGGCTTGGAGCATTGGAAAGCAGTAAAGTGTATCCTTAAGTACTTGAGAAGGACTAAGGATCTTTTACTAGTATATGGAGGTAATAGCCTTAAGGTTGAAGGCTACACTAACTCAAGTTTTCAGTCTGATGTCGATGATAGCAAGTCGAATTCAGGGTATGTGTACACCTTGAATGGAGGAGAGTGTCTTTGGAAGAGTTCCAAGCAAGATACCACTCACCGATTTCGACCACAAAGGCGGAGTACATTGCTGCATCGGATGCAACAAAGGAGGGAGTTTGGGTGAAGAAGTTCATCACAGATTTGGGAGTCGACATGATAGCGACAAGTCGACTTCCTTATATTGGCGATAACTATGGGGTGATTACTCAAATAAGGGAACCCGGGTCTCATCGAAGTGTTCTTAGGAGGTTCCGGCTTATAAGAGAGATCGTGACCCGAGGAGATGTAGCAAATGGAAAGAGTTCCATCCGAAGATAACATTGCAGATCCACCGACAAAGCCGTTGTCTCATTTTGTCTTTGAGGCGTCCGTGGGTCCGATGGGGATCAGACAAATAGGTGATTGGCTTTAGGTCAAGTGGGAGATTGCTAGTCATAGGTGCCCAGCAAGCCAATCATGTGAGTGATGGCACGTGTGACTTGATACAGAATCTTTTTGCTTATTATATTTTGGCGTATATCACTTTATAACTATTGCATAAATGCATATATATATTGTGATGTCCTTGAATTTGTGCAATGGGAATCGGATCGTGATGAGATCACGATAATGAGATCGATTCACCTTTAAACACATATCCTAAATAATCCCGGTCATAGGTTATTTTCGAGAGGGACATCATGATAACCCGGATAGATTGGTGTGTTTGTATACCGTCCATATGATGGATGCATTTGGTCTCATAGCTGCTTGTGTAGGGACACTAGGGATACGAGACAGTGCTCATTGGAGAATGAGTTCACTGATTGATCCGCTTTTACGGAATCTTTGGATGGTTGATGATGCCTTATTGTCGGACACATGATTCCAGAGTCCTAGTGGTGTATCCGGGTCCTTAGACTTAAGACACCAAGGATGTCCCTGTATGAGTGCTCCACTCTTTGATACCAGACTTATAGGTTTGGCTGTCCCAGATCTAGTACAGTTGATCATTGGGAGTGGTAGTCGACCTTACGAGGGCTATTGAGTGTCGACAGAGGATCATCCACTCTCGGCGTCATGAGAGGAATATCCCATGTGTTCTTGCTCGACAAATCCCCGGCGGGGTCATTCAGGTTGAGAGAGAAAGAGTTCTCCGGGAGAATCCGAATAGAAGCGAGACTCAGTAGAAACCGTATGGGTCCCGACAACACCATGCTCGATATACGGTCTCGGGATATTAGATGGATGAGGGACTATAGGTACATGGTAAGCGAGGACGAGACAGGTCCAATGGATTGGATTCCCCCAGATCATCCGGGGGACTGGCAGTAGTGGCCTAGCACGTCCGTCGAGAATGATGAGTCGAGTGAATTATTACAGAGATAATAATTCACCTGAAGTTAGAAGGAGTTTCGACAGGTATGACTCACGGCCATTTCGATATTGGGCCTAGAGGGTCACACACATATGGTAGGCATTGCGATGAGTAGAGGTTGGATATGAGATATCCGATTGAGCCCTTGTCTTATTGGATGCAGATCCAATACCCACTAGGGAAGGACCCATTAGGGTTTGACACGGGATCTCTATAAATAGGAGGGATTCACAGCCTCATAGGCTAGAGTCTTTGCTTACCTTTCCTATTCTCCTCTCTCTCTCCACCTCGGAGGTCTGGAGTTTTGAGGAGGGTCGCCGCAACCCCTTTGTGTGGATTACCGCTAGAGAGGAGGCTTGACCTCCTTCACCCTCTCCTAAGGATCTGCAAGGAAACAGGGATATACGATCTCCCTAGGTAACACAATCTCTATACGTAGTTTTGTGTTTTGCGGATTTTGCGCACCAATCTTCGCACGACGACGAACATCTTTTTGGGAATCGGGGATTTTTGTTTTCTTGTTCTTCCGCTGCGCATATGATGTCGCCCCCATGATTTCCCAACAGTTTGGGCGATGGTACCGCCCAGCATAGTATCCCAGGTGGTGGTACCGCTTGAATAGGCAGTGGTACCGCCAGACTGGGTAGTGGTACCGCCCAGCTTAGTGTTAGTGTTAGACTAACACTTCCGGTTGTACCGCCCAATGCATGCGGTGGTACCGCCCGTTCCCAAGAAACTCAGGATGAGATGTTTTTAGGCTCCAAGTTTGAATCAACTTGAAGCCTATAAATACCCCTCTTATCCCTGGTTAAAGCACACAAGCACAGAGAGTTTAAAAGTGAAGAAACGTTGCTACAATCTTTTAGAAATTCACTCCTCCACTCTAAGTTTAGAATTCTGTAAGAGAGGAGTGAGTGTTTATAAGGGTTATCTCCTAAACCTAGGAAAAGGAGAAGAGGGGTGTAAAAGGTGGTTGGTCTTCGCCTATTGAAGGAAGACCAATAGTGGATACTAGTGGCCTCAACGGAAGAGGAATAGGTGAAGTGAATGTAGGTCACGATGACCAAACCACTCTAAAATCTGGTTTGTGTTTTATTTGTATAATTTACTTTAACTGCAGACCTCCTTACTTGCTCTTTACATTCACTACTCTTTTACAAACATGCTTTCAAGTTAACATGTTTACGAAACTGGTTTTATCGCAACGAAGCTTTTAAACCGACGTTATTTTACTGCTGCACTAGTTCACCCCCCCTCTTATTGCCGGCCTCTTGATCCTAACAGAATCAAGAATTTTCCTTTGACTAAAGAAGAGATTCATCTAAACGAATCTTGATTCTTTCAGTTGATATTTATGAATTAAGATTTATTATGAATCTAGATTTTTCATGAATTATCCTTCTACGATTCTTCTTGGTATTTACTAACGAAGAGATTTATTCAAATTAACTATGATATGTCACTTAACTTCTTAAAGTTTATGACTTAAATTTTATTATGTACAATTACCATATATTTTTTATTTGTATATCTCATGATATGATTTAATCATTGATGTAAAAAGAGAAAAATTGCACTATTGTATTCTTCCCTTCTCTTTAACAATAACAAAGGGGGAGAAAGTTGATAAGACCCTAAGATCTTATCGTGAAAGATGGAAGAAAATTGGGTGTGATCACTTCGAGGGGATCTACCTCCTTAATCACTTCGAGGGGATTGGCCTCCTTGATCACTTTGAGGGATCAATCTCCTTGGGTTTGTCCATAGACTGGAATAACATTTAATTGATTGATTCCTTCTAAAAAGAAAGGATTACATCACTATTTATAGAGTTCCACCTAGTGTTCATCAGGACTTAGACTCTAATAATAAATAAATATTAAATAAACCTCTATCTGACTTTAATTGAACTAAATAGACTCATTAAACAATTGAACTAAACAAACTCAATAGATATTATTCAAAAGCTAAAAAAAAAGGGTCTTAACAATTCCTCCCTCTTTAAATTAACCTTGTCCTCAAGGTTGAGCAGCATCAAACTTGTGGAGCTTCACTTTCAGCACTACAATCATAGGCTATCTGCAATGCATCACATTATGCCACAAATTTAGCAATAATATTTTTCATCCCTACCCAATAAAAATTTTGCTTAATTCTCTTATAGGTTATAAGGAACCCGGAGTGCCTGACTATAGGTGTGGAATGCATCTCTTGAAGGATGGTCTTTATGTAAGTAGAATATGGCACAAGCACAATGCATCCCTTATAGCGCAATTCTTTTGTGTCTCAACTGTAATGCGCTATAGAGTTTAGTGTTTTCTTCAATTTTTTTATGATCTTACTGGTCTATGGATCTTTCTACCATTTCCTCTTAATATCCTTAAGAAAGTCACTGGTCGAAAGTGAAACGGTCGAAAATTCAGCTTCCTCTGGTAACTGCAAAAGCGCATCTGCAACAACATTCTCTTTCCCATTTTTGTAAGTTATTTTATAATCATATCCAAGAAGCTTTGTTATCCATTTTTGCTACTCGGGGGAAGATATCTTTCGCTCTAAGAAATATTTTAGTCTTTTATGGTCCGTCTTAATTTGAAGGCATTGCCCGATCAAGTACGGTCTCCATTTAGTCACCATATACACAATCGCGAGCATCTCCTTGTCATAAATAGTTATACTAAGATGGGAAGGAAATAATGCCTTACTAATATTAGTGAGGTGGCAGCCATCTTGCATTAGTATAGCATCAATTCTGACTCCGAAGGCATCGGCTTCAATAACAAAAGTCTTGCCGAAGTCGGGTAGTGCTAGTATAGGTGTCGTCGCCATTGCAGCTTTAAGTTCGTCGAAGGTGGTGGTGGCTTTGTCTGAGCATTGGAAAACATTTTTATTTAGCAAGGAAGTCAGAGGTGCACTGATCTTTCTATAGTTTTTCACGAATGTACGTTAGTAGCCTGTAAATAGAGAAAGCCACGCAGCGATTTTATGTTCCTCGGGGTCGGCTAGTTTTGCATTGCTTCAATTTTAGAGGGATTTTAGAGGGATCCACCACCACACCTTCCTTTGATATGATATGTGCAAAATATTCCACTTTCTATTGAAGAAAGTTACACTTCGATTTTTTGACAAAAAGATCATGTTCTCACAAAATCGTCAAAACAAGTCATAAGTGCTGAAAATGACTTTCAAGATAAAGGTTGTAAATAAAGATATCAAAAATGACTTTCAAGGAAGGTGGAGGGAGCATTGTGAGACCAAAGGGCAGTACCAAAAATGCGTAGTAGCCGTTGTGTGTTCGTAAGGCGGTTTTCGGTATGTATTCTTCGCACACTCATATTTAATGATACCCGGATTGAAGGTCCAGCTTTGTGAAACTCATGCTCCCTTTAATTCATCAAGCAATTCATCTACTACTAGAATAGGGTATTTGTCCTTAATGGTTATGTCATTGAGAGCTCGGTAATCAACGCACATTCACTTTGTTTCGTCCTTCTTTAGTACGAGGAGTACCGGTGAAGAATAAGGGTTGTAACTTGGCTGAATAACTCCTATTTCGAGCATCTCTTTTATAATCCTTTCTATTTCATCCTTCTAGAGATGTGGATATCGATATGGTTGAGTATTTGCTGGAGGTTTGCTTAGAAGAATCGGTATACAATGATTATGCCTACGGGTAGGATGTAGGTTGTTTGGTTTGTCAAATATATCTGAAAATTCAGCAATCAAAGGAAGTAGGTTTGGGTCTTCAAAATCTATTGGCTCTCTGTTAGTTTGTACCAAAAAACCTTTGCATTCTTTGTACAAAACCTTGTCCATTCGTTGTGTGCAAATCATCGTTGCATCGCCCCTATGTTTCCCGTGCAGTATCACCTGTTTCCCCTAACTATAAAATTTCATAATTAGTTTTACAAAGTTTCAGGAAACATCACTTATTATTGTCAGCCATTTGATGTCAAACACGGCCTCATAATCATCAAGAGGGAGGCTATCATTCTCAAATCCGGGAGGTTGTTAAACATAAACTTCTTCAGAAATAAAGCCATTAAGAAAAGTACTTTTAACATCCATTTGAAACAACTTAAAATTATTATTACTAGCATAGGCAAGGAGCATCCTTATGGTTTTTAATCGAGCTACAGGAGCGAAGGTCTCTTCATAATCATCTTGTAAGAAATGCACTCTACACCTTCAGTAGGGCACTCTAGATTCCTGAGAACCTATAAAAGAGTGAATCAAAATTTTTATTGAAGAGGGATGAAAAAAATTATTGTTGAATATTTGGCACAATGTGATGCATGTCAACAACAAATATGACTACCAAAGGAGAACTCCAAACCTAGTCGAGTGCTATTATTGATTGACGGATCATGACCCGATGACGATGACCCACTACTGAAGCACTAATATAATGGGCGAACTTACCAGCAGAAGGTGCCACTTGGGAGAACTATGACGACTTGAAGATTAAATTCTCATAGTTTATTGAATCTCAGCCTCATGGACAAATTTGATTTAAAGAGAGCAGCTCTGTTAGGACTCTAGCTAAGAGAGTCATAATAGAGAGGGGCATTCATGTAAAACCTACCTAAGCCGACCCCTATTAAGGAGGTGAAGAGGTCGGCTAGGGTTAAGAGATTATTTCTTAGAGAAAAATTAGGAGTTATAAAGGAATAGAAATCTTGAGTAGGAGTCCTATTAGGAGTTGGTTAGAAATAGGAGCCTTGAGTAGGAGTCTTATTAGGAGTTAGTGTTTAGAAGCCCTATAAATAGCCATGTATTCATCCTCTTTTCTAAAGCAATAGATGAATATTTTCTATAGCCTTTGAGTAGCAACTTGGAGGAAGGAACCCCAAGAGATTTCCAACGAGGTCGATCCCCTAAAGAGATCAACCCCAAGCTTAGAATCTGCAAGGATTCTAACACATTAGCACAAAAAATTTTAAAAGAAGAATATGTTTAAACACATTTGATGTATCTCCAATGATTAGCTCTTTAGGATAAGCTTCTACATACTTTTAATCCTTAGGTAAGGATTCTTTAGAAGAAGATGCATCCAATTTGCTAGTGGGATGAGAGGTTTCATTCAAAATTAAAGCATCAAAATCAAAATCATCATCAAAATTATTTTTCTTAAATTTGGAAGCCTCATAGAAAACAACATGAATATATTCTTCTATGATTAAAGTTCTTTTATTAAATAGACAAAATACTTTAGAAGTAGAAGAATATCCAAGAAAAATGCCTTCATCGGATTTTGCATCAAATTTTCATAAGGCATCTTTTTTGTTTAAAATAAAACATTTATAACCAAAAATTTTGAAATACAAACATTGGGTTTTTTGTTATTCCATAATTCATAGAGAGTTTTGAAAAGTAATAGTCTTATTAGATCCCTATTCATGACATAGCATGTCATGTTAATGGCTTCGATCCAAAAATATTTAGGTAGGCTATCTTCATTTAACATAGTTCTTGCCATTTCTTGTAAGCTCCTATTTTTTCTTTCAACTACTCCATTTTGTTATAGGTTTCTTAGAATAGAGAAATTATGATTGTACCCAATTGATTTATAAAAGTTTTGGAAATCATGGTTTTGAAACTAACCACCATGATCACTACATATAGATGTAATTATAAAACATTTTTCATTTTAAACAAGTTTGTAAAATTTTAAAAAATATTTAAAATAATCACTTTTGTGTGCCAAGAAGTATATCCAAGTATATCTATTATAATCATCAACAATTACAAAGGCGTATTTGCTACCTCCTAGGCTTGTTATATCAATTGGTCCAAATAAATCCATATGGATCAATTGCGATAGTCTAGAGGTGCATATTTGATTATTTGACTTGAAACTTTCTTTTATTTGTTTTTCTAGTTGACATGCATCACACACTTTGTCTTTGACAAACTTGATGCTAGGGATTCCTCTTACAATTCTCTAGATGAAATTTGAGAGATTAGTTTCATGCTAGCAAGACCTAACCTCCTATGCCAAAGTAAAGTATCATCGCTTAAAGCCGAAAAGCATATTTCATTATAAAGATCGTCAATATCAATAATATACATGTTACTATGTTTTAAGACAATCATAGATGTATTTATGTGTGGTCTTTCAATAATGCAAATATTAGATTCAAATCTTATGATATATCCTCTATCACACAATTGACTAATGCTTAGAAGATTATGCTCTAAACCATCTACTAATAACACATATTCAATTAAGAGGTTTGATTTGTTACTTATGGTTTTTTGCCAATGATTTTACCTCTACTATTGTCTCCGAAGGTGACAAACTCTTCGTCTTGGCCAGTGAGCTTAGAGAATTGAGTTGGATCTCTAGTTATGTGCCTTGAGCATCCACTATCAAGGTACTATATCTTGCTCCTAGCTTGTAATTGCAAACATATATACAAGAAAGAGGGTTTTCTTTTAGGTACCCATTTGATTCTAGGTGTCTCATTAATTGATCTACCTAACTTATTATTTTGCAATGAGTCATTTATGGTTCCTTTAAAGACCCAAATTAGCTTATGTGGGCTATACCTCTTAAATGGATATTTATGAGCATAATGTCCAAATTTGTAATAAAAGTTGTATTTGTTTTGGGGTGAAACTATTAGGATCCTTTTATTTTTCCTTTTATTTTCTGCATATTTATTAAGTCTGTTTAGTTTAGCTAAAGTCGGAACTCTATAAATAGGGATGTAACTACTTCTTTTCGATCAGCTATGAAAAATATTATTCTGTCTTTTGACAAACCCTAGGAGGCTGATCCCCTCGAAGTGATCATCCTCTTTCTCTTCTTCTTTTTTACGATAAGATTTTAGGGACTTATCATTTGGTATCAGAGCAGTGATCCTTGGCGTTCTCGTTGCAATGTAACAAAAACAAAAACAAAAAAAAAACAAAAAAAAAGGGAGAAAAGGGTTGTTACCCAGCGACCACCAAGAATTCCCTACTTCCCTTCTTCCCCACCGCCGCCCCTGCTCTCCGGTAGGCCGCGCCCTCCCTTGCTGCCTCCTTTCCATCGCCGGCATTGCTTCCCGGTCGATCGACCAACGTCGCCGCTGCCCCCTAGCCGACAACCTCTCCTCCTCGCTTTCCCATCTCTCTCGAGCGAGAAGGATCACTAGCACCGTCTCCCTACCAATGGACCACCCCTTCATCGTTGATACTCTCGGCGACGCTGCCCTAACTTCTCTACCACCGTGCCCCCGTCGGGTCGCAGCTGCAGCCGTCGGTTGCCCCCCTCCTCACGGCGACCGAAACAGGGCAACTCACTGCTGCTGCCCTTGTTTCCAACCGTGCCTCCACCAGCCGTGCCTCCTCCAGCACTCCTCTTCCCCTCGAGCGCCATCGTTGCCCAGTCGACCCATCACCGTTGTGGGCCACCGTGCGACGACCGCTGCTCGCCTCCCAGCCGCCGTCGCTCCACCTTGCTCTTCATTTAACCGAAACAGAGCACACTTACTCTGCCCTTGTTTTCAGCCGCGCCACAGCTGCGTGGGGTCCCTTGCTGTTGCCGGTTGTCGCCACCATCGCTGCTACTACCAGCTACTCTGCAGATGCCCTTGACTAGACATCAGAAATAAGAACTGGGGATTACCAACTTGCAATCATATGCAATGGCTACCGATAACTCAGTGAAGGCACAAATGGAAGCGTTGGAAACCAGAATTGAAAATCGGTCAAAAGAAACTCTTCATGATTTCAAAAAGAGCTTGTTGGAGCACTTTATCGGGTTTCAATAAGATGGGAGCTCAAGTTCTACGCTGAGCAGATCGAGAGATACAGGAAAAGGGCCCCAGGATGGTGACACACACTACCCACGTATCAGGGTAGAATTTCCATGATGGGAAGATGGGGATCCGACCAGTTGGATCTCTAGGGCGGAAAATTTTTTTTGTTTTCACAGAACCCCAGAAGAATCCAAGGTAGAAGTGGCCTCAATCCAGCTCGATGGAGATACAATCTAGTGGTATGATTGGTATGAAACTTGCCATGGAATTCCTTCGTGGGAGGAATTTAAAAGACGACTTCTTGTTCGCTTTGGCCCATCCGAATATGAAAATGTTGATGGCCAACTCGTCAAAATTCGTCAGACTTCTATAGTGTTGGAGTATCATAATAGATTTGAAAGATTGTCCAACCAAGCTAGAGATTGGTCAGAACGATAACTTTTGGGTACATTTATTGAAGGGTTTATTCCCGAGATCCGGTGCGAGGTTAAGGCTCGTCAACACCGCACTATGATGGCTGTGATTTCATTTGGACGCCTACATGAAGAAAAAATCAGTGTGGAATATCATCGAAATAGAAGTGCCAATAAACAAGTGAGTAGCAGGCAACCTACCTTATCTATTCCTAGTCGAAACCACAACACTAGCAGACTAACCTGAGAGAAACTCAAAGAAAGGTTAGCGAAGGGTTTGTGCTGGCATTGCGATGAAAAGTGGAGTAAGGAGCATCGATGCAAACAAGGAAGACTTTTGATGATTGAACTGATCGAGGATGAATCGAAAGAAGAAGTATTGGATTTCGATCATAAAAAAGTGGAAACAATGATGATGTTGAAGCCATCACACATATAGTGCATGCATTGGCTAGCTACTCTAATCCATAAACTATGAAAATTGGGGGAACTCTGAAACACCAATCTGTCACTATTTGGATTGATATGGGTAGCACTAATAATTTTATGGATAGAAAAGTTGCAGCCTGATTAGCTTACCACATCGAATGTGTGATAAATTTGAAGTCAAGGTTGCCGATAGACGGATTTTAACCTGTGACAACAAGTGCTCAAAGATAAAATTAATTTTGTAAGGTCAAGAATTATTTGTGGATTTCTTTTTATTACCCTTGGAAGACTATGAAGTGGTGCTCGGAATTGAATAGCTATCAACCCTAGGTGATGTCTCCTAGAATTTTTCTAAACTGATTATGAAGTTCTTTATTAATGGAAGACAGGTGACTCTCAAAGGAAGACGTGGAGGTAAGGTTACAACTATCACTAGCCATCGGATAGAGCGGGTCCTTCGGAGGACACACATCGGATTTTTGGTGCAATTGCATAACATTAAAAAGGAAATGATAGTGAACATTCCTGTTGAAAATATTGAATGATTGCTAACAGAGTTTACAGATATATTTGCAAAGCCACACGGACTTCCACCTCTTAGATGTCATGATCATCGGATCCCACTATTACCCGAGAAGGCACCAACCAATGTTCGACCCTATAGATATCCACATTTCCAAAAGGCAGAGAGAGAGAGGATTGTCACAGAGAAGCTCAAAACAAGAGTTATACGAGCTAGTGTTAGCCCATATTCTTCCTCAATCTTACTAGTCAGAAAGAAAGATGGCTCATGGCGGATGTGTGTCGACTATCGAGCACTTAACAACATTACAGTGAAAAATAAATATCCTATTCCAATAGTGGATGAACTATTGGACGAATTGGGAGGATCTCAGGTCTTCACTAAATTGGACCTACGATCAGGCTATCATCAAATCAGAGTACATGAAAGAGATGTTCAGAAAACTGCCTTCAGGACACATAACGGCCATTATGAGTTTCTAGTAATGCCTTTCGGGTTAACCAATGTGCCCTCTACCTTCCAGAGTTTAATAAATGATATATTTCGGGCTCATCTCTGTAAGTTTGTTTTGGTTTTCTTTGATGATATTTTAATATACAGTCATTCCCTAGAAAGTCATTTATTACATTTACGAATTATCTTTAATATTCATCGTGAGCATGGTCTTTTTGTCAAGAAATCCAAGTGCGGTTTTGGGCAACCTGAGGTTGAGAACCTCAACCATATCATATCTCAAAAGGGTATTGCAGTTGATTCTTCAAAAATCCAAGTGATGACAGACTAGCCAATTCCAAAGTCAATCAAAGCTTTAAGGAGGTTCTTGGGACTAACAGGCTATTATCGAAAGTTTGTGAAGAATTATGGAAAAACTAGTGCCCTCTTGATGTCACTTCTAAAGAAAAATGCATTCAAATGGTCAGAAGAGGCAACTCAGACATTTCAATTCTTGAAAACTGCAATGACTACTACACCCGTGCTGGCTTTACCCAATTTTAATAAGATGTTTATGATTGAATCTGATGCTTTTGGAGCTGGAATAGGGGTTGTATTATTGCAGGAAGGTCGGCCTATCGCTTATGCAAGTAAGGCTCTTTCCCCTTCCCATTTGAGTTTATCTATTTATGACAAGGAGATGCTAGCAATAATACATGCAGTCACAAAATGGAGACCTTACCTAATTGGTCAACGGTTTCAAATACACACTGATCACAAAAGCCTCAATTATTTTCTAGAGTAAAAGATTTCTTCTCTAGAGCAATAGAAATGGGTCACAAAGCTATTGGGATTCGATTATGAAATCATTTAAAAAAAGAGGAGTGAGAATTTAGTAGCAGATGCCCTCTCACACCTTTCAAAACAAGCTGAACTAGTAGCTATTTCTATTCCTATTTGCGAGACTTTGCAAGTTATCAGAAGGGAATGGACAAATAATCCTAAGATCCAAAACATCATTAAAAAATTAGTAGAAGCCCCAGGTTCTGTCTCAAATTATAGTTGGGATTCGGTGGACTTACGCTATAAAGGCTGAATAGTTGTTGCCCCACATTCTTCTTGCGAGGCAATAATTCTGAAGGTGTTCCATTCATCACCAATTGCTAGTCACTCGGGATTTCTCCGCACTTATAAGTGAGTTCGACGACTTTTTTACTGGAAAGGTATGAAAAATTTTATCAAGAAATTTGTTATTGAATGTGATGTTTGCCAACATCATAAAAGTGAGACAGTAGCCACCCTAGGCTTACTACAGCCCCTCCCTATTCCTGATGCTACTTGGACTGACATATCTATGGATTTCATTAATAGTCTCCCATCATCTCAAGGAAAGAATACTATACTTGTAGTCGTAGATAGACTTACAAAATATGCTCATTTCTGTACTTTACGACATCCTTATACTACTGCAAGTGTTGCTCGTATTTTTGTGGAAAACATAGCTAAATTGCATGGGAGTCCCTGTTCCATTGTTAGTGATAGAGACAAGATATTTACTAGCTCCTTTTGGACAGAACTTTTTCGTTTACAAGGTACTCAATTGAATATGAACATTACTTATCATCCGCAAACAGATGGGCAAACTGAAGTGGTAAACAGGTGCCTAGAAAATTACCTCTGATGCTTTACTAGCGATAAGCCAAAGGAATGAGTCAAATGGCTTCCCTTGACAGAGTGGTGGTATAATACCTCTTTCCATTCTTCTATTAAAATGACTCCATTTGAAGCAGTTTATGGCCAACCCCCACCTACAATTACAAAGTATGTACCCGGTTCTTCTAAAGTTGATCAAGTGGACAAGGAATTGATGGATAGAAATAAGATTATTCAGCTTTTAAAGGATAACCTCACAGCCGCACAAGCAAGAATGAAATAACAAGCTGATAAACACCGAAGGGAACGAGAATTTATTATGGGTGATTGGGTTTTCCTTCATCTTCAACCCTACAAGCAAACTTCCATAAAGGTCTGATCTTCCATGAAGCTATCTCCTCGGTTTTTTTAGCCTTATAAGGTATTAGAATGCATTGGACCAGTGGCCTACCGCTTGGATTTGCTTGCTAGCTCTAAGATACATCCAATCTTTCATATTGCATACCTTAAAAGGAAATTGGGTGAAGATGCATTAGTGCAGTGCCATTTACTGGACACTTCTACTATTGGGGAAGTTCGAGCTCAACCACAAGTCATACTTGATCGACGAGTTGCAATGTACCATAGACATCCTGTAACTGAAGTGCTAGTGCAATGGGCCAACTTACCAAAGGAAGATGCCACTTGGGAGTCCTATAGCATGCTAAAGGAGAAGTTTCTAGAATTTGATGCTGCTCAACCTTGAGGACAAGGCTGAATTAAAGGAGGCGGGATTGTTAGGATTCTTTTATTTTTCCTTTTATTTTCTGCATATTTATTAAGTTAGTTTAGTTTAGCTAAAGTCAGAACTCTATAAATAAGGATGTAACTACTTCTTTTCGATCAACTATGAAAAATATTATTCTATCTTTTCACAAACCCTAGGAGGCTGATCCCCTCGAAGTGATCAAGGAGGGTCGATCCCCTCGAAGCGATCAAGGAGGCCGATTCCCTCGAAGTGATCATCCCCTTTCTCTTCTTCTTTTTTACGATAAGACTTTAGTGTCTTATCAGAAACATGAAAAGTTTGGCCTTTAACAAAGATGGTTGGCTTTTGTTGAGTGTTACTCACAAAGCCGATTTCATCCCTTCTATGAACATGATCCCTTTTTGCAAGGATCATGTTTAAGGATTTGCTTTCTATTTCAATTTTTTCTAAGGTTTCATGTAGTAGCAAATTTTTCTTTTTAAGCATCTCTAATTCATCATATTTTATGCAAGGAGGTAATATTTCATTATCATGCTTAATCTTTAATCTATCAAATTCGCTAATAAGAGAGGCATGCTCCTATTTTAATAATTTATACTTTTTACTAACTAATTTACATTCATCAAATAATTTTAAAAAAGCATTTAACAATTCATCAAGGGATAAATGGGCTTCGATTGAGTTACTTACCTCATCGCTAAGTGTCATTAAAGCATAGTTAGCAACTTCTTTATTGGTTGACTTCTCGTCTTCGAATGTGCTTGAAAGGTTCCACGTAGCTTTTAGCGCTTTCTTCTTCTTCAGTTGCTTCTTCTTCACTCGGGGACATTTACTTTTGAAGTGCCCTAGGTTATTGCATGCATAACAAATTATTTGATCCTTTTTAAGTTCAATTTTATTTTTAATGTAATGTTTAGTTTTGTTCTATTTTATTAATTTTTTAAATTTTTTTGTTAGAAGTGTCAAGTCGTCATCATCATCATCATCACTTGAGTTTTCTCTCAAGTGGTCTTCTTGAGTTTTAAGTGTCAAATCCTTCCAATTCTTTGGAAGGTTGTTTTCAAGTAATTCATATGTATTTCATGTCATTTCATAGGTCATCAAAGACCCGATAAGTTCTTCGAGCGGGAAGTTGTTCAAGTCCTTAGCTTCGTGAATTGCAGTTACTTTAGGATCCCAACTCTTTGGAAGTGATATTAATATCTTATTAACAAATTTAAAATTAGGAAAACTTTTACCAAATGCTTTTAGACCATTGAAAATATCTGTAAATTGAGTGCAAATATCTCCAATAATCACGTTTGGTTTTATATGAAACAATTCATAACTATAAACCAAAATATTGATTTTTGACTCTTTAACCCTACTCATGCCTTCGTGTTTGATTTCAATTATATGCCAAATATCATAAGCCATTTCGCAAATAGAAACTCGATTGAATATATTTTTTTCCAAAGCACAGAATAAAGCATTTATAGCTTTGGTGTTTAAAGATAAAGTCTTCTTCTCCAAATCATTCCAATCGTTTATTGGAAGAGAAAACTTTTGAAATCTATTTTCAACGATACTCCTTAACTCGAAACTCAAACAAATCAAGAAAATCCTTATTCTAGTTTTCCAATATATGTAATATGTTTCATTTAACATAGGAGGACATGTGATAGAATGACCCTCATGATTGTCGGCAAAAGCCATCTCTCTTGGTTTTTAAACTAAATTAAGAGTAACCTTTCTTTGATACCAGTTGTTAGGATTAATGCGACACAAAGAGGAGAGGGGGGGGGGGGGGGAATTAGTGTAGCGATAAAAATGATGGTTGCGATTCCAAATCTTTCCGAGTTGATAAAAACGTAATGAAGAAATTGTATCGAGAAGATGTCGACTTGAAGTAAATGTATAATGCAAAGTGCAGCTAAGTAATGAAAGTAAGCGGTAAGGAAAGAACACACAAGATTTATAGTGGTTTGGTCATTGTGACCTATGTCCACTTTTGATTCCTTCTCCGTTGAGGTCACTAGTATCCACTAATGGTCTTCCTTCAATAGACGAAGACCAACCACCTTCTTACAATACTTTCTCATTTTTTGGGTTTAGGAGACAACCCTTACAAACCTCACACCTCACTTGAATGATCACAAGACTTAGAAAAGGAGGAGGAGGATACTTAGCACTTTTACAACACTTTCACACCCTAACACTTTAAGATTTTTGTTCACACTTTGTTACTCTTTAATATAAGAAAGAGTGGATATTTATAGGCCCTAATGACTTCAAAATTAGAGCCAAAGAGTGTCTTATCCCAGATTTCCAATGTACTGGAGGTACCACCACCATTATTGCACGGAACTACCGCCTACAGATTGACATTAAGCGGTACCATTACCTAGTTTGACGATACTACTGACTGACAGAGCCTTAGAGACTAGGCGGTGGTATTGCCTAGTCTGGCCATACCATTGCTTGACATAGTCTTGAAGACTATATTTGGATGGTACCACTGCCAAACCCTACTATAGGACATTGAATGGGCCAAATAGCAGGCCTAATTCAATCCTAATTGAAGCCCAATTGGCCCCTAATTAAGTTGACATAGTTATACCTAAAATCAACTCAATTAGACCTAACTAACTTGATCTAGGCACATATGATAACAAGCATGAATCCTATGTTATCCGGCATATCTTTGGTTCATTCGGCACTTCGTCCGATCCTTTCGGCGCATCATCCTCTCTTGCGGCGTATTGCCCAAACGACATGTTGACCTCTGCAACATCCGATCTCCTTAGCACAATGTCCAATCCTTTTGGCCTAATGCCTGAACCCATGGCATGAAGTCGTCTGCCAATACATCGATTGATCCTCCGACTCAATGTCCAATCTTCTAATATGTTCCATTCCGGCCCAACGTTCGATTCCTCCTGCTTTAATCGATTTATCTTTTCTAATTGAAGTTAGTCCCATGTTACTCAAAATGCATATAAGTTCGTCAACTCATCAATTGATTTCATCATCAAAATCCAAGATTCAACTGAGGGTGTCGAGTGAATCATTAGAAAAATAGTGGGAATAGAATCAGATAGAAATACATATCTTGATTGTTTATTTTTCTATATAATCTTCATGTTATTTATTTCTATAGCATCTTTATTTTTAGAAAATATCGCTTTCAAATCCCTTACGTGGCATACTTGATATCAACTACCTCACTGGTCTGAATTATACGGATTGGCTCTACAACCTGAGAATTATTCTCATGACGGAGAAAATCACGTACGTCCTTAATAAAGTGATGCCTACACCCAAGGAAGGGGCAAGCAAGGATGAGATCACTTGCTACATGAAGTATATAGATGACTCCACTCTTGCTCAGTGTTACATATTAGGCTCCTTGACTCCTGAGTTATAAAGACAACATGAAAAGATGGATGCTAGATCCATTCTCCTACATGTTCATAAACTGATTGAGTAACAGGGAAGGACTCAATGATATAATATATCCAAGAGTCTCTTTCGCGCTAGGATGACTAAGAGGATACTGGTTCAGAACCATTTCCTAAAGATGATTGAGTGGATAGAGAAACTCACAAGTATAGGAATAGTCCTAGAGGATAACTTATGTATTGATCTTGTGCTTCAGTCCCTACCAGATTCTTTTTCGTAATTCATAATGAATTATAATATGAACAAGCTTGAGGTGACTCTCCTTGATCTCTTCAATATGTTGAGGGAGGCATAGAGCACTATCAAGAAAGAGAAGTCAGTTCTCTATACTGGTGAGACCAAAAAGAAAAGGAAGGTAGAAAAGTCACTTAAGAAGGGCAAGGGCAAGGGCAAGGGCAAACTAGGTAAAGCAAAGGTTGCTAAGAAAGACCCGGTAAAGGATAAAGGCCAGTGCTTCCACTATGGTAAAGATAGGCACTGGAAGAGGAACTACGAAGAGTACCTTGTAGACGAGGCGAAATAGAACCTTGGAGAAGCTTCAAGTATATTCATGATCAATCTCTATTTGTCACTCTTATGATCACACATAGGTATTAGATATCGATAGTGCTATCATATTTGTAATTTGTTGCAGGTTCTAGCAAGGCCTAAGAGATTGGCGAGAGGTGAGATGGACCTCAAGATAGGCAATGGAGCAAAAGTTACTACAGTAGCTGTTGGCGAGGTCACCCTAGAACTACTTGATGGAGCTATTATTACATTGGATGCATGCTATTTTGTTCTTTCTATTATCAAAAATATTTTTTTCATTTCATATTTGATAATTAGTATTGAAACTTAGATTTTAATGATGAAACTGTTAGGATCAAGAGCACTAAGAGGGGGGGGGGGGGGTGAATTAGTGCAGCGGAAATCTTTCTGCGATTAAAATGAAAGCTGCGTTCGTTTGATAAAAAAATGATTTCGATGTAAAAGCTGATTCTAAGATTACTTTAACTTAAGATTAAGCGAGATGACGTTAAAGTAAATCTATGAAAGAAGTTTACAGTTTATAATGGAAATCAGAATGCAAGCACAAACTGAAATGCGACGTTCGTATGATAAAACTGGTTTACGTCTAAATGTCGATTCTGAAGATACTGAACTTTGAGATACGTTTTATAAATGAGCATAAGGCAGTTTACAGTTATGATTGAAATCAAAACGTAAACATAAACTGAAATGTGATGATCGTACGAAAAGGCCAATTTACGTCTAAACACAGATTCGGAAAGCTCTGAACTTAGAAACTCGTTCGTAAAAGCGCAGAGGGCAGTAAGCTATTGAGGAGGTTTGCAGTAAAGATAAAATGCTCAAAAGTAAATGCAAACCAAGATTTAGAGTGGTTCGGTCAATCTTGACCTACTCCACTTTTGGCTTCCTCCACCGACGAGGTCACCGACGTCAACTAAAGGCCTTCCTTCAATAGGCGAAGGCCAACCACCCTTTTACAGTTTCACTCCTTTTAACGGGCTTAGGAGACAACCCTTACAGAAATTTCTCTCCTCTCTTTAGAACTCAGAACTTGGAAGAAAAGAGGGAGGAGAACTTTTGGCTTTTACAACAATTTTGAGCTCTAAGAATCACAGAAAAGATCAAGATTTCGGTGTATGTCTATTCCCTTTCAGTGCTGAATGGGTGGGGTATTTATAGGCCCCAACCTAGTTCAAATTTGGAGCTCAAAACTATCAAATCCTAGAATTCCGGGATCAGGCGGTTGCACCTCCTGACTGGAGCGGTTGCACCGCCTGGCAGAGCTCGAAGACTGAGCCCAAGCGGTTGCACCTCCTGTCAGGGGCGGTTGCACCGCCTCAGTCTGGCTCAGAGACTGAGCCCAAGCGGTTGCACCTCCTGCCAGAGCTCAAAGACCGAGCTCAGGCGGTGCTACCTCTTTGTTAGGGGAGGTTGCACCGCCCAGTCTCGCTCGGAGACTGAGCCCAGGCGGTGCCGCCTCCTGGCTGGGGCGGTTGCACCGCCCAGTCTCCCTGGGAGACTTAGCCCAGGCGATGCTACCTCCTATCTTGGGTGGTTGCACCGCCCAGTGCAATCAGGGTATGAATGGGTAGATCCATTCGGCCCAACTTGGGTTTTTCAGGGGCCCAATTGCCCCAAGACTAAGTCAATGGGATCACCTCCCATTTTCAACTTAATCAATGTGCTAATTACGATTAATCCTAAGACAATTTCTGCAGCTTGCTCCGGTGCGTCAATCGCTTCTTCCGGCGAGTTTCCAGTGAACTTCCGTCGATCATCCGTTGAACCCTCAGTGATTCTCCTGCAAACTTCCGGCAAACTCCTGGACTTGCGACGATTCACTTGGCGAGTTCCAACGAGCCTCGTTTGGCAAGCTTATGGACTTCTCGGATCTGTTCCCGCAGAACCTCTAATGACAGTCCAAACTTCCGTCGAACTCTCGAACTCCCACCGTGATCATTGTCTTGACTCCGGCACAACTCCTGCTGCATGTCTTTCTTCCATCGTAGTTAATCCCGCACACTTAAAACAAAACTTCGATCGAGACAATTAATCCTAAGCAATTAACCAAGTTGTCCGACATGTCATTGGTCCCTCGATGCTTTGTCCGATTCTTCGGCGCATCATCCTCTCCTGCAGCCTATTGCCCAATCGGCCAGTTGACTCCGCAACTCCGATATCCTTGGCACAATACTCGCCCTTCTTGGCCCGATGCCCGAGTCCACGGCCCGAAGCCTTCTGTCGATACGTCGACCGATCCACCGGCCCGACGTCCAATCTTCTGACATGTTCCTTCGGCACAACATGATTTACCTGCTTTAATTGTCTCATCCTGATCGAAGCATCCTGCGTTACTCAAAATGCAGATTGAATCATAAACATATATCAAGTAGTTTCATCATCAAAATACGAGATTCAACAGAAACCAATTGATAGTGTTTGTGATTTGATGTGCATTTAAGTGACGTAGGTCTAACTTCGATCAAAAAAGGTAAATTAATTAAAACAAAAAGAATCAGACGTTGGGCCGGAGCAAACATGTTAGAAGATTGGATGTTAGGCCGAAGGATCGGTTGATATATTGACAGAAGGCTTCGAGCCGTGAATTCGGGCATCGGGCCAAGAAGATCGGACATTACGCCTAGAAGATAAGATATTGTGAGAAGACAATATGCCGATTGGGCAATACACCGAAATAGAGGACGATGTGCCGAAGGATCGGACGAAGCACCGGAAGAACCAATGACATGCCGGACAATAAGGATTCGCTTGTAATCGATTATGTCTAGATCGAGTTAGTTTAAAGTCTAATTGAGTCAGTTTAGAATGTAATTAAGCCAACTCAATTAGGGACCAACTGGACCCAAAATAAGGTTTGTTTGGGCTAAGAGAAAGGCCCATTCAGTGACCGATGTTTGGGCTATATTGGGCTAATTGGAAGGCCCAAACAATGACCAAACAAGTGAAACCATAGTGGCACAATCTCTAAGAATATGTCAAGCGGTGGTACCTCCCAAACATAGTCTCCGAGAGACTATCAAGCGGTGGTATCGCCCAATGGCAGGGTGTCAAGCGGTGGTACCGCCAGGACCGAGAAAACCCAGGATGAGACTCTTGTAGACTCCAAGTTTGAATCTACCTGAGGCCTATAAATACCCCTCTAATTTTTGGTTAAAAAAAACAACAATTGAGAGTGAAAAAGAAAGAAAATGCTGCTATAATCTTGTGTGAACTACTCTCAAAGATCTTAGTGTTAGTATAGTTTGAGAGAGGAGTAAGTGGGGGTGTAAAGGTTCTCTCCTAAGTCTACAAAAGGAGAATAGAGTTGTAAGAAGGAGGTTGGTCTTCACCTATTGAAGGAAGACCATTAGTAGATGTCGGTGGCCTCAACGAAAGAGAAATTAGGAGTGGATGTAGGTCACGACGACTGAACCACTATAAACTCGGTTTGTATTTCTTTTAAGTAATTTACTTTAACTGCAAACTTCCTTACTTGCTATACTCTTTCATACACTTTCAATTTAAGCATCTTTACAATTCAGTTTTTATCGTACAAAAAATTTCAAAACTGACGTAGTTTTTACCGTTGCACCAATTCACCCCCCCCCCCTCTTAGTGCAACAGTAAAAACTAATTAGTTTTTTAGAACAATGTTTATTCAATATTATTATATGGTGAGATCATCACAAGAGGAACATTATATAATAGTTTGTTTATGCTAGGCACTGCTCCATATATCATGAATCTAAGTGTGTCCAAGAGAAAACGAGATGAGGTGAATATTACATACTTGTAGCATTGTAGGCTAGGTCACATTTATAAATGAATGTTTCAAATATTGCTAAATAATCGATACTTAGATCTACTCGACTATGAGTCATATGTAACTTATGAATCTTGTCTTTGTAGAAAGATGACCAACTCTATATTTAGTGGAACTAGAGAGAAAGCCATTGAGTTGTTGGAACTTATACATAGTGATGTATGTGGTCCCATGTCAACTCATGCCACAGGGGGTTACTCCTACTTTATTACTTTTACTGATGATTTCTTAAGATATGGACAAATGTACTTGATGAAGTATAAGTCCAAGGCCTTCGAGAAATTAAAATAGTTTAAGAATGAAGTGGAGAACCATATTGGAAAGAGTATTAAGACTCTTCGATCAAATCGAGAAGGTGAGTACTTGAGTACAGAGTTTATCAAATTCCTCAAGGACTATGGGATTCTATCCCAATGGACACCACCTTATATACCTTAGCTCAATAGTGTATCTGAAAGGAGGAATCATATGCTGTTAGACATAGTGTGGTCTATAATGAGCTTCACAGACCTACCCATCTCATTTTAGGGTTATGCCCTAGAGACCGTAGCTTACCTTCTGAACAGAGTTCCAACTAAATCGATAGTGTCGACACCATACGAGATATGGAAAGGGAAGAAGCCTAATCTTAAGGTTATTAAGATTTGGGACTATCCTTCCCACGTTAAAAGACACAAACCCGATAAGTTGGAATCGAGGATGAAGCGGTGCAAGTTCGTGGGATACCCCAAGGAAACTTGTAGGTATTATTTCTATCATCCGAAGAACCAAAATGTCTCTATAGCCAAGAGAGCAGTGTTCCTTAAGAAGGAACACATTCTTGATGGAGATAGTGGGAGCGTGATAGAGTTAAGTGAGGTTGGAGAACCTAGCTCAAGCACTATTCCACAGCTAGAGTATGTTCAGGTACCTATCACATAAGTTCCGATTTTACGTAAGTCCGATAGAGTGTCTCATCCTCTTGAGAGATATGTGGAATATATCAAAGGAGAGGATATCGAGGATATTGATCCTTAGATCTACGAGGAGGTTAGTATAAGTATAGACTCCAAGAAGTGACAAGAAGCTATGAATTCTAATATGGATTCCATGTACTCCAAAAAAGGTTTGAAACCTAGTTGATATACCTATGTGTATTGTACCCATTGGTTGCAAGTGGATCTTCAAGAAAAAGATTGGAGCAGATATAATAGTAGAGACCTATAAAGCAAGGGTAGTGGTTAAGGTATATCGTCAAAGGCAAGGTGTTGACTATGACGAAACCTTCTCACCCATAGTCATGTTAAAATTCATCTGAATTCTATTAGCTATTGCAGCATACTATGATTATAAGATCTAACAGATGGACGTAAAAATCTCATTCCTCAATGGCAACGTTGAGGAGGAGTATATGATACAGCCTGAGAGATTCATATCCAATGACTACCCAGATAAGGTGTGTAGTTTGGTTAGGTCCATTTATGAACTAAAGCAAGCTTTTCGAAATTGGAACATAAGATTTGATGAGATAATCATATCTTATGATTTTGTTAAGAACAAAGATGAGCCTTATATGTATGAGAAGGTAAGTGGCAGTGCTATCACCTTCTTGGTGTTATATGTGGATGATATAATATTTATTGGGAATGACGTAGGAATGCTATCCATAGTAAAGGCTTAGTTATCTAGACACTTCTCCACGGAGGACTTAGGGGACGTATTCTATATCTTGGGGATTTAGATCTATAGAGATAGATCCAAGAGGTTGCTTGGCTTGTTCTAGTTTAGGTACATAAACACCATTGTCAAAAGGTTTAGCATGGAAAATTTCAAGACAGATCTCATAATGATAAAACATGGGATATCGCTTTCTAGGAGTATGTCCCCAAATACTCATGAAGAAAGGGCGAACATGGATAGGATATCTTAAACCTCAATGATAGGGACTATCATGTATGTCATGCTATGTACCAGGCCTGATATAGTGTGTGCTCTAAGTGTCACGAGCAGGTATCAAGCGGATCCAAGCTTAGAGCATTGGAAAGTAGTAACATTTATTAAGTTCTTGAGAATGACTAAGGATCTTTTACTAGTATATGGAGGTAGTAGCCTCAAGGTTAAAGGCTATATGGACTCGAGTTTCTAGTCCGATGTCGATAATAGAAAGTCGAATTCGGGATATGTATACACCCTGAATGGAGGAGCAGTATACTAGAAGAGTTCAAAGTAGGATACTACTGCTGACTCGACCACAAATGCGGAGTATATTGCTGCAATAGAGGCAGCAAAGGAGGGAGTCTGGATGAACAAGTTCATTATAGATCTAGGAGTCGTGCCGAGCAACAAGGAGCCGATTCTCTTATATCATGACAACAACGGAGCAATTGCTTCAGCAATGTAACCCGAGTCTTATCAGAAGTATTCTAAGGAGGTTCCAACCTACTAGAGAGATCGTGGCTCAAGGAGATATGGCATTGGAAAGAGTTCCATCCGAAGATAACATCGTAGATCCACTAATAAAATCGTTATCTCATATTGCCTTTGATCGTCATAGGGGCTTGATAAGGATCAAACACATTGGTGATTGACTTTAGGTCAAGTGGGAGATTCCTAGTCATAGGTGCCCTATAATCCAATCTGTTTGGATCAAAAGCACTAAGAGGTGGGGGTGGGGGGGTGGGAGGGGGGATGAATTAGTATAGCGGAAAAATTTCGTTGGTTTAAAATGATGTTTGTACGATGAAAGCGTTTTCTATGAAAACCATTTCGAAAAGTTCATCAACTTAAGATCAAACAAAAGTATAGTTGAAGTAAAGTAATGGAGGCAGTTTGCGGTTAAGATAGAGAACATAATGTAAATGCAAACCGAGATTTAGAGTGGTTCGATCAATCTTGACCTACATCCACTTTTGGCTTCCTCCTCCGATGAGGTCACCGACGTTTACTAGAGGCCTTCCTTCAATAGGCGAAGGCCAACCACCCTTTTATAGCTTTACTCCTTTTAACAGGCTTAGGAGACAACCCTTATATATTTCCACTCCTCTCTTGAATGATCAAAACTTAGGAGAAAAGAGGGAGAATAACTTTTAGCCTTTTACAACACTTTTAAGCTCTCAAATTCTCAGAATAAATGTAAGCTTTTGGTGCCCTTTCATGCAGAAAAGGGTGGGGTTTATATAGGCCCTAACTGGTTTGAATTTGGAGCTCAAAAGTATAATCTCCTGGATTTTCGATGTCCTAGCAGTACCACCGCCAGAACTGGGCGGTACTACCGCCAGACACTGCTCGGAGACCGAGCTCAAGTGGTACCACCGCCTGACTTCGCTCGAAGACTGAGCTTCTAGGCGATGCCATGGCCGGCTAGGAAATCTGGGTCCGAATGGGTTGATCCATTCGGCCCAATTTGGCAAGCTCTTGGACTTCTCTGATTTGTTCCCGTAGAACCTCCGACGACCATCCGGACTTTCGTCGAACTCTTGAACTCCCAACATGATCTTTGTCTTAACTCCGGCGCAACACCTACTGCATAGCTTACTACTATCGTAGTTAATCTTGCACATGTAAAATAAACTTCGATCTAGATAATTAATACTAAGCATTAATCAAGTTGTCCGGCATGTCATTGGTCCCTCGACGTTTCATACGTTTCTTCGGTGCATCGTCCTCTCCTACAACCTATTGCCCAATCGGCCAGTTGACTCCGCAACTCCGATATCCTTAGCGCAATACCCGCTCTTCTTGGCCTGATGCCTGAATCGACGGCCCGAAGCCTTCTATCGATACGTCAACCGATCCACGGGCCTGACATCCAATCTTCTGACATATTCCTCCGGTCCAACATGATATTTCTTGCTTTAATTATCTCATTCTGATCAAAGCATCCTGTGTCACTTAAAATATAAATTAAAATATAAACACAATTATCAATTAATTTCATCATCAAAATACAAGATTCAGTAATCTTTCCCTTTTTTATAATGACAACCAATTGATGACAGAGTTAAACTTAAATCCCGGAGTTTAAATAAACTCCCCCTATCAATATGCCATATTGATATAAACTCTTGGATTCAAAAATCCAAGCAACATGTCATGATAAAATCATGACATATAATCAACATACTTCTCCCCCTTTGTCATCAACAAAAAGGAGAAGTACCATCATGCAAGTTTTCTATCATCAAAATACAAGCTAGCAAAAAAATTTTCAACATTTTAAAACATGTAAGCTAGCAATTTTGAGATATTTAAGAAAGCAACTCTTATTTCTTGAAATATAAGTTTTGCTAGATGTGCAAATTAACTTTTTGCTTCTTAAGATAGACAAGATAGCACTCCTTGGTGATGTTCAAGATAGCAAGTTCTGCATCATGCAAGTTAGTGAATCTTACAATATTTTAGAACATGCATAATCACCAAAGCATCATAAATTTTAATGATGTGCAAAATTACAAATTTTGCATGTTTGCATTTGTGCGTCTTGAGATTTGCAAAATAGCACTTTCTTAGTGATGTTCAAGATAGTAATTTCTTCTTTTTTGAGAAGTGTAATTTTTGCTTTCTTCTTGAATTGTGCGAGCTAGCAAATTAGCTTTCTAGCTTGTTTTGCTCCCCCTTTGTCATTGTCAAAAAGAAAGGAAGACTCTTTATGTTAATTTCTAAATTATGACAAAGGTAAATAGCATAGATGAAAATTCAAGTCATGAATGTTAAAACAACTATTTTATCATGAATATTTCATCATTTCATGCACATTATCATAAATTAAAGTATTGCATGCATAATTTCAAATCATCATGTATATAAAATCATCATTACAAGCGTGATTCCAAATCATCATTTATTTCACATCATGATGGTACCAATTTTGTCAAATTACATCCTACCATGCATGATCGAAACTTCTTATTTGTATACATCTAAACAAATTAATGAATATTTCATGTATTCATATCCTCACATAAGGAATATCAAGAAGAATTATTGGGTGATGAGATAAATATTTCATGAACACAAGGAATTGCATAAAAATCATATCATGAAAAGATAAAATCATGTGAATACCAAAAGACATGATTCATTTTGACACATCTCCTCTTTAAAAAAAATGAAAGGAATTCTTAGGAGATCATGATATAGATAAAATTTATTCAATCTTGTAGGAGAACAAGATATTAATTCAAGCATATAAAATTTCTCAATTCATTATGAATCATAAAAAAAAATTATGGTTCCGAAAAATCATGATTCATTTAGGAAAATTTTCTCTTTAGTACATGACAAGAAGAAATATAGCAATGATACCAATCATGATTCATTTGGATGGTAGATGACAAAAAGAAATATTGAGGATAAAAGATCTCGATTTTTATAGAGTAAATATCAAGTTATAAATCTCAAAAAATCAAGATAAAATTCATTCAAATTCAAATCATCAAATCAAAATCATTTTCAAGAGATTCATAAAAAGATGATAAAATAGATTCATCAAAGTCAATAAGATAGAGAAAAAGAATTTTTAAGAAAAATATTTTTCTCTATTTATTTGTTTCATATAAGCATGCCTTTGTCCTTTTTGTGTCAAAAAAAAATATATCATTAATCGTTTAGGATCAAAAAATAAATTCATCATAAAAATCATCAAGATCAATAAACCACAAAAATCATCAATTATAACTTTAAAATCTCATACATAAAGTCATCAAATCATGGTATCAAAATTTTAATATTTTTATTACAACTTTATGCATCATTAAGTATACAATCGTCATGACACTTACACTATTTCATATAACCATGCCTATTCATTTATGTCAAATCAAAACATGCATCATTTTTTTAATACCAAAAAAGCCACTTTGAATATCATGAAAATTGATAATCTTTAAATCACAAAAATCATTATGCATCATTTCGAAAAAAAACTCATTAAGCATGATCATTATAAATTACTTCAAATCAAACATAATTTCATTTATTTTTAAAATATTCATCATGATATGACATACAAGGCAAAGAAATCATTAAACATAAAGCATATTCATCAATCTTGGTTTCATTGAACAAAAGATATTTTTAACCAAAATCATTTTGTTATTTGTTGCAGTCATACATTTTTCTTTTTAGGTGAATCTATCTTTTCATGCTTAGTTTTCCATACAAAAGCCATGCAACATCATTAAGCATGATATTAAATATCTTAATATTTTCAATAAAACACCAAGCATGGTTTCAATCAAAATCAGAAATCATCAAGATACACATTTTTTCTTCTTAAGAAAAACATACATATGATCATTAGATTTAAAACTAACATTTTATTTCATTAACATAAAATATATAATTTTTATTATTATTTTTAAAATTACGAGCATGGTCATATTCTTGTATTTTTAATTTTTTAAACATGTAATTTTGAAGAAAAATAATTATTCTAAAAAAAATGCATCATGGAAAACATCAAGTAATTTCAAAATAAAATAAAGGGGTTTCGATTACCTCATCATTGAATGTCATTAAGGCGTAGTTTGCCACCTCGTCTTTCTTGATTTTCTCCTCATATTCAGAGGAGCTTGATTCATCCCAATTTTTGTTCTTCTTCTTGCGTTCAAAGCAAGTAGTTTCATTCTTTTTGTTCTTTAATTTTTATTTCATTAACTTTTTAAATTTCTTAGTGAGTAGTTTTTGTTCACCATCACTTGAGCTTATGCTTGAGTAGTCATCAAATGTTATATGTGTTAGGATCAAGAGCACTAAGAGGGGGGGAGGGGGGTGAATTAGTGCAGCGGAAAAAAATGTCAACTTCGTCAAATCTCTCATACGATAAAAATCATTTCTAACGTAAAACTGATTTCGGAAACTTAGCTTGAACGCATACATAAATGTGTTGAAGGCAGTAAGATATTAAGGGGTTTGCAGAAAGGTAATAGCATAAAACAAAATGTAAACCAAAGAAGACGGGAGTTTATAGTGGTTCGGTTAATTATGACCTACATCCACTCCTCTGATTCCTCTTCCGTCGAGGCCACTGGCATCCATTAACAATCTTCCTTTACTAGGCAAAGATCAACCTCCTTTTTACACCCCTCTTCTCCTTTTACCGGGTTTAGGAGACAACCCTTACAGGTATTCACTCTCCTCTCTAAAATAGAATCTTAACACTTAAGCTAGAGGAGGGATTTCTCAACTGATTTCTATAGTGTTTCTTTCCTTTTTTGCTCTCTATGCTTGTGTGAATTAACCAGGGACGAGAGGGGTATTTATAGGCCCCAAACCAGTTTGAATTTGGAGCTCAAAACTGTCATCTCCCGGAATTCCGGGGTCCTAGCGGTACCACCTCTTGATTGGGGCGGTACAACCGCTTGGTAGCTAAGAGACTAAGCCTCTGGGCGGTGCCACCGCATGACAGGGGCGGTTGCACCACTTGGCAGAGCTCGAAGACCGAGCTCAGGCGGTTCCACCGCCTGTCAGGGGCGGTTGCACTGCCTAGTCTCGCTCGTAGACTGAGCCCAAGCGGTGCCACCGCTTGACTAAAGTGGTTGCACCGCCTAGTCTTGCTCGGAGACTGAGCCCACGCGGTGCCACCGCCTGCCTAGGGCAGTTGCACTGCCCAGCTTTCCTCGGAGACCCTCTCCAGGGTAGTGCCACTACCGACCCTAGCAGTGCCACCGCCTAGTAGGAATTCTGGTCCGAATGGGTTGATCCATTCGGCCCAATTTGGGTCTGTCAATGGCCCAATTGCCCCTAGATTAAGTTAGTGGGATCACCTCCCATTCCTAACTTAATCTACGAAATTTCTTAACACATTTACTACAACTTGCTCCGGTGCATCAATCGCTTCTTCCGACGAACTTCCGACGAACTTCCGGCGAACATCCGACGAACTTTCGGCGATGCTTCGACAGACTTTCGGCAAACTCCTGGACTTGCGACGATCCACTTGGCGAGTTCCAATGAGCTTCTTTTGGCAAGCTCCTAGACTTCTCGGATTTGTTCCCGTAGAACCTCCGAAGACCGTCCAGACTTCCGTCGAACTCTCGAACTCCCAACATGATCATAGTCTTGACTCCGACGCAACTCCTGCTGCATGTCTTACATCCATTGTAATTAATCCTACACATGTAAAATAAAACTTCGATCGAGACAATTAATCCTATGAAATTAACCAAGTTGTCCGGTATGTCATTGGTCCCTCGACGCTTCGTCCGATTCTTCGGCGCATCATCCTCTCGTGCGGCCTATTGCCCAATCGGCCAGTTGACTCTGGAACTCCGATATCCTTAGCACAATACCCACTCTTCTTGGCTCGATGCCTGAGTCCATGACCCAAAGCCTTCTATCGATACGTCGATCGATCCACCGGCCCAACATCCAATCTTCTAACATGTTTCTCCGGCACAACATGATTTTTCCTGCTTTAATTGTCTCATCCTGATCGAAACATCCTGCGTCACTCAAAACGCAGATTAAATCATAAATATATATCAATTAGTTTCATCATCAAAATATAAGATTCAACAATCTCCCCCTTTTTTATGATGACAACCACTTGATGACGGAGTTAACCTTAACTCCCGGAGTTTAAACAAACTCCCCCTATCAATATGCCATATTGATAGAACCTTGAATTCAAACTGAATTTGATTCATTGCAATATTCATCATGAATACTTGCAACACGTCATCATGAACTTATGCATAACATCATACTTCTCTCCCTTTGTCATTAACAAAAAGGAGAAGTCCAACTATTCTTGTATTTGTGATATAAGTTCAACTTATTGCATGAAAAACATAATATCAAGTTTTAGCATCATGAAGTTTTGAAGCTAAAAAATTTAGCAAGTGTTCAATCATGCTTAGAACATTCAAGCTATCAAGTGTTAGATATGCAAATTTTACAGCATACAAGATAGCACTTTTGGTAATGTTCAAGATAGCAAGTTCTACATCATGCAAGCTAGCAATGTTATAACATTTTAGAACATGCAAGCTAGCAATTTAGAGATGTTCAAGAAAGCAACTCTTGCTTCTTGAAATATGCAAGTTTGCAAGCTAGCAAATTTTTGCTTCCTTTGCAATGTTTGAGCTCGTAATTTTGTTTTCATTGCAAAGTGCAAGTTTAGCATGTTTAGCATCTTGAGATAGGCAAGATAGAACATTTTTGCATTTTCTTGAGATTTCAAGTTAGCATTTATCGGTGATGTTCGAGATAGCAATTTCTTCTCTTTTGAGAAGTACAATTTTTGCCTTCGTCTTGAATTGTGCAAGCTAGTTAGTTTGCCTCTTTTCATGATGTCCACGCTAGAAATTTTTGTTCCCCCTTTGTCATTGTCAAAAAAAGGGAACACCCTTATATCAATTTTCATATTATGACAAAGGTAAGTATCAATCTTATTTGTGCATAAATATATATTCAAATTAAACATACACAATTTCAAAATCTTTATTTTTCATGCATGATACCGAAATATAAATCAATCATCATTAATGGGCATATCATACATGATACTCAAACATTAAAATTTTTAAGCATTTATCAATATTTTGATCATGATACCAAACATTCATCATTTAAAGCATTCATGATACATATCATATGCAAGACATCATGTACATCATTGTAATAAGTATGGCATGCATCATTTCAAATTCATGAATATTTCATCAATGCATGCATCATACCAAATCATAAAATATAAAATCATCATTAATGCATAATTCCAAATCATCATTCTAACAGAAAATGATAATTATTGATTTTCACATTATTTAAAAAAAATCAAAGTATTGCATGCATTTTTATTTAAGGGAAAAATCATAGTGTTGCATGCATCATTCCAAAACATTTCAAGCTATGCAAGCCATAAATACAAAGAATTCATGTCATGAAGGATAAAATCATTTGAAAACCAAAAGACATGATTCATATAGTAAATATCTTCTTTAAATAAAATATCAAGAAAAATCATAGGAGTACAAAGAAGAGATCTCGTTTTAAAAGAAAATCAAGTAATAAATCCAAGAACTCACAAAGAAAAATCATGATTCATTTAGAAAATCTCCTCTTAAGAAAATATCAAGTAGAATCGTAGAAGATCGATTAATGAGAAATTTTGATTCATAATAAAATCTCATGTATCAAATGTCGAGAAATCAAAATGATGATTTATATAAAAAATATCACAAGTTATATTCAAGAGAAAAATCATCATTCATTTTCAACTCATTCAATTTGTCAAATCAATATTTCTTAGATATGCATGATACCAAAACATGGTTTCAAATGTTCGACATATAACATGCATAAATTTAAAAATTGAAAGGAGAAGGGTATAATTCAAAGGTACAAAGATTTCAACCATCTCATAAACAAATGTAAGACCAAGTCATGAATCCAAAATTTCATGAATCATAATATTCAAAATGATTATCAAAGGTAATCTCATGTTATTCCAAGAAATCAATATCATAATTTTGATATAACTCATTTCAAATTCAAATCATCAAAATCACTTTTATGGTTCACAAAATTCATAATATAATAGATTCATGATTTCATTGATAATATATTTTTCTTTTTTTTTAAGTATTTCATTTTAAGCGATTGATTTCATGTTAGCATGCTTTTTCATTTATGTTAAATAAAAACATGCATCAATGTTTAGGATCGAAAAATGAATAAAACCATCAAGATCAATAGATTCTCAAAAATGAATTGTTAGGATCAAGAAAATCCAAAAATGAAATTTAACACTTTCATGCAATCGAACATGGTTTTGCCATCGTAAAAAAGTTTGCAGTATGTAAATGGCAAGAGTAGGATGCAAACTAGATAACACAATAGTTTTAAAGTGGTTCGGTCAAAATGACCTATATCCACTTGCGAAGCCTTCTTCGAAGAGGCTCCCAACTTCCACTAGCAAATCTCTTGTAGGGGAAGGACTAATACCCCTCTTACAACCTTTACAAGTGGTTCACACTCTTACAATTCCTTTCAACAAGATGAGAGGAGGTGAACACTCAAGCAATATGAAAAACAAGACTTGCTAAGACTTTTCTAAGGCTCTAAACTCAAACTATTGCTTTGCAAAGGGTGTGTTATCTGCTGAGAATTGAGGGGTATTTATAGGCCCTAAGTGGATTCAAAATTTGGGCTCCAATTTTGAATTCCTCTTGGGTTTCCGAGACTGGCGGTGCCACCGCCTGTCAATGTCTTGTCAGGCAGGCGTATTGGCGGTGCCACCGCCTATTGCTGGCTGTGCCACCGACTGGTCTCGGGTGCTGGGCGGTGCCATCGCTTGACACTTCGGGTTCTGGGTGGTGCCACCGCCCGTCCTTACAAGTTTCTGGTTGGGCTTTACGTCCGATCCAAACCAAGTCACATTTGGGCCCAATTGGCCCCTAACCAAGGTATAGGATTATCCCTTAATCCTAACCCTAATTACATGTGAACTACACACCTAAAAACATAATCCTAAGTAAGTGTTTAAACTGGCCAACATCAAGTTTTGTTTCGGCGGGCTTTCCCGCGTTCATCCGGTGGACTTCCGATACACCATCGGGTTTCTTCCGGCGGACTCCCAGCAGGCTCCCGATCTGGTGATGAATTCAACGAGTAACCGAGCCTTCTCTGTGATCTCTGTGAACCTCCGATGATCTCTTTGGCAGACTTTTGAAAGTTCCGACAAGTCTCTGATCTTTCTTGGTTGGTTCCGACGAATCTTCGGATTCTCAAACGTCCATCGAAGTTGACTTCGGTATCCTTGCTTTATATTTTTAGACTGTCGTAGTTAATCCAGCACACTCAACTTCAATAATATGGATTAGATTAATTAACCCATCAATTGATTTCATCATCAAAATTCGAGATTCAATAATCTCCCCCTTTTTTATGATGACAATCAATTAATGACGGAGTTAAACATTACTCCCCCTATCTATATGCCATATTGTGAGAAGATAAAACTACTTGAATTCCATCCTTTTGAATTCAAGCATAAGTCGATGAGTTCTAACGTTGAACTTATCGTTGTCTTATTAAGCGTGAGCAAATACAAACCTTCGTATTTCTCATAATTTTTAACTATTGAATATCATTTTCAAGTCAAATGAGAAGAGACAATTTTCATTTTGACGAGAGAGGTAAAAAAAATGATAAAGATTTTCAACATGAATTTCATGATATAAATGTGAGGAATGATTTCATATGATCAACCAATCTTGCGATATACTCAAAGATTAAGGCATATGAGACAAGTAAGGCATATAAGATAAGCTTATGCAATTCATATAAGTCATGCTATTGATGCGCATAAGTCATACAAGTCATCACTTCTCCCCCTTTGTCATCAACAAAAAAAATAAGGAGATGAGACTTAAAACACAGTTTGTGTTCATAAAATCAAAAGAAGTTAGCATAAAGATTAATCATACAAAATTCATCATTCAAAATTAATGTCATAAGGAATATTTATCTAGATTCAAAACCAAATCAGCAATCATCTAGAATTTAACAATACATCTTAAACAAAGGTTCAGTTTTTGTTCAACAGAAGATGATGTACTTCTAACTTCACATGAAGAGTAATCAGAACAGAACAAGAAACTTAATCGATTAATCCTTAGGAGGTAAGCCATAGTGTTGATATATGACATCTATTTTTTGATTCATTTGTCATAGTTCCTTCAAAAATTGAATTTGCTAGATTTGAATTTGTTCTTGCTGCGATTTGATCTGATTCAATTCTGCCATAATGAGTTCTTCGAAGGATGAAACATGAGCCGAAGGTGCTGCGCCAAAGGGACTAGGAGGAGGAGATTCATTTCCCCTAAGAATTAGTGTTTCGGGGTGTTCTACTGGTGGGGGAATTGGATCAGTCCTTCTAGGTTGCCTAACCCATATACCGTTGTTAAATGTGTACCTAAGTCTTTTCAGCAGATTTCTATTGATAATGTTATTCTGATCACTTTGAATTGTTTCTTCATCGGGTGGGATACAAATGTCATGGACAAGTAGGAATCGAGTGATTAACCCTCCATATGGCAACATAGTGTCTTTAGCTATAATATCTTGCATGTGTTGCCGGGTTGAGTATCCAAAACAGTTATGTTGACCGGTCATAATCTAATACATGGTGCTTATTTCTATTTGACTCATTTCTTCAAGATGAAATTGCTTAGGGAGTAGTATGCTAGTTATGATATGATGAGGATTTTAGAGTTAAAGGGCAGTAGGTGCTCACAACTCTTGGGTATTATGCCGAGGTCAGGATTTGCAAAAATAGTTTCGACGGCTTCGAAGTAAGTTGCTCTGATTGTGTTGACATCTCATTTACCTCTAAAATAACAGCCCCTATCTTTTTTAGTGATTCCAATTAGTTCACAAATAGTGCTATTAAAAATTCTAATTTGTGTCCCTAGTAGGTAAGTACTTAGGCTATCATTATCCACATATAAGTTTGCATAAAATAGCCTAACTAACCTAGGATAGATTGGTTCATTTATTTGTAGCAGAGGTAGGGCATCTAGGTGTGCAAACCACCTAATGGGTTCTAGGTTTCCTAGTTCATTGAGATCAACATGTTTACCCTTATGGATACATCTTGTTTCGAAGTTTGGAAACCTAAGAGCTACTTCTTTGTATCTAAAAAGATCTTGGTCATATGAATATCCTTCAATCCTTTTCCCTTTTGATCATTTAGGAGTCATTATCTAGACAAGATGATAGATGAAACTGTAAGAAGTAGGTAATATGATGAGAAGAGAGAACATTTTCAGATTTTACCTTATTGAGAATCTCTTAGAAGATGGAGAGCTTGGACCAACAAGAATCACTCTCCAAGGCTTCCAAATGCTGGAATGAAGGTTTAGAGAGATTGTGGGAGAGCTTGAGACAGTTTCTCACGGGTTGGGGGCGGTGTCACCGCCGGCCCTAACCCCTCGGGTTATAAAAGGGCTCTCGGGCGGTGCCACCGCCAAAACAAGCGATGCCACTGCCTGGCGCCTGAGCGCTCAGGTGGTGCTACCGTCGATTCAAGCGGTGTTACCGTCGATTCTGGCGGTGCCACTGCTGGCTTGCCGCGGAAGAAAGAAAAAAATTGTTTCTTCCCCCTTCTTGATTTCCAGAGGTGTTTAACTCAAGATAGGTTGAGATATTGAGTTGTACTTTAATATATCGTTTGAAATCAAAAGAAAAGAATGAAATCAAATCCACAAAAGAATGGAACAAGGATGAGACATTCTTCGAAAAATATATTCAAACAAACTTACTTTAAGGGACAATTTAACATGCCTAGTTCCCTTCTAATAAATTCAAATTGGTCTTTATTTAAGGCTTTTGTAAAAATATCTGCTAATTGATGCTTTGTGTCAATAAATTCTAGACGACATTATTGTTAAGAACATGATCGCGTATGAAATGATGTCTAATATCTATATGCTTAGTTTTGGAGTGCTGAATTGGTTTTTTGGTAAGACATATGGCACATGTATTATCACATTTTATGAGAATATTTTTCAAGTGAATTCCATAGTCTTCTAATGTATTTTTCATCCAAACAACTTGTGCACAGCATGCACTTGCAACAATGTATTCGGCTTCCGCCGTAGATAGTGCAACTGAATTTTGTTTCTTGGAAGTCCAAGAAACAAGTGCATGTCCTAAAAATTGGCATGTTCCGGATGTACTTTTTCTATCTATCCTGCATCCGCCAAAATCGGCATATGCATAAGCTATTAAATCAAATTTATCAGACTTTGGATACCACAATCCTAAATTTGGAGTTCCTTTAATATATATAAATATTCTTTTAACACTCTTAAGATGAGATAGTTTAGGATTGGATTTAAATCTAGCGCAAAGTCCTACACTAAACATGATGTCCGGTCTAGTCGCGATAAGGTAGAGTAGACTACCTATCATTCCCCTATATGTTTTTTGATCAAAATTTTCACTGTTTTCATCCATATCTAACTTAGTCGAAGTACTCATAGGGGTGTTTATTGCTTTTGAATTATTCATGTTAAATCATTTTAACAATTCTAATGTGTATTTAGATTGGATAAGAAATATACTATCACTAAGTTGTTTGATTTGTAATCCTAGAAAGAAGGTTAATTCACCCATTAAACTCATTTCAAATTCATGACTCATACATTTGGCAAATGATTCACATAGCGATTCATCCGAAGAACCAAAAATAATATCGTCAACATAAATTTGTACAATAAGAAAATTATTTTTAAAGTGTTTGATAAACAATGTAGTATCAACCTTCCCTTTAGTAAAATTATTTAAAATAAGAAAGGAACTAAGCCTTTCATACCAAGCTCTAGGAGCTTATTTCAAACCATAGAGAGTCTTAGTCAATTTGAATACATGATTGGGAAGAAGAGAGTTTTCAAATTCGGGAGGTTATTCAACGTATATTTCTTTGGAAATAAAACCATTCAAGAAAGCACTTTTGACATCCATTTGAAATAGTTTAAAATTATTACTACTAGCATAGGTAAAGAGCATCCTAATGGCTTCTAATCTTGCCACAGGAGCGAAGGTTTTTTCGTAGTCGATACCTTCATCTTGGTTGAAACCTTTGGCCACTAGTCTAGCCTTGTTTCTAACCACGATACCGCATTCGTCTTGCTTGTTTCTAAAGACCCATTTAGTACCAATGACAAAATGGTCACTAGGTCTAAGAACAAGCTTCCATACCTCATTAGTCTCAAATTGGTTCAATTCTTCTTGCATTGCAATGACCTAAAAATCATCTTTTAAGGCCTTGTCAATGCATTTTGGTTCGATTTGAGAAAGGAAGGTGGTGTTGGCACAAAAAATCTTGAAAGAAGAGCGAGTTTGAACCCCTTTTGATGTATCTCCTATAATTAGCTCCTTTGGATGAGCATCCACATAATTCCATTCCTTGGGTAAGGAAATTTCGGAAGAAGATGCATCCAAGTTGCTATTTTGAGGAGAGGGTTCATTTAAATTCAAATTATCAAAACCAAGATCATCATCAAAATTATTTTTCTTTAAATCAAAAATTTCTTTAAAAACTACATGAATAGACTCTTCTATAACTAAGATTCTTTTATTAAAAACAGGAAAAGCCTTAGAAACGGAAGAGTAACCAAGAAAGATGCCTTCATCAGATTTAGCATCAAATTTTCCTAAGGCATCCTTTTCATTCAAAATAAAGCATTTGCAACCGAAAACTTTAAAATAAGAAATATTTGGTTTTTTGTTATTCCATAATTCATAGGGAGTTTTTGATGAAGATAGTCTTATTAGAACCCTATTCATGATGTAGCAAGCCGTATTTACGGCTTCGGCCCAAAAATACCTGGGTAAACTATGTTCATTCAACATAGTTCTTGCCATTTCTGGTAGGTTTCTATTTTTTTTTTCAACTACATTTTGTTGAGGATTTCTTGGAGTGGAGAAGTTGTGATTGTATCCATTAACTTCACAAAGATTTTGGAAGTCAAGGTTTTGAAATTCACCACCGTGATCACTCCGAATTGATGAAATCATGAAGCCCTTTTCGTTTTGAGTGAGTTTACAATATTTTGAGAAGCACTTGAAACAATCACTTTTTTGGACTAAGAAATAGGTCCAAGTGTACCTAGTATAGTCATCCACAACTACAAAAGCATATTTGCTTCCTCCTAGACTTGTTGTGTCAATTGGTCCAAATAAGTCCAAATGGATCAATTGTAGTGGTCTAGTGGTGCTAATTTGATTTTTTGGTTTGAAACTAGTTTTTATTTGTTTACCTAGTTGACATACATCGCATACTTTGTCCTTGGTAAACTTCATATTTGGAATCCCTCGTACTAATTCTCTAGATGAGATCTTAGATATTAGTTTCATGCTTGCATGGCCTAATCTGCTATGCCAAAGCCAAGCATCATAATTTAGAGTGGAGAAGCATATTTCATTACTTAGTTCATCAAGGTTGATGGTGTAGATATTATTTTATTTTAATGCAATCATAGTCATGTTATTGTTTGGTTTTTCGATAATACACACATTTGATTCGAATCTAACGATATAATCTTTATTGCATTAGTTGACTAATACTTAAGAGATTATGTTTCAATCCATCAACTAGTAAAACATCATCAATAGAAAAACTTAATTTGTTACCAATAGTTCCCTTGCCAATGATTTTGCCTTTGTTATTGTCTCCGAAGGTGACGTACCCTTCTTCTTTGCTAGTGAGCATAGAGAAATGAGATGGATCTTCGGTCATATGTCTTGAGCATCCACTATCGAGATACCATCTCTTGCTCCTAGCTTGTGGGTTTGTCTACAAAAGAGGATGATTTTTAGGTACCCATTTGATTTTGGGTGCCTAAAAAATTGATCCACTAGCTTTGTTATTTTTTATTGAATCATTTATAGTTCCTTTAAGAACCCATATTAATTTTTGTGAACTAATTTTCCTAAATGGACATTTGTAGGCAATATGTCCGGATTTGCAACATAAGTTGCATTTCATATAAGATGAAACATGTAATGTAGGTCCTTTTATGAAAGTGGTAGGATTTTGATGTGATCCTTTTACAAATCCAATTCCACTTCTATTTGCGATGTGACCCTTGTTAGCAAGGATCATATTTAATCCTTTGCTACCAACCTTAAACCTATTTAAGGTTTCTTTAAGAAGAAATTTTTCATTTTTTCTTGCTTCTAAATGCTCACACTTAGAGCATGGAGGAGTTTGAAGACTATCAAACTTATTTTGTAGTAAAACATGCTCTTTCTTTAAGATACTTAATTTCTTACTAAGAGTTCTACATTCATCAAATAATTCATGAAAAGCAATAGAGAGTTCTTCAAAAGATAAATCTTCATTAATTAAACCACATACCTCTTCTCCAAGAGCCATTAGCATGAAGTTTGCCACCTCTTTGTTGCTAGCTTCTTCACTTTCGGAATCACTTGAATCGTCCCAAGTTGCCTTTAGAGCTTTCTTCTTCTTTGGTTGCTTCTTCTTGGCTTGGGGGCATTTATTTTTGAAATGCCCTGGCTTCTTGCATTCATAGTATATCACTTGGTCCTTTTTATTTTCAAGTCCTTTTTTGATGTTATTTTTCAATTTGTTCTTTCTTAAAAAACTTTTAAATTTTTGAGTCATGAGTGCAATGTCATTTTCACTGTCCTCATCACTTGATGTTTCTTTCAAGTGATCTTCTTGTGATGTGAGTGACATATCCTTCCTATTCTTTGGAAGGGGGTTCTCGAGTTTGTCATGATCTTGACACGTCATTTCGTAGGTCATTAGGGACCCAATAAGTTCTTCAAGAGGGAATGTTTTGAGGTCCTTGGCCTCTTGAATGGCCGTAACTTTTGGATCCCAACTTTTAGGAAGAGATCTTAAGATTTTGTTTACTAGTTCAAAGTTAGAAAAATCTTTACCAAGAGCTTTGAGTCCATTGATGACATCCGTGAAACGGGTGTACATGTCTCCGATGGACTCACTTGGTTTCATTCGAAAAAGTTCATAAGAGTGCACAGGGATGTTGATTTTGGACTCTTTCACTCGGCTAGTGCCTTCAAGAGTGACCTCAAGAGTTCTCCAAATATCAAAAGCCGAATCACAAATTGAAACACGATTAAACTCATTTTTGTCTAGTGCACAAAACAAGGCTTTCAAAGCCTTTGCGTTTAAAGCAAAAACTTTCTTCTCCGATTCATTCCATTCGCTCATCGGAAGAGAAGATTTTTAAAATCCATTTTTGACAATAGTCCAAAGCTCAAAATCCATGGAAATGAGGAAGATCCTCATACGGGTCTTCCAATACGTGTAATCCGACCCATTAAACATAGGTGGACATGAGATAGAATGTCCCTTATGCATGCCGGAGTAAACCATCTCTCTTGGATATTAAACCAAATATGAGAGTGAGCCTTGCTATGATACCAATTGTTAGGATCGGAGCGGCACTAAGAGGGGGGTTGAATTAGTGCAGCGGATTAAAACTTCGGTTTTGGAAAACTCTTTCATACGATAAGAACAAATATTGATGAAAACCGATTTGGAAGCTTGATAAATTAGAAGCGTATGGAAGCGTAGTGACTAAGTAAAGAAGTTTGCAGTATGTAAATGGCAAGAGTAGGATGCAAACCAGATAACACAGCAATTTTAAAGTGGTTCAGTCAAAATAACCTACATCCACTTGCAAAGCCTTCTTCGAAGAGGCTCCCAACTTCCATTAGCAAATCTCTTGTAGGGGAAGGACTAATACCCCTCTTACAACCTTTACAAGTGGTTCACACTCTTACAATTCTTTTCAACAAGATGTGAGGAGGTGGACACTCAAGCAATATGAAAAACAAGACTTGCTAAGATTTTTCTAAGGCTCTTAACTCAAACTATTGCTTTGCAAAGGGTGTGTTCTCTACTGAGAATTGAGGGGTATTTATAGGCCCCAAGAGGATTCAAAATTTGGGCTCCAATTTTGAATTCCTCTTGGGTTTCTGAGACTAGCGGTGCCATCGCTTATCAATGTCTTGTCAGGCAGGCGTACTGGCGGTGCCACCGCCTGGTCTCTGGTGCTGGGCGGTGCCACCGCCTGGTCTCTGGTGCTGGGCGGTGCCACCGCCTAGTTTGGCCGTGCCACCGCCTGACACTTCGGGTTATGGGCGATGCCACCGCCCGTCCTTACAAGTTTCTGGTTGGGCTTTACGTGCGACCCAAACCAAGTCACTTTTGGGCCCAGTTGGACCCTAACCAAGGTATAGGATTATCCCTTAATCCTAACCCTAATTACATGTGAACTACACACCTAAAAACATAATCCTACGCAGGTGTTTAAACTGGCCAACGTCAAGTTTTGTTTCGGCGAGCTTTCTCGCGTTCATCCGGTGGACTTCCGATACGCCCTCGGGTTTCTTCCGGCGGACTCCCAGCAGGCTCCCGATCTGGTGACGAATTCAACGAGTAGCCGAGCCTTCTCGGTGATCTCTGCAAACCTTCGATGATCTCTTCGGTAGACTTCCGAAAGTTCCGACAAGTCTCCGATCTTTCTTGGTTAGTTCCGACAGCATCTCCGACGAATCTTCAGATTCTCAAACATCCATCGAACTTGACTCCGGTATCCTTGCTTTATGTTTTTAGGCTGTCGTAGTTAATCCTGCACACTCAACTTCAATAATATGGATTAGATTAATTAACCCATCAATTGATTTCATCATCAAAATCTAAGATTCAACGGTTGTTTTGTTCATCATGTTCATCATATGCATTGCGCACTATTTCATATGTCATTAATGAGGCAATAAGTTCTTCAAGTGAAAAAATATTTAAATCTTTTGTTTCTTGTATTGTCGTTACTTTTGATTCCCAAACTGTAGAAAGTGAACGTAAAACTTTACTAACAATTTTAAAATTTGAGAAACATTTGCCAAGAGATTTTAAACCATTGACGACATCCGTGAAACAGGTGTACATGTCAACATTGGTTTCGTTCGGCTTCATTCGAAAAAGCTTGAAATCATGCATCAAAAAATTTACTTTACAATCTTTTACACTACTTGTGCCTTCATGTGTGATTTCAAGAGTGTGCTAAATATCAAAAGTTGTTTCGCACGTAGAAATCCGATTGAATTCATTTTTGTCCAAAGGGCAAAATAAGGCATTCGTAGCCTTTGCGTTTAAAGAAAAATACTTCTTCTCCAAAACCGACCATTCATTCATCGGTTTAAAGGGAAGTTGAAAACCGTTTTCAACAATATTCCATAAATCCAAATTCATAGAAATCAAGAAAACTCTCATTCGAGTTTTCCAATAAGTGTAGTCCAATCGGTTAAACAACGGTGGACGAACAACCGATAAGCCCTCTTGAAAGCCATGAAGAGCCATTTCTCTCGGGTGTAAATCTGAAATGAGAAATACCGGGCTCTGATACCAATTGTTAGGATCAAGAGCACTAAGAGAGGGGGGGGTGAATTAGTTCAGCGGATAAAAACGTCAACTTCATCAAATCTCTCGTACGATAAAAACCGTTTCTAACGTAAAATCGATTTCGGAAACTTAGCTTAAAAGCATATGTAAATATATTGAAGGCAGTAAGCTATTGAAGGGGTTTAGAGTAAGGTAATAGCAGGAAACAAAATGCAAACCAAAGAAAACGGGAGTTTATAGTGGTTCGGTCAATCGTGACCTACATCCATTCCTCTGATTCCTCTTTCGTCGAGGCCACCGGCATCCACTAACGATCTTCCTTTACTAGGCGAAGATCAACCTCCTTCTTACACCCCTCTTCTCCTTTTACTGGGTTTAAGAGATAACCCTTACAAGCACTCACACTCCTCTCTAAAACAGAATCTTAACACTTAAGCTAGAGGAGGGATTTCTCAACTGATTTCTACAGCGTTTCTTTCTTTTTTTGCTCTCTGTGCGTCTATGAATTAACCAGGGATTAGAGAGGTGTTTATAGGCCCCAAACCAGTTTAAATTTGGAGCTCAAAACTATCATCTCCCGGAATTCCGAGGTCCTGGCAGTACCACCTCCTGATTGGGCCGGTACAACCGCCTAGCAGCTCGGAGACTGAGCCTCTAGGCAGTGCCACCGCCTGATAGGGGCGATTGCACTGCCTAGCAGAGCTCGAAGATCGAGCTCAGGCGGTTCCACCGCTTGTCAAGGGCGGTTGCACCGCCCAGTCTCACTCGGAGACTGAGCCCAAGCGGTGCCACCGCCTGACTAGAGCGGTTGCACCGCCTAGTCTTGCTCGAAGACTGAGCCCAAGCAGTGCCACCGCCTGGCTGGGGCGGTTGCACCGCCCTGCTTTCCTGGGAGACCCTCTCTTGGGCGGTGCCATCGCCGACCCTAGCGGTGCCACCACCTAGCAGGAATTCTAGTCCGAATGGATTGATCCATTCGGCCCAATTTGGGTCTGTCAAGGGCCCAATTGCCCCCAAATTAATTTAATGGGATCACCTCCCATTCCTAACTTAATCTACATGCTAACTACGACATTTCTTAAGACATTTACTACAACTTACTCCGGTGTGTCAATCGCTTCTTCCGGTGAGCTTGCGGCGAACTTCCGGCGAACATCCGACGAACCTTCGGCTATGCTCCAACAAACTTCCGGCAAACTCCTAGACTTGCGATAATCCACTTGGTGAGTTCCGACGAGCTTCTTTTGGCAAGCTCCTGGACTTCTCGGATTTGTTCCCGCAGAACCTCCGACGACCGTCCGGACTTCCATCGAACTCTCGAACTCCCAATGTGATCATAGTCATGACTCTGGCGCAACTCCTGCTGCATGTCTTACATCCATCGTAGTTAATCTTGCACATGTAAAACAAAACTTCGATCGAGACAATTAATCCTAAGCAATTAACCAAGTTGTCCGGCATCTCATTGGTCCCTCGACGCTTCGTCCGATTCTTTAGCGCATCGTCCTCTCCTGCGGCCTATTGCCCAATCGGCCAGTTAACTCTGCAACTCTGATATCCTTAGCACAATACCCGCTCTTCTTGGCCCGATGCCCGAGTCCACGGCCCGAAGCCTTCTGTCGATACGTCGACCGATCCACCGGCCCGACGTCCAATCTTCTAACATGTTCCTCTGGCATAACATGATTTTTCCTGCTTTAATTATCTCATCCTAATCGAAGCATCCTGCGTCACTCAAAACATAGATTAAATCATAAACATATATCAATTAGTTTCATCATCAAACTACAAGATTCAACACTATGTCCCAAATCCTTCCTGTTCTTTAGAAGAAGGTTTTGTTCATCATGTTCATCAAGTGCATTATGCACCATTTCATATGTCATCAGGGGCGATACCACCGCTTGACTTCACTCAGAGAAAGAGTTCAGGCGGTACCACCGCTTGATAGGGGTGGTACCATCGCCTGACTTCGCTCGGAGACAGAGCTTCTAGGCGGTGCCACCGTTGGCCAAGAAATCTAGGTCCCTATGGGCTGATCCATTCGGCCCAATTTGGGTCTGTCAAGGGCCCCAATTGGCCCCAAATTAAGTTAATAGGATCACTTCCCATTCCTAACTTAATCTTCATGCTAACTATGACATTTAAGACATTAATACTACAACTCGTGTTCCGCTACGTCAATCGCTTCTTCCGGCGAACATCCGACGAACCCTCGGCGATGCTCTGGTGAACTTCCGGCAAACTCCTGGACTTGCAACGATCCTCTTGGCGAGTTCCGACGAGCTTCTTTGGCAAGCTCCTAGACTTCTCAGATTTGTTCCCGTAGAACCTCCGACGACCATCCGGACTTCAATCGAACTCCCAACGTGATCTTGGTCTTAACTTCGACGCAACACCTACTGCATGTCTTACTGTCATTGTAGTTAATCCTGCACATGTAAAAGAAACTTCGATCTAGACACTTAATACTAAGCATTAATCAAGTTGTCTGGCATGTCATTAGTCCCTCGACGCTTCATCCGATTCTTCGGCGCATCGTCCTCTCCTACGGCCTATTGCCCAATTGATCAGTTGACTCTGTAACTCTGATATCCTTGGTGCAATACCTGCTCTTCTTGGCTCGATGCCCGAATCCACGGCCCGAAGCCTTATGTCGATACATCGACCGATCCACCGACCCGACGTCCAATCTTCTAGCATGTTCCTTTGGTCCAACTTGATTTTTCCTACTTTAATTGTCTCATTCTAATCAAAGCATTCTACGTCACTTAAAACGTATATTAAAACATAAACACAATTATCAATTGGTTTCATCATCAAAATACGAGATTCAACATAATCATATGAGTAATGGCATTTGTGACATGATATACATTCTTTTTACTTATTATATTATTTAGTATTTTATCCCTTTTTATTGCTTATTACATGAATATATATATATATATATATATATATATATATATATATATATATATATATATATTGTGATGTCTATTGATCTATGCAATAAGAATTAGATCGTGATGAGATCATGATAATAAGACCGATTCATCTTTAAACATATACCCTAAATAAACCTAGTCATAGGTTACTCGAGAGGGACATCGAGATAACCAAATAAATTGATGTACTATATACTCATCCTTATGATGGAGGTAGTTGGTCTTATAGCTGCTCGTGTGGGGACACTAGGTATATAATGCAGGTGCTTATTAAAAAATGAGTTCACTGATTGATCTACTCACAGAATACTTGATGTTGATGATGTCTTATTATCAAACAACAATTCTATAGTCCTAGTGGTGTATCTAGTCCTTAGACTTGAGATAGCAAGGATGTCTTGTATGAGTACTCCACTCTTTGATATCAGACTTACAGGCTTGGAAGTTCCAGATCTAGCACAATCGATCATCGGGAGTGGTAGCCAACCTTACAAGAGCTATTGAGTATCGATAGAGGATCATCCGCTCTCGGTGTCATGAGAAAAATATTCTATGTATTCTTGCTTAAACAAATCCCTAGCTAGGGTCATTCGGATTGAGAGAGAAAGAGTTCTCCAAGAGAGTCTAATTAGAACGAGACTCGAGTAGAAACTATATGGGCCTAATAGTACCATGCTTGGTATACGATTTTTGGGGTATTAGATAGATAAGGGATTATAGATATATGGTTCCCAAGGATATATATGTCCAAAGGATTGGATTCCCCTATATCGTTTGGGGATTGTGGTGTAGTGACCTAGTACGTCCATAGTCAATGAATCGAGTGAATTATTATGGAGATAATAATTCACTGAGCTAGAAGGAGTTTTGATAAGTATGACTCACGACCAGCTCGATATTGGGCCTAGAGAGTCACACACATATGATAGCATTGCGACGAGTAGAGGTTTAGATATGAGATATCCGCTGGAGCCCCTATCTTATTAGATATTAATAAGCCCCTAAATTATTGAATCCTATGGATAAGATTCAATAAGAGCCAATGAGAGATTATTGGATAGAGATCTACTAATCTAAGAGGCTTAGGTAGTTGGATAAATATCCAATACCCAAAAGGACAAGATTCATTAGGATTAAATAAACAAGGGACTTCTATAAATAGGAGGGAACCAAAGACCCATAGGCTAGAGGTTTTCTTAGTTGCCACCTCCTATTCTCCTCTCCCCTTCTCCTCCTCAAATAGTATGCATGGAGTTTTGAGCAACGATTGGAGAAGCATTATCACAACTCTACTTTGTGGATCACTACTAGAGAGGAGAGCGCTTGATCAACTTCATCTACTCTTATAGATCTAAAGGGATTCAGGGATATACGATCTCCCTAGGTAAAATATAACTATCTTATACATAGATTTAAATTTCGTGAGTTTTTGCGCACCATTCTTCGCACGATTACGAACATATTTTTGGGAAATTTGAGGATTTTTATATTCTGTTCTTCCGTTGCATATATGATGTCGCCCTCATATTTTCCTATACATTCTAGTTGATAGGCGATTCCATTGCCTAGTCTAGTGGTGCCATCACTTGGTCGTGCGGTGTCACCACCTAACCCAATTGTGGGTTATTGAATGGGCCTTCCAATTGATTAAATTAGTCCCGCTTTAGGCCCAATAGACTCCTAATTGAGTTAACATAGTTACACCCAAAACTAACTCAATTAAGACCTAAACTACAATGATCAAGACATAATCGATTATAAGATATAAATCTTATATTGTCTAGCAATCCATTAGTTCATCCGAACTCTCGGCACATCATGCTTTCCTTTGACATATTTCCCGATCTCTGACTCCAGCCCAAAGTCTGATTCTCTTATTTCAATCGATTTATCTTTAATGAGTGAAGATAGTCTTACATCACTTTTTTCAAATATAGATTAGATCATAATTTTATTAATTAATTTTATTATCAAAATATGGGATTCAATAGAATCCTTGGAACCTAAATGGTATGACAAAAATTAAAGCTGCAATCAATCTCTTTTTGATTCTTGTAAACTATTATCACAAGCACAATTCCATTCAAATTTGACATTCTTTCTTTTGTACTAGGTGAGTGGAAACTCTATCCTAGAGAATTCTTCCAAAAAAAACTTTGTAATAATATGTCATCTATACCATAATTACTTTAGTCGATCTAGGCTAATTACTAGTTGCTTCTATGTTAGTTGGATCTATCGATATCCCTTCTTTAGATATATTATGTCTGATCAAAATTGATATTTTTTAAAATTTTATATATAATTGTTCAGTTTTTAAAATACTTAAAGTTGTTATTAAATGTTGTGCATATTTTTCTCTATGAGTATATGAAAATGTCATCAATAAAAACTATAACAAAACTATATTGATACTATTTAAATCATTGTTCATTAAGTCTATAAAAATTACTGTTGTATTAGTTTATTACTTAAAATTCAATATACCCATATCTAGTGCTAACAAAATCTTAGGAATGTCGTTATTCTTGATTTTTAATTAATGATATCCTAATCATAAATTAATTTTAGAGAATATTTAATACACCTTATAATTTATCAAACAAGTCGTCGTCTCTAAAGAATAGATATTTGTTCTTAGTAGTAACTTTATTCAATTCTCTTTAATCTATATATAATTATATTATCTTCTCTTTAATCTATATATAATTATATTATCTTTTTTTTAAAATATGATTGGTGATATGATGATTAAAAGCTAGGACGAATGAACTTTATCTCTAGTAATTATTTCTTTATTTTTTTAATTTTATTAGGATATTCTATAAGATGTTTTATAGTGTAAAATATTAAATTTATGACAAACTTAATTTCTTTATCAGCTTCAGTCTAAAAGGAAATTTACATGATTGAATTAGAATGACACAGGCTTTTTCTCGTAACGAGTCTCGCTTTATCAGCTACCTGTTAATACGCTTACCTTTAGATTTGATGTTCTTAATTCATTTAGATGCGGCTGATGTGACAGATTTACATGTCATAGCTTTTGTTGTGGACAATTCACAATATGGACAAGTTTCATGCCCATAAATTATACTCTGTACGACCCAAGATTAACTGGGGCAATAAATAGGTGACAGAAACCTCGACCTGACCACAAAAGCCGAGTTAAACTTAGACAAAGATAAAGAAGGTGCTTAATTAACAGGGACTCCATGGAATTGGTGAAAGATGATCAGATGAAAGAAATATACTGATTTTATTAGTTGATATTATTACATCGGTACTGCACTTGAGAATAGATGTAAAATCAAAGGTTATATTGGATCATATTATAAGATCAGTATTCTACTTGTGAATAGAAGCAAAATGAAAGACTGGAGTATAAGCCGGCTATTGGTACTCAAAAAATTACTGAAAAAATTGGAGCATGAAGCCTTTATTTTCATACAAAGACTATACTGTCCTACCTTCTCTGCTGTGTATCAGTGAATGCAGATGCAATAAACCAGCGTACCTTATAAACCTCAAGAATAACATCAACTGTGTTAAAATTCACTTCCAGATGTGTTAAATGCAAGATATGATACTGTGTAAAAGCTAAATAAAGTGCTAGAAAACATGTTTAGAACCCATGTCATATACCTTCCACAACCAAGCTATAGTTTCGAAAAGAGTAATGAGGTATCCATTGAGAGACTTGAGAGGAACGTAGAATATGACAGCTCTTGATGATACAAGGTGATCAATTTTCTGTCAACAGAAAATATGCAAAAAGAACTTGCATATACAGTCATCAAAGTGTGATTTACACAAATTATCAAGGATGACCACTAGTGAAATCGCATGTCCTATACAAAGAATATGAAGAAAGAAGTTCAAAGAGTACAGAGCTCAACGCTAAGAGCGTACAGAGCTACAGTTCGAAAGTAGGAACGAGGTATCCATAGGGAGACTTGAGAGGAACGCAAAAACTGACAGCTCTTGATGATACAAGGTGATCAATTTTCTGTCAACAGCATAAAATATGCAGCAAAAAATTATAGACGGCCATCGTGTTTTACACAAATTATCAAGGATGACCAGTAGAAACATTGCCTGTACTATACAAAGAATATGAAGAAAGAAGCTAAAAGAGTTCAGAGCTCAACCCTAAATATCCCATTACAAATTATCAAGGATGACCAGCAGAGAAATTGCCTGTACTATTCAATGAATAGGAAGAAAGATGCTTAAAGAAGACAGAGCTTGAACGATCAACTGATAGAACGTCTAATGAACTAAGACATGTGCCTCGAAATTACTCCTCTATTTACCTCGAACTAAGTAAACACACATCTCAAATATCACACAATACAGCTATAACCTTAATTTAATCAGGAAAGATTAAACAACGCAAGTCGTACACGTTACCAAGCAAGAAAAGTCATGATTGACAAAATTATCCAATAATTTTGTGGCATCGACCTTAGCAGGCAATGTGAGTGGAAGGGAAGAGAAGAAGCGGCTACAGATTACCGCCGCTCTGCTGCCAGAGGTTGATGATATCAGTGGCCTGGTTGAGGAGGATGATCATTCGCTTCTGCGAAATCCAGGGCTTTTCCTCGATCTTGGACTTGAGCTCCTCCCACGCATCCTTCCGCGGCCAGAAGTAGTAGGGGCTGAGCGGCACGGTGCCATGGCCCGGGATCACCTGGTCCAGCGCCAGCCCGATGTTCTTCTCCATCCATATGAACCGAAGCACCAGCCTCGGCTTCTCCGGCGGTTTCACCACCGCCCCTGACTTCAGCCGGTCACAAACCACAACCAAATCCCATCACAAACCATGGAAGATATGGAAATAGGCGCAAAAAGAGGGTTCTGAAGCCCTACCAATTGTTTTGCTTCGGCTTCTTCCTTGTCTTCGACTTGGTCAACACCGGACAGAGTGTCGAGTGCCTCGGCAGCCGCCACGGAAACCGGTGGCGTGTATCTCCTGAAATGGGCCTTGGTGTTGGTTTTTGATCGAACGAAAGATGAGATGGTGGGCGTGGTGTCCAAAGATGAGGGGAAGAAAGGTCTGGGGGATGGGAGGCGAGCATTGTGAGCAGTTGGAAGAATGGCCTGGGCGGTGAGAGGGCTCACACACTGCATCTTTCCCGCTGCTGCGCTCCTCTCTGCTTTCTTTTCTCGATGGAGAGAACTCCCAACTCGGACCACGCTCTTCTATCCCTCGCTTTGGATAAGGAGGCCATCGAACCGGGCAATCCGAGGGCTGCTCGTGCACCGAGCCGGCCCGATATTTTTTGGACCGAAGCGGCCCAATATTCTTTTGACTAGACCGGCCCGATTTCACGTTGGCCCGCGCTGAACCAACGGCGAAGAATTCCTTTTTTTTTTTTAATGAAAATGAGAATTCTTGCGAGATTTTTTCTTGATAGTAAAGTTGTGGAGTGAGATAGTAAGAAAAAAAAGACTCAACGGTAGAGATAGGTAATAGAGTGTGCAGCAAAATCACTCTCTCCCCCATGTCAGGTTTATCTGTTCATCTCCTTTCTCTCCATCGATCTTTGTTGCTTTTCTTCTCGGTAAATATTGAGAAATTATATATGATAAATACTTTATGTATAGCAAGAATTTATCAAATAAATAAAAAGAACCATGATAAAATTGTTCATGATTATTGTTGCCAAACTATTTGAATGGATGATAAAGCCACTTTCAATTTGGAATCAACGTATATGCGAAGCTCACAGGTTTATTGTGTTTCAACATAGCTCGATGCTAGATTTTAAAAATTCTATGAAATTTCACAAAAGAAATATAGTGCTTAAGTTGATGCACATAGTACAACATCCAGCATGTGAACCGAAACACAAATAACATATATATTTTATCATCACCGAAAGAGAAATTTTATAATATCGGTTTTAAAGTTGAACTATATGCTTTCAAAAATATTATGCTCGAAATTATTTCAAATGCAACTTCAAGTATATATAAGTATTGATGTCTATTTCAAATACGATTTATAGCTAAAAGGTATGATCCTTCCGTATAATAAGGTTGAGTGAGCTAGCGGACTTGGTATGAAGTTAAGTTCTGATAACAAATATGCACATGGTGATTAGATGAAACTTTTACATTACAATAAGCCTGAGTTTGAGATTGATCATGTGTAAGTAAGTTTGAATTTTAAACCTCTTTGACGTAGATGTTGATGATAAGATACTTTTATATGAATAGTGTAATGAATAACTAAGTAGGGATGAAAATTAATGAGGAATGTTACACTAAAAATATTAGAATATATAAGTGAGATTGAACGATGAATTTAGACTCAAACATATCATCTTTGTTAATCCAAATTAGGCTCTAATTAAGTTACAATAATTGTAAGATTATGTTAAAAAAAAAAGATGAGGGATGAGACTCGAGATGAGGTCTCAGAGGATTGAACTCATGACTTCTTGACTACCTATAAGCAGCTCAGACAACACTTTCACTCTATTTCAGTCTCATCCTCCTCGATCGGTCTCATAAACCATAAAATCCTTCTCTCCTTCTTTAGTAACTCTATTAGTTCTTCACCTTATCTTCAATAAGGTCAAAGACCCTAGTTTTAAGAAAGAAGTATTGCGATTGTAGAGGTACTAAGAAGGAGGAGGGGGGGGGGGTGTGGAGAGGGGATGAATTAGTAGTAAGTAATTGGCAAAAAGTAATACTAAATCAAGGTAAATAAAGGAATACAAACTGATTTATAATGGTTCGGTCATCATAACCTATGTCAACTCTCGATTTCTCTTCCTTTGAGGCCATCGACTTTTACACCGATTTTCTTTCAATGGGTGAAGATCAACCACTCTTATTATAACTATTTTTCCTTTTCACATATTTAGGAAAAAACCCTTTATATCCCTCTTTTACAAAAGACCTCACCTCCCTTAGAATATATTCTAGATTCAAGGAGGAAGAGACAAACAAATTTCAAGAGTTTACATTATTTTAAGATCATAAGTTTTTCATACTCTTGCAAGCAAGCATGAGAGGGGTATTTATAGACCCCAAATAACTTTGGAAATTGAGCCAAAAATTTAAATGCCTAGATTTTCGAGGTACTAGCGACACCATCACCTATATTGGGCAACACCCTAAGCATTGGCGGTACCACCACTTGCCAAGTTAGTACCATTGTCTAAAATGGCTTGGGAGACTATGTTTTGGTGGTACCTATTGAATATCAGATTTTGATGATGAAATCAATTAATAAGTTTACGATCTAATGTATTATATGATAAAGTGATGTAGGACTAACTTCGATCATGAAAAGGTAAAGCAATTAAAACAAAGGAATCATAAGTTGGGTTGGAGTTAGAGATCAAGCATTGGGCTAGAAGAATCGGATATTGCGCCAAGATTAGACGTTGTAGGAGTTAACATGCCAATGGATTAGGTGATACGTCAAAAGTTTGGACGATGCGCCAAAAGTTTGTTGGGAGCTTAAATGAACAAATAATAAGTCAGACAACTTAGATTTATTGGTTTATAATTATTTAAGTCTTAAATCATAGTTAGGGCTTAATTTGAGTTAGGTTTGGGTGCAACCCGACTAACTTAATTAGGGGCCAATTGGGCTCGAATTATAGCTGAATTGAGCCTATTGTTTAACCATTTAGTGACCTAGAGCCACCTCAAGCGGTGGCACCACTATTAGGACCAAAATCAGCACTATGGGGGAGGTGTTGGGAAATCTAGGGGCGACATCACATGCATAATGGAAGAATAGAAAATAAAAATTATAAATTTCCCAAAATATATTCATCGTCGTACAAAGATTGGTACGCAAAACCCATGACACAGAAAACCACATGTGAGATAGTTGTGTTACCTAGGGAGATTATATATCCCTAAATCCCTATAGATATGTTGGATAAGATGAAGTATATCAAGCATCCACCTCTCTAGCGATCATCCACACAGTAGGACTACGATGACGCTCCTCAAATCTCCATACTTGCACTTTGATGAGGAGAAGGGGAGAAGAGAATAGAATAGAAGATGACCACTAAGAAGTCCTAGCCTATAGGCCTTTAGTTCTCTCCTATTTATAGAGGTCCCCAACTGACCATAATGGATCCTACCCTATTGGGTACTAGATCTCCATCCAATTACTCAAGCCTCTTAGATTAGTGGCTCTTTATCCAATGATCTCTTATTAGCTCTTATTGGATCTCATCCATGGGCTTATTGGATATCTAATAAGATAGGAGCTCAAGAAGATTTCTCAAATCCGAACCTCTACTCGTCGAAACACCTACCATATATGTGTGACCCTCTAGGCCTAATATCGAGCTGGTCGTGAGTTATATATGTCATAACTCTTTCTAGGTCAGTGAATTATTATCTTCATAATAATTTATTCGACTCATCGACTACAAACGTACTAGGCCACTACGTCGTAGTCCCTAGATGATACGAGGGAATATAATCATTTGAACCTATCTATCATTAGTTACCATGTACCTATAGTCACTCAACCATCTAATATCCCAAGGACCATATACCAAGTATGGTGCTATCAGGCTTATATGGTTTCTTCTCGAATCTCGCTCTAATCGAATTCTCTAGTCTCAATCCGAATGACGTTGGCTAAGGATTTATTTGAGCAAGAACACACAAGATATTTCTCTCATGATACCGAAAGTGAATAATCCTCTATCAACACTCAATAGCCCTAATACGGTTGGTTGCCACTCCAAATAACTAGCTATACTAGATTTGGAACTTCCAAACCCATAAATCCGTGATAGAACCCTTACATATTCTAAGCTTGGGGTTGATCTCTTTAGGGGATCGTCCTCCTTAGAACTCTATAGGGGTTCGTTTCTTCAAATTGCTGCTCAAAGCTGCTAAAAAGACTAATATATTTCTTATCAAAAGAGGATAAATACATGACTATTTATAGGACTTCTAAACCCCAACTCCTAATAGGACTTATACTTAAGACTCCTACTTCTAACCAACTCTTAATGTTTCTCTAAGAAGCAACCTCCAAACTAATCCTATCATTAGCCGGCTAGGGGTCGACTAGGTAAGTTTTATATGAATGCCCCTTTCAATTAGGACTCTCTTAGCAAGAGTTCTAATAAACCCGCTCTCTTCAAATCAGCTTTGTCCTCGAGGCTAATGATCCATAAATTCTGAGAATTTGATCTTTAAGTCGTCATATTTCTCCCAAGTGGAATCTTTTGCTGGTAGGTTTGTCTATTGTATTAGCACTTTAGTAGTGGGTCATCGTCGTCGAGTCACAATCCATCGACCAATAATAGCACTCGGTTGGGTTTGGAGTTCTCCTTGGGTAGTCATATTTGGTAGATGGCTTTGGGCTATCTCATTTTGTCCCAGCTTTAGCTTTAAACATGACACATTGAAGACTAGATGGATTCGAGAGCTGGCGGGTAAGTCCAATCTATATGCTACTACTCCGATGCGCTCCAAAATTTGGTAGGGTCCATAGAACCGAGGTGAAAGCTTCATAGATGCTCTGGTCTGAATTGATGTTTGCTTGTATGGTTGGTGTTAGGAACAAGTCAGTACTAAGAGGGGTTGTGAATTAGTGCAGCAGATAAAATCACATCGGTTCATAAAATTCATTTCGATTAAACCCGTTTTGTCATGATGGTTAAATTAAAAGCATACATAAGAGTATAGTAAGGAAGTTTGTAGTTAAAGTAAATTGCTCAAAAGAAATGTAAATCGAGTTTATAGTGGTTCGGTCATTGTGACCTATATCCACTCCCAATTCCTCTTTTGTCGAGGCCACTGACTTCCACTAATGGTCTTTCTTAAATGGGCAAAGACCAACTACCCTTTTACACCCCTCTTCTCCTTTTCACAGGTTTAGGAGACAACATTTTACAACCCTCTTTTGCAAGGTATCCCTCACAGATCTCCCTTAGAACTCTCTCTAAGCTTTAGGAGGAGGGAACTCAACTTTCTAATAGGGTTTATAACAGAGTTTTGCTCAATCTTTCTTGCTACTCCATGTAGGAATTGCTGGGGTATTTATAGACCCTAAATGGCTAAAACTTGGAGCCAAAATTCAAATCCCCAAGATTTTGGGGTATGGGCGGTACTACTGCCTATACCTTGACACTAGGCGGTACCATTGCTTATAGCCTGACATTGGGTAGTACCACCGCCCAGTTTGGTGGTGCTACCATCTGGGAGATTATGTCTGGGTGGTGCTCGCGGTACCACCACTTGACAATCTCTCAGAGACTATGTTTGGGTGGTACCATCACCTAACATAGTCTCGAAGACTATGCCACGACTGTTCTATCTATTGGGTCACTGGTTGGGCCTTCCACTTGGCCCAACATAGCCCAAACTTGGGCCCAGTTAACCCTTAATTGAGTTGGTCTAATTATATTCTAAACTGACTCAATTAAACTCTAAACTAACTTGATTTAGACATAATCGAATATAAGCGAATCCTTTGCTGTCCAGTATGTCATTGGTTCTTCCAACGCTTCGTCCGATCCTTCGGTGCATCATCCTCTCCTTCAACGTATTGCCCAATCTGCATGTTGCCTTCTCACAACATTTATCTTCTTAGCGCAATGTCCGATCTTCTTGGCCCGATGCCTGAATTCACAGACCGAAGCCTTCTGCAGACACGTCGACCGATCTTCCGGCTCTATGTCCAATCTTCTAACATATTTGCTTCAGCCCAATGTTTGATTCCTCCTACTTAAATTGATTTACTGCTTCTAATCGAAGCTAGTCCTGCATCACTCAAATGCATATTAGATAAACACTATCAATTGGTTTCATTATCATAATCCGAGATTCAACAATCTTCACTTTTTGATGATGACAATCAATTGATGATGGAGTTTAAACAAATTCCCCCTATCCATATGTGATATTGATAGAAACTTTGAAATCATAATATTTCAACATTGCATGCAAAATGAGTATTGAAATAACCAATTTATCACATCATTGCATGTATCATAAAATCATGCATATTCAAAATATCCAATACATTATTTCATGCATGATTATCAATATAACTTCTCTCCCTTTGTCATCAATAAAAAGGAGAAGTGCATCTAGCCAATTTTTGTGATATAATTTCAAATCATTGTATTATAAATATAATCTCAAGTTTTATCATTATGCAAGCTAGTAATTTTCTTTCTTCTCTTTTGAGAAGTGGGATTTTTTGTTTCCTTGGCAAAGCACAAGCTAGCAAAATTTTACATCATTTTACAACATGCAAACTAGCAATAATTTTGTGTTTTGCAAGTTTGTAAATTTTGCTAAATGTGTAAGTTAGCATATTTTGCTTCTTGAGATAGGCAAGATAGCACTTCTTGGTAATGTTCAAGATAGCAAGTTCTACATCGTGCAAGTTAGTGAATTTTACAATATTTTAAAACAAACAAGCTAGCAAATTTATATCATTTTAGAGTATATGCAAGCTAGCTATTTTATACATATGAAAATTAGCAAAATTTTACATTTTTTGAGATGTGCAAGATAGACTATTTTTGTACTTTTTTTAAATGTGTAACTTAGCAAACATTGCTTCTCTTGAGATTTGCAAGATAGCACTTCTTGCTTCTCTTTTGAGATGAGCAAGCTAGCAAGTTTGTCTCTTTTCATGATGTGCATGCTAGTAATTCTTTCTCCCCTTTTGTCTTTGGCAAAAAGAGAGGAATAACAATATAATAGTGTAATTCGTTTCCCTTTACTACAATCTTCAAATCATGACAAGGTTAATAATAAAGATAAAAAATCAAGTCATGAATGTCAAAACAATTTTTGATCACGAATACTTCATCATTGCATGCATCATTATCATAAGTTGAAGTATTGCATGCATAATACCAAATGATCATTCATAATTACATCAATATTTCAATCATTATTTTAATAATAAAAAATGAAAGATCAAGTCTAGAATTTGAGAAATCAAGATCATGATCCATCTAGAAAATTATCCTCTTTAGTAAATGACAAGAAGAAACAAGGAGAAAAAGATCTCAAGTTATAAATCTAAAAAAAATCAATATAAAGCTCATTTAAATTCAAATCGTCAAATCAAAATTGTTTTCAATAGATTCAAAAAGAAACATAGATTCATTAATCTCTCCTTTTTTAAAAAGAAATACATTTCTTTTTTATTTCACACGAGCATGCCTTTGTCATTTATGTCAAATCAAAAAATGCATCATGTTTAAAATCGAAAATGTAATTTTTATTATGGCAAAGATCGCTAAGCCATAAATTACAAGAATTATCATACATAATTTCGAAATATAAACTCATTAAGCATGATCATTATGCATCATTACTTTGGGCATGATATCAAAATATGGTTTCATGTTTTTTAAGGTACAACATGCACAATTTCACATTAAGCATGATATCAAACCTCTTAATATTTTCATTAAGATATTAAGCATTGTTTTATTGGACATAAAGCATTTTCAATCAAAATAAAAAATCATTAAGATACATATTATTTCTTCTTAAAAATATATATAAGATTATCATTATATTTAACTCTAACATTTTGTTTTATTTTCATAAAACATGCAATTGTTATTATTATTTTTAAACTTACTAGTATGATCCCAATTTTTTAACATTTTCATTACATCAATAAACATGTAATGTTTAAGAAAAAATTATATATAATTTTTTTTAATTAAATTAAAAAGAACTCATGAAAAGCATCATGTAATTTTGAAATAAATTAAGAGGATTTTGGTTACCTTGTCGTCGAAAGCCATTAAGACGTAGTTTGCCACCTCGCCTTTGTCGGTCTTTATCTTTGGATGAACTTAGATTCGCCCCAAGCCACTTTGAGTATTTTCTTCTTCTTCGGAAACTTCTTTTTTTCAGTTTATTTTTATTTTTTAATTATTATTTAATGAACTTTTTAAGTTTAATAGTGAGAAATTCAAGTTCATCATTACTTGAGCTTTAGCTCGAGTGGTCTTCATGTGTTCTAAATGCCAAATTCTTCCTATATTTTGGAAGGTTGTTCTCATGTTTGACATGTGCCACAAAAGTCATTTCATAGGTCATTAATGACCCGATAAGTTCTTCAAGAGCAAGGTTATTTAGGTCTTTAGCCTCTTGTATTGTCGTTACTTTTGAATCCTAATTTTTAGAAAGAGATCGTAAAATTTTGTTCACAAGTTCAAGATTCGAAAAACTTTTACCAAGAGCTTTTAGACTATTGACGACATCCATAAAACGGGTGTACATGTCTCCAATAGTCTCGCTTAGTTCCATTCAAAACAACTCAAAATAATGCATCAAATATTAATCTTCAAATCTTTAACTCTACTAGTGCCTTCGTGTGTGATTTCAAGAGTGTGCCAAATATCGAAAGCCGTTGCGCAAGTAGAAACCCGATTGAATTCATTTTTGTCTAAGGCATAAAATAAGGCATTCAGAGCCTTTGCATTTAAAAAGAAAGTCTTCTTCTCCAACTCATTTCAATCGTTCATTGAAAGAGAAGACTTTTGAAAACTAAATTCCACTATATTCCATAAATCGAGATTCAACGAAAGCAAGAAAAATCTCATTTGAGTTTTTCAATATGTATAATCCATCCCATTGAATATAGGAGGACGAATGAGAGAGTGACCTTCTTAAAAGTCGAAAAGAGTTATTTCTCTTTGGGTGTTAAACCAAATGAGAAAAATGTAGCTCTGATACCAACTGTTAGGAATGAGTCGGCACTAAGGGGGGGTTAATTAGTGCAGTGGATAAAATCACGTCGGTTCAAAAAATTCTTTTCGATTAAACCCATTTCATAAAGATGGTTAAATTGAAAGTGTATGGAAGAGTATAGCAAGTAAGGAAGTTTGTAGTTAAAGTAAATTGCTCGAAAGAAATGCAAACCGAGTTTATAGTTGTTTGGTCGTTGTGACCTACATCCACTCTTGATTCCTCTTCCGTCGAGGCCATTGACATCCACTAATAGTCTTCCTTCAATGGGCGAAGACCAATTACCCTTTTACACCCCTTTTTTCCTTTTCACAGGTTTAGGAGACAACCTTTTACAATCCTCTTTTGCAAGGTATCCCTCACACACCTCCCTTAGAACTCTCTCTAAGCTTTACGAGGAGGGAACTCAACTTTCAGGTTTACAATAGAGTTTTGCTCAATCTTTCTTGCTACTCTATGTAGGAATAGCTGGGGTATTTATAGATATCAAATGACTTCAAAACTTGGAGACAAAATTCAAATCCTCGAGATTTCGGGGTATAGGCGGTACCACCGCCTGCAACTTAACACTAGGTGGTACTACCGCCTGTAGCATGACACTAGGCGGTATCATCACTCAGTCTGGCAGTACTATCGCCTAGAAGACTATGTCTGGTGGTACCATCGCCCAGACCAATGGTACCATCGCTTGATATAGTCTCAAAGACTGTGCCATGACGGTTTTACTTATTGGGTTATTGTTTGGGCCTTTTACTTGGCCAAACATGGCCCAAACATAGGCCCAGTTGGCCCCTAATTGAGTTGGTCTAATTACATTCTAAATTGACTCAATTAGACTCTAAACTAACTTGATCTAGACATAATCAATTACAAGCGAATCCTTTGTTGTCCGGCATGTCGTTGGTTCTTCCGGCGCTTCGTCCGATCCTTCGACGTATCGTCCTCTCCTTTGGCTTATTACCCAATCAGCATATTGTGTTCTCACAACATCTGACCTTCTTGGTGCAATGTCCAATCTTCTTGGCTCGATGCTCGAATTCACGGACTAAAGCCTTCTGCCGACATGTCGATTGATCCTTCGGCTTTACGTCCAATCTTCTAACATGTTTCCTCCGGCCCAACGTTTGATTCCTCCTGCTTAAATTGATTTGCCTTTTCTGATCGAAGCTAGTCCTAGGTCACTCAAACACACATTAGATAAACACTATTAGTTGGTTTCATCATCAAAATCTGAGATTCAACAACTAGAGTCGTAGGAAGACCCAATCTCCTACTGAAAATTCTTTCTCCTTTGTGTTGATCATATTGCTGTTTCATCCTTACTTGAGCCATAATGAGATTATGTTTTAGCAACTTCAGAATTTTCTCTATGTATTGTAGTTCCTTGTCTACTTGTTGTTAGGATCGAGAGCACTAAGAGGGGGGGGGTGAATTAGTGCAGCGGATATTTTTCAGCGATTTAAAGCGAAAGCTGCATTCGTCCGATAAAAATGATTTCGATGTAAAAGCCGATTCACAGTTTGTATCTAAGTGTAGTTTACGCTGTTTACGTCTAAATGCAGTTTGCGTCTAAATGCAGATAGCGTCTAAGCGCAGTTTGCATTTAAGCGCAGTTTGCGTCTAAGCGCAGATTGCGTCTAAGCGCAGTTTGCGTCTGAGCGCAGTTTGCGTCTAAACGCAGTTTTATGTCTAAGTGCAGATTTACGTCTAAGTGGAGTTTTACGTCTAAATGCAGATTTACGTCTAAGTGCAGTTTTACGTCTAAACACAGTTTTGCGTCTAAACGCAGTTTTACGTCAAAACGCAGTTTTGCGTCTAAACGCAGTTTTACGTCTAAACGTAATTTTACGTCTAAACGCAGTTTTGCGTCTAAACGCAGTTTACATCTAAACGCAGTTTTTACGTCAAAGCGTAATTTTACGTCTAAACGCAGTTTTACGTTTAAAAGCAGTTTTGAAGTTTGAAAACCGTTTTATGAATACGCAGAAAGCAATTTGCAGTTATAAATGGAATCAAAACTTAAGCGTAAACTGCAGTATGAAGATCGTATGAAAACACCGATTTACGTCTGAATGCAGATTCGGAAGGATCAGAACTTAGAGACTCGTTCGTAAAAGCGCAGAGGGCAGTAGGTATGTAGGAGGTTTGTAGTAATGATAAAGTGCTCAAAGTAAAAGCAAACCAGAGATTTAGAGTGGTTCGGTCAGTCTTGACCTACTCCACTTTTGGCTTCCTCCTCCGACGAGGTCACCGACGTCAACTAGCTGCCTTCCTTTAATGGCGAAGGCTAACTGCCCTTTTACAGTTTCTCTCCTTTTGACGGGCTTGTTGAATCTCGTATTTTGATGATGAAACTACTTGATATATGTTTATGATTTAATCAGCGTTTTGAGTGATGCAGGATGCTTCGATCAGGATGAGACAATTAAAGCAGGAAAATCATGTTGTGCCGAAGGAACATGTCAGAAGATTGGACGTCGGGCCGGTGGATCGGTCGACGTATCGACAGAAGACTTCGGGCCGTGGACTCGGGCATCAGGCCAAGAAGAGCGGGTATTGTGCCAAGGATATCGGAGTTGCGGAGTCAACTGGCCGATTGGGCAATATGCTGCAGGAGAGGACGATGCGCCGAAGAATCGGACGAAGCGTCGAGGGACCAATGACATGCCGGACAACTTGGTTAATTGCTTAGGATTAATTGTCTCGATCGAAGTTTTGTTTTAAGTGTGCAGTATTAACTACGATGAAAGACAAGCAGCAGGTGTTGCGTCGGAGTCAAGATCATGATCACGTTAGGAGTTCGAGAGTTCGACGGAAGTTCGGACGATCGTCGGAGGTTCAGCGAGAACAGATCCGAGAAGTCCGAAGCTTGTTGTTTAAGCTCGCCGGAACTTCGCCAAGTGGATCGTCGAAAGTCCAGGAGTTTGCGGATGTCCGCAGAAAGGATCACGAGGGTTCATCGGATGATCGACGGAAGTTCACCGAAACTTCGCTGGAAGAAGCGATTGACGATCGAGCCAAGCTGCAGAAGTTGTCTTCGATTTAATCGTAGTTAGCACGTTGATTAAGCTTGAAAATGGGAGGTGATCCCATTAGCTTAATCTTGGGGCAATTGGGCCCCTGAAAAGATTGAAATTGGGCGAATGGAACTAACCATTCGGACCACGATCACACCGGCGGTGCAACCGCCTAAACCGGGGCGTGCCGCGTGGTGGCTGCGTTTCCAGTGAGGCTGGGCGGTGCAACCGCTCCAGCCAGGAGGTGCAACCGCCAGAGCTCGGTCTTCGAGCTAGGATCGGCTGTGCAACCTCGACAAAAAGAGGTAGCAACGCGAGCTCGGTCTTCGAAGCTTGATCAAAGGTGCAACCGCCCTTGATAGAGAGGTGCAACCACCGGGCTCGGATCTCGAAGCTCTACCGGCGGTGCAACCTCTCCAGTCAAGAGGTGCAACCGCCTGATCCCGGAATTCCGGGATTTGATCGATTTGATCGTTTTGAGCTCCAAATTTGAATTGGGTTGGGGCCTATATATACCCCACCCATTCAGCACTGAAAGCATAGAACAAACACTCGAAATCTTGCTCTCTTTCTATGTTTCTTAGAGCTCAAAACTGCTAGTTCTCTTCCTTCTATTCTTCAAGTTTGAACTGTAAATAGAGGAGAGAAAACATCTGTAAGGGTTGTCTCCTGAGCCTGTCAAAAGGAGAGAAACTGTAAAAGGGCAGTTAGCCTTCGCCCATTGAAGGAAGGCAGCTAGTTGACGTCGGTGACCTCGTCGGAGGAGGAAGCCAAAAGTGGAGTAGGTCAAGACTGACCGAACCACTCTAAATCTCTGGTTTGCTTTTACTTGAGCACTTTATCATTACTGCAAACCTCCTACATAGCTACTGCCCTCTGCGCTTTTACGAACGAGTCTCTAAACTCTTATCTTTCTGAATCTGCATTCAGACGTAAATCGGTGTCCTCGTACGATCTTTACGCTGCAGTTTACGCTTATGTTTTGATTCCATTTATAACTGCAAATTGCCTTCTGCGTATTCATAAAACGCTTTTCAAAGTTCAAAACTACGTTTAGACGTAAAATTACGTTTTGACGTAAAACTGCGTTTAGACGTAAAATAGCGTTTAGACGCAAAACTGCGTTTAGACGTAAAACTGCGTTTAGACGTAAAATAGCGTTTAGACGCAAAATTGCGTTTAGACGTAAAACTGCGTTTAGACGCAAAACTGCGTTTAGAGGTAAAACTGCATTTAGACGTAAATCGGCTTTCCTCGTACAATCATCAGATTTCAGTTTACGTTTACATCTTGATTTCAACTGCATACTGCCTTCTACGATTTTACAAACGAGTTTCAAAGTTTAGACGTAAATCTGTGTTTAGACGTAAATTTGCGTTTAGACGTAAATCTACGTTTTGACGTAAATCTGCTTTTTGCAGATTACTTTTTGAGCTATACAATAGCAGCACACTGTCTTTATACTTCTGTTCAAACAAGTGATTTCTGAATCGACACTTAGGCGTAAATCTGTTTCTTCGCATCGAACATCGGATTTCAGTTTGCGCCCGATATTCTGGTTTTCATCATTGCTGCAAACTGCCTGCATAGATTGACTGAAACCTTGCTTAGTTGTCCTTATCATTCAAACGCAGCTTTCGGTTTTAATCGCAGAAAGTTTTCCGCTGCACTAATTCACCCCCCCCCCCCTCTTAGTGCTCTCGATCCTAACAATTGGTATCGAGGCGGGGGAATTTCTCATTTCGGATTTACACCGAGAGAAATGGCTCTTCAAGAGGGCTTTTCGATCTTTTCGTCCACCGTTCTTTAATGGATTGGAGTACACTTATTGGAAAAACTCGAATGAGAGTTTTCTTGATTTTCTAAATCTGGATTTATGGAATATCGTTGAAAAGCGATTTTCAACTTCCCTCTAAACCGATGAGCGAATGGTTGGATTTAGAGAAGAAGTATTTTTCTTTAAAGCATAAAGGCTATGAATGCCTTATTTTTTGCTTTGGACAAAAATGAGTTCAATCGGGTTTCTTTGTGCTAAACGGCTTTTCGATATCTGGCGCACTCTTGAAATCACGCACGAGGGAACTAGTAGAGTCAAAGACTTCGAAAGTTAATATTTTACTACATGATTCGAAGCTTTTTCATATGAAACCGTTTAAAACCGTTGTTGACATGTACACCCGCTTTTCTGGATGTCGTCAATGGTTTAAAATCACTTGGTAAAAGCTTTTCGGATTTTTGAACTTCGTTAACAAAGTTTTCGCTCACTTTCTAAAACTTGGGATTCAAAAGTAACTGCTATTCAAGAATCGAAAAACTTGAACCAATTTCCACTTGAAGAACTAATTGGTTCATTGATGACATATGAAATGGTGCACAATGCACATGATGAACATATTGAACACAATCACCTTCCAAAGAACAGGAAGGATTTGGAACTCTGGACAAATGAATGCCACTTGAGCGATGACTCAAGTGATGAGGACAATGATGAACAGAACCACCTTCCAAAGAATAGGAATGATTTGGGACATAGAACATTTGAAGACCACTCGAGCATAAGCTCAAGTGATGGTGAACTTAAACTACAAATGAAACGAAAATTAAAAAGCAAAAAGAATGGAACTACTTGCTTTGAATGCAAGAAGAAGAACAAAAATTGGGATGAATCGAGCTCCTCCGAAGATGAGGAGAAAATCAACAAAGGCAAGGTGGCAAACTACGCCTTTTTCTTTTCGACATTTGAGGTAATCAAAATGCCTTTAATTTACTTTGAAATTACATAATGCTTTTCATAATGCATTTTTTTTTTTTTATTTTCTTAAAAATTGCATGTTTAATAATTTTATAATGAAAATAAAAAATTAGGAATCATGCTTATCATTCTAAGTAATTTTGAAAATAATCATGAAAATTGCTTGTTTATGATAAACAAAATGATACATTATGAAATCATGCTATATGTGGTTGAGAAGTAATAATGTGTATCATGTTGATTTCCATTGTTATTTCTCGATTTTGAGTATATGAAATCATGTTCAATTTGAAGTTATGATTAATGAGTATATATTTTTTAAATTATGGTGATTATCGATTTTCATGATAATAACAGTGGCTTTAAAAATTGATGCATGTTTTCATTTGACATAAATGAAAAGACATGCTAACATGAAATCGATCACTTAAGATGAAACACTTAAAAAAAAAAGGGGGAGAAATATATGAATTGATGCTATAAATACTATGCTATGATTATGCCATGCTTGCATCATCAAGAGATATATGAATTGATATGATTGCCATATTTGCAATGCTTATATAAATTGATGCTATGATTGCCAAATTTGCATTGTGCCATGTTTGCACCATACGTTAAGATATCAAGAACTTGTATCGTAATTTTACGCATTGATATCTTACCATGTGATGAAATGCTACAATTGATAAACACTTGAAATGCAATCCTCTATCTTATTGATTTTTCAATAAATCTATGATTATATGAATTTATTGAATGTAATTTTGAGGATGATTTCAGATTTGACAAATGCTTGATTCGTATTTACGACATAAGATACACTTTAAGTATGAATCATGCTTCAATCATGTTAAATGCCTCAATCATTTTCTATCTCTAGAGTTCTCGATTTTGATGAAATACAAGTGATAAATTTATTTATGATATCTTGTGAATTACTTGAATTATGAATGAGTTTTTATGATGTGTTAAAAGAATCACTTAAAAATAAAATGCTCTTCCCATCTTATCGAGATTAATGCATGATATTATGTGAATCTCGAAATTGATTTTGATTAAATAGTAGTAACGTTATTCATGTTATGAATCTCAAAAATGATAATATGCTTCATGTGATAATATGAATACACGAAACACTTATGATGTGAATTTTATACAATTCCGTGTATTCATAAAATATTTATCTCCTCATCCAATAACTCTTCTTGATATTCCTTATGAGATGAAATGAAATAATGCATGAAATACAAATGAGGAGTTATTGATCATGCATGGTAGGATATAATTTGACAAAATTGATACCATCATGATATGAAACATTTATGATTTGCAATTATGCATGCAATACTTGTGCTTTCTAATTATGTTGTGATGTATTGCATATGATGTAAATCATGATTTAAAATGCTATGAGTGCTAAGTTACACACTTTGAGAAAAAATTGCTATATTGAAACATTAATGTAATTATGAATGGTGATATGAAATTATGCATGTAATACTTCAACCTATGATAACGATGCATGCAATGATATTCATGATGAAAAATTGTCTTGACATTCATGACTTGATTATTCATCCTTTGTTATGATTTTGAAATCATTGTAAAAGGAAAAAAAAGAACTACAAAACTGTATTCTTCCTTTCTTTTTTGACAATGACAAAGGGGAGATAGCTAGCTTGTACAAGTCAAGAAGATGCAAAAACTTGATTGCTAGCTTGCCTATCTTAAGTAGCAAAGATTGCTAATTTGCTTATTTCAAGAAGAAAAATTGTCTTCTTGAACATCACTATCTTGAATATCTCAAGAAGCAAAACTTGCAATTTGCACATTGCAATAGGAAGCAAGAATCATGAGCTTACACAAGAAAGCTATCTTGCATTTGCTTTCGAAATTTTTGCTAGCTTATATATTGTGAAACTTGTATATCATAAAAATTGCTAGCTTGTTGGTCTAAAGAGAAGCAAAAAGTTGCTATCTCAAAAGAAGCAAATGTGCTATCTTGCCTATCTCAAGAGGCAGAAATGCTAACTTGCGCATCTAGCAAAGTGAACAAAATTTTCAAAAAGCAAGAGTTGCCTTCTTGAACATTACCAAAAGTGCTATCTTATATGCTATAAAACTTGCATATCTAAAACTTGATAGCATGAATGTTCTAAGCATGATGTAACACTTGCTAAATCTTCTAGCTCCAAGATTGCATGATGATAAAACTTGATATTATGATTTTCATGCAATAAGTTGAATCAATATCACAAACGATTGATTGTGATACTTCTCCTTTTTGTTGATGTCAAAGGGGGAGAAGTATGTTGATGACATGACATGTGATGCATAAGTTTAGGCATATGTTCATGTTGACGCGTTGCAAGTATTCATGATGAATATTGCAATGACTTGAATTCTGTTTGAATTCAAGGTTCTATCAATATGGCATATTGATAGGGGGAGTTTGTTTAAACTCTGGGAGTTAAGGTTAACTCCGTTTATGATGACATGTTGCTTAGATTTTTGAATCTAAGAGTTTCTATCAATATGGCATATTGATAGGGGGAGTTTGTTTAAACTCCGGGAGTTAAGTTTAACTCCGTCATCAAGTAGTTGTCATCATCAAAAAGGGGGAGATTGTTGAATCTCGTATTTTGATGATGAAACTACTTGATATATGTTTATGATTTAATCTGCGTTTTGAGTGATGCAGGATGCTTCGATCAGGATGAGACAATTAAAGCAGGAAAATCATGTTATGCCGAAGGAACATGTCAGAAGATTGGACGTCGGGCCGGTGGATCGGTCGACGTATCGACAGAAGGCTTCGGGCCGTGGACTCGGGCATCAGGCTAAGAAGAGCGGGTATTGTGCCAAGGATATCGGAGTTGCGGAGTCAACTGGCCGATTGGGCAATATGCTGCAGGGAGGACGATCTGTAGAAAAATCGGACGGCGTCGAGGACCAATGACATGCCGGACAACTTGGTTAATTGCTTAGGATTAATTGTCTCGATCGAAGTTTTGTTTTAAGTGTGCAGGATTAACTACGATGAAAGACAAAGCAGCAGGTGTGTTGCCGGAGTCAAGATCATGATCACGTTGGGAGTTCGAGAGTTCGACGGAAGTTGGACGGTCGCCGGAGGTTCAGCGAGAACAGATCCAGAAGTCCAGAAGCTTGTTAAGCGAAGCTCGTCGGAACTTCGCCAAGTGGATCGTCGAAAGTCCAGGAGTTTGCCGGATGTCCGCCAGAAGGATCACCGAGGGTTCATCGGATGATCGACGGAAGTTCACCGAAACTTCATTTGGAAGAAGCGATTGACGATCGGAGCCAAGCTGCAGAAGTTGTCTTAGATTTAATCATAGTTAGCACGTTGATTAAGCTTGAAAATGGGAGGTGATCCCATTAGCTTAATCTTGGGGCAATTGGCCCTGAAAAGATTGAAATTGGGCGAATGGAACTAACCATTCGGACCGATTTACCACCAGCCGGTGCAACCGCCTAAGGCCGAGGGAGGTGCAACCGTCGTGGCTGCGTTTCCAGTGAGGCTGAGGCGGTGCAACCGCGCTCCAGCCGAGGAGGTGCAACGCCCGAGCTCGGTCTTCGAAGCTAGACTAGGCAGTGCAACCTCTCGACAGAGGAGGTAGCACCGCCTCGAGCTCGGATCTTCGGCGTGGTCGCGGTGCAACAGCCTGACAACAGAGGTGCAACCGCTTGGGCTCGATCTCCGAGCTCTGCCAGGCGGTGCAACCTCTCCGATCAAGAGGTGCAACCGCTTTGATCCCGAATTCTGGGATTTGATCGATTTGATCGTTTTGAGCTCCAAATTTGAATTGGGTTGGGGCCTATATATACCCCACCCATTCAGCACTGAAAGCATAGAACAAACACTCGAAATCTTGCTCTCTTTCTGTGTTTCTTAGAGCTCAAAACTGCTAGTTCTCCTCCTTCTATTCTTCAAGTTTGAACTGTAAAGAGAGGAGAGAAAACATCTGTAAGGGTTGTCTCCTGAGCCTGTCAAAAGGAGAGAAACTGTAAAAGGGCAGTTAGCCTTCGCCCATTGAAGGAAGGCAGCTAGTTGACGTCGGTGACCTCGTCGGAGGAGGAAGCCAAAAGTGGAGTAGGTCAAGACTGACCGAACTACTCTAAATCTCTGGTTTGCTTTTACTTGAGCACTTTATCATTACTGCAAACCTCCTACATAGCTACTGCCCTCTGAGCTTTTACGAACGAGTCTCTAAACTCTTATCTTTCTGAATCTGCATTCAGACGTAAATCGGTGTCCTCGTACAATCTTTACGCTGCAGTTTACGCTTATGTTTTGATTCCATTTATAACTGCAAATTGCCTTCTGCGTATTCATAAAACGCTTTTCAAAGTTCAAAACTACGTTTAGACGTAAAATTACGTTTTGACGTAAAACTGCGTTTAGACGTAAAATAGCGTTTAGACGCAAAACTGCGTTTAGACGTAAAACTGCGTTTAGACGTAAAATAGCGTTTAGACGCAAAACTGCGTTTAGACGGCTTTCCTCGTACAATCATCAGATTTCAGTTTACGTTTACATCTTGATTTCAACTGCATACTGCCTTCTACGATTTTACAAACTAGTTTCAAAGTTTAGACGTAAATCTGTGTTTAGACGTAAATTTGCGTTTAGACGTAAATCTACGTTTAGACGTAAATCTGCTTTTTGCAGATTACTTTTTGAGCTATACAATAGCAACACACTGTCTTTATACTTCTGTCTAAACAAGTGATTTACGAATCGACACTTAGACGTAAATCTGTTTCTTCGTACGAACATCGGATTTCAGTTTGCGTCGATATTCTGGTTTTCATCATTGCTGCAAACTGCCTGCATAGATTGACTGAAACCTTGCTTAGTTGTCCTTATCATTCAAACGCAGCTTTCGGTTTTAATCGCAGAAAGTTTTCCGCTGCACTAATTCACCCCCCCCCCCTCTTAGTGCTCTCGATCCTAACAGGGCTCAGGAGACAACCCTTACAGATCCTTTCTCTCCTCTCTTTACAACTCAAGACTTGAAGAACAGAAAGAGGAGAACTTTTGGACTTTACACAAATTTGGGCTCTTAGAATCACTGAAAAGATCAAGAATTCGTTGTGGATCTGTGTCTTTTCAGTGCTGAATGGGTGGGGTATTTATAGGCCCCAACCTAGTTCAAATTTGGAGCTCAAAAATGATCAAATCCGGAATTCCGGGATCGGTGATTACACCTCTTGATCGGAGAGGTTGCACCGCCAGCGCAGCTTTGAGAGATCGAGCCCAGCGGTTGCACCTCTTGTCGTGGGCGGTTGCACCGCCCGAGTCCGGCTCAAGATCGAGCCCTGTGGGTGCCACCTCGACCGAGGCGGTTGCACCTCTGCCTCATTTCGAAGACCGAAGCTCGGCGGTGGTGCTACATCTCGTCGGGGAGGTTGCACCGCTCAGTCAGCTCGAAGACTGAGCTCTGGGCGGTTGCACCTCCCTGGCTGGGGCGGTTGCATCGCCCGGTCTCGTTGGGAGACACAACCCGGCGGTTGCACCTCGGCCCGGCCTAGGGGCGGTTGCTACCGTGCAATCGGTCCGAATGGTTAGCTCCATTCGCCCAATTTCAATCTTTTCAGGGGGCCCAATTGCCCCAAGATTAAGCTAATGGGATCACCTCCCATTTTCAAGCTTAATCAGCGTGCTAACTACGATTAAATCTAAGACAACTTCTGCAGCTTTGCTCCGATCGTCAATCGCTTCTTCCGGGCGAAGTTTCCGCGAACTTCCGTCAATCATCGATGAACCCTCGGTGATCCTTCTGCGGACATCCGCAAACTCCTGGACTTTGCGACGATCCACTTGGCGAGTTCCGACGAGCTTCGCTTGGCAAGCTTCTGGACTTCTCGGATCTGTTCTTGCTGAACCTCCGACGATCGTCCGAACTTCCGTCGAACTCTCGAACTCCCAACGTGATCATGATCTTGACTCCGGCGCAACACCTGCTGCTTGTCTAACTTTCATCGTAGTTAATCCTGCACACTTAAAACAAAACTTCGATCAAGACAATTAATCCTAAGCAATTAACCAAGTTGTCCCAAGATGTCATTGGTCCCTCGACGCCGTCCGATTCAGATTCTTCAAGATCGTCCTCTTCTGCAAGCATATTGTTTAATCGGCCAGTTGACTCCGCAACTCCGATATCCTTGGCACAATACCCGCTCTTCTTGGCCGATGTCCGAGTCCACGGCCCGAAGCCTTCTGTCGATACGTCGACCGATCCACCGGCCCGACGTCCAATCTTCTGACATGTTCCTTCGGCACAACATGATGTTCCTGCTTTAATTGTCTCATCCTGATCGAAGCACCCTGCGTCACTCAAAACGCAGATTAAATCATAAACATATATCAAGTAGTTTCATCATCAAAATACGAGATTCAACACTTGTTCTATTTTAGAGGTGGCCAACACATATTTTGGGATCACAAGGGAGGTCGGCCATATATAGCCTCATAAGAGGTATATTTTATGGATGAATAATAAGTTGTATTATGCCACCACTCGGCCCAAAGAAGCCACTTTGTCCACTCTTTTAGCCGGTCACTAGTGAAGCATCTGAGGTATGTCTCCAAGCACCTATTCACCACTTCATTCTGGCCATCGATTTGTGAGTGATACGCCATACTTATTTTCAATTTAGTGCCTTGCATCTGGAATAACTCTATCCAAAATCTACTTGTGAAGACTCTATCATGATCACTTACAATAGATCTCGACGTCCTATGTAATTTTGTAATATTCTCCATAATGATTCGACCAATACTAGAAGCAGTGTAGGGATTACGAACAACGCAAAAGTGAGCATACTTTGTAAGATGATCCACCACGACAAAAATTGTACCTTTTACTTATGATGAGGGAAGCCCTTTGATGAAGTCCATTGATATATCAGTCCATATTGAGTCTGGGATGGGTAAAGGTTGTAGCTTTCCGGGACTTGCCATTATCTCTCCTTTATGTCCTGACATACATCACATTGTGCCATAAATTTAGCAATAATATTTTTCATCCCTACCCAATAAAAATTTTGCTTAATTCTCTTATAGGTTCTAAGGAACCTGGAGTACCCAGTTATAGGTATGGAATGCATATCTTGAAGGATGGTTTTTATGCAAGTAGAATTTGGCATAAACACAATGCATCCCTTATAGTGTAATTCTTTTGAGTCCCAACTGTAATGAGCCATAGAGCTTGGTATTTCCTCCAATTTTTTTATGATCTTACTGGTCTCCGGATCTTCCTGCCATTCCCTCTTAATATCCTCAAGGAGGTCACTGGTCGAAAGTGAAATGACTGAAAATTTAGCTTACTCGGGTAGCCGCGAAAGCATATCTGCAACAACATTCTCTTTCCCCTTTTTGGAAGTTATTTCATAATCATATCCAAGAAGCTTTGTTACCCATTTTTACTACTTGGGGAAAGATATCTTCTACTTCATGAAATATTTTAGACTTTTATGGTTGGTCTTGATTTGAAAGTGTCGCCCAATCAAGGACGGTCTCCATTTGGCCACTACATATACAATTGCGAGTATCTCCTTATCATAAATAGTCATCCTAAGATAAAAATGAGATAATGCCTTACTAGTATGAGCAAGGGGGCAGCCATCTTGTATTAGTACAGCATCAATACTGACTCCAGAGGCATCGACTTCAATAACAAAAGTCTTGTCAAAGTGGGGTAGCGCTAGTACGGGTGTTGTCATCATTAGGGCTTTAAGTTTGTTGAAGGCAGTGGTGGCTTTGTCTGACCATTGGAAAGCATATTTTTTCAGCAAAGAAGTAAGGGGTGCATTGATCTTTCCATAGTTTTTCACAAACTTGCGGTAGTAGCTTGTTAAACCGAGAAAGCCAAGTAGCGATTTTATGTTCCTTGGGGTCGGCTAGTTCTTTATTGCTTCAATTTTGGAGGGGTCCTCTGCCACACCTTCCTCTGATATGATATGCCCAAGATATTTCATCTTCTGTTGAAGAAAGTTACACTTTGATTTTTTGACAAAAAGAATATGTTCTCGGAAAATCGTTAAAACAAGTCATAAATGCTAAAAATGACTTTCAAGAGAAGGGCTGTAAATAAAGATATCATGGAAGAAAAATAGGACAAACTTACGAAGATAATTCTGGAAAATATCATTCATAAGGCTTTGGAAGGTAGAGGGAGCATTAGTGAGACCAAAAGGCGTTACCAAATATTCGTAGTGGTCGTTGTGTGTTCGAAAGATGATTTTCGGTGTGTCTTCTTTGCACACTCATATTTGAGGATACCCGGATCGAAGGTTCAGCTTTGTGAAGGCTCGTGCTTTATTTAATTCATCCAGCAATTTATCTACTATTGCAATAGGGTATTTGTCCTTGACGGTTATGCCATTGAGAGCTCGGTAATCAACGCACATTTGCCATGTTCCGTCCTTCTTTCGTACGAGCACCGGTGAAGAGTAGGGGTTACAACTTGGCTAAATAACTCATATTTTAAGAATCTCTTTTACAATCTTTTCTATTTCATCCTTTTGAATATGACTGAGTATTTGTTGGAGGTATGCCCGGAAGAATAGGTATACAATGATCATGTCGACGGGTAGGAGATAGGTTGTGTGGTACGTCAAATATATTTGAAAATTCAATAAGTAAAGGAAGTAGGTTTGGGTTTTCAAATTTTGTTGGCTCTCCCTTAGTTTACTGCTCAAGTTATACCAAAAAGCCACTACATGCTTTGTGCAAAACCTTCTTCATTCGTTGTGTTCAAATCGTCGTTACGTCGCCCCCATGTTTCCCATGCAATATCACATGTTTCCCCTTACTGTAAAATTTCATAATTAGTTTCACAAAGTTTTAAAAAATATCACCTAATGTCATCAGACATTCGATGCTGAGCACGACCTCATAATCATCAAGAGGGAGGAGAAAGAAATATGCAATTATCTCTTGGTCTTGCAGTAATAGTTTCACCCTTGGGCACCTTTGATCACACTTCAAAATACGCCCGTCGGCGACCTTATCATCAAACTAGCTGCAATTCTCGATAGGTAAGGCCATCTAGACAATAATCTTACTGTTCATAAAATTATTAGTGCTCCCGGTGTCAAAAAGAACAGTGAAAGGTTATTGGTTTAGAAGTCCTCCCACTTTCATTGTTTGCGGGTTCGCGTAACCGGCAAGGGCATACAACGTAATATCAACCGGCTGCTATTCTTCATCCGCGACCTCTTCCTCATTCTCCTGGACCTCCTCCTCTATGCCTTCAAGAGGTTTAATCAATAGGAGGTGGCCATTTTTACAGCGATGATCGTGGTTCCACGGCTCATTGCAATGCCAATAAAGACCCTTTGCTGATCGGTCATGTAGTTCTTCTCTTGTCAATGTTTTTGGCAGTGAAGGATAGCTAGAAGCAGAAGGAGGTTTATATGTCATGGGCATTGGAGAGGTTCTCATCCTTTGAGCATCTTGGTTTTGTTGAATCTCATATTTTGATGATAAAGTCAATTGGTAAATTGTTTGATCTAATTTATATGTTGAGATAAGTGTGCCTGATTAAATACGATAGTGGTAAGACATAAAACAAATGTTGGGCTAGAGTCAAAGATCGGATGATACGTTGAAGATTCGGACAATATGCCAGAAGTATGCTAGAAGCTCGTCAAGAGTTCGTCGGGAGCTCGCCGAGAGTTCGTTAGAAGTTTGCCAAGATTTACTAGGGTTCGCTGAGAGCTCATTGGGAGTTTGCTAGAAGTTCACTGGAAGATTGCCGAGAAGTTCACCGGAAGATCATCGAGAGAACAATTGACATACCGGATAGAGTTTGCTTATTTAAATATCTTAATTATCATAGTTAGACCTTAAGTTGAGTTAGGATTGAGAGGTAATCCCACTAACTCAGTTAGAGGCCAACTGGGCCATTAATAGGGCTGAATTGGGCTAGTTGAACAGCCTATTCAGCACCTGAAGTCACTGCCGACGGTGGCACAACCTGGGACTCAGTCTCCTAGGTGCTCTAGGTAGTGGTACCATCATCTGTTATTGTTGTTAGGTGGTGGTACCGCCCTCTCAAGTGGTGGTATCGCAAGAGATTGGTATCCGAAGCTCTATCAAGTAGTGGTACCACCCAAACTAAGCGATGGTATCACCTAGTGTTAGTCTACAGGCGGTAGTACCGCCCAATAATGGTAGTGGCACCGCTTGTACCCCAAAATTCGGGGATGTGACACTTTTTAGTTCTAATTCTGAAGCCATTGGAGCCTATAAATACCCCACCCTTTTCTGCATGAAAGGGCACGAAAGCATGAACAATATTTTGAATTATTGGGGGGTTAAAAGTATTGTAAAAGTGCAAAGAGTCCTCCTCCTCCCTTTCTAGTGTTGTGATAGTTTATAAGAGGTGTGAGGCTTGTAAGGGTTATCTCATAAACCCTTGAAAAGGACAAAGCATTATAAAGAGGTGGTTGGTCTTCACATATAGAAGGAAGACCATTAGTGGACGTCGGTGACCTCGACGGGACAACAACTGAACCACTATAAATTCTGGTTTGTATTTTTATTATTGTCATTTGCTTACTCTGCAATTGCTTTACTTTCTCCTTACTTGGCTTTTACTACCCTTACGAACAAACATGCTTTCAAGCTATCTTCTAAGACCGATTTTTTAACGTACGAAGATCTTTAAACTGAAGTCTTAATCCACTATACTAATTGACCTTCCCTCTTAGTGCCGACTTAATCCTAACCAATTGAGCGGTTCTTCTTGTATCCGGGTGAAAGATTCCAATGCTTCAATTTGAAATTTATAGGATCTTGATAAGTCATAGCATATGCCTATAGATTAGAGATGTCCCTGTCTTTTTTTAGTTGATGGGTTAATAGCATGGGGTGATGGAAGGTTAAGAAAAATTGAGGATCACGGAAAGGTACTGTAGTTGGTTTTACATCTGAAGTGTAGTAGTTTGGACGTAAAAGGTTAGTGGTTTATATTATGAATTTTTGACGAAACTAAAGGGAAATATGCTAATAGGAAAGATTCATCTATTTCTTATCAAAATATGATGAATATATGACTATTTATAGGACTTCTAAACCCTAACTCCTAATATGACTCCTGCTCAATTTGGACTCCTACTCAAGACTCCTAATAGGACTCCTACTCAAGACTCCTAATAGAACTCCTACTTAAGACTCCTACTTCTAACCAACTCTTAATATTTCATTAAGAAGAAAACTCCTAATATTTCGTGAGCGGATTAATTAATGAACTCATTCTCCAATGAGCACCTGCATTGTATTCTTAGTGTCCTAACATGAGCAACTATGAGACCAGCTGCTTCCATCATATGAACGGGTATACAACATACCATCTGTCTGGTTATTTCTATGTCCCTTTCAAGTAACCTATGACCAAAATTATTTAAGGTCTATGTTTAAAGGTGAATCGGTCTCATTATCGTGATCTCATCATGATCTGATTCCCATTGCATATATTCAGGAACATCACAATATATATGCATATATGCAACAAGCAATATAAAGTGATAAAATGTCAAAATATAATAAGCAAAAAGAATGCATATCATGTCACACGTGCCATCACTCATGTGATTGGCTTGCAGGGCACCTATTGTTAAATCTCAAATTTTGATGATGAAATCAATTGTAAATTGTTTGATCTAATCTATATGTTGAGAAAAGTGTGCCGAATTAACTACGATAGCGGTAAGAGATAAAGCAAATGTTGTGTTGGAGTCAAGATTGAGACTTCATTGGGAGTTCGAGAGTTCATCAGAAGTTTAGACATTTGTCGTAAGTTCTGTCAGAACTGATCAAGAAGTCCAAGAGCTTGCCAAAGAAGCTCGTCGGAACTCACCAAGAAGATCGTTGTAAAATCTAGGAGATTACCGGAAGTCTATCGAAACATTACTGAGAGATCATCAAAAGTTTACCGGAAGCTCGCCAGAAGAACAATTGACATACTAAAATAAGAATACTTTGTTAAATATCTTAATTATTATAGTTAGAACTTAAGTTGAATTAGGATTGCGAGGTAATCTGACTAACTCAGTTAGGAGTCAATTGGGTCCTTAATAGAGCTGAATTGGGCTGATTGAAATAGCCCATTTAGTACCTAAAGTCACGTCTAGTGGTAGCATCACCAGGGCCGGTGGTGGCATTGCCTGGTGTCCTAGTCTCCCAAGTGGTCTGGGTAGTAGTACCATTGGCAATTAGTGTTGTTGAATCTCAAATTTTGATGATGAAGTCAAATGTAATCTGTTTGATCTAATCTACATATTGAGAAAAGTGTGCAAGATTAACTATGATAGCAGTAAGATATAAATCAGGTGTTGTGCATAAGTCAAGATCGAGATCTCATTGGGAGTTCGAGAGTTCGATGGTAGTCCGGATGTTCGTCGGAAGTTTTGCCGGAATCAACTAAGAAGTTTAAGAGCTTGCCAAAGAAGCTCATTGGAACTCACTAAGAAAATCGTTGTAAAGTCTAGGAGCTTGCCAGGTGTCCACCGGAACATTACCGAGAGTTAATTGGATGTTCGCTGGAAGTACGCTGGAAGCTCTTCAAAAGAGCAATTGATGCACCAGAACAAGAAGCACTATAAATTATGTTTTAATTATCATAGTTAGAGCATAAATTAAGTTAGAATTAGGAGATGATCCCATTAACTTAATTAGGAGCCAATTGGGCCCTTAATAGGGCTGAATTGGGCCGAATTGAGCACCTAATTCAGCCCTTGAAAACATGGTCGGTGGTGGCACCACTTGGAAGGTAGTGCCTCTGGATTTTTGGGCAGTGGTTCCATTGGCAACAGTGTTGCCAGGGGTGGTATCGCCCAGAGTCAAATCAGTGGTGGTAGTACCGCCAGTAACGGTGGTGGTACCGCTAATACCTCGAATTTCGGGGATTTGATACTTTTGACTCTAATTTTAAAGCCATTAGGGCGTATAAAAATCCCACCCTTTTCTGCATAAAAGGGCATGGAAGTATTGGCTTAATCTTGAATGTTTACGAAAGCTTTCAAGTACAACTTCTCTTTGAAACAGATTGAATCAAAACCATTTTCGTCAGAATCAATTCTAAAATCGTGAAAGTTTTCTACTGCACTAATTCACCCCCCCTCTTAGTATCGCTCTTGATCCTAACAATTGATATTAGAGAAAGGTTCACTCTCATTTAGTTTTAAACCCAAGAGAGATGGTATTTGCCGGCAACCTAGAGGGCCATTCAATTATACGTCTGCCCATGTTCAATGAGAGGATTACATATACTGGAAGACTCGAATAAGGATCTTCCTAATTTCAATAGATTTTAAATTATGGAATATTATAGAAAATGGCTTTCAATAGTCTTTTCTTCCAATGAACGATTGTAATGAGTTGGAGAAGAAGACTTTCACTTTAAATGCAAAGGCTTTGAATGTCTTGTTTTGTGTATTAGATAAAAATGAGTTTAATCGAGTATCGATTTGTGAAATGTCTTTTGACATTTGGCACACACTTGAAGTGACTCATAAAGGCACTAGTAGTGTGAAGGAGTAAAAAATTAATTTTTTAGTGCATTCTTATAAGTTGTTTCGAATGAAACTGAGTAAGACCATTGGAGACATATACACCCGATTTACGGATGTTGTCAATGGTCTAAAAGGACTTAGTAAAAGTTTCTCAGATTTTGAACTTGTTAATATGATTTTAAGATTCTTTCTAAAAATTTGGGTTCCTAAAGTAACGACTATTCAAGAGGCTAAAGATATAATAATTTTTCCCTTGAAGAACTAATTGGGTCACTAATAACCTATGAAATGACATGTAAAGCTCATGAAGAGCTTGAAGACACCCTTCTAAAGAACAGTAAGGATATAACATTGAGAACACAAGAAGACCACTTGAAAAAAAACTCAAGTGACGAGGACTTTGATGATGACGTGGCACTCTTGACAAAGAAGTTCAAAAGATTCATAAAAGGAAATAAATTTAAAAATGATACTAAAAGTAAATTTGAACCGAAGAAAGAACAAGTGATATGTTATGAATGCAAGAAGTCGGGATACTTCAAGAGTGAATGTCCCCAAGCAAAGAGGAGACAATCAAATAAGAAGGCTCTCAAAGCTACATGAGATAACTCAAGTGCTTCTGAAGAAGAGGAGCCAACTAACACCGAGCAAGTTGCTCACTATGCGCTAATGGCTATTGGAGATGAGGTAATAAGTTCATTATACGCAATTTAACTTACGATGAGCTTTCAAGTGCTTTTCATGAATTGTTTGATGAATGTAGAATCTTGAGTAAAAAATATAACTCTTTAGAAAAGGAACATGCTTCTCTTAGTAGCAATTTTGATAGATTAAAAGTTGAGCACAATGATAGTCTAGCTTCATGTACGAAATGAGTTGAACTAGAATTACTTAAAAAAGAAAACTTACTTATGAAAACCTTAGAAAAGTTTGAGATTAGTAGCAAATCCTTGAACATGATCCTTGCCAACAAGAGTCATGTTCATAGAAAAGACGAAATCAGATTTGTGAGTAGCTCTCACCAAAATCTAACCACCTTTTTAAAGGCCCTACTTTGTATGTTTCACCTTGAAAGAAATGCAACATTTGTTGCAAATTTGGATATGTAGCTTATCATTGCCCATTTAAGATATGTAGTCTGCACAAATTGATTTAGGTTCTTAAAAGAACCTTAAATGACTCAATGCAACATGAAAAGCTATGTAGATCAATTTTTAAAGCACCCAAGGTCAAATAGGTTCCTAAAAATCATCCTTTTTTGTAGAAACGTTTACCATTACAAGCTAGGAGCAAGAGATGATACCTTGATAGTGGATGCTCATGGTATATGACCGGAGATCCATCTCAATTCTCTAAACTCACTAGCATAGACGAAGGATATGTCACATTTGGAGATAACAACGAGGGTAAAATCATTGGCAAAGGAATCATAGGTAACAAATGCACCTTTTCTATTGAAGTCGTGTTGTTAGTTGATGGCTTAAAACATAACCTTTCGAGCATTAGTCAATTATGTGATAAAGAGTATATTATTAAATTTGAATCTAATGTTTGTATTGTTAAAAAATCACACAAAAACACATCTATGATTGCACTAAAACAAAATAATGTATACAGTATTGACATTAATGATCTTTGTAATGAAATATGTTTTTTGATTTTGAATGACGATGCTTGGCTTTGGCATAGGAGGTTAGGTCATGCTAGCATAAAACTAATCACTCAAATTTCATCTAAGAACTTGTAAGAGGAATTCCTCATATCAAGTTCGTCAAAGATAATGTATGTGATGTATGTCACCTAGAAAAATAAATAAAAGGTAGCTTCAAACCTAAGAACTAAATAAGCACCTCTAGACCTTTGCAATTGATCCATATGGACTTGTTCGGACCAATTGCTACATCAAGCCTAGAAGGTAGCAAATACACATTTGTCTTCGTGGATGATTATAGTAGATACACATGGACTTATTTTTTGGCACACAAAAGTGAATGCTTTAGGTATTTATTTAAGTTTTGTAAACTTGTTCAAAATGAAAAGGGTTTTATGATTTTATCATTTCGAAGTGATCATGGTGGTGAATTTCAAAACTGTGATTTCCAAGAATTTTGTGAATCTAATGGATATAATAACAACTTCTCTACTCCAAGAAATCCTCAACAAAATGAAGTAGTAGAAAGAAAGAATAGAAACTTATAAGATATGACAAGGACCATGTTGAATGAACATAGCCTACCCAAATATTTTTGGGCCGAAGCCGTAAACATGGTATGCTATGTCATTAATAGAGTTCTAGTAAGACCCTTACTCACCAAAACTCTTTATGAGTTATAGAACAACAAAAAGCCCAATATTTCATATTTTAAAGTTTTTGAGTACAAGCGTTTTATCTTGAATGGAAAAGTTGCCTTAAGAAAATTTGATACTAAATTCGATGAAGAAATTTTTCTTGGCTATTCTTTTATTTCTAAAGTATTTTGTTTCTTTAATAAAAGAACTTTGATTATATAGGAATCTATTTATGTTATTTTTAATGAAGTTTTTGAAGTAAAGAAAAATGATTTTGATGATGATATTAATTTTGATGCTTTGAATTTAAATGATACCCTTTCTCTATCTAGCAACTTGGATGCATCTACTTCCGAAACATCTTTACCTAAGGATTGGAAGTATGTAGATGCTCATCTTAAGGAGATAGTCATAGGAGACACATCTAAAGGGGTTCAAACACATTCCTCTCTTAAGAAGTTTTGTACAAACGTCGCTTTTCTCTCCCAAAGTAAACCTAAAAGTATTGATGATGCCTTGAATGATTATTCATGGGTCATCACAATGCAAGATGTGTTAAATCAATTTGAGAGAAATGAGGTGTGGAAGCTTGTTCCTAGGCCAAATGACCATTTAGTTAGGTCTTTAGAAACAAGCAAGATGAATTTAGTATCAAGGTTGAAACAAAGGTTTCAACTAAGAAGAAGAGATAGATTATGAAGAGACCTTCGCTTTTGTGGCATAACCTTCACTTTTGTGGCATGATTAGAAGCCATAAGGATACTCCTTGTTTATGCTAGTAGTAATAATTTTAAGTTATTTCAAATGGATGTTAATAGTGCATTTCTTAATGACTTTATTTCCGAAGAAGTTTATGTTGAACAACCTTCCAGATTTGAGAATGATAATCTTCCTAATCATATTTTTAAATTGACTAAAGCTCTCTATGGATTGAAATAAGCCCCAAGGGCTTAGTATGAGAGACTTAGCTCATTTCTTATCAAAAATAATTTTTCTAAAGGCAAGGTCGATACTATATTGTTTATCAAAAATTTTAAAAATAATTTTCTTATTGTTCAAATTTATGTTGATGATATTATTTTTGTTTCTACAAATGAATCTCTATGTGAGTCATTTGCTAAAAGTATAAGTCTTGAATTTGAAATGAGTTTGATAGGGGAATTAACTTTTTTTTTAGGCTTACAAATTAAACAACTAAGTAATGGTATTTTTCTTAGTCAAACAAAATATACTCAAGATTTGCTAAAAAGGTTTAATATGGATAGTTCAAAAGCTATCAACACTCCTATGAATATCTCTACTAAGTTAGAAATTGATGAAAGTGGAGAAAGCTTATAGGTGTATTATAGAAAGTTTATTTTACCTCACCGCAATTAGACCGGATATCATATTTAGTGTAGGACTTTGTACTTGGTTTCAATCTAATCCTAAGATATCTAATCTTAAAGTATTTAAGAGAATACTTAGATATCTTAAAGGAATCACAAATATAGGATTATGGTATTCAAAATCCAAGAACTTTGAGCTAATTGCTTATGCTGATACGGATTTTGCTGGATGTAGATTAGATAGAAAAAACACATCCGGAACATATCAATTTTTAGGATATGCACTTGTTTCTTAGTCTTCCAAGAAATAAAATTCGGTTGTACTATCTACAACCGAAGTCGAGTACATTGCAGCTAGTGCATATTGTGCACAAGTTGTGTGGATGAAAAACACTTTAGAGGATTATAAGATTCATCTTAAAAATATTCCCATAAAATGTGATAACACAATTGTAATATGTTTAACAAAAAATCTCATTCAACACTCTAGAACTAAATATGTTGATATTAGACATCACTTTATACGAGATCATGTTAATAATCATGATGTAATCTTAGTGTTTATTGATACAAAACACCAATTAGCTGATATTTTTATAATGCCCTTAAGTGAAGAATAATTTGATTTTATTAGAAGAGAATTAGGAATGCTAATTTGTATGAATGTATGAATTTGATAAATTTCATTTTTGGACTTTCTTGATCACTCACTTAAATTCTGTGCTGATAATTTTATAATGCAAATTTTACATGATGATAAGGTTGTGTGCTTCAATAAAATGTTTACTTTGATGTTGGAATTTTGTGCTTTAATGCTAAAAGTTTCTATGATGTTGTGATCTCTTTAAATGATGAGCATGTTATCATACAATGATGCAATATCATGTTTACTTTGATGATTATGATCTCTATTGAATATTGAGAAGTTTTAATCATACATGATGCAATATCGGATTCTTAACTTTTGAGTGCTACAAGCACTAATGATATTACCTCATGCAAGTAGTGATGGAAGGCTATGACAAAATATTTTATAAATGCATGAAGTGTTTATAAATATATTGATGTTTGATTCATGTAAGTCATTGACAAATGCATCTCCCACGAATTTCACTCTTATGAATTTTTAATGAGAAATGGATTTGATGTAATGTTCTTCTCACTATGAAGTTTTATTCATGAATTTTTTCCTTCATGTGATACTCCTCTCCCATGAATAATTGAAGGAATTCCAATGGATATATTAATCCTTGAAAAATGAATTCTCGTGTGTGATAATGAAAGCATTTGTGTGATAATTTTCGTAGGGATTTGATTTCATATGGATATCTCGATCCTTTTTATGAATCCCTTCTCTTTGTCAAAATGAAAGAATGTTTTAATGAAAACTTATTTATCATTTTTGACTTGATTCAAATCATTTCACAAATTTAGTTCTTAATGGATTCCCTCCTTAACTTCTTTCCTCTTTGTCATGCAAAATGTGATGACAAAGGGGGAGAAGTTGTAGGAATCTATCATTTTAATGTTCATAACATTTAATGATAAGAACTTTTGAGTGTGAAACTTGCTTGATTTTTTATTACCACACTTGCATTGTTGAATTGTTCTCGTTTTTGTGGATGACAAAGGGGTAGAAATAATTCTAAAATATGGTAAATTGATGACAAATGTATATAATGTATTTCATCATATATACTTGAAAAGTTTGCTTGATAAATTTCTTTCATTATAATAAGATATCTAGAGCTTAACTTGCTATTTTGTAATTGATATCTTGCCATAGTATGAGGAATTGCTATCTTTGTCATCTTTCATATTTGAAATATTATACTTAAAAATGAATGTCATACCTTGACATCATTTTGAGAAAGACTTGGCATCATATTTTAAGAATATTAGATCATGATAGGAATCATGATGAGCATATTGATATGTTTAATGAACTTATCTTATCAATTTGTTTTTTGAATTCAAAGGTTTGAATTTAAGAATGTCTTTTCTCAAGTATGACATATAGATAGGGGAGTTAAGATTAACTTCGTCATCAATTGATTGTCATCATAAAAAAGGGGGAGATTATTGAATCTCAGATTTTGATGATGAAGTCAATTAGAATATGTTTGATCTAATCTATATATTGAGAAAAGTGTGCAGGATTAACTACGATAGTAGTAAGACATAAAGTAGGTATTATGCCAGAGTCAAGATCGAGATCTCATTGGGAGTTCGAGAGTTCGATGGAAGTCCGAACGTTCATCGGAAGTTCTGCCGGAACCAATCGACAAGTCCTGGAGCTTGCCAAAGAAGCACATTGGAACTCACCAAGAAGATCATTATAAAGTCCAGGAGCTTGCCGGAAGTCCACCGGAATATTACCGAGAGTTCGTTGGATGTTCGTTGGATGTACGCCAAAAGCTCACCGGAAGAGCAATTGATGTACCAGAACAAGAAGCACTATAAATTATGTTTTAATTATCATATTTATAGCATAAATTAAGTTAGGATTGAGAGATGATCCAACTAACTTAATTAGGAGCCAACTAATCCTTTAATAGGGCTGAATTGGGCCGAATTGAGCACCCAATTCAGCCCCTAAAAACATGGCTAGTGGTGGCATCGCTTGGAAGGCAATGCCCTTGGATTTCTGGGCAGTGATACCACTGGCAACAGTGCTACCAATGGTGGTACTGCCCTTGTTCGGTGGTGGTACCGTCTAGAGTCAAATCAGTGGTGGTAGTACCGCCTAGTAACGGTAGTGGTACCGTGAGCACCCCGGATTCCGAGGATGTGATACTTTTTTTGCTCCAATTTTAAAGCCATTAGGGCCTATAAAAACCTCACCCTTTTCTGCATGAAAGGGCATAAAAGTATTGGCTTAATCTTGAAGTCTTGAGCCATAAAAGTGTTATAAAAGTTATAGTTCTCTTCTTTCATCTCTTAGCCTTGTAACCATCCAAGAAAGAGGAGTGAGACTTATAAGTGTTGTCTCCTAAACCTAGAAAAAGGAGAAAGTACTGTAAAAAGATGTTCGATCTTCACCTATTGAAGGAAGGCCTTTAGTGGAAACCGGTGACCTCGTTGGAGGAGGAATCCGAAAGTGGATGTAGGTCACCTTGACCGAACCACTCCAAATTTCGGTTTACTTTTCATTTGTGCAATTTACTTTACTGCAAACCTCCTTAATCTTTTCTTGCACTTTTATGAAAGCTTTCAAGTTCAACTTCTCTCCAAAACAGATTGAATCAAAACCATTTTCATCGGAATCAGTTTTTAAACAAAACGAACATTTTTTTGAAATCATGAAAGTTTTCAGCTGCACTAATTCACTCCCCCTCTTAGTGTCGCTCTTGATCCTAACAAATGCTACCAACAGTGGTACCGCCCCTATCAGACGATGGTACCATCAGAGCTCAGTCTCTGAATGGAAGTATGTAGATGATGCTCATCCAAATGAGCTAATCATAGGATACACATCAAAAGGCGTACAAACTCATTCTTCTCTTAAGAATTTTTGTACCAACATCGCTTTTCTCTTCCAAATTAAACCTAATTCATTTACAATGCCTTGAAAGATGATTCATGGGTTATCATAATGCAAGAAGAGCTGAACTAACTTGAGAGAAATGAGGTGTGAAAGCTTGTTCCGAGGCTAAATGACCATTTAGTTACTAAATGAATCTTCAGAAATAAGCAAGATGAATTTGGTATTGTAGTTAGAAATAAGGCTAGATTAGTGGTCATGGGTTTCAACCAAGAAGAAGGTATTGATTATGAAGAAACCTTCACTACTGTGGCATGATTAAAGGCCATAAGGATGCTCCTTGCCTATGCTAGTAGCAATAATTTTGAGTTATTTCAAATATATGTTAAAAGTACTTTTCTTAATAGCTTTATTTCCGAAGAAGTATATATTGAACAACCTCCCAGATTTGAGAATAATAATTTTCCTAATTATATATTTAAATTGACTAAAGCTCTCTATGGATTGAAAAAAGCCCCAAGGGCTTGGTATGAGAGACTTAGCTTCTTTCTGATTCAAAATAATTTTTTTAAATGCAAGATCGATACCATATTATTTATTAAAAATTTTAAAAATAATTTTTTTATTATTCAAATTTATTTTGATGATATTGTTTTTGGTTCTACAAATGAATCTCTTTATGAATCGTTTGCCAAGAGTATAAGCCAAGAGATTGAAATGAGTCTAACGGGTGAACTAACCTTCTTTTTAGGCTTATAAATCAAACAACTTAGCACTGATATTTTTCTTAATCAAACAAAATATGCATTAGATTTGCTAAATTAGAAAAATTTCAAAGGCTATCAATACACCTATGAGTACCTCCTCTAAGTTAGATATTGACGAAAGTAGAGAAAGATTTGATAAAAAAACTTATAGGGGTATGATTGGTAGTTTACTATACCTCACCACAATTAGACCAGACATCATGTTTAGTGTAGGACATTCTGTTAGGTTTCAATATAATTCTAATCTATCTTATCTTAAAGCAATTAAAAGAATTCTTAGATATCTTAAAGGAATCACTAATCTGGGATTATGGTATCCAAAATTTGAAAACTTTGAATTAATTGCTTATGCTGATGCGAATTTTGCTGGATGTATATTAGATAGAAAAATCACATCCGAAACATGTCAACTCTTAAGTCATGCACTTGTATCTTGGTCAACTACATAAAGGTGAGATAATGGCAAGTCCTGGAAAGCTGCAACCTTTACCTGTCCTAGACTCAATATGGACTGATATATCAATAGACTTCATCAAAGGGCTTCCCTCATCATAAGGAAAAGGTACAATTTTTGTCCTGGTGGATCATCTTACAAAGTATATTCACTATTGTGTTGTTCGTAATCCTTACACTACTTCTAGTATTGCTTGAATCATTATAGAGAATATTATAAAATTACATAGGTTGCCGAGATCTATTGTAAGTGATCGTGATAAGGTCTTCACAAGCAGATTTTGGACAAAGTTATTCCAGATGCAGGGCACTAAATTGAAAATGAGTATGGCATATCACTCACAAACCGATGGCAAGACCGAAGTGGTGAACAGGTGCTTGGAGACATATCTCATATGCTTCACTAGTGACCGGCCAAAAGTGTGGACAAAGTGGCTTTCTAGGTCGAGTAGTGGCATAATACAACTTATTATTCATCCACAAAATGTACTCCTTATGAGGCTATATATGGTCAACCTCCCCCTGTGATCTCAAAATATGTGCTGGGCACCTCTAAAGTAGAACAAGTAGACAGGGAACTACAAGACATAGAGAAAATTCTGAAGTTGCTAAAACATAATCTCAATGTGGCTCAAGTAAGGATGAAACAACAATATGATTAACACAAAGGAGAAAGAATTTTCAGTAGGAGATTGGGTCTTCCTACGACTCTAGCTATTGAATCTCAGATTTTGATGATGAAACCAACTGATAGTGTTTATCTAATATGCATTTGAGTGACCCAGGACTAGCTTCGATTAGAAGAGGCAAATCAATTTAAGTATGAGGAATCAAATGTTAGGCTAGAGTAAACATGTTAAAAGATTGGACGTTGAGCCGGAGGATCAATCGATATGTCGGTAGAAGGCTTCGATCCGTGAATTTAGGCATTGAGCCAAGAAGATCGGACATTGCACCAAAAAGGTCAAATGTTGCGAGAAGATAATATGCTGATTATGCACAAGTTGTATGGATGAAAAATACATTAGAAAATTATAAGATTCACCTTAAGAATATTCTCATAAAATGTGATAATATGAGTACAATATGTTTAACAAAAACTCCTATTCAACACTCTCGAACTAAATATATTGACATTATGCATCACTCTATATGAGATCATGATAAAAATAGTGATGTAATTTTAGAATTCATTAATACAAAACATCAATTGGTCGATATCTTTATAAAACCTTTAAATGAAGAACAATTTGATTTCATTAGAAGGGAGTTAGGGATGTCAAATTGTCCGAATGCATGAGTTTGTTGTATTTCTTTTCCGAACTATATTTCTCTTAATGTATTTCATGAATGGAGCTTTTATGAATTTATTTCATTTTTATCTTCCTTGGTATCAAGTTTACTTCGTACCCTTGCTCCATCACTTAATGATTTTTGATACACTTAATCACTTCATGGATTTCATTGGCAAAATACATCTCTCACGGGTTTCACTCTTATGAATTTTTAATGAGAAACATATTTGATTGATGAAGTCTTATTTGTGGATTTCTTTTTCATATGATTCTCTCTTCCCACGAATTCTTTCTTACTCTTTTCATGAAAGATGAATTTTATGAATTTCAATAAATATCTTGATCCTTGAAAGATGAATTTTAGTGTGTGATGATTAGTTGCAAGAATGATGATTTGATTTCACATGATATTTTGATTCAAATCATTTCAAAAATTTGGTTCTTAATGGATTCCCTTCTTACCTTCCCTCCTCTTCTTCATGCAAAGTTTTGATGACATGGGGGAGAATCTATCTCCTTAATATTGATAATTTTTTATGTTATTGTGATCGCTTTAATGTTGATAACTTTTGAATGTTACCATGAAACAATGCAATATCGATTGAAAAAGTTAGTGTGAAACTTGCTTGAATTTTTACCACACTTGTATTGTTGAAATTGTTCTCCTTTTTGTTGATGACAAAGGGGGAGAAATGATACCAAAATATAGCAAATTGATGACCAATTGGCATTGACATTGTAAATAAATACAATGTATTCTTTCGTAAATATGCTTGTATCTTATCATAAATGCTTGAAATATGATTGGTATCATCAAATACAAATACTTGAAAAATATCAAATGTTTGCTTGAAATATACCGTAATGTGGCATAATTACTTATAAATGTTTCATTCCTAGTATCATGCTTGATTTCGTATCAAAATGATAAATGTCTATCATTATGATGAAACATCGAAATTACCATGCTTTATTTCGTAGTGGAATCATGCCTCAGATTGATGAATTGTTATTTTTTTTAAATTTGAATCTTGGAAAGTTTCATATTTGAAATTTCTATCATATGTAAAAATGATGATTGTTTATCATCTTTCTATGTTAAACTTGAAAATGGATGTCATGCCTCAACATCATTTTTATTGATAAATACATGGTATCATATTTTGAAATCTATAAATCATGATAAATATCATGATGTGCATACAACTTATCGGTATGATGCTTGAATTCAAAGGCCTTGAATTCAAGATTATCTTTTCTCAAGTATAGCATATAGATAGGGGGAGTTAAGGTTAAACTCCGTCTTAATTGATTATCATCGAGGGAGATTGTTGAATCTTGGATTTTAATGATGAAATCAATTATAAATTATTTGATCTAATTTATATGTTGAGAAAAATATGTAGGATTAACTATGATAGCGGTAAGATATAAAGCAAATATTATGTCAGAGTCAAGATCGAGACTTCGATGGGAGTTCGAGAGTTCGTCGGAAGTTTGGACGTTTGTCAGAAGTTCTACCAGAATTGACCGAAAAGTCTAGGAGCTTGCTAAAAAAGCTCATCGGAACTTGCCAAGAAGATCGTCATAAAGTCCAGGAGCTTGCCGAGAGTCCGTCGGAACATTGCCGAGAGATCGTCGAAAGTTCGTCAGAAGGTCGCCGGAAGAACTATTGACGTACTGGAACAAGAATACTTTGTTAAATATTTTAATTATTGTAGTTAGAACTTAAGTTAAGTTAGGTTTGGGAGGTAATCCCACTAACTCAGTTAGGGGTCAATTGGGCCCTTAATAAGACTGAATTGGGCCGGTTGAAATAGCCCATTCATCACCTTAAGTCATGGTCGGCAGTGGCACCGCCTGGTGACCCAGTCTCCTAGGTGGTCTGGACGATGGTACTATCAGCAGTTAATGCTACCAACGGTGGTACCGCTCCTGTCAAGTGGTAGTACCATCAGAGCTCGGTCTCCGAGTTCTGTTAGGCGATAGTATCTTGCTTAGAACTCTTCTAGCATACTGCTCCTCCATTTAAGGTGAACACATACCCCAAATTAGACTTGCCATCATCGTCATCAAATTAGAAACTTGAGTTCATGTAGCCTTCAACCTTGAGGCTACTAGCTCTATATAAAGAAAAAGATCCTTAGTCTTTCTCAAGTACTTAAGGATACACTTTACTATTTTCCAGTGTTCCTAGGCTAGATCCACCTGATACCTGCTCTTGACACTCAGAGCATGTGCTATATCAGGCTTAGTACATAGCATAGCATACATGATAGACCCTATCGCTGAGGCATAGGATATCATATACATGTTTGCCCTTTCTTTAGGAGTCTTTTGGGATATACTCATAAAAAGTGATATCCCATGTCTCATCGGTATGAGACATCTCTTAGAATTTTTTAATGCCAAACCTTTTGACAATAGTATTTATGTATCTGGATTAGGATAAGCCAAGCATCCTCTTAGATCTATCTCTAAAGATCTGAATCCCCAATATATAGGATGCTTCTCCTAAGTCTTTCATGGAGAAGTGTCTAGATAGCTAAGCCTTTATTGCGGAGAGCATTCCTACATTATTCCCAATAATTAGGATGTCATCCATATATAGTACAAAAAGGGTGATAGCACTTCCACTTACCTTCCTATATACACAAGGCTTATCTTTATTCTTAACGAAATCATAAGATTTGATCGCCTCATCAAATCTTATGTTTAAACTTCGGGAAGCTTGCTTCAGTCAATAAATGGACTTAAGCAACTTGCACACTTTATCTGAACTATCCTTGAACACAAATCCCTCAGTTGTATTATATATACCTCCTCGAGGTTGCCATTAAGGAACACAGTTTTCACGACCATTTGCTAGATCTCATAATTAGAGTGTGCTGCAATAGCCAATAAAATTCAGTTGGATTTTAGTATGGCTATAGATGAGAAGGTTTCATCATAGTCAACACCTTGCCCTTGACGATACCCCTTAGCCATTAGTCTTGCATTATAGGTCTCTACCTTTCCATCTACTATGATCTTCTTCTTGAAGATCCATTTGCAACCAATGGGTATAATACCCTCAGGTGCATCAATTAGGTTCTAAACCTTGATGGAGTACATGGAATCCATCTCAAAATTCATGGTCTCTTGCCACTTCCCAGAGTCTACACTCATAATAGCCTCCTCATAGGTCTACGGATCAATATCTTCAATATCTACTCTTCTAATATATCCCACATATATCTCAAGAGGATGGGATACTCTATTAGACCTACGTAAAGTCAGAACTTATGCGCTAGGTACTTGAACATGTTAAATCTTAGATTTTGATGATGAAGTCAATTGGTAAATTATTTGATCCAATATATATGTTGAGAAAAGTGTGCAGGATTAACTACGATAGTGATCAAGGCATAAAGCAAAACAAAGTGTCAGAGTTAGGATCAAGATTTCATTGGGTGTTCGAGAGTTCATCGGAAGTCTGTAGGTTTGTCGAAAATGCTGCCGAAATAAACCGAGAAAAAGCTCGTCGAAACTCGCTAAGAAGATCATCATGAAGTCCAAGAGCTTATTGGGTGTCTATTGGGAGATTACCGAGAGATCATCAGAAGTCCAATGAAATTCATCGGTAGCTCGTTGGAAGAAACCTAGACTTACCGGGCTTGTTTTGTTTAGTGTATGCCTTAAAAATCATAGTTAGCATATGATTAGGGTTAGGTTTGAGAGGTAATCCCATTAACCCTATTAAGGGCCAATTGGGCTCGTAATTGGACTGGTTTGGGCCGGATTCAATGCCCAAATAGGTTGCTGAACCTTGTCAAGCGGTGGCACCACCTAGGGTGGGCGATGGAACCGCTTGTGGCTTAGCCTCCTAGGTGGTTTGGACAATGGAACTTCCCAATGTCAGTGCTATTAGCAGTGGTACCGCCTAGCACAAGCAGTGGTACCACCTAACACAAGCGGTGGTACTATCTCGGAAACCCAGGATGAGACACTTTTGGGCTCCAATTTTGAAGCCACGAAGTGCTATAAAATCTCATCCTTTTTTGCATGAAAGGGCAACGAAGTGCAATCATAGTGTGAAAAAATCTTTAAGTGTTGGGGTGTAAAAGAGTTGTAAAAGTGTAAGGAGTCCTCCTCCTCCCTCTCATTAGCAATCAATACTTGTATGAGTACCTCCACTAAGTTAGAGATGGACGAAAGTGGAGAATGCTTTGATAAAAAAACTTATAAGGGTATGATCGGTAGTTTACTATATCTCAAAGTAACTAGACCAGACATTATGTTTAGCATAGGACTTTATGCTAGATTTCAATCTAATCATAAGTTATCTTATCTTAAAGCCGTTAAAAGAATTCTTAGATATGTTAAAGAAACCCCTAATATAGGATTATGGTATCCAAAATAAAAAACTTTGAATTAATTACTTACGTTGATGTGGATTTTGCTGGATGTAAAGAAGATAGAAAAAGCACATCCAGAACATGTCAATTCTTAAATCATGCACTTGTCTATTAGTCTTCCAAGAAACAAAACTCAATTATATTATCTACAACCGAAGCTGAGTATATAGACGTTGGTACATATTGTACACAAGTTGTATGGATGAAAAATATATTAGAAGATTATAGAATTCACCTTAAGAATATTCCCATAAAATGTGATAACACAAGTGCAATATGTTTAACAAAAAATCCTATTCAATACTCTAGAACTAAATATATTGAAATTAGGCATTATTTTATAAGAGATCATGTTAATAACTTTGATATATATTTTGAATTTATTATTACAAAATATCAATTAGCCAATATCTTTACAAAACCTTTAAATAAAGAACAATTTGATTTTATTAGAAGAGAGTTAGGGATGTTAAACTATCCGAATGCATGAGTTTGTTGTATATCATTTCCCTACTTTCTCGATTTTTCATAAATAAAGCTTTCATGAATTTATTTTGCTTTCATGAAATCCAGAATTTCAATGTACTAGGTATCAAATTAACTTTATAACTTTGCTCCATCACATAATGATTTTTGATACACTTAGTCCCTTTACTCATGGATTTTATTGACAAATATATCTCTCATGGATTTCACTTTTGTAAATTTTTATTAGCAAATTTTATCTCATAAAATATTCATGAACTTTCAGTATTTTAATTCTTCTTGATAAATGCACTATTCATGAACCTTTCCCTCTCTCTACTTGAGATGATTGCCCATTTCCTTTTTTGTTGATGACAAAGGAGGAGAAATGTGGCAAATTGATAATAAATTGGCATTATGAATACTTGAAATAATGTGTCTTATCGTAAATGATTTGTAATTACTTGAAATATGATTGGAATTCATAAATGATTTGCGGTTGCTTGAAATATGATTGGAATCATCAAATACATCGTAAATACTTGAAAAATATCAAAATGTATTGCATATGTATCATGAATGCTTGAAACATATCGTAATGTTGCATGAATACTTGAAAACATTTTAATCATTTTTTATTTCGAATAAAAATGATAAATGTCTATCATTGTGATTATCACGCTTAATTTCCTACTTACAATTGATATCATGCCTCGGATTGATGAATTGTCATCTTTTATCAAAATTTGAATTTTGCTAAATTTTATTTTTTAAATTCGTATCATACTTGAAAATGATGATTGTCTATCATCATTCGATATTGAACTTAAAAATGGATGTCATGCCTTGACATCATTAGTATTATGATAAATACGTGATATCGTATTTTTAGATGATAAATCATGATTGGTATCTTGATGTGCATGTCGATAAGTTTAAATGCATATAACTTATCAGTTTGATGCTTGAATTAAAAGGCCTTGAATTCAAGAGTGTCTTTTCTCAAGTATGGCATATAGATAGGGGGAGTTAAGGTTAACTTCGTCATCAATTGATTGTCATCATAAAAAATGGGAAGATTGTTGAATCTCAGATTTTGATAATGAAGTCAATTGGTAAATTATTTGATCCAATCTATATGTTAAGAAAAGTTTACAGGATTAACTACAATAGCGATTAAGGCATAAAGTAAAATGAAGTGTTGGAGTTAAGATCGAGATTTTGTTGTGAGTTCAAGAGTTTGTTAGAAGTCTGGAGGTTAGTCAGAAATGTTGCCAGAATTGACCAAATGAAGTTAATCGGAACTCTCCAAGAAGATCGTCGTGAAGTCCAGGAGCTTATTAGAAGTAAGCTGAGAGATTGCCAAGGGATCGTTAGAAGTCCTCCAGAAGATCGCCGGAAGAAACCTAGACTTATTGGGCTTATTTTGTTTAGTGTATGGCTTAAAAATCATAGTTAGGACATGATTAGGGTTAGGTTTGGGAGGTAATCCTATAAACCCTATTAAGGGCCAATTGGGCCCATAATTGGACTAGTTCGGGCTGGATTCAAAGCCAAAATAGGTTGCTAAACCTATATTCATAGCCTAAACAGGGCCAATTGTGGCACCGCCTAGGATGGGCAGTAGTGTTGAATCTCAGATTTTGATGATGAAACCAATTGATAAGCATTTATGATTTGATCTACATTTTGAGTGATGCAGGATGCTTCGATCAGGATGAGACAATTAAAGTAGGAAGAATCGTGTTGGGCTGGTGGAACATGTCAGAAGATTAGACGTCAAGCTGGAGGATCGATCGATGTATCGACAGAAGGCTTCGAGCCATGAATTCGGGTATCGGGCTAAGAAGAGTGAATATTATACCAAGGATATCAGAGTTACGGAGTCAACTGGCCGATTGGGCAAAAGGCTACAAAGGTGGACGATGCGCCGAAGAATCAAACAAAGTGTCGATGGACCAATGACATGCCGGACAACATAATCAAGCATAGTAATAATTGTCTAGATCGAAGTGTGTTTTTACATGTGCAGGATTAACTATGATAGCAAGGCATAAAGCAAAATGAAGTTCCAGAGTTAAAAATTTGATTTCGTTGGGAGTTCGAGAGTTCGTCGGAAGTCCAGACGTTTTGTCACGGACTTAGCTGGTTTTGCCTAAGTCGTGTGGCACCCTTGCATGTTCATCCGTAAAGGCCAGCCTCTCCGAAGCCTCCCATGGTCCCTAAGGACCCACAAAAGAGAAAACGGGTTAGAGAAAATGCCTCACTCGGGATCCACAAGCAAATATTTCCAAAAACACTTCAGAGACAATGCAAATTACAAACAGACTTCACAAGCTCTGAATAATTGCACAACAAAAGGTCAAAATGGTCCATTACAGATCAAAAATCTCTCACAAGTGTCCACATGACTCAACCTTTATTTACAAGCCTAAAGCGGCCACCAACCCAAATAAAATAGGACTATTAAGCCTTCGTCTGTCCCTCTACATGCTGTACAAAGCATGAACATACCGAAAGACACGGACATACATAAGCATTATATCAAACATCCTGTTTCGAAGTTTGTCTGTGACATTCTCCCCTATTTATTCCTTCGACATCCTCGTCGAAGCCTTTGTGAACACTACAACTCCTTGCCTTTATTGAGTCTTCAATCTTCTACTCTAGCTGCAATATGCCTCTTGGCTCCCAACTGCTCTCCGTTGCTATTTTTGAGTAGTCGAACCTTTGATCCGCCAAGCTGCTTCAACTTAACATTGACTCTGACTTTGGTGTCGGGTTAGTTGAGTTGTGTTGATCCTTGTTGATTCCTACGGATCCTCCAGATGAAGGAAAAGACCATCCTTACTATGTGCTAGTCTCTCAAATGCCTCATGCTGCTTGAACTGGGTGGATACTTGTCGGAGCTTTAACGAGCATCATCTCACAAACTTCTGAAGTTTTGGGTCCTTCCTCCACAAAATTTGCCCATTGACTATTCATTCACTTAGTTGTCACTTCCAAGTAGGTTCGCATCACTTCCGCTTTCGATTGGCATTTCGTTGGAAAATGAAGTGGACAATCTACTCTCAATAGCATTGATCACCGTTGGTAAGGATTTGACAACTATTGTCTTCCATTATCTTCGAAGGGTCTTTGAACTTGTGCAGAGCTCCTCTGCTGGATAGATAAGAGAATTGGGGTACTCGGTTTCACCCATTCTCTTAAGGGTTGAGAAGGCAAATGTTACTTGACTTCGCCCGCCTCCTCGAGGTTGTACTCCATGCATCGAGCTGGTTACTGGCCTTCGCCTGCTCTTTGCTCATACTTCTGAAGCACTTGAAGTGTTTGCACTCCTTGCATTGAGTTAGCTACTGTGATTCACCTTCTCAATGCCATTGAACTTTTGGAATGCGGGAAGTTTTCACCCCAACTTGGAGTAATTCTCTAATAGGTTTGGTCGCCTCTGGGATTGTACCGTCTTCTCCATCAACCTTATCGCCTACTCCCCTGAGTAGCAAAGGTACAACACCATATACTACCTGCTTCGTTCCTTGGTCATGCACTCTTACATGACCCGAAGTCCTTCACTTTTGGCTATCTTGATGAGAAACTCATTGACACCGGTCTTACGAAGTTCCTTGGCCTCTGCTCTTCAGCTTTGTCTCGGTACTTGGAGTTTGCCTTTGCATGCAAAGCCTCCTCGGCCCATTTCACGACCAAGCTCTCTCCCTCCATGAGAGCAAGGGATCAATGACTTTCGCATAAGTCCCGCCTCTACGCTACCATGGCGTTGCCATGCCCATGGCCCTACTATCCGTCACCTCGTATCTGCATCCCTTTTTGTCACAATCAGTAGATATGTCTCTATGACACTCCACTGAGTCCACCTCCATTCTAACTGATGCTTGATTTTGGGTAGCTAAGTCCCTTTGGAGTTGTTGTCGCTTCCTCGCCCCTTTCGACCCCCCTGCTTCAACACCTCTATATTCTCCATGTAGCTCCTTTTGGTCGATGGAAAGACAAACTGCAACTCTCATGCATGGCCTCTGTCATCATGTTATAGGATTTGCACCGATTCTGTTCTCCTTAGCTTCCATGGTAGCAATGCTCGCTTACTCGACCTTGTCTTCTGACTTGCTGGGCTCCCTTAGGCGAATTTGGGCTCTAGAGCAGTCCAACTCTCCAACTGCTTTGATCATACCTCTGCATGATCAAGTCTCTCCCTTGGGACTCACTGGTACTTGCATTCGTACTTTTCCCTTGGTGGAAAACATCCCCCATATTGTCACGGACTTAGCTGGTTTTGCCTAAGTCGTGCGGCACCCTTGCGTGTTCGTCTGCAAAGGTCATTCTTCTCGAAGCCTCCCATGGTCCCTTAGGTCCCAGAAAAAAGAAAACAGGGTAGAGAAAAGGCCTCACTCGGGATCCACAAGCAAACATCTCCGAAAAACACTTTATAGACAATGCAAATTACAAACAGACTTTACAAGCTCTGAACAGTTGCACAACGAAGGGTAAAATGATCCATTACAGACCGACAATCTCTCACACGTGTCCACATAACACAACCTTTATTTACAAGCCTAAATCGGCCACCGACCCAACTAAAATGGAACTATCAAGCCTTCGGCCGTCCCTTACATGCTGTACAAAGCATGGACATACCAAAAGACATGGACATACATAAGCATTACATCAAACACTCTATTTAGAAGTTTGTCCGTGACATTTGTTGGGATATCATGGGGGGCGACATCATATGCGCAGCGGAAGAACAAGAAAACAAAAATCCCCGATTCCCAAAAAGATGTTCGTCGTCGTGCGAAGATTGGTGCGCAAAATCCGCAAAACACAAAACTGCGTATAGAGATTGTGTTACCTAGGGAGATCGTATATCCCTGTTTCCTTGCAGATCCTTAGGAGAGGGTGAAGGAGGTCAACCGTCCTCCTCTCTAGCGGTGATCCACATAGCAGGGTTGCGACGACCCTCCTCAAAACTCCAGGCCTCTGAGGTGGAGAGGGAGAGGAGAATAGGAAAGGCAAGCAAAGACTCTAGCCTATGAGGCTGTGAATCCCTCCTATTTATAGAGATCCCGTGTCAAAACCTAATGGGTCCTTCCCTAATGGGTATTGGATCTGCATCCAATAAGACAAGGGCTCCATCGGATATCTCATATCCGAACCTCTACTCATCGCAATGCCTACCATATGTGTGTGACCCTCTAGGCCCAATATCGAGCTGGCCGTGAGTCATACCTGTCAGAACTCCTTCTAACTCAGTGAATTATTATCTCTGTAATAATTCACTCGACTCATCGACTACGGACGTACTAGGCCACTACGCCGTAGTCCCCGCAACTCGATGGGGGAATCCAATCCATTGGACCTGTTTGTCCTCAATTACCATGTACATATAGTCCCTCATCCATCTAATATCCCGGAGACCGTATATCGAGCATGGTGTTGTCGGACCCATACGGTTTCTACCGAAGTCTCGCTCTAATCGGATTCTCCAGGAGAACTCTTTTCTCTCAACCCGAATGACTCGCGGGGGATTTGTGCGAGCAAGAACACATGGGATATTCCTCTCATGGCCAGAGAGTGGATGATCCTCTCATCGACACTCAATAGCCCTCGTAAGGTCGACTACCACTCCCAATGACCGGTTGTACTAGATGCGGGACAGCCAAACCTATAAGTGCGGTATCAAAGAGTGGAGCACTCATACAGGGACATCCTTGGTGTCTCAAGTCTAAGGACCGGATACACCACTAGGACTACGGAATCATTTTGTCGACAATAAGGCATCATCAACTATCCGGCATTCCTTAAGCGGATCAATCAATGAACTCATTCTCAATGAGAACTGTCATCGTATCCCTAGTGTCCCTACATGAGCGACTATGAGACCAACTGCATCCATCATATGGACGGGTATACAAAGACACCGATCTATCCGGTTATCGATGTCCCTCTCGAGTAACCTATGACCGGGATTATTTAGGATATGTGTTTAAAGGTGAATCGATCTCATTATCGTGATCTCATCACGATCCGATTCCCATTGCACAAATCCAAGGACATCACAATATATATATGCATTTATGCAATAGTTATAAAGTGATATACGCCAAAATATAATAAGCAAAAAGATTCTGTATCAAGTCACACGTGCCATCAGTCACGTGATTGGCTTGCTGGGCACCTATGACTAGCAACATTCTCCCCCACTTATTCCTTCGACGTCCTCGTCAAAGCCTTTGTCGACACTGCAACTCCTTGCCTCTGTTGAGTCTTCAATCTTCTGCTCCAGCTGCAATGCGTCCCTTGGCTCCCAACTGCTCTCCACTATTGTTTTCGAGTCATTGAACCTTTTGATCCGCCATGCTACTTCAACTCACCAATGACTCTGACTCCGGTGTGGAGTTGGCTGAGTTGTGTTGATCCTTGTTGATTCCTACGGATCCTTCAAATGAAGGAAAAGACCATCCTTACTGCGCCAGTCTCTCAAATGCCTCATGCTGCTTGAACTGGGTGGATGCTTGTTGGAGCTTTTAACGAGCATCGTCTCGCAAACTTCTGAAGATTTGGGTCCTTCCTCCACAAAATTTGCTCATTGACTCTTCTTTCACTTAGTTGTCACATCCAAGTAGGTTCGCATCACTTCCGCTTTCGATTGGCATTTCGTTGGGAAATGAAGCGGACAATCTACTCTTAGTAACACTTATCACCATTTGGTGAGAATTTGACAACTATTGTCTTCCATTATCTTCGAAGGGCCTTTAAACTTTTGCAGAGCTCCTCTGCTGGATAGATAAGAGAATTGGGGTACTCGGTTTCGCCCATTCTCTTAAGGGTTGAGAAGGCAAAGGTTACTTGACTTCGCCCGCCTCCTCGAGGTTGTACTCCATGCATCGAGCTGGTTACTGGCCTTCGCCTGCTCTTTGCTCATACTTCTGAAGCACTTGAAGTGTTTGCACTCCTTGCGTTGAGTTAGCTACTATGATTCACCTTCTCAATGCCATTGAACTTTTGGAATGCGGGAAGCTTTCACCCCAACTTGGAGTAATTCTCTAATAGGTTTGGTCGCCTATGGGATTGTACCATCTTCTCCATCAACTCTGCCACCTACTCCCCTGAGTAGCGAAGGTCCAGCACCGTGTATGACTACTTCGTTCCTTGGTCGTGCACTCTTGCATGACCCGAAGTCCTTCACTTTTGGTTATCTTGATGAGAAACTCATTGACACCGGTCTTACGAAGTTCCTTGGCCTCTGCCCTTCAGCCTTGTCTCGGTACTTGGAGTTTGCCTCTGCATGCTCCACCTCGTCGGCCCCTTTCACGACTAAGCGCTCTCCCTCCATGAGAGCAAGGGATCAATGACTTTCACGGAAGTCCCGCCTCTGTGGTACCATGGCGCTGCCATGCCTATGGCACTACTATCCGTTGACTCGCATCTGCATCCCTTTTCTTCACAATCAATAGACATGCCTCTGTGGTACTCCTCCGAGTCCACCTCCATTCTAAGTGATGCTTGATTTTGGGTAACTAAGTCCCTCTGGACTCGTCGTCGCTTCCTCGCCCCTTTCGACCCCCTACTTCAACACCTCTGTGTTCTCCAAGCAGCACCCTTTGGTCGATGGACAAACAGACTGTAACTCCCATGCACGACCTCTGCCATCACCTTGTAGGGTTTGCACTGATTCTGTTCTCCTTAGCTTCCTTGGTAGCAACGTTCGCTTACTCGACCTTGTCCTCTGACTTGTCGGGCTCCCTTAAGCGAATATGAGCTCTGGAGCAGTCCAACTCTCCAGTTGCTTCGATCATACCGCTGTATGATCAAGTCCCTCCCATGGGAATCACTAGTACTTGCATTCAAACTTTTCTCTTGGTGGAACACAGCCCCCATATGCCGATGACCAAGGCTTTCATCCGATGCAAAATTCGATGCACGCACGGAAGATCCGCCTCTACGGTACCATGGCCTTCACTCTTTGAATCCATAGCCCTTCTTGCCGTCGTGTTGTTCACCGAAGTGGAGCTTCCAGTAGCTCCCGATCATACCTCCGTATGATCTAGTCCCTCACGGGGCTAGGTTGTGTGAATTGCATTGTCACGAACTGTTCCACCACGATCCGCTGCACCATGTCGCCTCCTGATGACATCTCTATTGCATTCTGATCCTTGTGGGATGAACTCGAATTGTGAACCCTTCATGTGTGGCCTCTACCAATATATCGCAGGGTCTCTTCCACCTTCGATTTTGTTCGTTCATTTGGCAATCGACCTTCATCCACCCACTCTTGGGTCACACCACGATGAAGCGCCGCTTTAAGACAGTCCGTCGCCTAGTAGCTCCCAAAGTCCCCCAACTTCGCTGCAATTAGTGCACCATTGTCTGGATCCTGGGCCTCTACCCCTACCAGCACAATCTTCGCTGCGCACCGCCTCCTTTATAGCAACTTGAATGACAACACTGTGGCATATTCTTCAAGAGTACCCGCCTCTGCGTCCTCTTGCCCCGTGCTAAGTCCTTCTGATCCCAACTTCGCCTCCGCAAATTGAGTCGCCTTAGTTCCTCAATCAAATGCTCCTCCGAGATAAAGTGCATGTGCCCAGAAGCTCCCTTCGTCTTTGGTACCATGCAAGATGAGTCCGCTCCGACAGAATGAATGACCCATGGAACAACATGATCCTACTCTTGCCTCTGCAAGAGTTCATGTCCTTGACCTCTGTCCAAGGAAAGCACTATGCCTCTGGTCCATGTTCCATCTTCTATGCTGGCTCCCTTCATGCGGCTTGGGTACTTCGCCATGTTACACCCAAGTTGCTCCGCTCCTCGTTTTTGCATTGAGTCAATGGTGGCCCTCGCGTCCACCATTCCACGGGTCAGCCCTCCCTTGAGTCTGATCTCCATATCGACTCCAAGTGTACCTTCATTTGTGTTGCTTTGGGTCGCTCCCCCACTTAATCTCGCAATGCATCCACCAATGCATTCTCTCAAGTGAGATCATGCGACGACTCCTCGCCGCTTTCTCAGTCCATTGAGCTTCGTGGAGTTGTTGTTGGTTGAGATACTCCTCCTCAACTTGTGAAGTCCATCCCACATGATTCTCCCTCTGGAGAGATGGGACTTATCCCTCCTGGATAACTGTCCCGTTGGAGCAACATCTCTCTTCGTTTCGGAGACCACCATCCCCTTGGACTACTCCGATTTGCTGAACAAACTGTGCATTGTTCTGCCTCTTGCAAACATACTTGCTAGATTGCGACTCCACGTCAATACAGTCCCCGCTGCACCCCTCAAGGCCTAGCAACATGCTGAACTAGTTGCACCATTCAGCCTCCTACGGACATATCCTTTGCATGCCGAAGAGAAAGTTTCAATGCTCCATGGCGTTGAGTTTCGGTCGCCTTGGGATGGTCACGAACATTCCGTCGTCCGCATACAAGCCCATGTATGAGTACCAAATTCTTCGAGCTAGCAATTCCCTCACCTCTATGAGCTTTGCATAACTCTTTTGGTCGTTAAGCAACTCATTCCACCTTGGATGGTCTCATTCTTTACCAAACGCCTCGCTTGCCTTGAGCACCATCAAGTATAGTTGTCAACGTTGAGCCGTAGCTCAAACTCAGCCATCCCAACCTTTGTGCGCTTCACATTCTTCCAAGCTTGTCTGTTCTCATGATGCCTCTTGCACGAAGGGTTGGCCATTCCTCTGAATGCCAATCTCAGATGCCCGCTCCTCTGAGCGACTCCTCTTCCCCATATCTCCATGCCCGTTTTCCCCCAAACGGTCGCGCGTGTGCTGACTGCCCTCAACGCAGCCCCGCTAGGTCCCCCACGTTTGCATGCTAAGTGTTTCTATGAGTGCTTGTCCCGCTTTGATACCATCTGTCACGGACTTAGCTGGTTTTGCCTAAGTCGTGCGGCACCCTTGCGTGTCCGTCCGCAAAGGTTAGCCTCCCCGAATCCTCCCATGGTCCCTTAGGTCCCACAAAAAAGAAAACATGATAGAGAAAAGGCCTCACTCGGGATCCACAAGCAAACATCTCCGAAAAACACTTTATAGACAATGCAAATTACGAACAGACTTTACAAGCTCTGAACAGTTGCACAACGAAGGGTAAAATGGTCCATTACAAACCGACAATCTCTCACACGTGTCCACATGACACAACCTTTATTTACAAGCCTAAAGCGGCCACCGACCCAACTAAAATGGGACTATCAAGCCTTCGGCCGTCCCCTACATGCTGTACAAAGCATGGACATACCAAAAGACACGGACATACATAAGCATTACATCAAACACCCTATTTAGAAGTTTGTCCATGACAATATGCTGATGACCAAGACTTTCATCCGATGCAAAGTTCGATGCACACACGGAAGACCCGCCTCTGTGGTACCATTGCCTTCACTACTTGAATATATAGCCCTTCTTGCCGTCGTGTTGTTCATCGAAGTAGAGCTTTCAGTAGCTCCTGATCATACCTCCATATGATCTAGTCCCTCACGGGACTCATTCATGAGTATCGCATTGCCATGAATTGTTCTACCATGATCCGCTACACCATGTCGTCTCTTGGTGACATCTCTATTGCATTATGATCCTTGTGGGATAAACTCGAATTGTGATCCCTCTATATATGGCCTCTACTAATACGTTGCAGGGTCTCTTCCACCTTCGATTTTGTTCGCTCTTTTGGTGATCGACCGTCATCCACCCACTCTTGGGTCACACCTAGATGAAGCTCCGCTCTAGGACAGTCCGTCGCCTAGTAGCTCCCGAAGTCCCCCGACTTCGCTGCAATTAGTGCACCATTGTCTAGATCCTGGGCCTCTGCCCCTACCAGCACAATCTTCGCTGCGCACCGCTTCCTTTATGGCAACTTGAATGGCAACACTATGGCATATTCTTTAAGAGTACCTGCCTTCGCGTCCTCTTGCCTCGTGCTAAGGCCTTTTGAACCTAACGTCGTCTCTACAAGTTGAGTCGCCTTAGTTCCTCCATCAAATGCTTCTCCAAGATAAGGTGTATGTGCCCAGAAGCTCCCTTTCTCTTTGGCACTATGCAAGATGAGTCTGCTCCGTCAAAATAAAGGACCTATAGAACAACATGATCCTGCTCTTGCCTCTACAAGAGTTTATGTCCTTGACCTTTGTCCAAGTAAAGCACTGTGACTCCGATCCATGTTCCAACTTCTATGCTGGCTCCCTTCGTGTTGCTTGGGTACTTTGCCAAGTTACACCCAAGTTGCTCCGCTCCTTGTTTTTGCATTGAGTTGATGGTGGCTCTTGCACCATTCCACGGGTCAGCCCTCCCTTGAGTCCGATTTCCATATCGACTCCAAGTGTGCCTTCATTTGTGTTGCTTTGAGTCACTTCCCCACTTGATCTTGCAATGCATCCACCAATGCATTCTCTCAAGCGAGATCATGCGACGACTCCTCACCGCTTACTTAGACCATTGTGCTTCGTGGAGTCATTGTTTGTTGAGGTACTCCTCCTCAACATGTGAGGTCCATCCCACATGATTCTCCCTTTGGAGAGCCGGGACTTATCCCTCCTAGATAACTGTCTCGTTGGAGCAACATCTCTCTTTGTTTTGGAGACCACCATCCCCTTGGACTACTCCGATTTGCCGAACAAACTGTGCATTGTTCTGCCTCTTACAAACACACTTGCTAGATTGCGACTCTATGTCAATACAGCCCCCACTACACCACCCAAGGCCTAGCAACATGCTAAACTCGTTGCACACTTCAACCTCCTACGGACGTATCCTTCATATGCTGAAGAGAAAGCTTTAATACTCCGTGGCACCGAGTTTCGATTACCTTGGGATGGCCATGAACATTCCATCATCCGCATACAAGCCCATGTATGAGTACCAAATTCTTTGAGTTAAAAATTCCCCTCACCTTTGTGAGCTTTGCACAACTCTTACGATCGCTGAACAACTCATTCCACCTTGCATGTTCTCATCCTTTATCAAGCGTCTCGCTTGCCTTGAACACCATCAAGTATAGTTGTCAACGTTGAGCCGTAGCTCAAACTCAGCAATCCCACCCTTTGTGCGCTCCACATTCTTCCAAGCTTATCTATTCTCATGGTGCCTCTTGTGCGAAGAGTTGGTCATTCCTCTGAATGCCAATCTTCGATGCTCGCTCTTCCGAACGACTCTTTTCCCTACATCTCTATGCCTATTTTCCCCCGAACGGTTGCGCGTGTTCTGACTGCCCTCAATGCAGCCCCGCTAGGTCCCCCACGTTTGCATGCTAAGTGTTTCTATGAGTTCTTGTCCCACTCTAATACCATAATGTCATGGACTTAGCTGGTTTTGCCTAAGTCATGCGGCACCCTTGTGTGTCCGTCCGCAAAGGTCAGCCTCCCCGAAGCCTCCCATGTTCCCTAAGGACCCACAAAAGAGAAAACAGATTAGAGAAAATGCCTCACTCGGGATCCACAAGCAAATATTTTCGAAAACACTTCATAGACAATGCAAATTACAAACTTACTTTACAAGCTCTGAACAGTTGCACAACAAAAGGTCAAAATGATCCATTACAGATCGAAAATCTCTCACAAGTGTCCATATGACATAACCTTTATTTACAAGCCTAAAGTGGCCACCAACCCAACTAAAATAGGACTATTAAGCCTTCGATTGTCTCTCTACATGCTGTACAAAGCATGAACGTACCAAAAGACACTGACATACATAAGCATTACATCAAACATCCTGTTTCAAAGTTTGTCCATGACAGTTCGGCAGAAGTTCTGCTAGAACCAATTGAGAAGTCTAGGAGCTAGCCAAAGAAGCTTGTCGGAACTTGCCAAGAAGATTATCGTGAAGTTTAGGAGCTTGCCGGGTGTCCGCTGGAACATTGTCGAGAGATCATCGAAAGTTCGCCAGAAGATCGCTAGAAGCTCACCGGAGGAAACTAGACTTACATACTTGTTTAGCTTAGGAAATGACTTAGAATTCATAGTTAGCACATAATTGAGTTTGGAATTGGGCCAACCCAATTAGGGGTTAGTTGGGCCCATGTAAGAACTATGTTGGGCCCAATAAATAGACCCAAACAGTGACCCAAGAGGTGGCACCGTCGTGGCATAGTCTCCGAGACTGTGTCAAGTGGTGGTACCATCGGTTTGGGCGGTGACACCGCCCAAACACAGCCTCTGAGAGCCTGCAGGCGGTGGTACCGCCCAGCATAGCATCCTAAGCAGTGGTACTGCCCAATGTAGTGTTAGTGTCAGACTAACACTAGCGGTGGTACCACCTAGCACAAACGGTGGTACCACCCGAACCCAGGAAACCCGGGATGAGATGTTTTTAGGCTCCAAGTTTCAATGAACTTAAGGCTTATAAATACCCCTCTCATCCCTGGTTAAACTACACAAGACTTGAGAGTAAAAATAGAAAGAAACACTACTGTAATCTTGTGTGAACTCCTCTTAAAAGTTCTATGTGTTAGAATAGTATGAGAGAGGAGTAAGTGGGGTGTAAGGGTTATCTCCTAAACCCAGTAAAAGGAGAATCAAGTAAAAGGTGGTTGGTCTTCGCCTATTGAAAGAAGACCAATAATAGATGCTGGTGGCCTCGACGGAAGAGGAATCAATGGAGTGGATGTAGGTCACGACGACCAAACCACTATAAAATATGGTTTGCATTTCCTTCTTGCAATTTACATTAACTGCAAACTGCCTTCAATACTTTTACGAACACGCTTTCAAGCTAAGTTTCTGAAATCGATTTTCAATGGATGAGAGATTTTTCAAAACTGACATTTTTTCCGCTACACTAATTCACCCCCCCCCTCTTAGTATCGCTCTTGATCCTAATAGTTGGTATCAGTATAAGGTTATTTCTTATTTGATTTAACACCTAAGAGAAATGACTTATTTCGGCTTTCAAGAGGGTCACTCTCTCATTCATCGTCCCTTGTTCAATGGAATGGACTACACATATTGGAAAACTCAAATTAGAGTTTTCTTACTTTCCTTGGATTTAAATTTATAGAGTATTGTTGAAAATGGTTTTCGAATGTCTTCTCTTCTAATGAATCATTAGAATAATTTAGAGAATAAGACTTTTTCTCTAAATGCTAAGGCTATGAGTGCTTTATTTTGCGCTTTAGATAAAACTGAGTTTAATCGGGTTTTTACTTGCAAAATGACTTTCGATATATGGCACAATCTTGAAATCACACACGAAGACACGAATAGAGTAAAAGATTCGAAGTTTAATTTTTTAATGCATGATTTCGAGCTATTTCAAATGAAGCCGAGTGAAACTATTGTTGACATGTACACTCGCTTTATATGGATGTCATCAATAGTTTAAAAACTCTTGGTAAATACTTTTCGAATCTTGAACTTGTGAATAAAGTTTTACGCTCACTTTCTAAAACTTAGAATTTAATAGTAACAGTTATTCAAGAATAAAAAAAACTTGAACTATTTACCAATTGAAGAACTTATAGGGTTTTTGATGATCTATGAAATGACGTGCAATGCACATGAAGAGCTTGAGAACCACCTTCTAAAGAAAATGAAGTATTTCAGACTTAGAACAATTGAAGACCACTCGAGCATAAGCTCAAGTGATGGTGAACTTAAACACCTTATGAAATTTTTAAAACAAGAATAAAAAATTAAAAATAAACTTAAAACGAAGAAGAAGAAGGCGATTTTGGACGAATCAAGCTCCTCCGAAGACGAAGAGAAAAACAAAGGCGAGGTGGCAAACTACGCCTTAATGGCATTCGATAATGAGGTAATCAAAATACCTTTAATTTATTTCGAAATTACATGATGCTTTTCATGAGTTATTTTTAATTTAGTTTAGAATAATTATTTTTCTTAAAAATTACATGTTTAAAAATAAAAATACAAAAAAAAATATTATCATGCTAGTAATTTTAAAAATCATAATGAAAATTGCATGTTTTATGTTAATGAAATAAAATGTTAGATTTAAATCTAAGGATCCTATATTTGTTTTTCAAGAAGAAATAATGTGTATCTTGATAATTTCTGATTTTGATTAAAAACATGCTTGATGTCTTAATGAAAATATTAAGAAGTTTGATATCATGCTTAATGATGATGCATGGCTTTTGTATGAAAAACTAAGCATGAAAAGTTAGATTCACCTAAAAAGAAACATGCATGACTACAACAAACAAAATGATTATGATGGAAAATGCTTTATGTTTGATGAAATCAATTTCGATGATGCATAATGATGTAATTATGTAATGAAAATATTAAATATTTTGAAATGATGTTTTGATGTCATGCATAATGGTCATGCTTAATAAATTTCGAAATTATACATGATGATTCTTCAGATTTATGGATTATCGATTTTTACGGTAATGAAAGTGGCTTTTTTAGTTTTTAAACATCGATGCATATTTTTATTTGACATAAATAAAATAAATCACATGAATCAAAACAACTAAAAAGAGGAAAGGTTTCTCCTTAAAAAATTTATTTCTCCCTACTTTATCAATTTTTCCAAAAAGGAGATTAACGAATCTATTTATATCACTTTTTTGAATCTCTTGTACCATGAAAATGATTTTGATAAGTTGAATTTGAATGAGATTTTCTTAATTTTTTGAGATTTATAACTTGAGATTTCTTATCCATGAATCAAGATATTATATCATTTGATCTTCTATGTTTCTTTTTGCTATTTATATAAAAAAAATTTGATTAAATAAATCATGTCTTGTGGCATTCATGATTTGATATTATTATCTTTTATGACATGATATGTAAATTCCTTTGTATTTGTGGTTGTAAACCTTAGATAATAAATAAAGCATTGATGTGAAAATTGTATTCTTCCACTATAACTCTTGTTTCTTGTTTACAATGACAAAAAGGGGGAAAGAAAATAGCTAGCATATTAAAGAGAACCAAATTTGCTAGCTTGAATGATAAACTTAGACATGTTAAATATTCCAAATGCATAAATTCTTCTTATACAATTTTTGGATTATGATCTCCATCTCTTGAATTTTAGACTTGATCTTTCATTTTTTATGATTGAAATATTGATGTACTGATTTGGAATCATACATTTTATATTTTGGAAATATACATGATAATTTGGTATTATACATGCTATACTTCAACTTATGATAATGATGCATGCAATGATGAAATTTTATAATGAAAAATTGTTTTGACATTCATGACTTGATTTTTCATCGTTGTTGTTTAACCTTTGTCATAATTTGAAAATTGATGAATTGCACAATTGTTTTAGTTATTCCCCTTTTTTTGCCAATGATAAAAGGGGAGAAAGAATTTCGAACGTGCACATCTCTTCTATTTGACAATGACATAGGGGGAGCAAATTTTGCTAACTTGCTAGCTATCTTGTATATTTCAAGAAGAAGCAAGAAGATTGCTCATCTCAAAATATGCAAAATCTTGCCAACTTTTATTTGTGTAAAATTTGCTAGCTCACAAATTGTAAGGAGAAAAAAAACTTGCTAGTTTGCTTGCACATCTAAAGAGAAGCAAAAATTACAAACATACATATCACAAAGAGAGGCAAAACTTATTAGTTTGCTCATCTCAAGAGCAAGAAATGCTATCTTGCAATATCAAGCAAAAGTGCTATCTTGCCTATCTCAAGAAGCAAAACATGCAACTTGCACATTGCAAAAAGGAAGCAAAAATAGTTAGCTTGCATATTCTAAAATTTTATAAAATTTTTGCTAGTTTGCATGATGATAAAACTGAATATTTATGATGCAACGATTTGAACTTGTATCTCAAAGACTTAGATAGTTGCACTTCTCCTTTTTGTTGATGACAAAGGGGGAGAAGTATGATGTTATGCATAAGTTTATAATAACATGTTACTTGGATTTTTGAATCCAAGAGTCTCTATCCATATGACATATTGATAGGGGGAGTTTGTTTAAACTCCGGGAGTTAAGGTTAACTCTGTCATCATTTGGTTATCATCATAAAAAAGGGGGAGATTGTTGAATATCGGATTTTGATGATGAAACCAATTGATAAGTGTTTATGATTTGAACAGTGTTTTGAGTGACGCAGGATACTTCAATTAGGATGAGACAATTAAAACAGGAAGAATCATGTTGGGCCGGTGGAATATGTCAGAAGATTGGACGTCGACCCGGAGGATCGGTCGATGTATCGACAAAAGGCTTCGGGCCATGAATTCGGGCATCGGGCCAAGAAGAGCAGATATTGCACTGAGGATATCGGAGTTACGGAGTCAACTGACTGATTGAGTAATAGGCCGCAAATAAGGACGATGTGCCAAAGAATCAGATAAAGCGTCAATGGACCAATGACATGCTAGACAATATGATTCAGGCTTAGTAATAATTATCTAGAGCGAAGTATATTTTTACATATGCAGGATTAACTATGATAGCAAGGCATAAAGCAAAATGATATCCGAAAGTCAAGAATGCGATTTTGTTGGGAGTTCGAGAGTTCGCTAGGAGTTTGAGAGTTCGTCGGAAGTCCAGACATTCGTCGGAAGTTCTACCGGAACCAACCGAGAAGTCCAAGAGCTTCCCAAAGAAGCTTGTTGGAACTCACCAAGAAGACCATTATGAAGTCCATGAGCTTGTGGGAGTCTACAGGAACATTGCCGATAGATCGTCGGAAGTTTGTGAGAAGATCGTCGGAAGCTCACTAGAAGAAACTAGACTTATGAACTTGTTTAGCTTAGGAAATATCTAAGAATTCGTAGTTAGCATATAATTAGGATTAAAATTGGGACAACCCAATTAGGGGCCAGTTGGGCCCATGTAAGAACTATGTTGGGCCCAATGAAAAGGCCCAAACAATGACCCAAGAGGTGGCACCATCGTGGCATAGTCTCCGAGACTGTGTCATGAGGTGGTACCGTCGGTCTGCGTAGTGGTACCTTTTAGACACAGCCTCCGAGAGGCTGTAGGCAGTGATACCACCAGTCTGGGTGATGGTATCGCCCAGCACAGCCTCCCAAGCAATGGTACTGCCAGACTAGGTGGTGGTACTACCCAATGCAATGTTAGTGTTAGACTGACACTAGCGGTGGTACTGCCCTATTAGGACCCTTTTTCTGAGCTTTTGAATAATGTTTATTGAGTCCATTTAGTTTAGTTGTTTATTGAGTTGTTTTGGTTTAGTTAGAGTCAGATAGAGATTTATTTAATATTTATTTCTTATTAGAGTCTAAGTCCAAGTGGACTTTGGGTGGAACTCTATAAATAGTGATGTAACCCTTTCTTTTGGCAATCAATCAATCAATGAAATGTTATTACACTCAATGGACAAACCCTAGGAGGCCGATCCTCTCGAAGTGATCAAGGAGGGTCGATCCCCTCGAAGCGATAAAGGAGGCCGATCCCCTCGAAGCGATCAACCCTTTCTTCCATGATAAGATTTTAGGGTCTTACCATTTGGTATTAGAGCGATGATAAGAATTTAAGGTCTTATCATTTGGTATCAGAACGACGATAAGACTTTAGGGTCTTATCATTGTTGAATCTCTAATTTTTATGATGATGTCAATTGTCATTTGTTATCTAATCCATATGTTGAGATAAGTGTGCAGGATTAACTATGATGAAAGTAAGACATGCAGCAGGAGTTGTGCCGGAGTCAAGACTATGATCACGTTAGGAGTTCGAGAGCTTGACGGAAGTCCGAACGGTCGTCGGAGGTTCTACGGGAACAAATCTAAGAAGTCCAAGAGCTTGCCAAAAGAAGCTTGTCGGAACTCGCCAAGTGGATCGTCGCAAGTCCAGGAGTTTGCTGAAAGTCCACAGGAGCATCGCCGGAGGTCCGTCGGATGTTCGTCGGAAGCTCGCCGGCAGAAGCGATTGACGCACCGGAGCAAGCTGTAGTAAAAGTCTTAAGAATTATTGTAGTTAGCACGATGATTAAGTTAGAAATGGGAGGTGATCCCATTAACTTAATCCAGGGGCAATTGGGCCATTGAAAGAACCAAATTGGACTGAATGGATCAACCCATTCGGACCCAGATCTCTCGCCTAGAGGTGGCACCGCCTGGGTCGACGGTGGCACCGCCTGGGCGACGGTGGCACCGCTTGGGCGACGGTGGCACCGCCTAGGGCTCAGTCTTCGAGTTCTGGCTGGGCGGTGCAACCGCCTATAACAGTGGTGCAACCGCTTGAGATCGGTCTCCGAGCTCTAGCTGGGTGGTGAAACCGCCCCAGTCAGGCGGTGCAACCGCTAGACCCCGAAATTCCGGGAAATAATAGTTTTGAGCTCCAAATTCGAACTGGTTTGTGGCCTATAAATAGCCCACTCTTTCAGCAATGAAAGAATAACGAAAAACCACCAAATTCCTTATCTTACTCTGTGATTTTTAGAGCTCAAAAGTATTGTATAAGCTAAAGGTTCTTCTCCCTCTTTTCTTCCAAGTTCAGATCTTTCAAGAGAGGAGAGAAAAGTTTGTAAGGGTTGTCTCCTAAGATCATCAAAAGGAGTGAATCTGTAAAAGGGTGGTTGGCCTTCGCCTATTGAAGGAAGGCCTCTAGTGGACGTGGGTGACCTCATCGGTGGAGGAAGCCAGAAGTGGATGTAGGTCAAGATTGACCGAACCACTCTAAAATTGTGCTGCTTTCTGGTTTGCATTTACTTTGAGCTTATTATCCTTACTGCAAACCTCCTTCATAGCTTACTGCCTTATGTGCTTTTACAATTGCGTTTCCAAGCTCAATATTTTCCGAATCGGTGTTTAGACGTAAATCGCTTTTCTCGTACGAATATTGTATTTCAGTTTGCGCTTACATTCTGATTTCCATCACAACTGCAAACTGCCATCGTAGATTCGTTTTAACTGCTTCTTGCCTAATCACTAGTTAAAGTGATTTATGAATCGGGATTTCTACTGAAATCACTTTTACCATACGAACATCGTATTTCAGTTTGCGCTTACATTATGATTTCCATCATAACTGCAAACTGCCTTTATAGATTTGTTTTAACTGCTTCTTACTTGATCTCAAGTTAAAACAATTTACGAATTGGCTTTTCTACCGAAATTGCTCTTGTCGTACGAACGTAGTTTTAAACGTCGAAAGTTTTCCGCTGCACTAATTCACCCCCCCCCCTCTTAGTGCTCTTGATCCTAACAGTTGGTATCAGAGCTCGGTTCACTCTTAAATGGATTAAAACCCAAGAGAGATGGCATATGTCGGAAACCAAGAGGGCCATTCTATTACACGTCCACCCATGTTCAATGGGACGGACTACACCTATTGGAAGACCCGAATGAGGATCTTCCTTATTTCAATGGATTTTGAACTTTGGAATCTTGTCGAAAATGGTTTTTCAAAATCTTCTCTTCCAATGATCGATTGGAATGAATTGGAGAAGAAGACTTTCGCTCTTCATGCAAAGGCTATGAATGCCTTATTTTGTGCGCTTGATAAAAATGAGTTTATTCGTGTTTCGGTTTGTGAAACCGCGTTTGATATTTGGCATACACTCTTAGTGACTCATGAAGGCACAAGTAGAGTAAAAGAGTCAAAAATCAATCTTTTGATACACTCTTTCGAACTTTTCCGAATGAAACCGAGCGAGACTATTGGCGACATGTACACTCGTTTCACGTATGTCGTCAATGGTCTAAAAGGACTCGGCAAAAGTTTTTCGGATTTTGAGCTCATAAATAAGATTCTAAGATCCCTTCCTAAGAGTTGGGACCCTAAAGTCACTGCTATTCAAGAGGCTAAAGATTTAAGCAACTTGCCTCTTGAAGAACTAATCAGGTCATTAATGACCTATGAAATGACATACAAGGCTCAGGAAGAGCAAGAAGACATCCTTCCAAAGAATAAGAAGGATATGACACTTAGAACTTTAGATGACCACTTGAGAGAAAACTCAAGTGATGAGGACTGTGACGATGACTTGGCACTTCTAACAAGAAATTCAAAAAATTCATTAAGAGAAACAAGTTTTAAAATAACACAAAAAATAAACTTGAACCCAAAAGGAACCAAGCTATTTGCTATGAGAGCAAAAAGCCGGGACACTACAAGAGTGATTGTCCCCAAGCCACGAAGAGAACATCAAAGAAGAAGGCGCTCAAAGCAACATGGGATGATTCGAGCGCGTCCGAAGAAGAGGAGTCCAACACCGCGCAAGTTGCTCATTATGCCTTAATGGCCATCGGAGAGGAGGTAACAAATTTAATTGATGCAGATTTATCATTTGATGAGTTATTAAATGCCTTCCATGATTTATTTGATGAATGCAAGATTATTAGTAGAAAATACAAATTGCTAAAAAAGGAGCACGATAGTCTTAATTGTGATTTCGATAAGTTAAAAATTGAATATCATGATAGTTTAGGCTCTTGTATAAAATATCATGATCTAGAAACTATCCAAAAGCAAAACTTGCTATTCATGGACACCTTGAAGAAATTTGAGGTTGGTAGCAAGTCTTTGAACATGATCCTTACAAACAAGGGTCACGTTCCCAAAAGAAGTGGAATCGGATTTGTGAGAAATTCTCACCAAAATCCAACCACCTTCATAAAAGGCCCCATCCTACATGTTCGACACCAAAGTAAATGCAACTTTTGTTGCAAGCATGGACACAAAATGTATTATTGTCCATTCAAGAAAATTAGTCCGAACAAATTAATTTGGGTTCCTAAAGGAACCATGATAAACTCTATGCAACATGACAAACAATATAGATCAACTTTTGAGGCACCCAAAATTAAATGGGTACCTAAAAATTATCCTTTCTTGTGGAGACATACACCATCACAAGCTAGGAGCAAGAGATAGTACCTTGATAGTGGATGCTCAAGGCATATGACCGGAGATCCATATCAATTCTCTAAGCTCACTAGCATAGACGAAGGCTATGTCACCTTCGGAGACAATAACAAGGGTAGAATCATTGGCAAAGGAACCATAGGTAACAAATCCAACTTCTTTATTGAAGATGTTTTGTTAGTTAATGGTTTAAAATATAATCTCTTTAGCATTAGTCAATTATGTGATAAAGGATATATTGTCAAATTCGAATCTAATGCATGCATCCTTAAAAAACCACACAACAACACATCTATGATAGAATTAAAACAAAATAACGTATATACCATTGACATCAATGATCGGTGTAATGAAATGTGTTTTTCGGTTTTAAATGAGGATGCTTGGCTATGGCACAGTAGATTAGGTCACGCTAGCATGAAACTAATCACTCAAATATCATCCAAAGAACTTGTACGAGGAATTCCTCACATCAAGTTCATCAAAGATAATATGTGTGATGCTTGTCAATTAGGAAAATAAATTAAGAGTAGTTTCAAATCTAAGAATCAAATAAGCATATCAAGGCCCTTACAATTGATCGATATGGACTTGTTCGGACCAATCTCTACATCTAGCCTAGGAGGTAGCAAATACGCCCTCATCATTGTAGATGACTATAGTAGATACACATGTTAGGATCAAAGCAGCACTAAGAGGGGGGGGTGAATTAGTGCAGCGGATATAAACTAGGGTTTTTTTTTTTAATTATCTTACGTAAGAAGAGAGCGGAACTTGACAAGTTTAAACTTGAAAGCGTATTCTTAAATATGAGCAGCAAAGGTAATAAGGGACTAGAGCATATAAGAAGATTTGCAATAATATAAACAACAATAATGAAACGCAAACCACAGATCACGCCGATGTTAGAGTGGTTCGGTCAAATGACCTACTCCACTTGTGAGGCCCCTCTTCGATGAGGCTCCCACCTTCCACTAGCAAGCTTCTTGAAATGGAAGGGTAAATACCCCTCTTACAACTCTTTACAAGCAGTTCACTCTCTTACAGATTTTCGAGAAGAGATGAGGTGAACACTAGTAGATTGAGACAAAAGCAAGCTAACACTTTTCTAAGATCTTTCTCTCAAACTCTTGCTGCTCAAAAGGTTGTGATCTCAGCTGAGATTTGAGGGGTATTTATAGGCCTCAAGAGGATTCAAATTTGGGCTCCAAAATTTGGGCTCCAAAATTCAAATCCTCTTTGGGTTCCCGATGCTGGCGGTGCCACCGCCCAGCCAAGCGGTGCCACCGCCCAGCGTTCGGGTGCTGGGCGGTGCCACCGCCCAGCTCAGGAGGTGTCACCGCCCAGCACTCGGGTGCTGGGCGGTGCCACCGCCCAGCCAGGCGGTGCCACCGCCTGGCTCTCCGGTTCACTTGGTTTGGCTTTCTTTTAGCCCAAACCAAATCTGACTTTGGCCCCAGTTGGCCCCTAACCAGGATATAGGATTATCTTCTTAATCCTAATCCTAATTACAAGTGAACTACATAACAAAACACATCCTAAGCAATTTAATAACCGCGAACGTCAAGTCTTGTTCCGGCGAGCTTTCCGACGAACTTCCTTCGACGGGGTCCAAGCATGCTCCCGAACTTGTGATGACTTTAATGAGTAGCTGAGACTTCTCGGTGATCTCTGCGAACCTCCGACGATCTCTTCGGCGAACTTCCAACAGATTCCCGATTTCTTCTCGGTTGGTTCCGGCAGCATCTCCGACGATTCATCGAACTCTTAAAGGTTCATCAAACTTGACTCCGGTATTCTTGCTTTGTGTTTTCTGTTTATCGTAGTTAATCCTGCATACTTAACTCAATAATATGGATTAGATCAAATAACCTATCAATTGATTTTATCATCAAAATCCGAGATTCAACAATCTCCCCCTTTTTGATGATGACAATCAATTGATGACGAAGTTAAACATAACTCCCCCTATCTATATGCCATATTATGAGAGGATAAAACCACTTGAATTCCATCCCATTGGATTCAAGCATAACCCGATAAGTTCTAATCGTAGAGCTTATCGTGATCCTTTTTAAACAATAGTGAATACAAAACTTCTATGAAAATCATAACCCGATATGATCAATATATATTTCAAATCATAACCCGATATGATCAATCAATCTTGTGATATTTTAAAGGATTTTGCAAGGCATATAAGTCAATCATATCACACAAGTTTTTGTAATCCATATAAGTTATGCTATCATTATGGTGTAGGTCATCACTTCTCCCCCTTTGTCATCAACAAAAAGAGACAAGCCATCGAAAAAGTAGCATTTAACAAGGTTTATCATTAAAATTTGCCAGAAATAGTTTATCCAAAAGAAAGCAGGCAGATCAAGACATACTTAAAAGATACCAGTAGTTATCTAAAAGGAAGGATCAGTTATCCTTTGAACTTGTTGTTTAAAAGCAAACAGAACAAAATTAAAAGATACATCAGTTTAATCCTTAGGAGGTAATCCACAATGCTGATACATGATATCCATTTTTTCATTCAGTTGTAAGTAGTGTCTTCAAAATTTCAACTTGTTGATTTTGAATCAGTTCTTCTTTGTGATTTGAGCTGAGACAGTTCTGCCATAATGCGATCTTGGATGAGGAAATAGGAGCTGAAGGTGTCTTTGTTAGCCAAAAGGACTAGGAGGAGATTCATTTCCCATAAGAATTGGTGTTTGGGGTGTTCTATTTGTGGAGGAATTGGATCCGTCCTTCTAGGGTGCCCTAACCCATATGCCATTGCTAAAGGTGCACCTAAGTCTTTTCCAAGGTTTTTTTATTTATTATGTTATACTTATCATTTTGAATAGATTCTTCATCGGTGGGATGCAAATGTCATAGGCATTAAGAAATCTAGTGATTAACCTCCCATATGGCAGAATAGTATCTTTGCCCATAATATCCTGCATGTGGTGCCAATTGAGTACCCAAAACAATTATCCCTGACCGGTCATAATCCAATACATGGTACTCATCTCAATTTGACTTATCTCGTCAAGATGAAATTGTTTGGGAAATATGATGCTTGTGATAATGTGATGAAGAATTTTAGCGTTGAAAGGCAGTAAGTGTTCACAACTCTTGGTAGGAAGTCAAGGTTTGGATTTGCAAAGATTGTTTCTCGGCTTGGTATAGGTTGCTCCTATTGAGTTGACATCCCATTTACCTTTAAAATAGCATCCTCTATCTTTTTTCAGTTATGCCAATTAGCTCACAAATGGTGTTGTCAAATATTCTAATGGGTGTTCCTAGAAGGTAAGTGCTTAGGCTATTATTGTCCTCATATAGGTTGGCATAGAACAATCTAACTAATCATGGATAGATTGGTTCATCTAGTTGCAGTAGTGGTAGAGCTTCTAGGTGTGCAAAATACCTAATGGGATCTAAGTCTTCTAGTTCATCCAAGTCAACATATTTTCCCTTATGGATACCTCGTCTTTCAAATTTTGGAAAACTAAGGGCTACCTCTTTTGATCTAAAAGATCATGGTCAAATGAATCTCCTTCAATCCTTTTTCCTTTTGATCTCTTAGGAGCCATTATCTAGACAAGATGATGATGAAATTGTGAAAAATAAGCAAAGGAAAGAGAAGGGAAAAGAGGGAATGAGATATCAAAGGAAGGATTTCAAGTGTTACCTTATGGAGATTATGCTTAGAGATGGAAGGCTTGGACCACCAAGAGACCTTTCGGTGCTTCTAAGAGGCAGAATTGAGGGTTAGAGGATGATGGGAGAGCTCTCTTGGGTTGGGCGGTGTCACCGCCGGCCCTAACCCCTCGGGTTTATAAGGGTCGCCGGGTCGGTGCCACTTGCCAAACCGAAGGGTGTCACCGCCTGGCCTGAAGGCCAGGCGGTGATGCTACTGCCAGAATCTCATGGTGCCACCACTGGCATCCCTGTGGAGGAAAAAAAATTTTTCTTCCTTTCCCCTTTTGTTTGCTTCCCTCAAGATAATAAGTAATACTTTAATAGATCATTTTGAAGTGAAGAAGAAAGAAGAAATCAAATCTACAAAAGAAAGGAAAAGGACGAGTCATTTTTTAGGGAAGCTCATTTTAGGGACAATTCAACATGCCTAATTCCCTTCTAATGAATTCAAATTGATCTTCATTCAAGGCTTTTGTGAATATGTCTGCTAATTGATGCTTCAGGTCGATGAATTCTAGAACAACATTATTGTTAAGAACATGATCACAGATGAAATGATGCCTAACGTCGATGTGCTTAGTTCTAGAATGCTGAATTGGATTTTTTAGTGAGACATATGGCACTAGTATTATCACATTTTATGGGAATATTTTTTAAAGTGAATTCCATAGTCTTCCAATGTATTTTTCATCCAAACAACTTGTGCACAGCATGCACTTGCAGCAATGTATTCGGCTTCCGCCGTAGATAGTGCTACTGAATTTTGTTTCTTGGAAGTCCAAGAAACAAGTGCATGTCCTAAAAATTGGCATGTTCCGGATGTACTCTTTCTATCTATCCTACATCCGCCAAAATCGGCATCCGCGTAGGCCATTAAATCAAAATTTTCAGATTTTGGATACCATAAGCCTAAATGTGGAGTTCCTTTAAGATACCTAAATATTCTTTTAACACTTTTAAGATGAGATAGTTTAGGATTTGATTGAAACCTAGCACAAAGTCCTACACTAAACATGATATCTGGTCTAGTAGCGGTAAGGTAGAGTAGACTACCTATCATTCCCCTATATGTTTTTTGATCGAAGTTTTCACTATTTTCATCCATATCTAACTTAGTCGAAGTACTCATAGGGGTGTTTATTGCTTTTGAATTATCCATGTTAAATCGTTTTAACAATTCTAATGTATATTTAGATTGGTTAAGAAATATACCATCCTTAAGTTGTTTGATTTGTAATCCTAAAAAGAAGGTTAATTCCCCCATTAAACTCATTTCAAATTCAAGACTCATAGATTTGGCAAATGATTCACATAGTGATTCATCAGAAGAGCCAAAAATAATATCATCAACATAAATTTGTACAATAAGAAAATTATTTTCAAAATGTTTAATAAACAGTGTAGTATCAACCTTGCCTTTGGTAAAATTATTTAAAATAAGAAAAGAACTAAGCCTTTCATACCAAGCTCTAGGAGCTTGTTTCAAGCCATAGAGAGCCTTAGTCAATTTGAATACATGATTAGGAAGAAGAGAATTTTCAAACTGGGGAGGTTGTTAGACATATACTTCTTCGAAATAAAACCATTCAAGAAGGCACTTTTGACATCCATTTGAAATAGTTTAAAATTATAACTACTAGCATAGGCAAGGAGCATCCTTATGGCTTCTAATCGAGCCACGGGAGGAGAAGGTTTCTTAAATGTCGATACCTTCTTCTTGGTTGAAACCTTTGGCCACTAATCTAGCCTTGTTTCTAACCACGATACCATTTTCGTCTTGCTTGTTTCTAAAGACCCACTTAGTACCAATGACTAAATGGTCACTAGGTCTAGGAACAAGCTCCCACACCTTGTTTCTCTCAAATTGATTCAGTTCCTCTTGCATTGCAATAATCCAAAAATCATCTTTTATGGCCTCGTCAATGCACTTAGGTTCAATTTGAGAGAGAAAGGCAGCATTAGCGCAAAAATTCTTGAAAGAGGAACGAGTTTGAACCCCTTTAGATGTATCCCCTATAATTAGCTCCTTTGGATGAGCATCTATATACTTCCATTCCTTAGGTAAGGAAATTTTGGAAGAAGGTGCATCCAAGTTGCTATTTTGAGGAGGGGGTTCATTTAAATTCAAATTATCAAAACCAAGATCATCATCAAAATCATTTTTCTTAAAATTTGAGACTTCATTAAAAACTACATGAATAGACTCTTCAATTACTAAGGTTCTTTTATTAAAAACCCGAAAAGCTTTTGAAACGGAAGAGTAACCAAGAAAAATGCCTTCATCGGATTTTGCATCAAATTTTCCTAAGGCATCCCTTTCATTTAAAATAAAGCATTTACAACCGAAAACTTTAAAATAGGAAATATTTGGTTTTTTGTTATTCCATAATTCATAGGGAGTTTTTGATAAGGAAGGTCTTATTAGGACTCTATTCATGATGTAGCAAGTCATTTAACGGCTTTATTTAAAAATACTTAGGTAAACTATGTTCGTTTAGCATAGTTCTTGCCATTTCTTGTAGGTTTCTATTTTTTTCTTTCAACTACTCCATTTTGTTGGGGATTTTCGGAGTGGAGAAGTTATGATTGTATCCATTAACTTCACAAAAATTTTGGAAGTCATGGTTTTGAAATTGCCACCATGATCACTCAATTGATGAAATCATGAACCCTTTTTCGTTTTGAGTGAGTTTACAAAATTTTGAGAAACACTTGAAACAATCACTTTTGTGAGCTAAGAAATAGGTCCAAGTGTATCTAGAGTAGTCATCCACAATCACAAAAGCATATTTGCTTCCACCTAGACTTGTTGTATCAATTGGTCCAAATAAGTCCAAATGGATCAATTGTAACGGTCTAGTGGTGCTAATTTGATTTTTTGGTTTGAAGCTTGTTTTTATTTGTTTCCCTAGTTGACATGCATCGCATACCTTATCTTTAATAAACTTTATATTCGGAATCCCTCGTACTAATTCTTGAGATGAGATTTTAGATATTGTTTTTCATGCTTGCATGGCCTAATCTCCTATGCCAAAGCCAAGCATCATCATTTATATGAGAAACACATTTCATTACTTAGTTCATCAAGATTGATGGTATAGACATTATTTTGTTTTAAAGCAATCATAGTCATGTTATGATTTGTTTTTCAATAATGCATATATTTGATTCAAATCTAACGATATAACCTTTATCGCATAATTGACTAATGCTCAATAGATTATGTTTTAATTCATCAACTAGTAACACATCATCAATGGAAAAACTTGATTTGTTACCTATGGTTCCCTTGCCAATGATTTTGCCTTTGTTGTTGTCTCCGAAGGTGACATAGCCTTCGTCCATGCTAGTGAGCTTGGTGAATTGGGATGGATCTCCGGTCATATGCCTTGAGCATCCACTATCAAGATACCATCTTTTGCTCCTAGCATGTGATGGTGTATGTTTCTACAAGAAGGAATTATTTTTTAGGTACCCATTTACTTTTGGGTGCCTCAAAAAACCAATCTAACTTGTTTATCATGTTGCATAGATTTGATCATGGTTCCTTTAGGAACCCAAATCAATTTGTTGGACTAATTTTCTTGAATGGACATTGGTAAGTTATATGTCCATATTTGCAACAAAAGTTGCAATTGCTTTGATGTTGAACATGTAAGATAGGACCTTTAACGAAGGTGGTTGGATTTTGGTGAGTACTTCTCACAAACCGATTCCACTCCTTTTAGGAACGTGACCCTTATTTGTAAGGATCATGTTTAAGGACTTGCTACCTACCCGAATTTCTTCAAGGTGTCCTTAAGTACTAAGTTCTCATTTTGGAGAGTTTCTAAATCATGGCATTTAACACATTGAGCTAGACAATCATGATATTCAGTTTTTAATTTATCAAAGGCACACGAAGACTATCATGCTCCTTTCTTAGCAATTTGTATTTTCTACTAATTGTCTTACATTCATCAAATAACTCATGGAAAGCATTTAATAAATCATGATAAGGTAAATCTGCATTAATTAAATCCGTTACCTCTTCTTCAAGGCCATTAGGGCTTAGTGAGCAACTTGCTTTCGGTGTTGGACTCCTTCTTTGGATGTGCTTGAGTCATCCCATGTTGCCTTTGAGCCTTCTTCTTTGGTGTTTCTTTTTTGGCTTGAGGGCAATCGTTCTTGTAGTGTCCCGGTTTTTTGCATTCATAGCAAATCACTTGGTCCTTCTTTTGTTCAAATTTATTTTTTGTATTATTTTTAAATTTGTTTTTCCTTAAATATTTTTTTTTGAATTTTTGAGTCAAAAGTGCAATGTCATTGTCACTGTCCTCATCACTTGATGTTCCTTTCAAGTGGTCTTCTTGTGATTTGAGTGCCATATCCTTCCTGTTCTTTGGAAGGGGGTTCTCGAGCTTCGTCATGAGCTTGACATGTCATTTCAGAGGTCATTAGAGACCCAATGAGTTCTTCAAGAGGAAATATTTTAAGGTCTTTGGCCTCTTGAATGGTCGTAACTTTTGGATCCCAACTTTTAGGGAGGGATCTTAAGATTTTAGTTACTAGTTCAAAGTTAGTAAAATCTTTACCAAGAGCTTTGAGTCCATTGATGACATCCGTGAAACCGGGTGTACATGTCTCCGATGGACTCACTTGGTTTTATTCGAAAAGTTCGTAAGAGTGCACAAGAATGTTGATTTTGGACTCTTTCACTTTCGGCTAGTGCCTTCATGAGTGACTTCAAGAGTTCTCCAAATATCAAAAGCCGAATCACAAATTGAAACACGATTAAATTCGTTTTTGTCTAGTGCACAAAACAAGGCATTCATAGCCTTTGCATTTAAAGCAAAAAAACCTTCTTCTCCGATTCATTCCATTCTACTCATCGGAAGAGAAGATTTTTGAAAACTGTTTTCAACAATAGTCCAAAGCTCGAAATCCATAGAAATAAGGAAGATCCTCATTCGAGTCTTCCAATACGTGTAATCCCACCCATTAAACATAGGTGGACGAAAGTTATAGAATGGCCCCTTCTTGCATGTCGGAGTAAGCCATCTCTTGGGTGTTAAACCAAATATGAGAGATAACCTTGCTCTCGATACCAATTGTTAGGATCAAAGCAGCACTAAGAGGGGGGGGGGGGGGGGTGAATTAGTGCAGCGGATATAAACTAGGGTTTTTTTTTTTAATTATCTTACGTAAGAAGAGAGCGGAACTTGACAAGTTTAAACTTGAAAGCGTATTCTTAAATATGAGCAGCAAAGGTAATAAGGGACTAGAGCATATAAGAAGATTTGCAATAATATAAACAACAATAATGAAACGCAAACCACAGATCACGCCGATGTTAGAGTGGTTCGGTCAAATGACCTACTCCACTTGTGAGGCCCCTCTTCGATGAGGCTCCCACCTTCCACTAGCAAGCTTCTTGAAATGGAAGGGTAAATACCCCTCTTACAACTCTTTACAAGCAGTTCACTCTCTTACAGATTTTCGAGAAGAGATGAGGTGAACACTAGTAGATTGAGACAAAAGCAAGCTAACACTTTTCTAAGATCTTTCTCTCAAACTCTTGCTGCTCAAAAGGTTGTGATCTCAGCTGAGATTTGAGGGGTATTTATAGGCCTCAAGAGGATTCAAATTTGGGCTCCAAAATTTGGGCTCCAAAATTCAAATCCTCTTTGGGTTCCCGATCTTTGGCGGTGCCACCACCAACCAAGCGGTGCCACCGCCCAGTTGCCAAAAAGTGCTTGGTGCCACCGCTTAGCTCAGGAAGGTCACCGCCCAGCACTGGGTGGTGCTGGTGCCATGACCGCCAGCCAACCGGTGCCACCCACCACTGGCTCTCGATTCACTTGGTTTGGCTTTCTTTTAGCCCAAACCAAATCTGACTTTGGCCCCAGTTGGCCCCTAACCAGGATATAGGATTATCTTCTTAATCCTAATCCTAATTACAAGTGAACTACATAACAAAACACATCCTAAGCAATTTAATAACCATGAACGCCAAGTCTTGTTCCAATGAAGCTTTCAAACGAACTTCCTTCGACGGGGTCCAAGCATGCTCGAACTTGTGATGACTTTAATGAGTAGCTGAGACTTCTCGGTGATCTCTGCGAACCTCCGACGACATCTCTTGGCTTAACTTCCAACAGATTCCGATTTCTTCTCGGTTGGTTCCGGCAGCATCTCCGACGATTCATCGAACTCTTAAAGGTTCATCAAACTTGACTCCGGTATTCTTGCTTTGTGTTTTCTGTTTATCGTAGTTAATCCTGCATACTTAACTCAATAATATGGATTAGATCAAATAACCTATCAATTGATTTTATCATCAAAATCCGAGATTCAACAACACATGGACTTATTTTTTGAAACACAAAAATGAATGCTTTAGATATTTCACCAAGTTTTGCAAACTTGTTCAAAATGAAAAAGGTTTTATGATTTCATCAATTCGAAGTGATCATAGTGGTGAATTTCAAAACAGTGATTTTCAAGAATTCTGTGAATCTAATGGATTCAACCACAACTCCTCTACTCCAAGATATCCTCAACAAAATGGAGTAATAGAAAGAAAGAATAGAAATTTACAAGAAATGGCAAGAACCATGTTGAATGAACAAAGCCTACCCAAATATTTTTGGGCCGAAGCTGTAAACACTACATGCTATATTTTAAATAGAGTTTTTATAAGACCCTTACTCACTAAAACTCCCTATGAGTTGTGGAACAATAAAAAACCCAATATTTCATATTTTAAAGTTTTTGGGTGTAAGTGTTTTATCTTGAATGAGAAAGATGCCTTACGAAAATTTGATGCTAAATCCAATGAAGAAATTTTTCTTGGTTATTCTTCGGTTTCTAAAGCTTTTCATATCTTCAATAAAAGGACTTTAGTACTAGAAGAATCCATTCATGTTGTTTTCAATGAGATTTCCGAAATCAAGAAAAATGACTTTGATGATGATGTTAATTTCGATTCTTTGAATTTAAATGAAACCCCTTCTCCAACTAGAAACTAGGATGCATCTACTTCTGAAACATCCTTACCTAAGGATTGGAAGTATGTAGATACTCATCCTAAGGAGCTAATCCTAAGAGACACATCTAAGGGGGTTCAAACACGTTCATCTCTTAAAAATTCTTGTGCCAACGCCGCTTTTCTCTCCCAAATTGAACCTAAATGTATTGATGAAGCCATGAAAGATGATTCATGGATTATCGCAATTGAAGATGAGTTAAATCAATTTGAGAGAAATGAGGTGTGAAAGCTTATTCCTAGGCCAAATGACCATTTAGTTATTAGTACGAAATGGGTCGTTAGAAACAAGCAAGATGAATATGGTATCGTGGTGAGAAACAAGGCTAGACTAGTGGCCAAAGGTTTCAACCAAGAAGAAGGTATCGATTACGAAGAAACCTTCGCTTCTATGGCTAGATTAGAAGCCATAAAGATGCTCCTTGCCTATGCTAGTAATAATAATTTTAAGTTATTTCAAATGGATGTTAAAAGTGTTTTTGTAAATGACTTTATTTATGAAGAAGTTTATGTTGAACAGCCTCCCGGATTTGAAAATAATAGCCTCCCTAATCATGTATTTAAATTAACCAAAGCTCTCTACGGTTTAAAACAAGCCTCAAGGGCTTGGTATGACAGACTAAGTACTTTTCTTATTAAAAATAATTTCACAAAAGGCAAGGTCGATACTACATTATTTATCAAAAAATTTGAAAATAACTTTCTCATTGTTCAGATTTATGTTGATGACATTATCTTCGGTTCTACGATCGAATCTCTTAGTGAATCTTTTGATAAAACCATGAGTCTCGAATTTGAAAGGAGTTTGATGAGAGAATTAACCTTTTTCTTAGGCTTACAAATTAAGCAACTAAGCAATGGCATCTTTATTAGTCAAACTAAATATGCCTTAGATTTGGTAAATAAATTCAATATGAATAGCTCAAAAGATATTAACACTCCTATGAGCACCTCCACTAAGTTGGAAGTTGAGGAAAGTGGAGAAAGCTTCGATCAAAAAACTTATAGGGGTATGATAGGAAGTTTACTTTACCTCACTACAACCAGACCAGATATCATGTTCAGTGTAGGACTTTGTGCTAGGTTTCAATAGAACCCTAAGATATCTCATCTCAAAGCAGTTAAAAGAATACTTAGATATTTTAAAGGAACCACAAATCTAGGATTATGGTATCCAAAATCTGAAAATTTTTAGTTAATTGCTTATGCTGATGCGGATTTTGCCGGGTGTAGACTAGATAAACAAAGCACATCAGGAACATGTCAATTTTTGGGACATTCCCTTGTTTCCTGGTCATCTAAGAAACAAAACTCGATTGCTCTATCAACAACTGAAGCTGAATATATTGTAGCTAGTGCATGCTATGCACAAGTTGTGTGGATGGAAAACACCTTAGAAGATTATAAAGTCTATCTTAAAAACATTCCCATTAAATGTGATAACACGAGTGCAATATGTTTAACAAAGAATCCCCTTCAACACTCAAGAACAAAACATATTGATATTTGACATCACTTTATATGAGATCATGTTACTAATCATGATGTAATTATAGAGTTCATAGATACTAAGCATCAACTAGCTGATACTTTTACAAAACCTCTAAGTGAAGAATAATTTGATTTCATAAGAAGAGAATTAGGAATGTTGATGTGTCCGAATGCATAAACTTGTTAAAATTATTATTCGAACTTTATTGATTGAATGATCAAATCACTTAATCGCCATTACATGCCAAAAATAACAAGTTAGAAATTAATACAAAAATTTTCATAAACGATGAGCATGTCTTCATAGTCTTGCATGAAAGTGTTAAATTAAATTTTCGGTTCCAATCGGATTTCATGGATACATTATTCTCTTTTGGATTTTGATTCACATCATTAATTCTTGACAAAAAGAATCATATAGCAAAAGCATAGCTCTTAGACTTATCATGTGAAAAATATTGCCTTTGAGAAATAAATTTGATGATTCCTTCTTATAAAAGGAAGATATTTTTTTTTGCAAGGACTTTACTCACATAAATATCCTGATCCTTGTAAAGCATGCTATCGATTTGAACTACACAAATGGCTTTCCTTCTTCATGCATAAAAGATAATAACAAATAAAAAGGAAGAAGTTTTCACTCTATGTAAATAATCTCCATGTCATGGTCTTCTTGAGATGTTTGTATCCTATAAATGACATGAACCTACTTATGGCATCACACGTATATTCAAAAGTTGCTTATATCGTTCTCCTTTTTGTTGATGACAAAGGGGGAGAAGTATATGAATTGATGCTATAAATGTCATATTATGTTGAAAGAAGCAGACATATGATTATTGATGCTATGCCATGTTTGCTATGATTGTATATTTGCATCATGTTAAGATATCAAGAACTTGCATTATAATTTTACATGTTGATATCTTGCCATATGATGAATTGCTATCATTACTATAATTCACATTTGAAATTTGAAATTGGATGTTGAGTCTTAACATCATACAGAGAGATACATCATGATAGGAATCATGATGGGAGGATCGATAAGGTTAAATGATTTTAACTTATCAATATGTCTCTTGAATTCAAAGGCTTTGAATTCAAGAATGACTTATCTCAATTATGACACATAGATAGGGGGAGTTAAGGTTAACTCCGTTATCAATTGATTGTCATCATCAAAAAGGGGGAGATTGTTGAATCTCGGATTTTGATGATGACATCAATTGTCATTTGTTATCTAATCCATATGTTGAGATAAGTGTGCAAGATTAACTACGATGAAAGTAAGACATGCAGCAGGAGTTGCGTCGGAGTCAAGACTATGATCATGTTAGGAGTTCGAGAGCTTGACGGAAGTCCGGACAGTCGTCGGAGGTTCTGCGGGAACAAATCAGAGAAGTCCAGGAGCTTGCCAAAAGAAGCTCGTCAGAACTCGCCAAGTGGATCGTCGCAAGTCCAAGAGTTTGCCGGAAGTCCGTAGGAGCATCGTCGGAGGTTCGTCGGATGTTTGTTGGAAGTTCTCCGGAAGCTCATCGGAAGAAGCGATTGACGCACCAAAGCAAGCTGTAGTAAAAGTCTTAAGAATTGTCGTAGTTAGCACGATGATTAAGTTAGAAATAGGAGGTGATCCCTTTAACTTAATCCAAGGGCAATTGGGCCCTTGAAAGAACCAAATTGGGCCGAATGGATCAACCCATTTGGACCCAGATCTCTCGCCTAGAGGTGGCACCGCCTGGGTCAGCGGTGGCACTGCCTAGGGCTCAGTCTCCGAGTTCTGGCTGGGCGGTGCAACCACCTAAGCTCGGTCTCCGAGCTTTGGCTGGGCGGTGCAATCGCCCCAATCAGGCAATGGCACCACCTGAGCTCGGTCTCCGAGCTCTGCTATGAGGTGCAACCGCCCTAGTTAGGCGGTGCAACCGCCAGACCCCGGAATTCCGGAAAATGACAGTTTTGAGCTCCAAATTCAAATTGGTTTGGGACCTATAAATACCCCACTCTTTCAGCAATGAAAGAGCAACGAAAAACCACCAAAATCCTGATCTTACTCTGTGATTTTTAGAGCTCAAAAGTGTTGTATAAGCTAAAGGTTCTTCTCCCTCTTTTCTTCCAAGTTCAGATCTTTTAAGAGAGTAGAGAAAAGTTTGTAAGGGTTGTCTCCTGAGCCCTTCAAAAAGAGTGAATCTGTAAAAAGGTGGTTGGCCTTCGCCTATTGATGGAAGGCCTCTAGTGGACGTGGGTGACCTCATCGGTGGAGGAAGGCAGAAGTGGATGTAGGTCAAGATTGACCGAACCACTCTAAAATTGTGCTGCTCTCTGGTTTGCATTTACTTTGAGCTTATTATCCTTACTGAAAACCTCCTTCATAGCTTACTACTTTCTGCGCTTTCATGATTGCGTTTCCAAGCTCAGTATTTTCCGAATTGGTGTTTAGACGTAAATCACTTTTCTCGTATGAACATCGTATTTCGGTTTGCGCTTTCATTCTGATTTCCATCACAACTGCAAACTGCCTTCATAGATTTGTTTTAACTGCTTCTTACCTAATCATAAGTTAAAGTGATTTACGAATCGACATTTCTACTGAAATCGCTTTTACCGTACGAACATCGTATTTTAGTTTGTGCTTACATTTTGATTTCCATCATAACTGCAAACTGCCTTTATAGATTTGTTTTAACTGCTTCTTACCTGATCTCAAGTTAAAACAATTTATGAATCGACATTTCTACCGAAATTGCTCTTGTCGTACGAACGCAGTTTTAAATGTCGAAAGTTTTCTACTGCACTAATTCACCCCCCCCCTCTTAGTGCTCTTGATCCTAACAATCATTTGGAATTAGAGCGGCAATCCTTGGCATTTTCGTTGTAGTGTTGCCATAGCTATTAAAATAAAATAAAATTTGTGTGAGGAAGAGTGAAGCCGACAGCCACGAATGCCGATCTTTCTCAACCGAGAAGGAACCTCTGCGTCTTGGTCAGCGATCATCTATCCCTTCTCTACCGCCATTGCTACTACCCAGCCAGCAATCACCACCACCGCCGCTGCCCCATTGCTGCAGTTATCTTCGTCTTCAAGAAGAAGAAAAAAAAGCGAAGAATACGAAGCCGCAACCACCCCTGCTTCCCTTGCCGGACCCCTGCTTCCGGCCAGCCCACCCGCTACCGCTGCTTCCTGACCGAGGGATCACCACTGCCACCGTTGTTGCCCAGCCAGCAGCTGTCATCGCTGCTGCTGCTGCTACCCCACCCGGCCAGCGACCTCTCCTCCTCGCTTCCCCATCTCGCTCGAGCGAGAAGGATTGTCGGTGCCATTTCCCAGCCAATGGATCACCCCATCTCCGCTTATACCGTCGGCGACGCTGCCCTAGCTGCACCACCATCGCTGCCTTCCCTTGGTTGCAGCTTCGGCCACGTGATCTATCGGTGTCGCTGTTTCTGTGGTGTGATAGAAACAGAGCAGCCGTCGGTGCCTCTACTACCGCAGGCGCCGGTTGCCTCTACCACCGCTGTTGCTTCATGGTCACTTCAATGCCACCCCTCTCCTTCGTTGCCATGCCACTACTGCTGCCAACCACCATGTGATGACCATCACATGCCTCCCAGCCATCGATCATCCTTGCTCTACATCCGTAGTGACAGAAATAGGGCAACGTACCGTTGCCCTTATTCCCAACCATGACACCGCCGACTCCTCCTTCTCCACCGCCATCGCTACGATGGCTGCTAACACTGGTTGCCCTTGCTCTGCATTCATGACACCGGTTGCCCATCTAGTCGAAAGGGGCCCTTGCCTCCCCTACTTTCGGCCAGCCCCACCGCAACCGTCGCATTCCGGCCAGCAACCATCGTCGTCGCTACTCCCCGGCCAACAGCCTTCCCTCCTTGATGCTCCACCTTGCTTGAGAGAGAAGGGCCACTGCCGCTATTTCCTAGCCAGTGGACCAACCCCCTCATCACTTCTACCATCGGCGACACTACTCCAACCGCGCCACCATCGCTGCCTCCCCTTGGGTCGCAGCTGCAGTCGCTTGACCATCCCTCCTCGTGGTGATCAACCCAAGGCAACCACGACCGCCACAGCCACCACCGTTTCCTCAACCGAACGTGATCCCTCGGCGTCACTAGCACCTCCTTCTGTAGTGCCACAGATACAAAGTAACGCTGCCTTCCATCCGCACCGTCGCAGTCACCGCAGCGGCGAGCCCTTGCCGGTGCTGCCCCAGCCCCACCATCACTGTAAGCTGCCATCAATGTAGCCTCAACCCCACTACTCGGCGATCGCTCCTTGGGTCCAGCAACTACAGCCATATTGACATAGTCGCCTTCCAGCCCCGGCGCTCTCACCCCATTGTCACAGACAAACTTCTAAATAGAATGTTTGATGTAATGCTTATGTATGTCCGTGTCTTTTGTATCATCATGCTTTGTACAGCATGTAGAGGGACGACCAAAGGCTTAATAGTCTCATTTTAGTTAGGTTGGTGGCCGCTTTAGGCTTGTAAATAAAGGTTGTGTCATGTGGACACGTGTGAGAGATTTTCAGTCTATGAGGGACCATATTACCCTTTGTTGTGCAACTATTCAGAGCTTGTAAAGTCTGTTTGTAATTTGCATTGTCTATGAAGTGTTTTCGGAGATGTTTGCTTGTGGATCCCGAGTGAGGTGTTTTCTCCATCTCGTTCTCTCTTTTGTGAGTCCTAAGGGACCATGAGAGGCTTCCGGGAGGCTGACCTTTGCAGACGGACACGTAAGGGTGCCGCACGACTTAGGCAAAACCAGCTAAGTCTATGACATTATAGTATCAGAGCAAGACAAGAACTCATAGAAACACTTAGCATGCAAACGTGGGGGACGTAGTGGGGCTGCATTGAGGGCAGTCAGCACACGCACGACCGTTTAGGGGAAAACGGGCATGGAAATGTAGGAAAAAGGAGTCGCTCCGAGGAGCGAGCATCTGAGATTGGCATCAGAGGAATGGCCAACCCTTTGCGCAAGAGGCACCATGAGAACAGACAAGCTTGGAAGAATACGGAGCACACAAAGGTTGGAATGGCTAAGTTTGAGCTACGGCTCAACGTTGACAACTATACTTGATGGTGCTCAAGTCAAGCGAGGCGCTTGGTAAAGGATGAGACCATCCAAGGTGGAATGAGTTACTTAGCGACCGAAAGAGTTGTGCAAAGCTCACAGAGGTGAGGGGAATTTCTAACTCAAAGAATTCGGTACTCATGCATGGGCTTGTATGCGGACGATGGAATGTTCGCGACCGTCCCAAGGCGACCTAAACTCGACGCCATGGAGCATTGAAACTTTCTTTTTGGCATGTGAAGGATACGCCCGTAGGAGGCTGAATAGTGCAACGAGTTCAGCATGTTGCTAGGTCTTGAGTGGTGCAGCGGGGGCTGTATTGACGTGGAGTCACGATCTAGCAAGTGTGTTTGCAGGTGGCACAACAATGCACAGTTTGTTCAGTAGATCGGAGTAGTCCAAGGGGATGGTGGTCTCCGAAACAAAGAGAAATGTTGCTCCAACAGGACAGTTATCCAGGAGGAATAAGTACCGGCTCTATAGAGGGAGAATCATGTGGGACGAACCTCACAAGTTGAGGAGTACCTCAACAAACAACAACTCCACGAAGCTCAATTGTAACATCCCTCATTTCTAAATTTTCATATAAGTTTCTAGTTGTAATGTATGTATCTATTTTAAATTTGATAAAAGAGCCAAAGTATAAATCTGAGAACTTATACATATGATTTGGGGATCTGTTCAAAAAGAAAAAGAAAAATCGGAGGACTTATATGTAAACCATGAGGACCTAATCGTAAATATAATAATGCAAGGACTAAACTGTAAAATATATAAAATTACAAAACCCACCACTTAAGCCTCTCTGCCTTCGTTCTCAAGAAACCTAAGAAGGTAGCTGCATGGTACAAGAAAAGAGAAAGAGAGAAAGACGAAGAAAAATTAGGGGGAAGAAGAAGAAGAGAAATTTGGGGGCTTCGAGGTTTCTCGCTCAAATCTTCTCAATTGGGGTCATAATTTTCGAAGTTAAGTGTTCTAACCCCATCCTATAGAAATATTAGTCTCTATTCTTATATTAATTCTGAATAATCTGAAAGATTTCGGCTTAGAACCTGATATTTCTCTCTTTGGACATAAAACCATGGATCTGGAATTTTTCGGTAAACTGACCCCTGTACACTATTTCAGCTATAATTTTTAGCACCAAATGTGGATTTAGGCAGGACCTAGTTCATTTGAAATTATACTCTTATATCTTTCTTTTGAAACTGATTTTGAATATTTTGGACACCGAATATTTACCCAAACGTTTGTTTCAAATGAGCCTATATATGCTGCAAAATAGGGATCAAGATTTCCGACCTTTCGATACTAAAATGCCGATAAGTCCCTGTTGAAAATTCTTATTTGTACTAAAGTAACTTCATTCAAAACTAAACTTATAGACCTTTCTTTTGATATATAGATTGAAAAATTTGGAATTCAAATGACTATCCTATTATATGTTGAATCCGACCCTATGAATTCTGCAAAACAGTGATTTTGTTTTTGACCTTTGGTTACTAAATCAATGGTAACTCCTTGTTTGAAACCTTGATTCATACGAAATTTATTTCATCAGAAAATAGATTGATATATCTTTTAACAGTAGCTTTCCTGAGGGTATTGGAGTATAATTGACGATCTGAAGTATTTATTCAATGTGCCTCTCGAACTCTGTCAGAAAATCGAGCTTTGATCGATTTTGCATATTCTATTTTCATTCGTTTTGAAATAGATTTCATTCAGTTTCCTTCACTCAATTGAGGCTTATATTAATGCTTAAATTATTTACATTCTTGAAACATATTGTGTAACGTTTATGCTATATCACATTGACTCATATAGGCACATGTATATCCCATTGTTCTGCATTTTCTTTCGATATGTGCCTATTCTAGTTTCATTCATTTGGATATCGAATTCATCTAACCTTCTTATTTAAATTGAGCTGCATGTGATTGCCTAGATTTTGTGTGTGCTCTTGCTTTTATTTTCTTTCAAATTTGAATATAATTATGAAAGATCATTGCTTAATTCGTATTGACTCGTAAAGGCACATGTATGTTTTGTAGTTCCGTGTGTGCTTTCGATATGTGCTATTTATTGTTCATACTATCCTTTTGTACTTTCGTGTTTATGGGCTATTATGAACCTTTGTCAGAAATGGTGAAGGGAGTTATGCATAGAGCCTGTGATGCTCTATCGGCCCTTATGACTTCACTCAGACGTGGGTGGATGGAGCTCCCAAACGTGGGAGACCTCCCAAACGTGGGAGACTTATGTTTGGTGGTCATTCAAAAATGGATGTACCATATTATGTTATGGTCCCACTTCACCTTCTGTATGTTTGATATGGTATCCGGAGCTTTGGTTATGCGTTTCTATACATGCTTTGGATAATAATGATATGAATGCAATGTCAAATTCGACGTTTAAGCTTCTGTTTCGTATTTGTTCTTTGAAATGCTCCGAAATGGTCCATATGCCATTGATATGTTTCGAAATATTTCATTTATCATTGATATGCTTTGAAACATTTAATATGCCTTTGTATGCTCTGAAATATTTCATTTGCTATTTTTATGCTTCGAAATGTTCTATATGTAGTTGATATGCTCCAGAACATTTCATACGCTATTGATATGCTCCAATTACTCTATGCTCCATCTGTTATGAACCAAATATGTTTGATTGAAATGACATTTGTGATTCTGCACCTAATGAAATTTCGTCTATGAATTCTTATATTCTGCCTTACATTTTGAAACCTTATTTGTTTGGAAATTGCCCTCTTTTACCATGGATATGTTAGTCACTTGCTGAGCTTTATATGCTCACCCCATTGCTATATAAATTTTACATGATAGCTTGTCGCTTGCTTAAATGTTAAGATTGGGCTGAGGCAGTGGAAAGCTAAAAGATTTTGACCAGATCTTTATTAGTATATATGTTTTTGTTGTCTAAGCACACTCTGCATCTAATGAAATGTTAACGATGAATATAAACTTGTGGATTTTGTACAAGTTTAAAGGACCTCTTATGTTTAGGATTCTGGAATGTTAAGTTTAATTCATGTAATGATATGACCTTATGGTAAACGTTAGTTTTATGACTGTATAGACTCCCACACTTGTGAATTTATGTTGTGGTTATTATTTTGGTGAGTTAGGTTTAGATTTTATGAATCATCAAGCGATGTGTTGTATGTTTATGAACTGCACAGGGTTATAAATTTGTAGATTATAGAGTTGAAATTTTGATCTGAATGTTTTCTTAGTGACCTCAAATGTGTGTTTGGATCCTAGATGGATTTGTGTTGAAATTTTTTTAATATTATCGATATTTTTCAAGGGCGTGACATCGATGGATTGAGCAAGCAGCGAGGAGTCGTTGCATGATCTCGCTCGAGAGAATGTATTGGTAGATGCATTGTAAGATCAAGTGGGGGAGCGACCCAAAGAACACAAATGAAAGCACACTTGGAGTCGATATGGACATCGGACTCAAGGGAGGGCTGACCTGTGGAATGGTGGGCGCGAGGGCCACCATCAACTCAATGCAAAAACGAGGAGCGGAGCAACTTGGGTGTAACTTGGTGAAGGACCCAAGCTGCATGAAGGGAGCCAGCATAGAAGATGGAACATGGAGCGGAGGCATAGTGCTTTCCTTGGACAAAGGTCAAGGACATGAACTCTTGTAGAGGAAAGAGCAAGATCATGTTGTTCTATGGGTCATTCATTCTGACGGAGCGGACTCATCTTGCATGGTGTCAAAGATGAAGAGAGCTTCTGGGCACATGCACCTTATCTCGGAGGAGCATTTGATGGAGGAACTAAGGCGACTCAATTTGCGGAGGCGAAGTTTGGTTTAGAAGGTCTTAGCATAGGGCAAGAGGACGTAGAGGTGGGTACTCTTGAAGAATATGCCATAGTGTTGTCATTCAAGTTGCCATGAAGGAAGCGGTGCACAGTGAAAATTGTGCTGGTAGGGGCAGAGGCCCAGGATCCAAACAATGGTGCGCTAATTGAAGTGAAGTCGGGGGACGTCAGGAGCTACTAGGCAATGGACTATCCTAGAGTGGTGCTTCATCTAGGTGTGACCCAAGAGTGGGTGAATGAAGGTCGATTGCCAAAGGAGCGAACAAAATCGAAGGTGGAAGAGACCCTACGATGTATTGCCAGAGGTCACACATGGAGGGTTCACAATTTGAGTTCATCCCATAAGGATCAGAATACAATAGAGATATCACCAGGAGGCGACATGGTATAGCGGATTATGGTAGAATAGTTCATGGCAATGCGATTCACACGACATAGTCCCGTGAGAGACTAGATCATATAGAGGTATGATCGGGAGCTACTGGAAGCTCCACTTCGGTGAACAACATGACGGCAAGAAGGGCTATGGATTCAAGGAGTGAAGGCCATGGTACCGCAGAGGCAGGTCTTTCGTGCTTGCATCGAATTTTGCATTGGATGAAAACCTTGGTCATCAGCATGTGGGAGCTGGGTTCCACCAAGGAAAAAGTTCGAATGCAAGTACTAGTGAGTCTCATAGGAGGGACTTGATCATGCAGAGGTATGATCGAAGCAGCTGGATAGTTGGATTGCTCCAAAGCCCATATTCGCTTAAGGGAGCTCGACAAGTTAGAGGACAAGATCGAGTAAGCGAACGTTGCTACCACGGAAGCTAAGGAGAATAGAATCGGTGCAAACCCTATAATGTGATGGTAGAGGCCATGCATGGGAGTTGCAATTTATCTTTCCATCGACCAAAGGGATCTACTTGGAGAACACCGAGGTGTTGAAGCAGGGGGTTGAAAGGGGCGAGGAAGCGACGATGAGTCTAGAGGGACTTAGCTACCCAAAATCAAGCATCAGTTAGAATTAAGGTGTACTCCGAGGAGTGCCATAGAGGCATATCTACTGATTGTGAAGAAAAGGGATGCAGATGCGAGGCGACGGATAGTAGTGCCATGGGCATGGCAGCGCCATAGTACCGCAGAGGCGGGACATCAAGTGATGGAGTGCAAACTCATAGTAGCTAACTCAATGGCATTGAGAAGATGAATCATAGTAGCTAACTCAATGCAAGGAGTGCAAACATTTCAAGTGCTTCAGAAGTATGAGCAAAGAGCAGGCGAAGGCCAGTAACCAGCTCGATGTATGAAGTACAACCTCGAGGAGGCGGGTGAAGTCAAGTAACCTTTGCCTTCTCAACCCTTAAGAGAATGGGCGAAACTGAGTAACCCAATTCTCTTATCTATCCAGCAGAGGAGCTCTACACAAGTTCAAAGACCCTTCGAAGATAATGGAAGACAATGGTTGTCAAGACCTCACCTACGGTGATCAGTGCTACTGAGAGTAGATTGTCTGCTTCATTTCCCAATGAAATGCCAATCAAAAGTAGAAGTGATGTGAACCTACTTGGAAGTGACAACTAAGTGAAAGAAGAGTCAATGGGCAAATTTTATGGAGGAAGGACTAAAACCTTCAGAAGTTTGTGAGACGATACTCGTTAAAGCTCCAACAAGCATACACCCAGTTCAAGCAACATGAGGCATTTGAGAGACTAGCACAGTAAGGATGGTCTTTTCCCTTCATCTGGAGGATCCACAGGATCCAACAAGGATCAACACAACTTAGCCAACCCCACACTAGAGTCAGAGTTATTGGAGAATTGAAGCAGCATGGTGGATCAAAGGTTCGACTACTCAAAAACAACAACGGAAAGCAGTTGGGAGCCAAGAGGCTCATTGTAGCTGGAGTAGAAGATTGAAGACTCAGCAAAGGCGAGGAGTTGCAGTGTCGACCAAGGCTTCGACGAGGACGTTGAAGGAATAAGTGGGGGAGAATGTTACGGACAAACTTCTAAACAGGATGTTTGATGTAATGCATATGTATGTCCGTGTCTTTCGGTATGTTTATGCTTTGTACAGCATATTGAGGGACAATCGAAGGCTTAATAGTCCCATTTTAGTTAGGTTAGTGGCCGCTTTAGGCTTGTAAATAAAGGTTGTGTCATGTGGACACGTGTGAGAGAATTTCGGTCTATAATGGACCATTTTACCCTTTGTTGTACAACTGTTCAGAGCTTGTAAAGTCTGTTTGTAATTTGCATTGTCTATAGAGTCTTTTTGGAGATGTTTACTTGTGGATCCCGAGTGAGACGTTTTATCTATCCCATTCTCTCTTTTGTGGGTCATAAGGGACTATGGGAGGCTTCGGGGAGGCTGACCTTTGCGGACGGACATGCAAGGGTGCCGCATGACTTAGGGAAAACCAACTAAGTCTGTGACACCACTCAACAATAGAAATAGGGCAGCAACTCTTTCTCCAACACAGCAACCGTAGCACTGCCCTCGATGTCCACCTTCTCGGCAACTTCGCATCGACAATGCTGATGCCCTTTACCGACATCAAAAACAGGAGTTGAGATTAAAGATTTGCAGTCATGCGTAATGGCTACTGATAAATCAGTGAAAGCACTAATGGAAGCATTGGAAACCAGAATTGAGAATCATCTACAGGAAACCCTTTATGATTTCAAAAAGAGCCTACTGGAGAGCCTCAGCAAATTTCAACAAGATGAGGACTCAAGTTCTAGGTTGCACAGATATAAAAATATAAGAAAAGGGCCCTAAGTTTGTGACACAAATTACTCACACATGAAGGTGAAATTTTTGAGATGGAAAGAAGGAGATCCAACCAATTGGATCTCTAAGGTAGAAATTTTTTCCCGTTTTCACAGAACCCCAAAAGAATCCAAGGTAGAAGTGGCCTCAATCCAGCTCAAGGGAGATGCACTCTAGTGGTACGATTGGTATGAAACTTTTCATGGAGTTCCTTCATGGGAGCAGTTCAAAAGAGGGCTTCTTATTCATTTTGACCCATCCAAATATGAGAATGTTGTTTGCCAGCTAGCTAAAATTCATCAAACTTCTACAGTGTTAGAATATTAGAGTAGGTTTGAAAGATTGTCAAATCAAGCTAGAGATTGGTTGGACCGACTTCTTGATACATTTATTAAAGGGCTTATTCCAGAGATCTGGTGTGAAGTTAAGGCTCGTCAACCTCGCACTATGATATCTGCGATCTCATTCGTACATCTAAATGAGAAAAAAATCAACAGAAAAATTCATGGAAACAAAAGTGACAACAACCAAATAATCAGTAAGCCACCTGCCCCATCTATTCCCAACCAAAGCCTTGACACCTGAAGACTAACTCAAGAAGAACTTAAGGAAAGATCAGCAAAGGGTTTGTACTATGAGAAAAAGTGGAGTATGGAGCACCAATGTAAACAAGGGCAACATATGATGATTGAACCAATTGGAGAGGAACCGAAAGCATAAGATTTGGACTTCGATTATGAAGGTATGGAAATTGATGAAGATATTGAAGCCATCACACATACAGTACATGCATTGGCTGGCTATGCTAACCCACAAACTATGAAAATCATAGGAATTTTGAAGCATCAGCCTGTCACTACTTTGATTGATATGTGCAGCACTAATAATTTTATGGAATGTGAGATTGTTGACCGATTGGCCCACCACATTGAAGACTATGACTGATTCGAAGTAGTGATCGTTGATGGATGAATTTTCACTTGTGATAGTAAAGGTTCAAAGATAAAATTGATTATACAGGGCCAGAAGTTTCTGGCAACGATTACTACACTGAAAGACCGACCTATTGCTTACATTGTCAAAAAGTGGAGACCATACTTACTTGATCAACGGGTTATGATGCGTTCCAGAGAGCCTACGATTGAAGTTCTAAAAGAGAAGCTCCCTGAGATTGATGCTGCTCAGCCTTGAGGACAAGGCTGATTTGAAGAGGGAGGAACTATTAGGACCCTTTTTCTGAGCTTTTGAATAATGTTTATTGAGTCTGTTTAGTTCAGTTGTTTATTGAGTCATTTTGGTACAGTTAGAGTCAAATAGAGGTTTATTTAATATTTATTTATTATTAGAGTCCAACTCCAAGTTGACTTTGGGTGGAACTCTATAAATAGTGATGTAACCCTTTCTTTTGGCAATCAATCAATCAATGATATGTTATTCCACTCTATGAACAAACCCTAGGAGACCGATCCCCTCGATGTGATCGAGGAGGGTCGATCCCCTCGAAGTGATCAAGGAGGGCCGATCCCCTCGAAGCAATCAAGGAGGCCAATCCCCTCAAAGCGATCATTATCATTCTCTTTTCTCCCCTTTCTTCTACGATAAGAATTTAGGATCTTACCATTTAGTATCAGAGCGACGATAAGACTTTATAGTCTTATCATTTAGTATCAGAGCGACGATAAGACTTTAGGGTCTTATCACGCCCAGCACAGGCGGTGGTACCACTTGAACCTAGGAAACCCGAGATTAGATGTTTTTAGGCTCAAAGTTTAAATCAACTTGAGGCCTATAAATACCTCTCTTAACCCTGGTTAAACTACATAAGACTTGAGAGTAAAAATAGAAAGAAACGCTGTTGCAATCTTGTGTGAACTCCTCTCAAAAGTTCCAAGTGTTAGAATAGTTTGAGAGAGGCGTAAGTGGGGGTGTAAGGGTTATCTCGTAAACCCGGTAAAAGGATAATCAAATTGTAAAATGTGATTTGTCTTCACCTATTGAAGGAAGACCAAGAGTGCATGCCGATGGCCTCGACGGAATAGGAATCGATGGAGTGGATGTAGGTCACAATGATCGAACCACTATAAAATCTGGTTTGTATTTCCTTCTTGAAATTTACATTAACTACAAATTGCCTTCAATACTTTTTTGAACACGCTTTCAAGTTAAGTTTCTGAAATCAATTTTTAACAAACAAGAGATTTTTTAGAACCGATGTTTTTACCGCCGTACTAATTCACACACACCCCCCCTCTTAGTGCTACTCTTGATCCCAATGGGTGGAACCGCTTGAGGCTCAACCTCTCAAGTGGTCTGGGTGGTGGTACCACCCAGTGTTAGTGTTGTAGGCGGTGGTACTACCAATACCCCGAAAACCCAGGATGAGACATATTTTTGCTCTAATTTTAAAGCCATTGGGGCCTATAAATACCCTACCCTTCTCTGCATGAAAGGGCAATAAAGTACAATCATAGTGTGAAATAATCTTTAAGTGTTGGGGTGTAAAAGAGTAGTAAAGGTGCAAGGAGTCCTCCTCCTCCTCTCTTTAGCTTTGTAATAATCTAAGAAGAGTGTTAGGATCATAGCGGCACTAAGAGGGGGGGGTGAATTAGTGCAGCGGATTAAAAAGTTGGTTTCAACAAATCTTTCGTACGATAAAAATCGAAATCGGACGTGCTTAACTTGAAAGAGTATTCGCAAAGTTGTGCAGCAAAGGTAATGATGAAATAAAGCAAGTAAGAAGGTTTGCAGTAATGTAAATAGCAGTAATGAAATGCAAACCAGAGATTACGCCATTTTTGAAGTGGTTCGGTCAAGTGACCTACATCCACTTGCGAGGCCCCTCTTCAATGAGGCTCCCACCTTCCACTAGCAAATCTCTTGAAAGGGAAGGGTGAATACCCCTCTTACAACTCTTTTACAAGCGGTTCACTCTCGTACAGATTTTCAGCAAGAAAGAAGGAGGTGAACACTAGCAAATTGAAAACAAGACTAGCTAAGACTTTTCTAAGGCCTTTCTCTTAAACAATTGCTGCTCAAAAAGTTGTAATCTCAGCTGAGATTTGAGGGGTATTTATAGGCCTCAAGAGGATTCAAATTTGGGCTCCAAATTTGAATTCTCGTTGGGTTCCCGATGCTGGCGGTGCCACCGCCTGTCAGTGGCGGTGCCACCGCCTGTTAGTGTCAGACGCTGATAGTGCTAGGCGGTGCCACCGCCCAGCCCAGGCGGTGCAACCGCCCAGTCTGGCAATGCCACCGCCAGACCCTTCGGTTCACTTGTTTGGGCTTCATATTTTGCCCAAACCAAGTCTAATTTTGGGCCCAGTTGGCCCCTAACCAGGATATAGGATTATCTCTTAATCCTAATCATAATTACAAGGGAACTACATAACAAAACACATCCTAAGCAATTTTTCAACTGCGAACGTCGAGTCTTGTTCCGGCGAGCTTTCCGATGAACTTCTTCCGACGAGCTCCCAACAAGCTCCTGAACTTGTGATGACTTTAATGAGTAGCTGAGCCTTCTCGGTGATCTCCGTGAACCTCTGACGATCTCTTCGGCGAGCTTCCAAAAATTCCGACAGGTTCTCGATTTCTTCTCGGTTGGTTCCGGCAGCATCTCCGACGATTCTTCGGACTCTTAAATGTCCATCGAACTTGACTCTGGTATCCTTGCTTTGTGTTTTCTGGTTATCATAGTTAATCTTGCACACTTAACTCAATAATATGGATTAGATCAATTAACCCATCAATTGATTTTATCATCAAAATCCGAGATTCAACAAAGAGGTGTGAGGCTTGTAAGGGTTATCTCATAAACCCGTGAAAAGGAGAAAGCACTGTAAAGAGGTAGTTGGTCTTCACTTATTGAAGGAAGACCATTAGTGGACGCCGGTGACCTCAACGGAGGAGGAATTGGAAGTGGATGTAGGTCACAATGATTGAACCACAATAAATTCCGGTGTGTTCTTTCCTTACTGCTTATTTTTATTTACTTGTGCTACATTCTATTTTACTTCATTATAAATTGTCCAATCATCTCTTCTCTACTTACTCACAAGAGCCAAAAAAATTTTCAAAATAGTTCTCGTTGAACTAAGGTTTTTTATTGTACGAAGTTTTTGAAATCACTTAAATTGGTTGTTTTTATCTGCCGCACTAATCCACCCCACCTTTTACTGTCATTCTTGATCCTAACAGAACATACTTAGGTTGTGGAATAGTGATTGAGCTAGGTTCTTCAGCCTAACTCAACTCTACCACACTCCCACTGTCTACACTAGGAACGTGTTTCTTCTCAAGGTAACACAACTATCTCACACGTGATTTTTTGTGTCACTGGTTTTGTACACCAATCTTCGCACGATGATGAACACCTTTTGGGAAATTTAGGATTTTTGGTTTCTGTTCTTTTGCTGTGCATGTGATGTCACCTATAGATTTTCCAATAGTGGTATTAGAGTTAGGAAGTTCGTGTGAAAGATGTTAGGATCAAGAGCACTAAGGGGTGACTTAGTGCAGCGGAAAACTTTCGACGATTGAAACTGCATTCGTATGATAAAAGTGATTTCGGTATGAAAGCCAATTCGGAAGTTGCTTTAACTTAGATTAGGTGAAGTGCAGTTAAAGTAAAGCTATGGAGGCAGTTTGCAGTTAAGATAGAGAACATAAAGTAAATGCAAACCGAGATTTAGAGTGGTTCGGTCAATCTTGACCTACATCCACTTTTGGCTTCCCCCTCCGATGAGGTCACCGACGTCCATTAGAGGCCTTCCTTCAATAGGCGAAGGCCAACCACCCTTTTACAGTTTCACTCCTCTTGATGGGCTTAGGAGACAACCCTTACAGAATTCCTCTCCTCTCTTGAAAGATCAAAACTTAGAAGGAAAGATGGAGGAGAACTTCTAGCCTTTACAACACTTTTGAGATCTAAAAATCATAGAGTAAGATTGGATTTTTGGTGCCCTTTCATGTAGGAAAGGGTGGGGTATATATAGGCCCCAAACTAGTTTGAATTTGGAGCTAAAAAATATCACCTCTCGGATTTCCGGGGTCCTGGCAGTACTACCACCAGACTGGGCGGTACGATCGCCTGACAGAGCTCGGAGACCGAGCTTTGGCGGTGCCACATCCTGATTGGGGTGGTTCTACTACCCAGTCTCACTCAGAGATAGAGCCCAGTACCACCACCCAGTCTCGCTCGGAGACTGAGCCCATGCGGTACCACCGCTAGACCTGGGCGGTTGCACCACCCAGCTTTCCTAGGAGACAATCTCCTGGGGGGTGCCACCGCCAACCCTGGTGGTGCCACCGCCTGGCAGGAATTCTCGTCCGAATAGGTTGATCCATTCGGCCCAATTTGGGTCTATCAAGGGCCCAATTACCCACAAATTAAGTTAATGGGATTACCTCCCATTCCTAACTTAATCTACATGCTAACTACGATATTTCTTAAGACATTTACTACAACTTGCTTTGGTGCGTCAATCGCTTCTTCCAGCGAACTTTCGGCGAACATCCGACAAACCTTCGACGATGCTCCAACGGACTTCTGGCAAACTCCTGGACTTGCGACGATCCACTTGGTGAGTTCTAACGAGCTTCTTTGGCAAGCTCCTGTACTTCTCGGATTTGTTCCTGCAGAACCTCCGATGACCGTCAGGACTTCCGTTGAACTACCAAACTCCCAACGTGATCATAGTCTTGACTCCGGAGCAACTCCTGCTGCATGTCTTACTTCAATCGTAGTTAATCTTGCACATGTAAAACAAAACTTCGATCGAGAAAATTAATCCTAAGCAATTAACTAAGTTGTCCGGCATGTCATTGGTCCCTCGACGCTTAGTCCGATTCTTCGGCGCATTGTCCTCTCCTGCGGCCTATTGCCCAATCGGCCAGTTGACTCCGCAACTCTGATATCCTTGGCACAATACCCGCTCTTCTTGGTGTAATACCCAAGTCCATGGCCCGAAGCCTTCTATCGATACATCGACCGATCCACCGGCCCGATGTCCAATCTTCTGACATGTTCCTCCAGCACAACGTGATTTTTCCTGCTTTAATTGTCTCATCCTGATCGAAGCATCCTGCATCACTCAAAATGCAGATTAAAATATAAACACAATTATCAATTGGTTTCATTATCAAAATATGAGATTCAACAATCTTCCCCTTTTTGATGATGATAACCAATTGATGGAGTTAAACTTAAGGAGAAGTACAATTCTCATGTGTTTAGAGTTAGAAAGTTCAATACATTGCATCATAAATCTCCAATTTTATAATCATGCATGCTAGCAAAAATTTTGAGTTTTATAAGTTTATAAATTTTGCTAGATATGCAAGTTCAGCATGTTTGTTTTGCAATGTTCAAGCTAGCAAGTGTTTGAAAGAGAAAGCATGTTTTGCAATATACAAGCTAGCAATTTCAAAGATATGCAAGTTGGCATATTTGCCTTTCTTGAGATAGGCACGTTAGCACATTTTTGCATTTTCTTGAGATTTCAAGCTAGCAATTCTCGGTGATGTTCAAGATAGCAATTATCTTTCTTTTGAGAAGTGCAATTTTTGCTTTCTTCTTGAATTGTGCAAGCTAGTTATCTCCCCCTTTGTCATTGTCAAAAGGAAGGGAAGATCCTTTCTAAAGAAGGGAAGATCCTTTATGTCAATTTCTGAATCATGACAAAGGTGAGTAATCATTCTTATTTCAAAATTTCATAATTGAGATAAACCTTGAATTCAAATTAAGGCAATTTTAATCATGATTCACATCATATGTAATGCATCACATACATCATAATAAAAAGCATAAGTATTGCATGCATCATGTTAGCAACAAATCATAGCATTTCTTCACATGGCAAGATATCAGCAAGTAATATTACGATGCAAGTTCTTGATATCTTAACATGATTAAAACATTTCAAGTGTTTAGCAATCATAGCATTTCATCACATGGCAAGATATCAGCAAGTAAAATTATGATGCAAGTTCTTGATATCTTAACATGATTCAAACATTTCAAGTGTTTAGCAATCATAGCATTTCACCTATTTCTCATTCAAATATGGCACTTATAGTATTAATTCATATATTTCTCCCTATTTGTCATCAACAAAAAGGAGAATGATATAAGCAAATTTTAAACGTAAATGCGGTAATGATTCATGCCATAACTAGGTTTATATCATTTTTCAACCATGAGTGATAGGAAATCAATTATATAAACATCTCAAGGAACATGACATGGAGATAGCTTTCATTACTTCTTCCTCTTTATTTGTTATTATCTTTTTGCATGAAGGAGGAAAGTGTGATAAGATATTAAAGCACACTTCATTTTTACAAGGATCAGGATATGTGTGAATCAAATCTTTGCACGTAAAACTATTTCTCTAAAGATATAAGAAGGAATCATCAAATCCATTTCTCGAAAGATATTTTTCACATGATAAGTCTATGAGAGATGTATTTGCTAGTTGATTCCATATGTCAAAAATCAATGATATAAATTAAACTTGATATGACATATGTTTATTAAGTCCGAAAGAGAATAATGTATCGAGAAAATCCGATTGTTAGGATCAAGAATATCCGTAAATAAAATTTAACACTTTCATGCATTTGGATAAGGTTTTGCTATAGATTTTCAAATTCAATCATGAGGATAAAACATCCTTATTATCATGGAAATTTTTGTATCTAAAACACATAATTTCCAACATGTTATTAAGGCATGTAATTGTGTAAAATTCTCATTATAGCAATTATATCCTACCATGCATGATCAAAATTTCTCCCTATTTTATCATTGTAAACAAGAAAGAAGAAGGGAAGAAAAAAATAATGTAAAATATTTTAATCATTTCAAGGCATACAGGCCATAAACACAATCACATCATATCATGAAACATAAAATCACTTGAATACCAAAAGACATGATTCATTTTGACACATCTCCTCTTTAAATAAAAAATGAAAGGAATTCTTAGGAGATCATGATATAGATAAAATTCACTTAATCTTGTATAAGAATAAGATATTAACTTAAGCATATAAAATTTCTCAATTCAATATGAATTATAAAAAAAATTGTAGTTCTGAAAAATCATGATTCATGTAGGAAAATTCTCTTTAGTACACGACAAGAAGAAATATAGCAATGATACCAATCATGATTCATTTGGATGGTAAATGGAAAAAAGAAACATTGAGGATAAAAGATCTCGATTTTTATAGAGTAAATCTCAAGTTTTAAATTTTAAAAAAATCAAGATAAAGCCCATTCAAATTCAAATTAGCAAATCAAAATCATTTTCAAGAGATTCATAAAAAGATGATAAAATAGATTCATCAAAGTCAATAAGATAGAGAAAAAATATTTTCAAGAAAAATACTTTTCTCTATTTAGTTGTTTCATACAAGCATGCCTTTGTCCTTTTTGTGCCAAAAAGAATATATATCATCAATCGTTTAGGATCGAAAAATAAACTCCGTCATAAAAACCATCAAGATCAATAAACCACAAAAATCATCATGTAAAACTTTAAAATCTCATGCATAAAATAAAATCATCAATCATGATATTAAAACATCATTATGTATTACTAAATCATCAAGCATGATTTCATATTTTCAATCAAAAATCATTTTGTTTGTTTATCATAAGATATGCATTTTTCATGATTATTTTTAAAATCATTAGAAAGGTAAGTATGATAAGCATAATCCTAATTCATTAGCATTTTCATTATATTATTTAAACATGTAATTTTTAGGAAAATTAATTCTATACTAAAAAGAAAATGAATTGTGGAAAGCATCATTTAATTTCGAAATAAATTAAGGGGGTTTTGATTACCTCATCGTTGAATGTCATTAAGGCATAGTTTGCCACCTCGCCTATCTTGATTTTCTCATTGTCTTCGAAGGAGCTCGATTCATCCCACTTTGAGTTCTTCTTCTTGCATTCAGAGCAAGTAGTTTCGTTCATTTTGTTCTTAAATTTTTGTTTCTTTAATTTTTTAAATTTCTTAGTGAGTAGTTTTTGTTCACCATCACTTGAGCTTATGCTTGAGTGGTCTTCAAATGTTTTATATCCCAAATCCTTCCTGTTCTTTGGAAGGTTGTTTTGTTCATCATGTGCATTGTGCACCATTTTATATGTCATCAACGAACCAATTAGTTCTTCAAGTGGAAAAATATTTAAATATTTTGTTTCTTGTATTGCCGTTACTTTTGATTCCCAAGCTTTAGAAAGTGATCATAAAACTTTACTAACAAGTTCAAAATTTGAGAAACATTTGCCAAGAGCTTTTAAACCATTGACAATATCCGTAAAACGGGTGTACATGTCAACAATGGTTTTGCTCGGCTTCATTCGAAAAAGCTCGAAATCATGCATCAAAAAATTTACTTTAGAATCTTTTACACTACTTGTGCCTTTGTGTGTGATTTCAAGAGTGCGCCAAATATTGAAAGTCGTTTAGCACATAGAAACCCGATTAAACTCGTTTTTGTCTAAGTCACAAAATAGAGCATTCATAGCTCTAGCATTTAAAGAAAAATCCTCTTCTCCAAATCATTACAATCTTTCATTGGAAGAGAAGACCTTTTAAAATCAGATTCGACAATGTGCCATAAATTCAAATCCAACGAAAGCAAGAAAACTCTCATTCTAGTTTTCCAATAAGTGTAGTCCATCTCATTGAAGAAGGGAGGACGAATGAAAGAGTGACCCTCTTGGGTGCCGAAAAGAGCCATTTCTATATGGGTGTTAAATCTAAATAGAAAACCATGACTCTAATACCAATTGTTAGGATCAAGAGCACTAAGAGGGGGGGGGGGGTGGATTAGTGCAGCGGAAAACTTTCGACGATTGAAACTGTGTTCGTATAATAAAAGCGATTTCGGTATGAAAGCCGATTCAGAAATTGCTTTAACTTAGATTAGGTGAAGTGCAGTTAAAGTAAAGCTATGGAGGCAGTTTGCAGTTAAGATAGAGAACAAAAAGTAAATGTAAACTGAGATTTAGAGTGGTTCGGTCAATCTTGACCTACATCCACTTTTGGCTTCCTCCTCCGATGAGGTCACCAACGTCCACTATGTTGAATCTCGGATTTTGATGATGCAATCAATTGATGGGTTAATTGATCTAATCCATATTATTGAGTTAAGTGTGCAGGATTAACTACGATAACCAGAGAACATAAAGCAAGGATACCAGAGTCAAGTTCGATGGACGTTTAAGAGTCCGAAGAATCGTCGGAGATGCTGCCGGAACCAACCGAGAAGAAATCGGGAAACTGTCGAAATTTTTGGAAGTTCGCTGAAGAGATCGTTGGAGGTTCACGGAGATCACCGAGAAGGCTCGGCTACTCATCAAAGTCATCACAAGTTTGGGAGCTTGTTGGGAGTATGTCGGGAGAAGTTCGTCGGAAATCTCGTCGGAACAAGACTCGACGTTCACGGTTGAAAAATTGCTTAGGATGTGTTTTTGTTATGTAGTTAACGTGTAATTAGGATTAGGATTAAGAGATAATCTTATATCCTGGTTAGGGGCCAACTAGGCCCTAAATTAGACTTGGTTTGGGCTAAGTTTGAAGCCCAACTAGTCAACCGAAGAGTCTGGCGGTGGCACTGCCAGACTGGGCGGTTGCACCGCGCAGTGCCTGAGAGCCAAGCGGTGGCACCGCCCAGCACTATCAACGTCTGACTATGCCAGGCGGTGGCACCGCCCAGCACTGTCAGCGCCTGTTAGTGGCGGTGCCACCGCCAGCATCGGGAACTCCAAGAGAATTCAAATTTGGAGCCCAAATTTGAATTCTCTTGAGGCCTATAAATACCCCTCCAATCTCAGCTGAGATTACAACTTTTTGAGCAGCAATTGATTGAGAGAAAGGTCTTAGGAAAGTCTTAGAAAGTCTTGTTTTCGATTTGCTAGTGTTCACCTCATTCCTTCTCGAAAATCTGTAAGAGAGTGAACCGTTTGTAAAGAGTTGTAAGAGGGGTATTTACCCTTCCTTTTCAAGAGATTTGCTAGTGGAAGGTGGGAGCCTCATCGAAGAGGGGCCTCGCAAGTGGATGTAGGTCATTTGACCAAACCACTCTAAAATTGGAGTAATCTCTGGTTTGCGTTTACTTATCACAATTTATCTTACTGCAAACTTTATTACGTACTTTATAATCTTGCTGCACTTCTCTACAAACACGCATCTAAGTCAAACTTTTCAAGTTCAGTTTTTTATCGTGCCAACGATTTCAAAAACCAACGATTTAATCCGCTGCACTAATTCACCCCCCCCCCCTCTTAGTGCTCTTGATCCTAACAATTGGTATCAAAGCTAGGCTCACTCTCATATTTGGTTTAATACCCAAGAGAGATGGCTTACTCCGGCATGCATGAGGGACACTCTATCACACGTCCACCTATGTTTAATGGGTCGGATTACACGTATTGGAAGACGCGGATGAGGATCTTCCTCATTTCTATGGATTTTGAGCTTTGGACTATTGTTGAAAACGGATTTCAAAAATCTTCTCTTCCGATGAGCGAATGGAATGAATCGGAGAAGAAGGTTTTTGCTTTAAATGCAAAGGCTATGAATGCCTTGTTTTGTGCACTAGACAAAAATGAATTTAATCATGTTTCAATTTGTGATTCGGCTTTTGATATTTGGAGAACTCTTGAGGTCACTCATGAAGGCACTAGCCGAGTGAAAGAGTCCAAAATCAACATTCTTGTGCACTCTTACGAACTTTTTCGAATGAAACTAAGTGAGTTCATCGGAGACATGTACACCGGGTTCACGGATGTCATCAATGGACTCAAAGCTCTTGGTAAAGGTTTTACTAACTTTGAACTAGTAACTAAAATCTTAAGATCTCTCCCAAAAAGTTGGGATACAAAAGTTATGACCATTCAAGAGGCCAAAGACCTTAAAACATTCCCTCTTGAAGAACTTATTGGGTCTTTAATGACCTATGAAATGACATGTCAAGCTCATGACGAGCTCGAGAACCTCCTTCCAAAGAACAGGAAGGATATGGCACTCACATCACAAGAAGACCACTTGAAAGGAATATCAAGTGATAAGGACAGTGACAATGACATTGCACTTTTGACTCAAAAATTTAAAAAATATTTAAGAAAGAACAAATTTAAAAATAATATAAAAAATAAATTCGAACACAAGAAAGACCAAGTAATTTGCTATGAGTGCAAGAAACCGGGACACTACAAGAACGATTGTCCACAAGCCAAAAAGAAAGCATCAAAGAAGAAGGCACTCAAGGCAACATGGGATGATTCAAGCACGTCCGAAGAAGAGGAGTCCAACACCGAGCAAGTTGCTCATTACGCCCTAATGACCTTCGAAGAAGAGGTAACAAATTTAATTAATGTGGATTTACCTTATCATGAGTTATTAAATGCCTTCCATGAGTTATATGATGAATGTAAGACAATTAGTAGAAAATACAAATTGCTAAAAAAGGAGCATGATAGTCTTACTTATGATTTTGATAAATTAAAAACTGAATATCATGATAGTCTAGCTCCATGTGCTAAATGGCATGATCTAGAAACTCTCCGAAATGAGAACTTGGTACTTAAGGACACCTTGAAGAAATTCGAGGTTGGTAGCAAGTCCTTAAACATGATCCTTACAAATAAGGGTCACGTTCCTAAAAGGAGTGGAATCGGATTTGTGAGAAGTACTCACCAAAATCCAACCACCTTCATTAAATATCCTATCTTACATGTTCAACACCAAAGCAATTGCAACTCTTGTTGCAAATATGGACATATAACTTACCAATGTCCATTTAAGAAAATTAGTCCGAACAAATTGATTTGGGTTCCTAAAGGAACCATGATCAAGTCTATGCAACATGATAAACAAGTTAGATTAGTTCTTGAGGCACCCAAAAGTAAATGGGTACCTAAAAATAATTCCTTCTTGTAGAAACATACACCATCACATGCTAGGAGCAAGAGATGGTATCTTGATAGTGGATGCTCAAGGCATATGACCGGAGATCCATCCCAATTCTCCAAGCTCACTAGCATGGACGAAGGCTATGTCACCTTCGGAGACAACAACAAAGACAAAATCATTGGCAAAGGAACCATAGGTAACAAATCAAGTTTTTCTATTGATGATGTGTTACTAGTTGATGGATTGAAACATAATATGTTGAGCATTAGTCAATTATGCGATAAAGGTTATATCGTTAGATTTGAATCAAATATGTGCATTATTGAAAAACTAAATCATAACATGACTATGATTGCTTTAAAACAAAATAATGTCTATACCATCAATCTTGATGAACTAAGTAATGAAATGTGTTTCTCAGCCGTAAATGATGATGCTTGGCTTTGGTATAGGAGATTAGGCCATGCAAGCATGAAAACAATATCTAAAATCTCATCTCAAGAATTAGTACAAGGGATTCCGAATATGAAGTTTATTAAGGATAAGGTATGCGATGCATGTCAACTAGGGAAACAAATAAAAACAAGCTTCAAACCAAAAAATCAAATTAGCACCACTAGACCGTTACAATTGATCCATTTGGACTTATTTGGACCAATTGATACAACAAGTCTAGGTGAAAGCAAATATGCTTTTGTGATTGTGGATGACTACTCTAGATACACTTGGACCTATTTCTTAGCTCACAAAAGTGATTATTTCAAGTGTTTCTCTAAATTTTGTAAACTCACTCAAAACGAAAAAGGTTTCATGATTTCATCAATTCGGAGTGATCATGGTGGCAAATTTCAAAACCGTGACTTTCAAAATTTTTGTGAAGTTAATGGATACAATCACAACTTCTCCACTCCGAGAAATCCCCAACAAAATGGAGTAGTTGAAAGAAAAAATAGAAACCTACAAGAAATGGCAAGAACTATGTTAAATGAACATAGTTTACCTAAGTATTTTTGGGCCGAAGTCGTAAATACGACTTGCTACATCATGAATAGAGTCCTAATAAGACCATCCTTATCAAAAACTCCCTATGAATTATGGAATAACAAAAAACCAAATATTTCCTATTTTAAAGTTTTCAGTTGTAAATGCTTTATTTTAAATGAAAGGGATGCCTTAGGAAAATTTGATGCTAAATCCGATGAAGGCATCTTTCTTGGTTACTCATCCGTTTCTAAAGCTTTTCAGGTTTTTAATAAAAGAACCTTAGTAATAGAAGAGTCTATTCATGTAGTTTTTAATGAAGTTTCAAATTTAAAGAAAAAAGATTTTGATGATGATCTTGGTTTTGATAATTTGAATTTAAATGAACCTCCTCCTCAAAATAGCAACTTGGATGCACCTTCTTCCGAAATTTCCTTACCTAAGGAATGGAAGTATATAGATGCTCATCCAAAGGAGCTAATTATAGGGGATACATCTAAAGGGGTTTAAACTCGTTCCTCTTTCAAGAATTTTTTTGCTAATGCCGCCTTCCTTTCTCAAATCAAACCTAAGTGCATTGATGAGGCCATAAAAGATGATTTTTGGGTTATTGCAATGCAAGAGGAATTGAATCAATTTGAGAGGAATAAGGTGTGGGAGCTTGTTCCTAGACCTAGTGACCATTTAGTCATTGGTACTAAATGGGTCTTTAGAAACAAGCAAGACGAAAATGGTATCGTGGTTAGAAACAAGACTAGATTAGTAGCCAAAGGTTTCAACCAAGAAGAAAGTATCGATTACGAAGAAACCTTCGCTCCCGTGGGTCGATTAGAAGCCATAAGGATGCTCCATGCCTATGCTAGTAGTTATAATTTTAAACTATTTCAAATGGATGTCAAAAGTGCCTTCTTGAATGGTTTTATTTCCGAAGAAGTATATGTCGAACAACCCCCCAGATTTGAAAATTCTCTTCTTCCTAATCATGTATTCAAATTGACTAAGGCTCTCTATGGCTTGAAACAAGCTCCTAGAGCTTGGTATGAAAGGCTTAGTTCCTTTCTTATTTTAAATAATTTTACCAAAGGCAATGTTGATACTACATTGTTTATTCAACATTTTGAAAATAATTTTCTTATTGTGCAAATTTATGTTGACGATATTATTTTTGTATCTTCGGATGAATCACTATGTGAATCATTTGCCAAATCTATGAGTCATGAATTTGAAATGAGTTTAATGGGTGAATTAACATTCTTTTTAGGATTACAAATCAAACAACTTAAGGATGGTATATTTCTTAACCAATCTAAATATACATTAGAATTGTTAAAACGATTTAACATGGATAATTCAAAAGCAATAAACACCCCTATGAGTACTGCGACTAAGTTAGATATGAATGAAAATAGTGAAAATTTCGATCAAAAAACATATAGGGGAATGATAGGTAGTCTACTCTACCTTACCGCGACTAGACCGGATATTATGTTTAGTGTAGGACTTTGCGCTAGGTTTCAATCAAATCCCAAATTATCTCATCTTAAAAGTGTTAAAAGAATATTTAGGTATCTTAAAGGAACTCCAAATTTAGGATTGTGGTATCGAAAATCTGAAAAATTTGATTTAATAGCTTATGCGGATGCCGATTTTGGCGGATGCTGGATAGATAGAAAAAGTACATCCGGAACATGCCAATTTTTAGTACATGCACTTGTTTCTTGGACTTCCAAGAAACAAAATTCAGTTGTACTATCTATGGCGGAAGCCGAATACATTGCTGCAAGTGCATGCTATGCACAAGTTGTTTGGATGAAAAATATATTAGAAGACTATGGAATTCACTTTAAAAATATTCCCATAAAATGTGATAATACTAGTGCCATATGTCTTACTAAAAATCTAATTCAGCACTCTAGAACTAAGCATATCGACGTTAGGCATCATTTCATACGATCATGTCCTTAACAATGATGATGTTCTAGAATTCATTGACACAAAGTATCAATTAGCAGATATATTTACAAAAGCCCTAAATGAAGACCAATTTGAATTTATTAGAAGGGAACTAGGCATGTTAAATTGTCCTTGAAAATAAGCTTGTTTGAATATATTTTTCGAAAAATATCTTTTTAAAATTCTGGATATATGCTTTTGGATGAATGCTGATTTTTCCTTTTAAGCTGAATTCTGGATAAGTATTTTTGGCAAATTTGAATGATTAATCTTAATGCTGTATTCTTTCTCTAATGATTTTATGATGTTTTGTGAATCTCGAAATTAATGGCTTGATTATGAGTTTCAAGTTGACGAATTGAATTTGAATGAGTTTGTATTCGAATTATGATCTTAACTCATTGTATTTACTACTTGAAATTTTTTTTATATCCCAATCTCTTCCTTGTACATCTACAATTTTTTATAGAAAGAAGGGATTTGATAAAATGAATGAATGCTGAATTTTCCTTTAAGATGAATTTAGCATACTTAACTTTGAATGGTAAAATTTTTCTGATCAATGCTGAATTCCTGATGTTATAATCACAAATTATGTGCTTCAAGTCTCATTCCCTTTTTGTTGATGACAATGGGGGAGAAAAGTGATGACTTATATCATTTCAATAGCATGACTTATATGAATTGCAAAAGCTAGTGTAATATGAATGTCTTATATGCCTTGCAAAATCATTGAGAATATCGCAAGATCGATTGATCATATTGAAAGCATGTCAAACATGTATATCATGAAATTCATGTTGAAAATATTTATCTCCTGTCGTAGTAAAATTTGTCCTTATCTTTCGACTTGAAAAGGATTTTCATCGAAGTTTCGCATTTACACTATGCTTAATGAGAATAACAATAAGTTCTATGGTTAGAACTTATCGGTTTATGCTTGAATTCAATGGAATAGAATTCAAGTGTTTTTATCTTCTCATAATATGGCATATAGATTGGGAGAGTTATGTTTAACTCCGTCATCAATTGATTGTCATTACCAAAAAGGGGGAGATTGTTGAATCTCGGATTTTAATGATACAATCAATTGATGGGTTAATTGATCTAATCTATATTATTGAGTTAAGTGTGCAGGATTAACTACGATAACCAGACAACACAAAGCAAGGATACCGGAGTTAAGTTCGATGGACGTTTAAGAGTCCGAAGAATCGTCGGAGATGCTGCCGGAACTAACCGAGAAGAAATCGGGAACTTGTCGGAATTTTCGGAAGTTTGCCGAAGAGATCGTTGGAGGTTAATGGAGATCACCGAGAAGGCTCGGCTACTCATCAAAGTCATCACAAGTTTGGGAGCTTGTTGGGAGTCCGTCGGGAGAAGTTCATTGGAAAGCTCATTGGAACAAGACTCGACGTTCACGGTTGAAAAATTGCTTAGGATGTGTTTTTGTTATGTAGTTAATGTGTAATTAGGATTAGGATTAAGAGATAATCCTATATCTTGGTTAGGGGCCAACTGGGCCCAAAATTAGACTTGGTTTGGGCTAAGTTTGAAGCCCAACCAGTCAACCGAAGAGTCTGGCGGTGGCACTGCCAGACTGGGCGGTTGCACCGCCTAACACCCGGGAGCTGGGCGGTGGCACCGCCCAGTGCCCGAGACCCAGGCGGGCGGTGGCACCGCCCAGCACTGTCAACGTCTGACAATGCCATGCGGTGGCACCGCCCAGCATTGTCAGCGCCTGACACTGACAGGCGGTGGCACCGCCAGCATCGGGAACTCCAAGAGAATTCAAATTTGGAGCCCAAATTTGAATCCTCTTGAGGCCTATAAATACCCCTCAAATCTCAGCTGAGATTACAACTTTTTGAGCAGCAATTGATTGAGAGAAAGGTCTTAGAAAAGTCTTAGAAAGTCTTGTTTTCGATTTGCTAGTGTTCACCTCATTCCTTCTCGAAAATCTATAAGAGAGTGAACCGCTTGTAAAGAGTTGTAAGAGGGGTATTTACCCTTCCCTTTCAAGAGATTTGCTAGTGGTTGGTGGGAGCCTCATCGAAGAGGGGCCTCGCAAGTGGATGTAGGTCATTTGACCGAACCACTGTAAAATTGGAGTAATCTTTGGTTTGCGTTTACTTATCGCAATTTATCTTACTGCAAACTTTATTACGCACTTTATAATCTTGCTGCACTTCTCTACGAACACGCGTCTAAGTCAAACTTTTCAAGTTCAGTTTTTTATCATGCCAACGATTTCAAAAACCAACGATTTAATCCGCTACACTAATTCACACCCCCCCCCTTCTTAGTGCTCTTGATCCTAACACACTAGAGGCCTTCCTTTAAAAGGCGAAGGCCAACCACCCTTTTACAGTTTCACTCCTTTTGAGGAGCTTAGGAGACAACACTTACAAAAATTCTCTCTTATCTTGAAAGATCAAAACTTGGTAGAAAAGAGGGCGGAGAACTTCTAGTCTTTACAATACTTTTGAGCTCTAAAAATCACAGAGTAAGATTGGATTTTTGGTGCCCTTTCATGTAGGAAAGGGTGGGGTATATATAGGCCCCAAACTGGTTTGAATTTGGAGCTAAAAAATGTCACCTCCCGGATTTCCGGGGTCCTGGAGGTACTACCGCTAGATTGGGCGGTAGGTGCACCTAACAGAGGTCGGAGACCGAGCTCTAGCAGGCCCACCGCTTGATTGGGGCAGTTCCACTGCCTAGTCTTGCTCGGAGATAGAGCCCAAGCGGTACCACCGCTTGACCTGGGCGGTGCAACCGCCCAGCTTTCCTGGGAGACCATCTCCTGGTAGGAATTCTGGTCCGAATGGGTTGATCCATTCAGCCCAATTTGGGTCTATCAAGGGCCTAATTGCCCCTAGTTTAAGTTAATGGGATCACCTCCCATTCATAACTTAATCTACATGCTAACTACAATATTTCTTAAGACATTTAGTACAACTTGCTCCGGTGCATCAATTGCTTCTTACGGCGATATTCCGATGAACTTCTAGCGAACATTCGACGAACCTTCGGCGATGCTCCGGCGGACTTCCGGCAAACTCCTGGACTTGCGATGATCCACTTGGCGAGTTCCGACGAGCTTCTTGTTATGATCAAGAGCACTAGGGGGGGGGGGTGAATTAGTGCGATGGATAAAAACAACAACTTCGTCAAATCTCTCGTACGATAAAAACCATTTCCGACGTAAAACCAATTTCAGAAACTTAGCTTGAAAGCATATGTAAATGTATTGAAGGCAGTAAGCTATGGAAGGGGTTTGCATTAAGGTAATAGCAGGAAATAAAATGCAAACCAGAGAAGACGAGAGTTTATAGTGGTTCGGTCAATAATGACCTACATCCACTCCTTCGATTCCTCTTCTATCGATGCCACCAGCATCCACTTATGATCTTCCTTTACTAGGCGAAGATCTACCTCCTTCTTACACCCCTCTTCCTTTTACCGGGTTTAGGAGACAACCCTTACAAGCACTCACTCTTCTCTCTAAACAGAATTCTAACACTTAGAATTTAGAGGGGGGAAATTCTAGAGATTACAGCAACGTTCTCTCTTTTAATCTCTCTATGCTTATGTAAATTAATCAGGGATGAGAGGGGTACTTATAGGCCCCAAACCAGTTTGAATTTGGAGCTCAAATCTATCATCTCCCAGAATTTGGGTGTCTAGCGGTTGCACCGCCTGACTAGGGCAGTTTCACCGCCTAGCAAAGCTCGGAGACTGAGCCTCTGGGCGGTGCCATCACCTGATAGGGGTGGTTGCACCGCTTGGCAGAGCTCGGAGACTAAGCCTCTAGGCGGTGCCACCACCTGACAAGGGTGGTTGCACCGCCCAGTCTTGCTTGGAGACTGAGCCCAAGCGGTGCCACCGCTTGACTAGGGCGGTTGCACTGCTTGATAGAGCTCAGAGACCGAGCTCAAGCGGTTCCACCTCTTGTCAGGGGCAGTTGCACCACCCAGTCTAACTCGGATACTGAGCCCAAGCGGTGCCATCGCTTGACTGGAGCGGTTGCACCGCCCAGCTTTCCTAGGAGACCATCTCCTGGGCGGTGCCTCCGCCGACCCTGGCGGTGCCACCTCCTAGCAGGAATCATGGTCCGAAATGCCCTTATATTAAGTTAATAGGATCACCTCCCATTCCTAACTTAATCTATATGCTAACTATAATATTTCTTCTTCATTTACTACAACTTGCTCTGGTGCGTCAATTGCTTCTTCCAGCAAGCTTCCGGCGAACTTCCGGTGAACATCCGACGAGCCTTTGGTGATGCTCCGGCAGACTTTCGACAATCTCTTGGACTTGCGACGATCCACTTGGCAAGTTCCGACGTGCTTCTTTGGCAAGCTTCTGGACTTCTCGGATTTGTTCTCGCAGAACCTCCGACGACCGTCTAGACTTCTGTTGAACTCTCGAACCCCTAACATGATCATAGTCTTGACTCCGGTGCAACTCCTGCTACGTATCTTATATCTATCGTAGTTAATCCTGCACATGTAAAATAAAACTTCGATCGAGACAATTAATCCTATGCAATTAACCAAGTTGTCCAGCATGTCATTGGTCCTTCGACGCTTCGTCCGATTCTTTGACGCATCGTCCTCTCCTGTAGTCTATTGCCCAATCGGCCAGTTGACTCCGCAACTCCGATATCCTTGGCACAATACCCGCTCTTCTTGGCCCGATGCCCGAGTCCACGACCCAAAGTCTTTTGTCGATACGTCGACCGATCCACCGGCCTGACGTCCAATCTCCTAACATGTTCCTCCGGCACAACGTGATTTTTCCTGCTTTAATTGTCTCATCTTGATTGAAGCATCCTGCGTTACTCAAAACGCAGATTAAAATATAAACACATATCAAGTGGTTTCATCATCAAAATACGAGATTCAACAATCTCCTCCTTTTTTATGATGACAACTACTTGATGACAAAGTTAAACTTAACTTTCGGAGTTTAAACAAAATCCCCCTATCAATATGCCATATTGATAGAACCTTGAATTCAAACTAAATTCAAGTCATTGCAATATTCATCATGAATACTTACAACACGTCATCATGAACTTATGCATAACATCATACTTCTCCCCCTTTATCATCAACAAAAAGGATAAGTTCCATCTCTAATGTGTTTGGAATATAGGTTCAACTTATTACATGAAAAACATAATATCAGGTTTTCTCATCATGCAATCTAGCAATTAAAGATGTACAAGTTTAGCATGTTTGTTTTTCATGAGATAGTAACTATTTGCTTCTCTTTAGACTACAAGCTAGCAATTTTTATGATAAGCAAGTTTTACTAAATACAGCAAAGATTTCGAAAGCTAATGCAAGATAACTTTCTTGTGTAAGCTCATGATTCTTGCTTCCTTTGCAATGTTTGAGCTCATAATTTTGCTTGTATTGCAAAGTGCAAGTTTAGCATGTTTAGCATCTTGAGATAGGCAAGATAGAATATTTTTGTATTTTCTTGAGATTTCAAGCTAGCAATTATCGGTGATGTTCAAGATAGTAATTTCTTCTCTTTTGAGAAGTGGAATTTTTGCTTTCGTCTTGAATTGTGCAAGCTAGCTAGTTTGCCTCTTTTCATGATGTCCACGCTAGAAATTCTTGCTCCCCCTTTGTCATTGTCAAAAAGAAGGGAAGACCCTTATATCAATTTTCAGATTTTGACAAAGGTGAGTAATCATTCTTATTTGAAAATTCCAAAATTGAGATAAACCTTGAATTCAAATTAAGGCAATTTTAATCATGATTCACATCATATGCAATACATCACATACATCATAATAAAAGGTATAGTATTGCATGCATTATTTTAGCAACAAATCATAGCATTTCATCACATGGCAAGATGTCAGCAAATAAAATTACGATGCAAGTTTTTGATATCTTAACATAATTCAAATTCAAATATGGCACTAATAGTATCAATTCATATATTTCTCCCCTTTTGTTATCAACAAAAAGCAGAACGATATAAACAAATTTTAAACGTAAGTGCGGTAATGATTCATGCCATAGGTTTATGTCATTTTTCAACAATGAGGGATAGGATATCAATTATACAAACATCTCAAGAAAAACATGACATTGAGATAGCTTTTATTACTTTATCCTCTTTATTTGTTATTATATTTTTGTATGGAGGAAAGTTACTTGTGAGCTTACTCGAATGAAGTTAAAATTGATAAGATATTAAAGCACACTTCATTTTTACAAGGATCGAGATATGTGTGTGAATCAAATCCTTGCACGTAAAACTATTTCTCTAAAGATATAAGAAGGAATCATCAAATTCATTTCTCGAAAGATATTTTTCACATTATAAGTCTATGAGAGATGCATTTGCTAGTTGATTCCATATTTCAAAAATCAATGATATGAATCAAACTCGATATGACATTTGTTTATTAAGTCCGGAAGAGATTAATGTATCGAGAAAATCCAATTGTTAGGATCAAGAAGATCCGAAAATGAAATTTAACAATTTCATGCATTCGGACAATGTTTTGCTATAGATTTTCAAGTTCAATCATGAGGATAAAACAAGCTTATGATCATGGAAATTTTTGTATCCAAAACATATAATTTCCAACATGTTATTAAGGTATGTAATAGTGTAAAGTTCTCATCATAGCAATTAAGTGAATGAATTAAGAACGTCCGAAAAATGATTTTAATAAGTTCATGCATTCGGGCACATTTTTGCCATAGTTTTTCAAATATACTCATGAAAATAACACATGCTTATCATCATGTATAACTTAAAATCTCATGCATAAAATCATCAAATCATGGTATTTCAATATTTTCATTACAACCTTATGCATTACTTCAAATCAAACATGATTTCATTAAAAATTGAGAAATAACAATGGAAATCAACATGATAAACATTATTACTTCTTAACCATGATTTCATATTTTCAATCAAAATCATTTTGTTTGTTTATCATAAAATATGCAATATTATCATTTTTGAAATTACTAGCATGATCATAATTTTTGTATTTTTATTTTTAAACATATATTTTTTAAGAAAATTAATTCTAAACTTAAAAAGAAAATATATCATGAAAGCATCAAGTAATTTCAAAATAAATTAGGGGGATTTCGATTACCTCATTATTGAAAGCGATTAAGGCGTAGTTTGCCACCTCACCTTTCTTGATTTTCTCCTCATCTTCGGAGGAGCTTGATTCATCCTCCTTTGTGTTCTTCTTCTTTGGCCTCTTCCTCCGTTCAAGTTTATTATTTATTTTAAATTTTTATTTAATAAACTTATTAAGATTTAGTGTTCGAAGTTCAAGTTCATCATTGTCGTCATCACTTGAGTCATCGCTCAAGTGGTATTCATTTGTCCAAAGTTCCAAATCCTTCTTATTCTTTAGAAGGTGGTTCAAGTGCTCATCATGTTCATCATATGCATTGCGCACCATTTCATATGTCATCAATGAGCCGATAAGATCTTCAAGTGGAAAAATATTTAAATCTTTCATTTCTTGTATTGTCGTTACTTTTGATTCCCAAGCTTTAGAAATTGATCGTAAAACTTTCCTATCAAGTTCAAAATTTGAGAAACATTTGCCAAGAGCTTTTAAACCATTGATGACATCCATAAAACGGGTGTACATATCAACAATGGTTTTGCTCGACTTCATTCAGAAAAGCTCGAAATCATGCATTAAAAAGTTGATTTTCGAATCTTTAACTCTAGAAGTGCCTTCGTGTGTGATTTCAAGAGTTTGCCATATGTCGAAAGCCGTTTCACACAAAGAAACCCGATTGAACTCATTTTTGTCCAAAGCGCAAAATAAGGCATTCATAGCCTTTGCGATTAAAGAAAAATACTTCTTCTCCAAATCCGACAATTCATTCATCGGTTTAGAGGGAAGTTGAAAACTATTTTCAACAATATTCTATAAATCCAAATTCATAGAAATAAAGAAAACTCTCATTCGAGTTTTCCAATAAGTGTAGTCCAATCCTTTAAACAACGGTGGACGAACAACCGATAAGCCCTCTTGAAAGCCATGAAGAGTCATTTCTCTCGGGTGTAAATCCGAAATGAGAAATACCGGGCTCTGATACCAATTGTTAGGATCAAGAGCACTAAGAGGGGGAATTAGTTAGTGTAGGATAAAAACGTCAACTTTCCAAATCTCTCAAGACGATAAAAATAGTTTCTGACGTAAAACTAATTTCGAAAACTTAGCTTGAAAGCATACGTAAATGTATTGAAGGTAGTAAGCTATTGAAGGGGTTTACAGTAAGGTAATAGTAGGAAATAAAATGCAAACCAGAGAAGATGAGAGTTTAAAGTGGTTCGGTTAATCGTGACCTACATCCACTCCTCTGATTCCTCTTCCGTCAATGCCACCGGCATCCACTAACGATCTTCCTTTATTAGGAGAAGATCAACCTCCTTCCACCCCTCTTCTCCTTTTACCGGGTTTAGGCGACAACCCTTACAAGCACTCACTCTGCTCTCTAAACAGAATTCTAACACTTAGAATTTAGAGGAGGGAAATTCTAGAGATTGTAGCAATGTTTTCTCTCTTTTAATCTCTTTGTGCTTGTGTAAATGAACCAAGGATGAGAGGGGTATTTATAGGCCCCAAACCAGTTTGAATTTAGAGCTCAAAACTGTCATCTCCCAGAATTTTGGGGTCTAGCAGTTGCACCGCCTGACTAGGGCGGTTGCATCGCTTGGCAGAGCTCGGAGACTAAGCCTCTGGGCAGTGCCACCACCTGACAGGGGCGGTTACACCGCCCAATCTCGCTCGAAGACTGAACCCAAGCGGTGCCACCGCCTGACTAGGGCGGTTGCACTGCTTAGTAGAGCTCGGAGACCAAGCTCAAGCGGTTCCACCGCTTTTCAGGGGCGGTTGCGCCGCCCAGTCTCGCTCGGAGACTGAGCCCCGGCGATGCCACCGCCTAATTGGGGCAGTTACACCACGCATCTTTCCTAGGAGACCATCTCCTGGGCGGTGCCACTGCCTGGTAGGAATTCTGGTCCGAATTATCCCCAGATTAAGTTAATGGGATTACCTCCCATTCCTAACTTAATCTACATGCTAACTACAGTATTTCTTAATATATTTACTGCAACTTACTCCGGTGCGTCAATTGCTTCTTCCGGCGAGCTTCCGGCGAACTTCTGACGAACATCCGACGAGCTTTCGGTGTTGCTCCGGCGGACTTCCGTCAGACTCCTAGACTTGCGATGATCCACTTGGTGAGTTCCGACGAGCTTCTTTGGCAAGCTCCTGGACTTCTCAGATTTGTTCCCGCAGAACCTCCAATGATCGTCCGGACTTCCGTCAAGCTCTCGAACTCCCAACGTGATCATAGTCCTAACTCCGGCACAACTCCTACTGCATGTCTTACTTTCATCATAGTTAATCCTGCACACTTATCTCAACATATGGATTAGATAACAAATGACAATTGACGTCATCATCAAAATCCGAGATTCAATAATGATAAGACCCTAAAGTCTTATCGTCGTTCTGATACCAAATGATAAGACCTTAAAGTCTTATCAATCCACTTGTTGAACTCTTTAACTCCCAACATGATCATAGTCTTGACTCTGGTGCAACTCCTACTACATGTCTTACATCTATCGTAGTTAATCCTGCACATGTAAAATAAAACTTCTATCAAGACTATTAATCCTAAGCAATTAACCAAGTTGTCCGGCATGTCATTGGTCCCTCGACGCTTCGTCCGATTCTTCGGCGCATCATCCTCTCCTATGGCCTATTGCCCAATCGGCCAGTTGACTCCACAACTCCGATATCCTTAGCGCAATGTCCACTCTTCTTGGCCCGATGCCCGAGTCCACGACCGAAAGCCTTTTGTCGATACATCATCCGATCCATCGGCCCGACGTCCAATCTTCTGATGTGTTTCTCTGGCACAACATAATTTTTTCTGCTTTAATTATCTCATCTTGATCGAAGCATCCTGTGTCACTCAAAACACAGATTAAAACATAAACACATATCAAGTGGTTTTATCATCAAAATATGAGATTCGACACTTCTTTGGCAAGCTCCTGGACTTCTCGGATTTGTTCCCGCAGAACCTCCGACGACCGTTCGGACTTCCGTTGAACTCTCGAACTCCCAACGTGATCATAGTCTTTACTCCGGAGCAACTCCTGCTACATGTCTTACATCCATCATAGTTAATCCTGCACATGTAAAAGAAAACTTCGATCGAGACAATTAATCCTAAGCAATTAACCAAGTTGTCCGGCATGTCATTGGTCCCTCGACACTTCATCCGATTATTCGGCGCATCGTCCTCTTCTATAGCCTATTGCCCAATCGGCTAGTTGACTCCACAACTCCGATATCCTTAGCACAATACCGACTCTTCTTGGCCCAATGCCCAAGTCCACGGCCCGAAGCCTTCTGTCGATGCGTCGACCGATCCACTGGTCCGACGTCCAATCTTCTGACATGTTCCTCTAGCACAATATGATTTTTCCTGCTCTAATTGTCTCATCCTAATTGAAGCATCCTGCATCACTCAAAATGCAGATTAAAACATAAACACAATTATTATTTGGTTTCATCATCAAAATACGAGATTCAAATAAGATTGGATTTGAATTGCATGCGTTGTGTTTTAGAGAGGCTTTTCATGTCAAATTGTTGACGCAAACGTGGGAAAGGGCAGCACTTGTTGCTACCCTCGCAACTGGCAGCCTTGGCCGCCATATGCATGTAAGGGGCTGGTGGCTGGGGGGCTATTGTTGGCGGTCTATGGTCGGCAGTCTATGGCCGATGGCCTATAGCCTACCTGCAACAAGCACAACTTGAGGCTTGGATGCTCGTAGGTAGGACAACCTGCAGCGGCGGCCATAGTAGCAGTGCCTGCGGGTGCAATGCCCACAAGTCGAAGCATCACGTGTTAAATCTCGAATTTTGATGATGAAATCAATTGGTAAATTTTTTGATCTAATCTATATATTGAGATAAGTGTGCAGGATTAATTATCATAGTGGTAAGGCATAAAGCAGATGCTGGACCGGAGTCAAAGTTCGGACGATGCATTAGAAGTTTGCCAGAAGCTTGTCAAGAGTTCATCGGGAGTTCGTCTAGAGTTTGTCAGATGTTCGCCGAGAGTTTGTTGAGAGTTCGCTGAGAGTTCGTCGGGATTTCATCGGAAGTTCATCGAGAAGTTCGTCAGAAGTTCGCCGAGAGAACAATTGATATACTGGACAGAGATTGCTTGTTTAAATGTCTTAATTATCATAGTTAGACCATAAGATGAGTTAGGATTGGGAGATAATCCCACTAATTCATTTAGGGGCTAACTAGGTCATTAACAAGGCTAAATTAGGTCGGTTGAATAACCCATTTAACACTTGAAGTCACGGCTGGCAATGGCACCGCTTGGGACTTAATCTCCTAAGTGCTTTGGGTAGTGGTACCACCGGTAATTAATGTTGTCAAGCGATGGTACCGCCCAGTCAGGCAGTGGAACCGCCCAATCAAGCGGTGGTACCCCCATAGCTCGGTCTCCGAGCTCTGTCAAGCAGTCATACCACTTAGACTGAGTGGTGGTACTGCCTAGTGTCAGTCTACATGTAGTGGTACCATCCAATAATGGCGGTGGTACCACTAGTATCCCGAAATCCGGAGATATGATACTTTTTTGCTCCAATTTTGAAGCCATTAGGGCCTATAAATACCCCACCATTTTCTGCTTGAAAGAGTCTGAATGTATGAACAAAATACTGAAGTCTTGGGGTGTGAAAGTGTTGTAAAAGTTTAAAAATTCCTCCTCCTCCCTTTCTAGTATTGTGATCATTTAAGAGAGGTGTAAGACTTATAAGGGTTATCTCCTAAACCCGTGAAAAGGAGAAAGTGCTGTAAAGAGGTGGTTGGTCATCACCTATTGAAGGAAGACTATTAGTGGAGATTGGTAACTTCAACGGAGGAGGAATTAAAAGTGGATGTAGGTCACAATGACCAAACCACTATAAATTCCGATATGCTCATTTCCATTCTACTTTTCATTACTTATATTACTTTCTAAGTTAATTGCTAGTTCATTTACTCTAAAGTCAAGCACTTTCCATGATTGGTTTTCAATGAATGAATATTTTACAAAACTGATGATTGTTTCCACTGCACTAATTTATCCCCCCTCATAGTGCCGCTCTTGATCCTAACAATTGGTATCCCAGCAAGGTCATTCTTGGTTTGGTTTAAAACCCAAGAGAGATGGCATTTGTCGGTAACTAAGAGGGTCACTCAATTATATACCCACCTATGTTCAATGGGACGAATTACACCAATTAGAAGACTAGAATGAGGATTTTTCTAATTTTTATGGATTTTGAGTTATGAAACATTGTGGAAAATGACTTTCAAAAGTCTTCTCTTCCAATGAATGATTGGAATGAGTTAGGGAAGAAGACTTTCACTTTAAATGCCAAGGCTATGAATGCCTTGTTTTGTGCTTTAGATAAAATCGAGTTCAATCGAATGTCTATTTGTGAAATGACTTTTGATATTTGGTACACACTCAAAATCACTCACGAAGACACTAGTAGAGTAAATTAGTCGAAGATAAATCTTTTAGTTCATACTTATAAATTGTTTCGGATGAAGCCAAGTGAAACAATTGTTGACATGTACACCCATTTTACAGATGTCATCAATAGTTTAAAACCTCTTGGCAAACGTACTTCGAACTTTAAACTTGTTCATAAAATCTTGAGATCCCTTCTAAAGAGTTGGGACCCTAAAGTAACGACTATTCAAGAGGCCAATGATTTGAATAACTTCTTTCTTGAAGAACTTATCGGGTCACTAATGACATAAGAGATAACTTGCAATGCTTATGAAGAACTTGAGAATAACCTTCCAAAGAAAAGGAAGGATATGACACTAAGAACTTAGGAAGAGCACTTGAAAGAAAGTTCAAGTGATGAGGACTATGATAATGACTTGGCACTCTTGACAAGAACGTTCAAAAAATTTATAAAAAGGAAAAAAATTAAAAATGACACTAAAAATAAAATTGAACCCAAGAAAGAACAAGTTATATGCTACGAATACAAGAAGTTGGAACATTTCAAAAGTGAATGTCCCCAAGTAAAAAAGAAGCAACCAAAGAAGAAGAAGGTGCTTAAAGGAACATGGGATGACTCGAGCGATTTTGAAGGCGAAGAACAAAGCAACAAGGAGATCGCTAACTATGCACTATTGGCTATTGGAGATGAGGTAAGCAGTTCTTTAGATGCAAATTTATTTTTCGATGAGCTTTTAAGTGCTTTTTATGAATTGTTTTATGAATATAGAACTTTGAATAAAAATTATAATTCTTTGAAAAAAGAGCATGCCCTTTTAAATATTGATTTTAAAAAAATTAAGTATGATAATCCTTCTTTGCCTCTATGCACTAAGTGTGAACACTTAGAGGCACTTGAGAAGGAAAACTTACTACTAAAATAAACTTTAGAAAAATTTAAAATTGGTAATAAGTCCTTGAACATGATCCTTGCCAATAAGGATCACATTCATAGAAGTGGCGGAATCAGATTTGTGAGTAGTTCAAACCAAAATCCAACTACCTTTGTTAAAGGTCCTACCTTGCATGTACCACCCCATACCAATTGCAACTTTTATTGCAAACTCGGACATGTTGCTTATAAATGTCCGTTTAAGAGATGTAATCCACACAAATTGATTTAGGTTCCTAAAGGAACCACAAATAACTCCATGCAAAATGATAAGTTGAGTAGATCAATTTTTGAAGCACATAAGGTCAAATGGATACCTAAAAATTACCCTTTTTTGTAGAAATATTTACCATCCAAAGCTAGGAGTAAGAGATAGTACCTTGATAGTAGATGCTCCAAGCAAATAACCAATGATCCATCCCAATTCTCTAATCTCACTAGCCTCGACGAAGGGTATTTCACCTTTGGAGACAACAACAATGGTAAAATCTTTGGCAAAAAAACCATAAAATCTATCTTTTTGATTGAAGATGTGTTGTTTGTTGATGGGTTAAAGAAAAATCTTTTAAGTATTAGTCAATTATGTGATAAATGATACATCATTAGATTTGAATCCAATGCTTGTATTATTGAAAAACCACATAAAAACACATCTATGATTGCCCTAAAACAAAATAATGTACACTATTGACATTGATGATATTTGTAATGAAATGTATTTTTCGATTTTGAATGACGATGCTTGGCTTTGGCATAGGATATTAGGTTATGCTAGCATAAAACTAATCTCTCAAATCTCATCTAAAGAACTTGTAATAGGTATTCCTAACATTAAGTTTGTTAAAGATAATGTGTGTGATACATGTCAACTAGGAAAATAAATAAAAGGTAGTTTCAAATCAAAAAATCAAATAAGCACCTCTAGACCATTGCAATTGATCCATATGTATTTGTTTGGACCAATTGATACAACAAGCCTAGGAGGTAGCAAATATACTTTTATAATTATAGATGATTATAGTAGATACTCTTGGAAATACTTCTTAGCACACAAAAGTGATTGCTTTAGGTATTTGTCTAAGTTATGTTTGTTGAATCTCGTATTTTGATGATGAAACCACTTGATATATGTGTTTATGTTTTGATCTGCATTTTGAGTGATGCAGGATGCTTCGATCAGGATGAGACGATTAAAGCCGGAAAAATCATGTTGTGTTGGAGGAACATGTCGGAAGATTGGACGTCGAGCTAGTGGATCGGTCAATGTATCCACAGAAGGCTTCGGGCCATGTACTAAGGCATCGGGCCAAGAAGAGCGGGTATTGTACCAAGGATATCGGAGTTGCGGAGTCAACTGGCCGATTGGGCAATAGGCCGCAAGAGAGGACGATGTGCTGAATAATCGAACTAAGCATTGAGGGACCAATGACATGCCGGACAACTTGGTTAATTGCTTAGGATTAATTGTCTCGATTGAAGTTTTATTTTACATGTGCAGGATTAACTACGATGGAAGAAAGACATGCAGCAGGAGTTACGCCGGAGTCAAGACTATGATCACGTTGGGAGTTCAAGAGTTCGACGGAAGTCTGTATAGTCGTCGGAGGTTCTATAGGAACAAATCAGAGAAGTCCAGGAGCTTGCCAAAGAAGCTCATCGGAACGCGCCAATTAGATTGTCGCAAGTCCAGGAGTTGGCCGGAAGTCCGCCGAAGCATCGTCGAAGGTTCGTCGGATGTTCACCGGAAGTTCGCTGGAAGCTCACCGGAAGAAGCGATTGACGCACTAGAGCAAGTTGTAGTCAATGTTTTAATAAATATCGTAGTTAGCATGTAGATTAAGTTAGGAAAGGGAGGTGATCCCTTTAACTTAATTTGGGGGTAATTGGGCCCTTGATAGACCCAAATTGGGCAGAATGGATCAACCCATTCGGACCAGAACTCCTGCTAGGTAGTGGCACCGCTAGGGTCAATGGTGGCACCGCCCAGGAGATGGTCTCCCAAAAATGTTGGGCGATGCAACCGCACAGGTTAGGCGGTGGCACCGCCTGGGTTCAGTCTCCGAGCGAGACTGAGTAGTGCAACTGCCCTAGTCAAGCGGTGGCACCGCTTGGGCTCAGTCTCCGAGTGAGACTGGGTGGTGCAACCGCCCCTATCAGGCGGTGGCACCACCAGAGCTTGGTCTCTGAGCTCTGTCAGGCGGTTATATCGCCCCAGTCAGGAGGTAGTACCGCCAGGACCTCAGAAATCTAGGAAATGACATTTTTTAGCTTCAAAGTCAAACTAGTTTGGGGCCTACATATACCCCACCCTTTCCAACATGAAATGGCATCGAAAATCCAACCTTACTCTGTGATTTTTAGAGTTCAAAAGTGTTGTAAAGGCTAGAAGTTCTACTCCCTCTTTTTTTCCAAGTTTTAAGCTTTCAAGAGAGGAAAGAAATTCTTTAAGGGTTGTCTCCTAAGCCCATCAAAAAAGTGAAACTATAAAAGGGTGATTGTCCTTCCCCTATTGAAGGAAGGCCTTTAGTGGACGTCGGTGACCTCATCAGAGGAGGAAGCCAAAAGTGGATGTAGGTCACGTTTGACCGAACCACTCTAAAATCTAGTTTGTATTTCCTTTGTGCTATTTATCTTAACTGCAAACTACCTTCCTTACTTTATTTCAAATATGTTTACGTAAGCTTTCAAAGTTATTATCTGCATGAAATGACTTTTACGTCGGAATCGGATTCGGATTTCAACGTACGAACGCAGTTTTAATCCTCGAAAGTTTTCCACTACACTAATTCACCCCCCTCTTAGTGCTCTTTATCCTAACAATTGGTATCAGAGCCCGGTATTTCTCATTTTGGATTTACACTCGAGAGAAATGACTCTTTATGGCTTTCAAGAGGGCTTATCGGTTGTTCGTCCACCGTTGTTTAACGGATTGGACTACATTTGTTGGAAAACTTGAATGATAATTTTCTTGATTTCTATGAATTTGGATTTATGAAATATTGTTGAAAAAGGTTTTCAACTTCCCTCTAAACCGATGCACGAATGGTCGGATTTGGAGAAGAAGTATTATTCTTTAAACGCAAAGGCTATGAATGCCTTATTTTGCGCTTAGGACAAAAATGAGTTCAATTAGATCTCTGTTAGGATCGGAGTGGCACTAAGAGGGGGGGGTGAATTAGTGCAGCGGATTAAAACTTCGGTTTTAATAAATCTTTCGTACGATAAGAATAATGTTTCGTTTGAAACCGTTTCAATTGCGTTGAAAGCGTACGTAATAAGATGAGGGCAGTGAACTTAGCAAAGTAAAGGTTTGCAGAAAGATAAATGCATAAACATAAACGCAAACCGGAGATTACGCCGATTTTAGAGTGGTTCGGTCAAATAACCTACATCCACTTGCGAGGCCCCTCTTCGATGAGGCTTCCACCTTCCACTAGCAAATCTCTTGAAATGGAAGGGCAAATACCCCTCTTACAACCTTTTACAAACAGTTCAACCTCTTACAAATTTTCAGCAAGAAAGGAGGAGAACTTTTCTAGCAAATTGAAAACTAGACTTGCTAAGACATTCTAAGAATTTTCTCTCAATCAATTGCTACTCAAAAAGTTGTAATCTCAGCTAAGATTTGAGGGGTATTTATAGGCCTCAAGAGGATTAAAATTTGGGCTCCAAATTTGAATTCTCGTGGAGTTCCCGATGCTGGAGGTGTCACTGCCTATCAGTGGCGGTGCCACCGCCTGTCAGTGTTAGGCGCTGACAGTGCTAGGCGATGCCACTGCCTGGCTCTCTGGCTCTCGGGCACTAGGCAGTGCTAGGCGGTGCCACCGCCAGACTCTTCGGTTGACTGGTTGGGCTTCAAACTTAGCCCAAACCAAGTCTAATTTTGGGCCCAGTTGGCCCCTAACCAGGATATAGGATTATATCTTAATCCTAATCCTAATTACACGTTAACTACTTAACAAAAACACATCCTAAGCAATTTTTCAACCGCGAACGTCGAGTCTTGTTCCGGCGAGCTTTCCGACGAACTTCTTCCGACGGGCTCCCAGCAAGCTCCCAAACTTGTGATGACTTTAATGAGTAGCCGAGCCTTCTCGGTGATCTCCGTGAACCTCCGACGATCACTTCGGCGAACTTCCGAAAATTCCGACAGGTTCCCGATTTTTTCTCGGTTGGTTCCGGCAGCATCTCCGCGATTCTTCGAACTCTTAAACGTCCATCGAACTTGACTCCGGTATCCTTGCTTTGTGTTTTCTGGTTATCGTAGTTAATCCTACACACTTAACTCAATAATATGGATTAGATCAATTAACTCATCAATTGATTGCATCATCAAAATCCGAGATTCAACAATCTCCCCCTTTTTGATGATGACAATCAATTGATGACGGAGTTAAACATAACTCCCCCTATCTATATGTCATATTATGAGAAGATAAAACACTTGAATTTCATCCCATTGAATTCAAGCATAAACCGATTAGTTCTAACCGTAGAACTTATCGTTGTTCTCATTAAGTATAATGTAAATGCGAAACTTCGATGAAAATCTTTTTCAAGTCGAAAGATAAGAGATGAATATTTTCAACATGTTGATACATTTTAGATATGCATTCAATATGATCAATCGATTGTTCGATATACTCAAAGATTATGCAAGGCTCATAAGACATTCATATCACATTAGCTTATATAAGTTATGCTATAAGTCATCACTTTTCTCCCCCTTTGTCATCAACAAAAAGGAAAAACTATTTTACAGAAAAATTTAGCATTCATTCTATCAAAAATTCATGTTCAAAGAGAAAAATTAGCATTCATCCAGAAGCATATATCCAGAATTTAAACAGCAAAAGTTTAGTTTTTGTTCAAAAGACGACCAGCTTGGAACATGAGATCAAGAATAAAACAAAACAGAATACAAAGATACATCAATCCATAGGAGGTAATCCATAGTGCTGATATATAACATCTATTTTTTGGTTTAGCTGTCGTAGTTCCTTTAAAATTTCCATTTGCTGGAGTTGAATTTGTTCCTGCTGCGATTTGAGTTGGTCTTGTTGGAATTTGATCTGAGATAGTTCTGCCATAATGATTCCTTCAGAGGATGAAACAGGAGCTGAAGGCGCTACATCAAAGGGACTAGGTGGAGGAGATTCATTTCCCATAAGAATTGGTGTTTCTGGTTGTTCTACTGGTGGAGGAATAGGATCTGTCCTTCTAGGTTGCCTTACCTATATTCCGTTGTTAAATATGCACCTAAGTCTCTTTAGTAGATTTTTATTGATGACGTTATATCTATTACTCTGAATTGTTTCTTCATCGGGTGGGATGCAAATGTTATAGGCACAAAGAAATCTAGTGATTAACCCCCCATATGGCAACATAATATCTTTAGCTGTAATTTCCTGCATGTGTTGCCATATTGAGTATCCAAAACAGTTTTGTTGACCAGTCATGATTCAATACATGGTGCTTATCTCTACTGTACTCATTTCATCAAGATGATATTGCTTAGGGAAAAGTATGCTTGTCATGATATGATGAAGAACCTTAGAGTTAAAAGGTAGTAAGTGTTCGCAACTCTTGGGTATTATTCCAAAGTTTGAGTTTGCAAAAATGGTTTCGACAGCTTCGGCGTAGGTTGCTCCTATTATATTCACATCCCATTTTGCTCTAAAATAGCAGCCCCTATCTTTTTCAGTGATGCCGATTAGTTCACAAATAGAGTTATCAGAAATCCTAATTTGTGTTCCTAACATGTAAGAAACTTAGGCTATCGTTATCTACCCATAGGTTTGCATAAAAGAGCTTAACTAATCTAGGATAAATTGGTTCATCTATTTGTAAGAGAGGTAGGGCCTCTAGATGAGCAAACCACCTAATGGGTTCTAAATCTCCTAGTTCATCAAGATCAACGTATTTTCCCTTATGGACATATCTTGTTTCAAAGTTTGGAAATCTAAGGGCATCTTCTTTGGATCTAAAAAGATTATGGTCATATGAATCTCCTTCAATCCTTTTCCCTTTTGATCTCTTAGGAGCCATTTTCTAGACAAAATGATAAGAGAAATATGAATTGTAATAAATAGGTGACACAAGAAGAGAGTGAAGGGAAGATTTTACCTTATAGAGTGTTTCTGAGATGATGGAGAGTTTGGACCAACAATATTCCTTCTCCAAGGTCTGTAGAAGTTAGAATGAGGGATTGAGAGATTTTGGGAGAGTTGGAGCAAGAGTTCCAAGGGTTGGGGGCGGTGTCACCACCGGCCCTAACCCTCTCGGGTTTAAAAGAGCTCTCGGGCGGTGCCACCGCTTGAACAATCGGTGCCACCGCCTGGCGCCCGAGCGCTCAGGCGGTGCTACCACTGATTCTGGCGGTGCCACCGCTGGCTGGTCACGGAAGAAGAAAAAAAAAATTTTCTTCCTCCTTCTTGATTTCCATAGGTCTTTGACGCAAGCAAAGGTTGAAATATTGAGTTGTATTTTAATATCATTTGGAATTGAAAGAAGACGATGAAATCAAATCAACAAACGAGCGGGACAAGGATGAGCCAATCTTCGTAAACTACATTCAAACGTCTTACTCTAAGGGACAATTTAACATGCCCAGTTCCCTTCTAATAAATTCAAATTTGTCTTCACTTAGGGCTTTTGTAAATATATATGCTAATTGATGCTTCGTGTCAATGAATTCTAGAATAACATCATTGTTAAGGACATGATCGCATATGAAATGGTGCCTAATGTCGATGTGCTTAGTTCTAGAGTGCTGAATTGGATTTTTAGTAAGACATATGGCACTAGTATTATCACATTTTATGGGGATATTTTTAAAATGAATTCCATAGTCTTGTAATGTATTTTTCATCCATACAACTTATGCACAGCATGCACTCGCAGCAATGTATTCGGCTTCCGTCGTAGATAGTGCAACTGAATTTTATTTTTTGGAAGTCCAAGAAACAAGTGCATGTCCTAAAAATTGGCATGTTCCGGATGTACTTTTTCTATCAATCCTACATCTCCCAAAATCGGCATCCGCATAAGCCATTAAATCAAATTTTTCAGATTTTGGATACCATAAACCTAAATTTGGAGTTCCTTTAATATACCTAAATATTCTTTTAACACTTTTAAGAAGAGATAATTTAGGATTTGATTGAAACCTAGCACAAAGTCCTACACTAAACATGATATCTGGTCTAGTCGCGGTAAGGTAGAATAGACTACCTATCATACCCCTATATGTTTTTTGATCGAAATTTTCACTATTTTCATCCATATCTAACTTAGTCGCAGTACTCATAGGGGTGTTTATTGCTTTTGAATTATCCATGTTAAATCGTTTTAACAATTCTAACGTATATTTAGATTTGTTAAGAAATATACCATCCTTAAGTTGTTTGATTTGTAATCCTAAAAAGAAAGTTAATTCTCCCATTAAACTCATTTCAAATTCATGACTCATAGATTTAGCAAATGATTCACATAGTGATTCATCCGAAGAGCCAAAAATAATATCGTCAACATAAATTTGCACAATAAGAAAATTATTTTTAAAATGTTTAATAAAGAATGTAGTATCAACCTTGCCTTTGGTAAAATTATTTAAAATAAGAAAGGAACTAAGCCTTTCATACCAAGCTCTAGGAGCTTGTTTCAAGCCATAGAGAGCCTTAGTCAATTTGAATACATGATTAGGAAGAAGAGAATTTTCAAATCCGGGAGGTTGTTTGACATATACTTCTTCGGAAATAAAACCATTCAAGAAGGCCTTTTGACATCCATTTGAAATAGTTTAAGATTATAACAACTAGCATAGGCAAGGAGCATCCTTATGGCTTCTAATCGAGCCACGGGAGTGAAGGTTTCTTCGTAATCGATACCTTCTTCTTGGTTGAAACTTTTGGCCACTAATCTAGCCTTGTTTCTAACCACGTTACCATTTTCGTCTTGCTTGTTTCTAAAGACCCACTTAGTACCAATCACTAAATGGTCACTCGGTCTAGGAACAAGCTCCCACACCTTGTTTCTCTCAAATTGATTCAATTCCTCTTGCATTGCAATAACCCAAAAATCATCTTTTATGGCCTCGTCAATGCACTTAGGTTTGATTTGAGAGAGGAAGGCGGCATTAGCACAAAAATTCTTGAAAGAGGAACGAGTTTGAACCCCTTTAGATGTATCCCCTATAATTAGCTCCTTTGGATGAGCATCTATATACTTTCATTCCTTAGGTAAGGAAATTTCGGAAAAAGGTGCATCCAAGTTGCTATTTTAAGGAGGGAGTTCATTTAAATTCAAATTATCAAAACCAAGATTATCATCAAAATCATTTTTCTTTAAATTTGAAACTTCACTAAAAACTACATGAATAGACTCTTCAATTACTAAAGTTCTTTTATTAAAAACCTGAAAAGCTTTAGAAACGGAAGAGTAACCAAGAAAGATGCCTTCATTGGATTTAGCATCAAATTTTCCTAAGGCATCTCTTTCATTTAAAATAAAGCATTTACAACCGAAAACTTTAAAATAGGAAATATTTGGTTTTTTATTATTCCATAATTCATAGGGAGTTTTTGATAAGGATGGTCTTATTAGGACTCTATTTATGATGTAGCAAGCCGTATTTACGGCTTCGGCCCAAAAATACTTAGGTAAACTATGTTCATTTAACATAGTTCTTGCCATTTCTTGTAGGTTTCTATTTTTCCTTTCAACTACTTCATTTTGTTGGGGATTTCTTGGAGTGGAGAAGTTGTGATTGTATCCATTAACTTCACAAAAATTTTGAAAGTCACGGTTTTAAAATTCGCCACCATGATCACTCCGAATTGATGAAATCATGAACCCTTTTTCGTTTTGGGTGAGTTTACAAAATTTAGAGAAATACTTGAAACAATCACTTTTGTGAGCTAAGAAATAGGTCCAAGTGTATCTAGAGTAGTCATCCACAATCACAAAAGCATATTTGCTTCCACCTAGACTAGTTGTATCAATTGGTCCAAATAAGTCCAAATGGATCAATTGTAACGGTCTAGTGGTGCTAATTTGATTTTTTGATTTGAAGCTTATTTTTATTTGCTTCCCTAGTTGACATACATCGCATACCTTATCCTTAATAAACTTCATATTCAGAATCCCTCGTAGTAATTCTTGAGATGAGATTTTAGATATTGTTTCATGCTTGTATGGCCTAATCTCTTATGCCAAAGCCAAGCATCATCATTTATGGCGGAAAAATACACTTCATTACTTAGTTCATCAAGATTGATGGTATAGACATTATTTTGTTTTAAAGCAATCATAATCATGTTATGATTTGGTTTTTCAATAATGCACATATTTGATTCAAATCTAACGATATAACCTTTATCGCATAATTGACTAATGCTCAATAGATTATGTTTTAATCCATCAACTAGTAACACATCATCAATGGAAAAACTTGATTTGTTACCTATGGTTCCCTTGCCAATGATTTTGCCTTTGTTATTGTCTCCGAAGGTGACATAGCCTTCGTCCATGCTAGTGAGCTTGGTGAATTGGGATGGATCTCCGGTCATATGCCTTGAGCATCCACTATCAAGATACCATCTCTTGCTCCTAGCATGTGATGGTGTATGTTTCTCTTCTTCAAAGGCCATTAGGGCGTAGTGAGCAACTTGCTCGGTGTTGGACTCCTCTTCTTCGGACGTGCTTGAATCATCCCATGTTGCCTTGAGCGCCTTCTTCTTTGGTGTTCTCTTTTTGGCTTGAGGGCAATCATTCTTGTAGTGTCCCGGTTTTTTACATTCATAGCAAATCACTTGGTCCTTCTTTTGTTCAAATTTATTTTTTATATTATTTTTAAATTTGTTCTTCCTTAAATATTTTTTGAATTTTTGAGTCAAAAGTGCAATGTCATTGTCACTGTCCTCATCACTTGATGTTCCTTTCAAGTGGTCTTCTTGTGATTTGAGTGCCATATCCTTCTTGTTCTTTGGAAGGGGGTTCTCGAGCTCGTCATGAGCTTGACATGTCATTTCGTAGGTCATTAGAGACCCAATGAGTTCTTCAAGAGGGAATGTTTTAAGGTCTTTGGCCTCTTGAATGGCTGTAACTTTTGGATCCCAACTTTTAGGGAGGGATCTTAAGATTTTAGTTACTAGTTCAAAGTTAGTAAAATCTTTACCAAGAGCTTTGAGTCCATTGATGACATCCATAAAACGGGTGTACATGTCTCCGATTGACTCACTTGGTTTCATTTAGAAAAGTTCGTAAGAGTGCACAAGAATGTTGATTTTGGACTCTTTCACTCAGCTAGTGCCTTCATGAGTGACCTCAAGAGTTCTCCAAATATCAAAAGCCGAATCACAAATTGAAACACGATTAAATTCATTTTTGTCTAGTGCACAAAACAAGGCATTCATAGCCTTTGCATTTAAAGTAAAAACCTTCTTCTCCGATTCATTCCATTCGCTCATCGGAAGAGAAGATTTTTGAAATCCGTTTTCCACAATAGTCCAAAGCTCGAAATCCATAGAAATGAGGAAGATCCTCATCCGAGTCTTCTAAAACGTGTAATCCGACCCATTAAACATGGGTGGACGTGTGATAGAGTGTCCCTCATGCATGCCGGAGTAAGCTATCTCTCGTGGGTATTAAACCAAATATGAGAGTGAACCCGCTCTGATACCAATTGTTAGGATCGGAGCGGCACTAAGAGGGGGGTGAATTAGTGCAACGGATTAAAACTTTGGTTTTAATATATCTTTCGTACGATAAGATTAATGTTTCGTTTGAAACCATTTTAATTGCGTTGAAAGCGTACGTAATAAGATGAGGGCAGTGAACTTAGCAAAGTAAAGGTTTGTAGAAAGATAAATGCATAAACATAAACGCAAACCGGAGATTACGCCGATTTTAGAGTGGTTCGGTCAAATGACCTACATCCACTTGCGAGGCCCTTCTTCGATGAGGCTCCCACCTTCCACTAGCAAATCTCTTGAAATGGAAGGGCAAATACCCCTCTTACGACCTTTTACAAACAGTTCAACCTCTTACAAATTTTCAGCAAGAAAGGAGGAGAACTTTTCTAGCAAATTGAAAACTAGACTTGCTAAGACTTTCTAAGACTTTTCTCTCAATCAATTGTTGCTCAAAAAGTTGTAATCTTAGCTGAGATTTGAGGGGTATTTATAGGCCTCAAGAGGATTCAAATTTGGCTCCAAATTTGAATTCTCATGGAGTTCCCGATGCTGGCGGTGTCACCACCTGTCAGTGGCGGTGCCACCGCTTGTCAGTGTCAGGCGCTGACAGTGCTAGGCGGTGCCACCGCCCAGCTCAGGCCGTGCCACCACCTGGCTCTCGAGCACTGGGCGGTGCCACTGCCCAGCTCTCGGGTGCTGGGTGGTGCAACCGCCCAGTCTGGCAGTGCCACCGCCAAACTCTTCGGTTAACTGGTTGGGCTTCAAACTTAGCCCAAACCAAGTCTAATTTTGGGCCCAGTTGGCCCCTAACCAGGATATAGGATTATCTCTTAATCCTAATCCTAATTACACGTTAACTACTTAACAAAAACACATCCTAAGCAAATTTTCAACCGCGAACGTCGAGTCTTGTTCCGGCAAGCTTTCCGACGAACTTCTTCCGACGGGCTCCCAACAAGCTCTCGAACTTGTGATGACTTTAATGAGTAGCCGAGCCTTCTCGGTGATCTCTGTGAACCTCCGACGATCTCTTCGGGGAACTTCCGAAAATTCCGACAGGTTCCCGATTTTTTCTCGGTTGGTTCCGGCAGCATCTCCGACGATTCGTCGAACTCTTAAACGTCCATCGAATTTGACTCCGGTATCCATGCTTTGTGTTTTCTGGTTATCGTAGTTAATCTTGCACACTTAACTCAATAATATGGATTAGATTAATTAACTCATCAATTGATTGCATCATCAAAATCCGAGATTCAACAATCTCTACGTGCGAAACGGCTTTTGATATTTGGCAAACACTTGAATTCACGCACGAGGGAACTAGTAGAGTCAAAGACTTGAAAGTTAATATTTTATTGCATGATTTTGAGCTTTTTCGAATGCAGTCAAGCGAGACTATAGGCGACATGTATACCCGTTTCACGGATGTTGTCAATAATCTAAGAGTTCTTGGTAAATCTTTTTCGAATTTTGATCTCGTAAGCAAGATATTAAGATCCCTTTGAATAAGGTGGGATCTTAAAATAACCGCAATACAAGAGATAAAAAAATTTAATGATTTTCCATTAGAATAATTAATTGGGTCATTAATGACCTATGAAATGACACTTTTGGAACATTTTGAACCCGATGAGCACTTGAACTACCTTCCAAAGAATAGGAAGGATTTGGAACTCCAGACAAATGAATACCACTTGAGCGATGACTTAAGTGATGAGGACAATGATGAACTTGAACTACGAACACTAAATCTTAATATGTTTATTAAACAAAAATCTAAAATAAATAATGAACTTGAACGGAGAAAGAGGCCAAAGAAGAGGAAGGCAACCAAGGATGAGTCAAGAACTTTCAAAGTTGAAACGGCGAATTAGGCTTTGACGGGCTTCGATTACAAGGTAAGTAACTCAACTCTCTTGAATTATTTTGAAATTACTTGAAGTTTTTCTTGAGTGCTTAATTTAGATAGTAGGAATAGGAAATAAAAAATTATTTTTCAAAAATTAGATCATGTTAGCATCTTTAAAAAATTTAAAATTTGATCATGAAAAGTATATTGCTAAGGTTTCATGCATGTTATGTGTCGAAATGTTGAATGATGTATGCAACATTAGGGATGATAATTATATGATATGTGATAATGCTTAGGATTAATCCATACATGTGTATCTTGATAATTTTATGTCATGCATGAGTTTTTGAAGAAAATGTTGATTTGAAACTCTCATTTTAGATTAACATGTTTTTGGTCTAATCATTTTTATGATGAATTAAGATGACATTCTCATGACATATTAAGTTGACATAGTGCATGTACATCTATGTATGAATTTCTTGATAGTCTTTTGATGATATATTATTATGATGTGTTTGGTCTTGACGGTTTCATGATGAAACTTATGTTTCGATTTTAAATGATGATACATGTTTTCACGAAAGACTTGAATACCCTCACATGAAATCAATTGTATGAAATGGAAATGAATTTTCTATCCTATTGAGATTAATGAATTTATTTTACCAATCTTTTGAATCTCATGAAAATAAACATGATGAATATATTGAAAATAAATTAGTGTATCATGCATTTGGTCTTAATGATTTTTCTTGAACATACTTTTTGAAATCATACGTGATGATGAATATCAAGATATTAAAAGGATGTTATCTTGGAATCATGCTTGATGATTTGTTTTATGAAATTTACCTTTCCATCTTAAATGTTGGCACTTATTTTATTAAAGGTAAAGGCATGCTTATAAGAAGCAAATCACATGAATAGAAATTTATAAAATCGAAATGTGATCGTCTATCTTATCGACTTTTCAATAAATCTATGCTTGTCATGTATGAATACATTGAATGTGATTTGAGGATGATTTTGGATTTCACAAATGCTCGATTCATACTTATGACATGAGATATATTTTAAATTATTAGGATCAAGAGCACTAAGAGAGGGGGGGGGGGGTGAATTAGTGCAGCAGAAAACATTCAATGTTTAAAACTACGTTCGTACGACAAAGCGGATTTCAGAAGAAAAGTCAATTCGTAAATTTCTTTGACTTAAGATCAGGTAAGAAGCAGTTAAAACAAATCTATAAAGGCAGTTTGCAGTTATGATGGAAATCAGATTGTAAGCGCAAAGTGAAATACGATGTTCGTACGGTAAAAGCGATTTCAGTAAGAAAGTCGATTCGTAAATCACTTTAACTTGTGAATAGGCAAGAAGCAGTTAAAATGAAGTTGTTAAGGCAGTTTGCTGTTGTGATGGAAATCAGAATGTAAGCGCAAACTGAAATACGATGTTCGTACGAGAAAAGTGATTTACATCTAAACATGATTCGAAAAATATTGAGCTTGGAAATGCAATCGTAAAAGCGCAGAAGGCAGTAAGCTATGAAGGAGATTTGCAGTAAGGATAATAAGCTCAAAGTAAATGCAAACCAGAGAGCAACGCGATTTAGAGTGGTTTGGTCAATCTTAACCTACATGCACTTCTGGCTTCCTCCACCGATGAGGTTGCTGACGTCCACTAAAGGCCTTCCTTCAATAGGTGAAGGCCAACCATCCTTTTACAGATTCACACCTTTTGACGGGCTTAGGAGACAACCCTTACAAACTTTTCTCTCCTCTCTTGAAAGATTTGAACTTAGAAGAAAAGAGGGAGAAGAACCTTTAGCTTATTACAACACTTTTGAGCTCAAAAATCTCAGAGTAAGATCAGGATTTTGGTGGTTTTTTGTTGCTCTTTCATTGCTGAAAGAGTGGGGTATTTATAGGCCCCAAACCAGTTTGAATTCTGAGCTCAAAACTATCAATTCCCGGAATTTCGGGGCCTGGCGGTTGCACCGCCTGACTGGGGCGGTTGCACCACCTAATAGGGCTCTAAGACTGAGCCTCTGGGTGGTGCCACCGCTTGTCAGGGGCGGTTGCACCGCCAGACAGAGTTCGGAGACTGAGCTCAGGCGGTGCCACCGCTTGACTAGGGCGGTTGCACCGCCCAGCCAAAGCTCGAAGATTGAACTCACGCGGTTGCACCGCTGTCAGAGGTGGTTGCACCACCCAGCTAGAACTCGGAGACTGAGCTCTGGGCAGTACCACCTCTGGGCGAGAGATCTGGGTCTGAATGTGTTGATCCATTTGGCCTAATTTGGTTCTTTCAAGGGCCCAATTGCCCCTAGATTAAGTTAATGGGATCATCTCCCAATTTTAACTTAATCATCATACTAACTACGATAATTCTTAAGACTTTTACTACAGCTTGCTCTGTTGCATCAATCGCTTCTTCCGGCGAGCTTCCGGTGAACTTCCGGCGAACATCCGACGGTCCTCCGACGATGCTCCTATGGACTTTCGGCAAACTCCTGGACTTGCGACGATCCACTTGGCGAGTTCTAACGAGCTTCTTTTGGCAAGCTCCTGGACTTCTCGGATTTGTTCCCGCAGAACCTCCGACGACCATCCGGTCTTTCGTCAAGCTCTTGAACTCCCAACGTGATCATAGTCCTAACTCCGGCGTAACTCCTGCTGCATGTCTTACTTTCATTATAGTTAATCCTGCACACTTATCTTAACATATGGATTAGATAACAAATGACAATTGATGTCATCATCAAAATCCGAGATTCAACAATCTCCCCCTTTTTTATGATGACAATCAATTGATAATGGAGTTAACCTTAACTCCCCCTATCTATATGCCATAATTGAGATAAGTCATTCTTGAATTCAAAGCCTTTGAATTCAAGAGACATATTGATAAGTCAGAGTCATTTAACCTTATCAATACTCCCATCATGATTCCTATCATTATGTATCTCTCTGTATGATATCAAGACTCGACATCCATTTTCAAATTTCAAATGTGAATTGTTGTAATGATAGCAATTCATCATATGTAAAGATATCAACATGTAAATTACAATGCAAGTTCTTGATATCTTAATATGATGCAAATATGGCAATCATAGCAAACATGGCATAGCATCAATAATCATATGTCTATTTCTTTCAACATAATATGGCATTTATAGCATCAATTCATATACTTCTCCCCCTTTATCATCAACAAAAAGGAGAACAATATAAGCATCTTTTGAATATACATGTGATGCCATAAGTAGGTTCATGTCATTTATAGGATACAAACATCTCAAGAAGACCATGACATGGATATTATCTATATAGAGTGAAAACTTCTTACTTTTTATTTGTTATTATTCATTTTGCATGAAGGAGGAAAGCCATTTGTGTAGTTCAAATCGATAGCATGCTTTACAAGGATCAGGATATTTATGTGAGTAAAGTCCTTGCAAAAAAAATATCTTCCTTTTACAAGAAGGAATCATCAAATTTATTTCTTAAAGGCAATATTTTTCATATGATAAGTCTAAAAGCCAAAAATTTGCTAGATAATATTTTTTTTGTTCAAGAATTAATGAAGTGAATCAAAATCCGAAAGAGAATAATGAAATCCGATTGGAACCGAAAATTTAATTTAACACTTTCATGTAAGACTATGAGGACATGCTCATCGTTTATGAAAATTTTCGTATTAATTTCCAACATGTTATTTTTAGCATGTAATGGCGATTAAGTGATTTGATCATTCAATCAATAAAGTCCAAATAATAATTTTAACAAGTTTATGCATTCGGACACATCAACATTCCTAATTCTCTTCTTATAAAATCAAATTATTCTTCACTTAGAGGTTTTGTAAAAATATCAGCTAGTTGATACTTAGTATCTATGAATTCTATAATTACATCATTATTAGTAACATGATCTTGTATAAAGTGATGTCTAATATCAATATATTTTGTTCTTCAGTGTTGAATGAGATTCTTTGTTAAACATATTGCACTCGTGTTATCACATTTAATGGGAATGTTTTTAAAATTCTATAAGGTGTTTTTCATCCACATAACTTGTGCACAGCATGCACTAGCTGCAATATATTCAGCTTCAGTTGTTGATAGATCAACCGAGTTTTGTTTCTTAGATGACCAGGAAACAAGGGAATGTCCCAAAAATTGATATGTTCCTGATGTGCTTTTTCTATCTAGTCTACACCCGGCAAAATCCGCATCAGTATAAGCAATTAACTGAAAATTTTCGTATTTTGGATACCATAATCCTAGATTTGTGGTTCCTTTAAGATATCTAAGTATTCTTTTAACCGCTTTGAGATGAGATATCTTAGGGTTCGATTGAAACTTAGCACAAAGTCCTACACTGAACATGATATCTGGTCTGGTTGTAGTGAGGTAAAGTAAACTTTCTATCATACCCCTATAAGTTTTTTGATCGAAGCTTTCTCCACTTTCATCAACTTCCAACTTAGTGGAGGTGCTCATAGGAGTGTTAATAGCTTTTGAGCTATTCATATTGAATCTATTTAGTAGATCTAGGGCATATTTAGTTTGACTAAGAAAGATGTCATTGCTTAGTTGCTTAATTTGTAAGCGTAAGAAAAAGGTTAATTCTCAAAAAGATTCATTCGTAGAACTAAAGATAATGTCATCAACATAGATCTGAACAATGAGAAAGTTATTTTCAAAATTTTTGATAAATAATGTAGTATCGACCTTGCCTTTTGTGAAATTATTTTCAATAAGAAAAGTACTTAGTTTGTCATACCAAGCCCTTGGGGCTTGTTTTAAACCATAGAGAGCTTTGGTTAATTTAAATACATTATTCGGGAGGCTATTATTTTCAAATCTGGGAGGCTTTTCAACATAAACTTCTTCAAAAATAAAGCCATTTAGAAAAGCGCTTTTAACATCCATTTGAAATAACTTAAAATTATTATTACTAGCATAGGCAAGGAGTATCCTTATGGCTTCTAATCTAGCCACAGGAGTGAAGGTTTCTTCGTAATCGATACCTTCTTCTTGGTTGAAACCTTTGGCCACTAGTCTAGCCATGTTTCTCACCACGATACCATATTCATCTTGCTTGTTTCTAAAGACCCATTTAGTACCAATAACTAAATGGTCATTTGGCCTACAAACAAGCTTCCACACCTCATTTCTCTCAAATTGATTTAACTCATTATGCATTGTGATAATCCATGAATCATCTTTCATGGCTTCATCAATACATTTAGGTTCTTATTTGATTGGTCCATATGGATTGGTCCGAACAAGTCCATATGGATCAATTGTAAGGGCCTTCACGTGCTTATTTGATTCTTAGATTTGAAACTATTCTTAATCTGTTTTCCTAACTGACAAGCATCACACACATTATCTTTGATGAACTTGATGTGAAGAATTCCTCGTATAAGTTCTTTGGATGATATTTGAGTAATTAGTTTCATGCTAGCGTGACCTAATCTTCTGTGCCATAGCCAAGCATCCTCATTTAAAACCGAAAAATACATTTCATTACACAAATCATTGATGTCAATGGTATATACGTTATTTTATTTTAATTCTATCATAGATGTATTGTTGTGTGATTTTTTAAGAATGCATGCATTAGATTCGAATTTGACAATATATCCTTTATCATATAATTGACTAATGCTCAAGAGATTATGTTTTAAACCATCAACTAACAAAACATCTTCAATAAAGAAGTTGGATTTGTTATATATGGTTCCTTTGCCAATGATTTTACCCTTGTTGTTGTCTCCGAATGTGACATAACCTTCGTCTATGCTAGTGAGCTTAAAGAATTGAGATGGATCTCTAGTCATATGCCTTGAGCATCTACTATCAAGGTACCATCTCTTGCTCCTAGCTTGTGATGGTGTATGTCTCTACAAGAAAGGATAATTTTTAGGTACCTATTTACTTTTGGGTGCCTCAAAAGTTGATCTATATTGTTCGTCATATTGTATAGAGTTTATCATGGTTTCTTTAGGAACCCAAATTAATTTGTTTGGACTAATTTTCTTGAATGGACAATAATGCGTTTTGTGTCCATGCTTGCAACAAAAATTGCATTTACTTTGGTGTTGAATGTGTAGGATGGGGCCTTTTATGAAGGTGGTTGGATTTTGGTGAGAATTTCTCACAAATCTGATTCCACTTCTTTTGGGAACGTGACCCTTGTTTGCAAGGATCATGTTCAAAGACTTGCTACCAACCTCAAATTTCTTCAAGGTGTCCATGAGTAGCAAGTTTTGCTTTTGGATAGTTTCTAGATCATGGCATTTGATACAAGAGCCTAAACTATCATGATATTCAGTCTTTAACTTATCGAAATCATAAGTAAGACTATCATGCTCCTTTTTTAGCAATTTGTATTTTCTACTAATAATCTTGCATTCATCAAATAAATCATGGAAGGCATTTAATAATTCATCAAATGATAAATCTGCATCAATTAAATTTGTTACCTCCTCTCCGATGGACATTAAGGCGTAATGAACAATTTGCTCGGTGTTGGACTCCTCTTCATCAGATGCACTCGAATCATCCCATGTTGCTTTGAGTGCCTTCTTCTTTGATGTTCTCTTCTTGGCTTGGGGATCACTCTTGTAGTGTCTCGGCTTTTTGCACTCATAGCAAATAACTTGGTCCTTTTGGGTTCAAGTTTATTTTTTACGTCATTTTTAAACTTGTTTCTTTTAATAAATTTTTTGAATTTCCTTGTTAGAAGTGCCAAGTCATCGTCACAGTCCTCATCACTTGAGTTTTCTCTCAAGTGGTCATCTAAAGTTCTAAGTGCCATATCCTTCTTGTTCATTGGAATGATGTCTTCTTGCTCTTCATGAGCCTTGCATGTCATTTAATAGGTCATTAATGACCCGATTAGTTCTTCAAGAGGGAAGTTGCTTAAATCTTTAGCCTCTTCAATAGTAGTGACTTTAGGGTCCCAACTTTTAGGAAGGGATCTTATAATCTTATTTACGAGCTCAAAGTCCGAAAAGCTTTTGCCGAGTCCTTTTAGACCATTGACGACATCCGTGAAACGAGTGTACATGTCACCAATAGTCTCGCTCAGTTTCATTCGGAAAAGTTCGAAAGAGTGTATCAAAAGATTAATTTTTTACTCTTTTACTCTACTTGTGCCTTCAAGAGTCACTTCGAGTGTATGCCAAATATCAAATGCGGTTTCACAAACTGAAACACGATTAAACTCATTTTTATCAAGCGCACAAAATAAGGCATTCATAGCCTTTGCATTAAGAGCGAAAGTCTTCTTCTCCAATTCATTCCAATCGATCATTGGAAGAGAAGATTTCGAAAAACCATTTTCGACAATATTCCAAAGTTCAAAATCCATCAAAACAAGGAAGATCCTCATTCGGGTCTTCCAATAGGTGTAGTCCATCCCATTGAACATGGGTGGACGTGTAATAGAATGGCCCTTTTGGTTTCTGACATATGCCATCTCTCTTGGGTTTTAATCCATTTGAGAGTGAACCCCGCTCTGATACCAATTGTTAGGATCAAAAGCACTAAGAGGGGGGGGGGGGGTGAATTAGTGCAGCGGAAAACTTTCAACGTTTAAAACTGCATTAGTACTACAAAGCCAATTTCAGTAGAAAAGTCAATTCGTAAATTTCTTTGACTTAAGATCAGGTAAGAAGCAGTTAAAACAAATCTATAAAGGCAATTTGCAATTATGATGGAAATCAGAATGTAAGCATAAACTGAAATATGATGTTCGTATGGTAAAAGTGATTTCAGTAGGAAAGCCGATTCATAAATCACTTTAACTTGAGATTAGGTAAGAAGCAGTTAAAACGAAGCTGTTAAGGCAATTTGCTGTTGTGATGAAAATCAGAATGTAAGCGCAAACTGAAATACAATGTTCGTACGTGAAAAGCGATTTATGTCTAAACACGATTCAGAAAATATTGAACTTGGAAACGCAATCGTAAAAGTGCAGAAGGAAGTAAGCTATGAAGGAGGTTTGCAGTAAGTATAATAAGCTTAAAGTAAATGCAAACCAGAGAGCAGCGCGATTTAGAGTGGTTTGGTCAATCTTGACCTACATCCACTTCTGGCTTCCTCCACCGTTGAGGTTGCCAACGTCCACTAGAGGCCTTCCTTCAATAGGCGAAGGCCAACCATCCTTTTACAGATTCACTCCTTTTGACGGGCTTAGGAGACAACCCTTACAAACTTTTCTCTCCTCTCTTGAAAGATCTGAACTTGGAAGAAAAGAGGGAGAAGAACCTTTAGCTTGTTACAGCACTTTTGAGCTCAAAAATCTTAGAGTAAGATCAGGATTTTGGTGGTTTTTTATTGCTCTTTCATTGCTGAAAGAGTGGAGTATTTATAGGCCCCAAACCAGTTTGAATTCCGAGCTCAAAACTATCAATTCCCTGAATTCCGGGGTCTGGCGGTTGCACCGCCTGACTGGGGTGGTTGCACCACCTGACAGGGCTCGAAGACTGAGCCTCTAGGCGGTGCCACCGCTTGTCAGGGGTGGTTGCACCGCTTGACAGAGCTCAGAGACCGAGCTCAGGCGGTGCCACCGCCTAACTAGGGCGGTTGCACCGCCCAGCCAGAGCTCGAAGACCAAGCTTAGGTGGTTGCACCGCCTAACTAGAACTCAGAGATTGAGCCCTGGGCGGTGCCACCATCGACCCAGGCGGTCCCACCGTCGACCCAGGCGGTGCCACCTTTGGGCGAGAGATCTAGGTCCGAATGGGTTGATCCATTCTGCCCAATTTGGTTCTTTCAAGGGCCCAATTGCCCCTAGATTAAGTTAATGGGATCACCTCCCAATTCTAACTTAATCATCGTGCTAACTACGAGAATTCTTAAGACTTTTACTACAGCTTGCTCTGATGCGTCAATCGCTTCTTCCGGCGAGCTTCTAGCGAACTTCCGGCGAACATCTGACGGTCCTCCTACGATGCTCCTACAGACTTCCGGTAAACTCCTGGACTTGCGACGATCCACTTGGTGAGTTATGACGAGCTTCTTTTGGCAAGCTCCTGGACTTCTTGGATTTTTCCCGCAGAACCTCCACTGACCGTCAAGCTCTCGAACTCCCAACGTGATCATAGTCCTAACTCCGGCACAACTCCTACTGCATGTCTTACTTTCATCGTAGTTAATCCTGCACACTTATCTCAACATATGGATTAGATAACAAATGACAATTTATGTCATCATCAAAATCCGAGATTCAACATAAATATGAATCATGTTCAATGCTTCAATCATGTTATATCTCCCTTAATTCATTTTGTTCTCCTTGATTTATTTTCCAAAGAGGAGAATATTCCGAATGAATGAAATGATACAAATGAATCACTTATCGATATATCTTGTTGAAATATCTTTTTAATGTGATGTTGATAATTTGAGATGCCTATTGGAATTCATGACATGAGATAATTGAATCCTTGACTTACTCTTTATATGGCTTGAAAATAGATGTTTAAAATCTTGCTTGATGAGTTGTTTTATAAGATTTTGCCTTTACATCTTGAACTTTCATGCTTATCTTGATTTGGCATATAAAGACTAATGCATGCTTAGATGAATGAGAATCACTTAAAAAATGCTTTTCCCATTTGATCGAGATTAATGATTTTATGATATTTTGTGAATCTCGAAATTGATTTTGATGACTTGATTATGAGTTTCAAGTTAATGATTTGATTTGAATGAGTTTTATCTAAATCATAATCTTGCAAAATTGGAATCACAAATAATATCTTTTGGTATTCATGAATTGATACCCACAATATTAAAGTATTTGTATTCATGACTTGAATTTGATTGAAACATTGCATGCTTAAATTAATCTTTCTCCTATGTTTCAAAAATTCTTTAAATGTCTTATGTGATGATTGAAAATTAATTTGCTTTATGATGAATCACGAATCATGCCTTGATCTATGATATTGATATATTTTAATCATTATCCTTGGTTGTATAATTCTTTTGCTCTATTAAAAAGATTTGTCGAATGAATCATGTCCTTCTTGAATTTTCTTGATATCATGACATGATTTTGTAATATGGCTTGTATAATGATTAAAATTTTTTTTGCCATTGATTTCTCCCTTCTTTTCGATAATGATAAAGGTAGAGTTAGTTTACTAGCCTGCATATTTCAAATGAACGAAAATTTGCTAGCTCGATCATTTCATAAAAAGAACTTACTATCATGAACACTACCAATGAATTGCAAATCTTGCAATCTAAAGAGAAGCAAAGAATTGCTATCTCGAAAGAAGCAAGAAATGCTATCTTATAATCTCAAGCAAATGTGCTATCTTGCCTATTTCAAGAAGCAAAACTTGCAACTTGCACATTGCAATATGAAGCAAGAATCATGAGCTTATACAAGAAAGCTATCTTGCACTTGCTTTCAAAATTATTGCTAGCTTGTATGTAGCAAAACTTGCATATCGTAAAAATTGCTAGCTTGTAGTCTAAAGAGAAGCAAATAGTTGCTATCTCAAGATGCTAAACCTGCTAAACCTGCACTTTGCAAAGGAAGCAAAATTGCGAGCTCAAACATTGCAAAGGAAGCAAAATTTGATAGCTTGCAACTTGCATATTTCAAGAAGCAAGAGTTGCTTTCTTGAACATCTCAAAATTCCTAGATTGTGTGTCTTAAAATGTTGAAAAATCTTTGCTAGCTTGTATATTGTAAACTTGCTATCGTACAACCATGTATATCTATGATGATAGCAAACTTGCATGATAATAAAAATGATATTATGTTTTTCAGGCAATGAGTTGAACTTATATAACAAATACTTGATTGTGGTACTTTTCCTTTTTATTGGTGACAAACGGGGAGAAGTATGTTGATGACATAGTATGTTATACATAAGTTTATGATGACATGTTGCTTGGATTTTTGAATCCAAGAGTTTCTATCAATATGGCATATTGATAGGGGGAGTTTGTTTAAACTCCGGGAGTTAAGGTTAACTCCGTCATCAAGTGGTTGTCATCATCAAAAAGGGGGAGATTGTTGAATCTCATATTTTGATGATGAAATCACTTGATATATGTGTTTATGTTTTAATCTACGTTTTGAGTGACGTAGGAATCTTCGATCAGGATAAGACAATTAAAGTATGAAAAATCATGTTGTGCTGAAGGAACATGTCAGAAGATTGGACATTGGGCCGGTGGATCGGTCGACGTATTGACAGAAGGCTTCGGGCCGTGGACTCGGGCATCGAGCCAAGAAGAGCGGGTATTGTGCCAAAGATATCGGAGTTGCGGAGTCAATTGGCCCATTGGGAAATAGGCCGTAGGAGAGGACTATGTGCCGAATAATCGGACGAAGCATAGAGGGACCAATGACATGCCGGATTACTTGGTTAATTGCTTAGGATTAATTGTCTCGATCGATGTTTTATTTTACATGTGCAGGATTAACTACAATGGAAAAAAGACATGCAGTAGGAGTTGCGCCGGAGTCAAGACTATGATCACGTTGGGAGTTCGAGAGTTCGACGGAAGTTCGGATGGTCGTCGGAGGTTCTACGGAAATAAATCCGAGAAGTGCAGGAGCTTGCCAAAGAAGCTCATTGGAACTCGCCAAGTGGATCGTCGCAAGTCCAGGAGTTGGCCGGAAGTCCACCGGAGCATCGCCGAAGGTTCGTTGGATGTTCGCCAGAAGTTCGTCGGAAGCTCGGTGAAAGAAGTGATTGACGCACCGAAGCAAGTTGTAGTAAATGCCTTAAGAAATATCGTAGTTAGCATGTATATTAAGTTAGGAATGGGAGGTGATCTCATTAACTTAATCTAGGGGAAATTGGGCCCTTGATAGACCCAAATTGGGCTTAATGGATCAACCCATTCGGACTTGAATTCCTACTAGGCAGTGGCATCGCCAGCGTCGGTGGTAGCACCGCCCAGGAGATGGTCTACCAGGAAAGCTAAGCGGTGCAACCGCCCAGGTTAGGCGGTGGCACCGCTTGGGCTTAGTCTCCGAGTGAGACTGGCGGTGCAACCGCCCTAGTCAAGCGGTGGCACCGCTTGGGCTCAGTCTCCGAGCAAGACCGGGCAGTGCAATCGCCCTAGTCAAGCGGTGGCACCGCTTAGGCTCAGTCTCTGAGTGACACTGGGTGGTGCAACCACCCCTGTCAGGCGGTGGCACCGCTAGAGCTCGGTCTCCGAGCTCTGTCAGGCGGTTGTACCGCCCCAATCAAGAGGTAGTACCGCCAGGACCTTGGAAATCTAGGAAATGACATTTTTGAGCTCCAAATTCAAACCAGTTTGGGGCCTATATATACCCCACCCTTTCCTGCATGAAAGGGCACAAAAAATCCAATCTTACTCTATGATTTTTAGAGTTCAAAAGTGTTGTAAAGGTTAGAAGTTCTCCTCCCTCTTTTCTTCCAAGTTTTGAGCTTTCAAGAGAGGAGAGAAAATCTGTAAGGGTTGTCTCCTATGCCCGTCAAAAGGAGTGAAACTGTAAAGGGTGGTTGGCCTTTGCCTATTGAAGAAAGGCCTCTAGTGGACGTCGGTGACCTCATCGGAGGAGGAAGCTAAAAGTGGATGTAGTTCACGTTTGACCAAATGACTATAAAATCTGGTTTGCATATCCTTTGTGCTATTTATCTTAACTGCAAACTACCTTCCTTACTTTAAATATGTTTTCGTAAGCTTTCAAAGTTATTATCTACACAAAACGACTTTTACGTCGGAATCGGATTTCAATGTACGAACGTAGTTTTCATCCTTGAAAGTTTTTCGCTACACTAATTCCCCGCCTCTTAGTGCTCTTGATCCTAACATTGTAAACTTGTTCAAAATGAAAAAAGCTTTATGATTTCATCAATTCGGAGTGTGATCACGGTGGCGAATTTTAAAACCGTAAATTTCAAATTTTTTGTGATTCCAATGGATACAACCATAATTTCTCTATCTCAAGAAATCCTCAACAAAATAGGGCCATAGAAAGAAAAAATAGAAATTTATAAGAAATGGTAAGAACCATGTTAAACGAACATAGCCTACTCAAATATTTTTGGGCCGAAGCCATTAATACAGCATGCTATGTCATGAATAGGATTATGGTAAGACCATTACTTTTCAAAACTCCTTATAAATTATGGAATGACAAAAAACCAAATGTTTTGTACTTTAAAGTTTTCGGTTGTTAATGTTTTATCTTGAATGAAAAAGATGCCTTAGGAAAGTTTGAAACAAAATCCGATGAAGGCATTTTTCATGGTTATTCTTCTATTTCAAAAGTATTTTGTGTCTTTAATAAAAGAACCTTAGTCATAGAAAAGTCTATTCATGTTGTCTTTATTGAAGTCTCTGAATTGAAGAAAAATGAGTTTGATGATGATCTTAATTTTGATGCTTTGAATTTAAATGAACCCTCTCCTCCAACTAGCAGCTTGGGTATATCTTATTCCAAAACATCCTTACCCAAGGAATGGAAGTATGTAGATGCTCATCCTAAGAAGCTAATCATAGGAGACACATTAAAAGGGGTTCAAACTCGTTCTTCTCATAAGAATTTTTTTGCTAATGCCACTTTTCTTTCTAAAATTGAACCAAAATACATTGATGAAGCCTTGAAAGATAATTCTTGGGTTATCACAATGCAAGAAGAGTTGAACGAATTTTAGAGAAATGAGGTGTGGAAGCTTATTCCAAGACCTAGTGACCATTTAGTTAGTGGTACTAAATGGGTCTTTAGAAACAAGCAAGATAAATTTGGTATCATGGTTAGAAACAAGGCTAGATTACTGGCCAAGGGTTTCAACCAAGAAATAGGTATCGATTATGAAGAAATCTACGCTCTTGTGGCAAGATTAGAAGCCAAAAGTATGCTCCTTGCTTATGCTAGTTGTAATCCTTTTAAGTTATTTCAAATGGATGCTAAAGGTGTTTTTCTTAATGGTTTTATTTCAGAAGAAGTTTATGTTGAACAACCTCCTGGATTTAAGAATGATAAATTTTTGAATCATGTGTTTAAATTGCCTAAAGCTCTTTATGAATTAAAACAAGCCCTAAGGGCTTGCTATAAGAGACTTAGCTCCTTTCTTATCTAAAGTAATTTCTGTAAAGGCAAGGTCGATACTACATTGTTTATTAAAGAATTTAAAAATAATTTTTTTATTATTCAAATTTATGTTGATGATATTATTTTTAATTCTATAAATGAATCCTTATGCGAATCATTTGACAAGAGTATGAGCCAAGAGTTTGAAATGAGTTTAATGGGTGAACTAACTTTCTTTTCAGGCTTACAAATCAAACAACTTAGTGATGGTATTTTTCTTAGTCAAATAAAATATGCATTAGACTTGCTAAAACGATTTAATATGGATAATTCAAAGGCTATTAATACTCCTATGAGTACTTCCACTAAGTTAGACATTGACGAAAGTGGAGAAAGCTTTGATTAAAAAATCTTATAGGGGTTTGATAAGTAGTTTACTATATCTCACTATAACTAGATCGGACATCATGTTTAGTGTAGGACTTTATGCTAGGTTTCAATCTAATCCTAAGCTATCTCATCTTAAAGTAATTAAAAGAATTCTTAGATATCTCAAAGGAACCACTAATATAGTATTATGGTATCCAAAATATGAAAACTTTGAATTATTACTTATGCTGATGCAGATTTTGCTAGATGTAAAATAGATAGAAAATGCATATCCAGAACATGTCAATTCTTAGGTCATGCACTTGTCTCTTGGTCTTCCAAGAAACAAAACTCGTTGTATTATCTACGACTGAAGCTGGATACATAGCGGCTAGTATATGTTGTGCACAAGTTATATGGATGAAAATATATTAGAAGTTTGTAAGATTCAACTTAAAAATATTCTCATAAAATGTCATAACACAAGTGCAATATATTTAACAAAAAATCATATTCAACACTCTAGAACTAAACATGTTGACATTAGACATCATTTCATAAGAGATCATGTTAATAACCATGACATATCTTTAGAGTTTATTGATACGAAACATCAATTAGCCGATATCTTTACAAAACCTTTAAATGAAGAATAATTTGATTTTATTAGAAAAGAGTTAAGGATGTTAAATTGTCTGAATGTATGAATTTGATATATATCTTTTTCTAACTTTCTTAATTTTTTTATAAAGCTTTTATGAAATTATTTCATTTTGTAAATAATGCTTTCATAAAAAGCAATATATCAATCTACTTGGTATCAAATTTATTTCATACTAACTTAATGATTTTTGCTACACTTAGTCCCTTCACTCATGGAATCCATTGACAAATACATCTCTCAATGATTTCACTCTTATGAATTTTTAATGAGAAACATATTTGATTTATGAAGTTTTATTCTTAGAATTCTTTTTATCTTTCATATGATGCTCCTTTCCCATGAATTCTTCCTTACTCTTCTAATGAAAAAGAATTTTTATGAGTTTTTGGTATGTGATAATCACTTACACGAATGGGGATTTGATTTTGTATGGATATCTTGCTCCTTTTAATGAATTCCTTCTCTTTGTTAAAATTGAAGCATTATTTAATGAAACTTATTTATTATTTTGAATTTGACTTGGTTCAAATCCTTTTGGTTATTTGGTTCTTGATGGATTTTTTCCTTACACTTCTTTCTCTTCTTCTTATTTTTATGACAAAGGAAGAAAGAAGAAGAACCAAAAAGCCCTTGAGTAAAAATGTTAGCTGATTCAAAAGTATTTATCATGCAAAGTTTTTGCTTACCTTCCTTTTTGGCTTAGACAAATTGCTGTGGAACTTGCTATCATTTTTTTTTTACCACACATGCATTGTTCTCCTTTTTGTGGATGAAAAGGGAGAGAAATGTGGCAAATTGATGACAAATTGACATTTTGAATGTTTTAGATAAATGCATAAAATGTATCTTATCGTAAATGCTTGAATGTTTAGCAAATGCTAAATGCTTGAAGGTTTTGCAAATACTTGAAATATAATTGGAATCGTCAAATATATCGCAACACATCACAAATACTTGAAACATATCATAATATACTTTATATGCATCGTAGATACTTGAAATATTTCATGAATCCTTAATAATTGTCTATCAATATGATGAAGTATCAAATTTATCATGCTATTTACAATTGATATCATGCATCGAAATAATGAATTATCATCTTTTATCAAGATTTGTCATCTTGCTAAATTTCATATTTGAAATTCGTATCATATTTGAAAATGATGATTGTCTATCATCATTGGACTTGAAAATAGATGTCATGCCTTGACATCATTTTTTATTGATAAATACGTGGTATCATATTTTGAATTAGTAAATCATGATAAGTATCATGATATGCATGTTGATAAGTTTAAATGAATATAACTTATCGGTTTGATGCTTGAATTTAAAGGTTTTGAATTCAAGAGTGTCTTTTCTAAATTTTCGTTGAAGGTTGTAACATCCCTCATTTCTAAATTTTCGTATAAATTTATAGTTGTAATGTAAGAATCCATTTTAAATTTGATTAAAGAGCTAAAGTATAAATCTGTGAACTTATTCATAAGATTTAGGGATATGTTCAAAGAGAAAAAAAAATCTGAGGACCTATATGTAAACCCTGAGGACCTAATCGTAAATATAATAATGCAAGGACTAAACTATAAAATACATAAAATTACAAATCCCACCACTTAAGACTCTTTGCCTTCATTCTGAAGGAACCAGAGAAGGCAGCTGCATGGAAGAATAGAGGAAGAGAGAAAGAAGAAAAAAAAAGGGGGGAAGAAGAAGAAGAGAAATTTGGGGCTTTGGGGTTTTCTTTGCTCAAATCTTCTTGTTTGGGGTCATAATTCTCAAAGACAAGTGTTCTAATCTCATCCTATAATAATATTAGTCTGTATTCTCATATTAATTCTAAATAATCTGAAAGATTTTTGCTTAGAACCTGATATTTCTCTTGTTAGACACAAAACCATGGATCTAGAATTTTTTGGTAAACTGACCCCTATAGATTGTTTCAGCCATAATTTTTAGCTCAAAATGTGGATTTAGGCAGGACCTTATTCATTTGAAATTATACTCTTATGCCTTTCTTTTGACACTAATATTGAAAATTTTGGACACCGAATACTTACCCAAACTTCTGTTTCAAATGAGCCTATGGATGCTGCAAAATAGGAATCAAAATTTTTGACCTTTAGATACTAAAATGCCTATAAGTCCCTGTTGGAAATTATGATTTGTACCAAACTGACTTCATTTGAAACTAGACTTATAGATCTTTCATTTGATATATGGATTAAAAAATTTGGAATTCAAAAGCCTATCTTGTTATCTATTGAAGCTGACCCTATGAATTCTGTAAAATAGTGATTTTGTTTTTGATCTTTGGTTACTAAATTAATGATAACTCCTTGTTGGAAACCTTGATTCATACGAAACTTATTTCATTAGAAAATAGATTAATATATCTTTCAATAATAGCTTTTTTTAGAGTATTAGAGCATAATTGACAATCTGAAGTATTTGTTCAAAATGCATCTCGAACTCTGTCAGAAATCGAGCTTTAGTCGATTTTGCATATTTTGTTTTCATTTGTTTGGAAATAGATTTCATTCAGTTTCCTTCACTCAATTGAGGTTTATATTAATGATTGAATTCTGATTTGCTCTTGTCCATAAGTTATTTACATTCTTGAAACATATTGTGTAACATTTATGCTCTATCATATTGACTCATATAGGCACATATATATCCCATTGTTCCACATTTGCTTTCGATATATGCCTATTCCAGTTTTATTCCTTTGGACATTGTATTCATCTAACCTTCTTATTTAAATTGAGCTATATATAATTACTTAGATTCCTTGTGTACTCTTGCTTTCATCTCCTGTCAAATCTGAATACATTTGTGAAAGTTTATTACTTGCATCGTATTGACTCGTAAAGGCACGTGTATATTTGGTTGTTCCGTGTGTGCTTCCGATATATGCTATTTATTATTCATACTACCCTTTTGTGCTCTGGTGTTGAGGGATAATGTGAACCTTTGTCAGAAATGGTAAAGGGAGTTTTGTATAGAGCCTACGATGCTCTACCAACCCCCTCTGACTTCACCTAGACGTGGGTGGATGAAGCTCCCAGACGTGAGAGACTTCTGTCTAATGGTCATTCAAAAATAGATGAATCACATTCTATTTGTGGTCCCACTATACCTTCTGTATGTTTGATATGATATCCAGAGCTTTGGTTATGTATTTCTATATACGCTTTGGATAAGAAAGATAAGAATGCAACGTCAAATATGACGTTTCAGCTTCTGTTTTATATCATTCTTTGATATGCTCCAAAATGTTCGTACACCATTGATACGCTTTGAAATATTTCATATGCTATTGATACACTCTGGAATGTCTTATTTGTCATTGATATGCTCAGAAACCTTTCATACGTTATTGATAAGCTCCAAAACGTTTCATTGGTTATTAATATGCTCCAATTACTCTATGCTCCATCGGTTATGAACCAAATATGTTTGATTGAAATGACATTTGTGATTCTGCACCTAGTGAGATTATGTCTATGAATTCTTTATATTCTGCCTTATATTTTGAAACCTTATTTGTTTGGAAATTGTCCTCTTTTGCCATGGATATGTTAGTCACTTGCTGAGCTCTATATGCTCACTTCGTTGTTATATAATTTTTTCAGGATAGCTTGTTGCTTGCTTAAATGCTAAAATTGGGCTGAGGTAGTGAAAAGCTAGAAGATTTTGGGCAGATCTTTATTAGTATATATGTTTTTGCTGTATAAGCATACTCTGCATCTAATGAAATGTTGACGGTGAATCTAAGCTTGTGGATTTGTTTAAAGAACCTCTCATGTTTAGGATTCTAGAATGTTAAGTTTAATTCATGTAATGATATGAACTTGTAGTAAATAGTTGGAGTTATGATTGTATAAATTACTTAGCTTGTGGATTTATAAATGTTGTTCATGTTTGTTAAGTTGGCTTGGGTTGCTATAAATGTTAAACTGCACAGGTTTTATAGATGTGAATTTGATAGAATGTTTTTCAGTGTCCTCAAATGTTAGTTTGGATCCTGGATTGGTTTGTGATGAAAATTTTAATATTAATAAATTTTTTTGAGGGGCGTGATAAAAGTTAACTCTGTCATTAATTGATTGTCATCATCAAAAAGAGGGAGATTATTGAATCTCGAATTTTGATGATAAAATCAATTGGTAAATTATTTGATCTAATCTATATGTTTAGATAAGTGTGCAGAATTAACTACGATAGCGGTTAGGCATAAAATAAATGTTGGGCCTAATTCAAAGTTCCGACAATGTGCCAAAAGTTTGTCAGATGTTTACCGAGAGTTCGTCGGGAGCTCATTGAGAGTTTGTCGAAAGTTCGTCGAGAGTTCGTCAGGAGTTCGCTGAGAGTTCGTCGGGAGTTCACCGAAAGTTCATTGGAAGTTCCCTGAGAGAACAATTGACATACTAAACATAGATTGCTTATTTAAATGTCTTAATTATCACAATTAGATCATAAGTTGCTTTAGGATTGGGAGGTAATCCCACTAACTCAGTTAGGGATCAATTGGGCCCTTAACATGGCTGAATTGGGCCGGTTGAATAGCCCATTCAGCACCTGAAGTCACAACCGGCGGTGGCACCACCAGGATCGGCGGTGGCACCACTAAGATCAGCGGTGGCACCGCTTGGGACTCAATCTCCCAAGTGCTCGAGGCGATGGTACTACCTAGACTAGGCGATGGTACTACCTAGACTAGGGGATGGTACCACCGATAGTTAATGCTGTCAAGCGGTGGTACCGCTAGAGCTCGATCTCCAAGCTCTATCAAGCGATCGTACCACCTAGATTGAGCGATGGTACCACCTAGTATCAGTCTACAAGTGGTGGTATCGCCTAATAATGGTTGTGGTACTGCTAGTACCCCGAAATATTGGGATGTGACACTTTTTGGCTCCAATTCTGAAGCCATTGGGGCCTATAAATACCCCACCCTTTCCCGCATGATAGGAAGACATAAAAGTGTGAACAAAATATTGATGTCTTGGGGTGTGAAAGTGTTGTAAAAGTGTAAAGAGTCCTCCTCCTCGCTTTCTAGCAATGTGATCATTCAAGAGAGTGTGAGGCTTGTAAAGGTTATCTCCTAAACTTGTGAAAAGGAAAAAGTGTTGTAAAGAGATGGTTGGTCTTCGTCTATTGATGAAAGACAATTAGTTGTGCCGATGACCTCGACGGAGGAGAAATCAGAAGTGGATGTATATCATAATGACCGAACCACTATAAATTCCGGTGTGCTCATTTCCATTCTGCTTTTCATTACTTCCATTACTTTCTAAGTTAATTGCTAATTCATTTACTCTAAAGTCAAGCACTTTTTGAGATTGGTTTTCAATGAATGAATATTTTACAAAACCAACATTTTTTTCGCTGCACTGATTCACCCTCTCTTATAGTGTTGCTCTTGATCCTAACACTATGGGGGAAATGACTCCTACGGGCATTGGGCCCATGGGTAGAGGTGCTAACGAGGTAGCGGCTCCTATGGGTGCTGCACCCGCGAGTAGAGCCACACACGGGGGCGGCGATTCCCGTAGGGACGCCCGCCCACAGGAAAGACCACCTGCTACCGAGTTGCCTACGGGTGAGCTGTCGAGCGGTAGAGGCAGCGCCCCCGCTCCCCTCTTGCAACGACCACTGCTAATAGGGTGGTGACGGCTACAGCACATCAAAAGAGATGGGAGGGTTAGGGTTTTTTGGCAAAAGATAGTTTTGCCCCTCGAAATTTTAGAAATTCTAAATTCTGTCCTTTGTCCAAATTTTAAAAATACCCCTCATAATTTAAAAAATTTCCTACATGTCCTTAATTTTAGAAAATATTAATTAATTAACTAAATGCCACGGTTAGTTGAGTTACTCAAGACCACGATGGTTTGGAGGCCAAACAAGATGGGAATCACAAGGAGTTTTAATTGGTAAGAGTTGCATACCTTTACGGGCTTAGCATAATTGATCATGTCACTCGAGGTTATGTTAAGATGTCGAATTGGATCTCGATCTCCACCAGAGATTTGTCGGGGGTCTCCGATTCACATACCAGAGGGAGTTGTGTGATTCATGAGAAAATAGTAGGAGTAGATTAAGATAGAAGTACATATCTTATTTAGATTGGCTTTTGTATGAATTATACGGATTGGCTCTACAACTTGACAATTATTCTCATGGTAGAGAAAATTACTTATGTCCTTGATATAGTGATACTAATGCTTGTGGAAGGGGCAAGCGAGGATGAGATCGCTCACTACGTGAAGTACAAAGATGACTCCACTCTTGCTTAGTGTTATATATTGGGCTCCATGATTCCTAAGTTACAAAGACTGCATGAAAATATAGATGCCAGATCCATTCTGCTACATGTCTACAAACTGTTTGAAGAACAGGGAAGGACTTAGTGATATGAGATATCCAAGAGCCTCTTTCGCGCTAGGATGACTAAGGGGACACCAACTCAGAACTATGTCCTAAAGATAATTGAGTGGATAGAGAAACTCATAGATCTAGAAATGGTCATAGAGGTTAACTAATGTGTGGATCTTGCGCTTCAATCGCTACCGGATTCCTCTTCACAATTCATAATAAATTTTAATATGAACAAGCTTGAGGTGACTCTCCCTGAGCTCCTCAATATGTTGAGCTCCTTAATTGGATTCAAACTTTGAGCCTAAAAGAATCTTATCCCTAGTTTTTGGGGTACTAGTGGTACCACCTCATGTGTTGGGCAGTACCACCACTTGACACCCTACCACTGGGTGGTACCACTACCCAGTCTAGTGGTACCACCGCTTGATAGTCTCTTGTAGACTGTGTTTGGGTGGTATCACTGCCTAGACTAGCAGTACCACCGCCTAACATAGTCTTAGAGATTATGCCATGATGGTTCCACTTGTTAGGTCTCTGTTTGGGGCTTTCACTTGGCCCAATACAGCCCAAACTTAGGCCTAATTTGTCTCTAATTGAGTTAGCCCAATTCCAACCCAATTTTATACTAACTATGAATTTTAAGCATTACACTAAGCTAAATAAGTCTGGTAAGTCTAGGTTCTTCTAGCGAGCTTCAAGCAATCTTCCAGCGAACTTCCGATAATCTCTTGACAATGTTTCAACTAACTCCCGGCAAGCTCCTTGACTTCACGATGATCTTCTTGGTGAGTTCCGTTAAGCTTCTTTGGCAAGCTCCTAGACTTCTCGGTCAATTCCGGCAGAGCTTCCGACAAATGTGCGGACTTCCTACAAACTCTCAAACTCCCAATGAAATATAGTTCTTAACTCTAGGATTTTATTTTGCTTTATGCCCTGACCGCTATCATAGTTAATCCTACACACTTAAAACCTACTTCGATCTAGACAATTATTATAAAGCTTAAATCAAATGTTGTCTGACATGTCATTGGTTCATTGATGCTTCGTCCGATTCTTCGGCGCATCGTCTTCTCTTAGGGCCTATTGCTCATTCGGCCAATTGACCTCTACAACTCTAATTTCCTTGACATAATTTTTGCTTTTCTTGGCCCGATGCCCGAACCATGGCTCAAAGCCTTCTCCCATCGCGATAGACAGTGAGCGAAGCGAGAGGCAGCATAGTCCCTGCTATACGAAAGCCCCATCTAGCCTTGTGCCACACAAGGGGTTCTAGGGTGTGCTGAGATGGCTAACGTTTTGCTTCGCTCACGACGGTCGCCGTGGCATGCAAGAACAGCCCAAAAACGGGCCAAAACGGTGCAAGAACGGGTCAAAACTGACTATTTTTGGCTACACGATTGAGCGGCGAGCGATGGATAGCGAGCGAAGTAAGGGGCAGCACGATCACTACTATACGAAAGCCCCATCCAGCCTTGTGTTGTTATTTGAAGGCCCCATCCAGCATGCTTAAAGGGCAAAACAGGCCAAAACTAGACATTTTGTCATCAAACGAAGTATGCAAAAGGGTCAGGAGCCTTGGTTGGGGTCATTGTATTGTTTGAACCCAAACCCAACTATATATAGGTGAGGTGAGCTGAGCTACGAGGTGGGTGAAGAAGCAAGCGAGGGCATTAAGGCCAAGGTTATTGGTTGGTGCTTGCAGCTACAAGCAACAATAGTATGATACGACGCAGGGCCGGATCTCAATGGATCGTGGCAGCAAGGCCACTCTACCACTTACAATGCCCCATCACATATTTAAGTCATTTGCAAAGGATTCGACCCATCGTCCGTGCGGAATTTCACTTCCCGATGGCCACCCGTGGCTATACCACCATGGGGGCTACTCAAGCGACATGAGCCCATGGAGGCCAAAGGTCCCTACTGTGGGTCGGGAGGCGAACGACGGGTGAGAGCGCCGGATGCTAACTAGGATTCTGAATTAGAGGCATTCAGTCATAATCCAACACACAGTAGCTTTGCGCCATTGGCTTTTCAGCCAAGCGCGATGACCAATTGTGTGAATCAATGGTTTCTCTCATACTAGGTTGAATTACTATCGCGGCATGATCATCAGTAAGGTAAAACTAACTTGTCTCACGACGGTCTAAACCCAGCTCACATTTCCTATTGGTGGGTGAACAATCCAACACTTGGTGAATTCCGCTTCACAATGATAGGAAGAGCCGACATCGAAGGATCAAAAAGCAACGTCGCTATGAACGCTTGGTTGCCACAAGCCAGTTATCCCTGTGGTAACTTTTCTGACACCTCTAGCTTCAAATTCCAGAGGTTTAAAGGATCGATAGGCCATGCTTTCACGGTTCGTATTCATACTAGAAATCAGAATCAGACGAGCTTTTACCCTTTTGTTCCACACGAGATTTCTGTTCTCATTGAGCTCATCTTAGGACACTTGCGTTATCTTTTAATAGATGTGCCGCCCTAGCCAAACTCCCCACCTGACAATGTCTTTTGCCCGGATCGACCCGCTAGGAGGCCTTGAGTCCAAAAGGAGGGGCTAGGCCCCACCTCCGACTCACGGAATAAGTAAAATAACGTTAAAAGTAGTGGTATTTCACTTTCGCCAGCGAACCGACTCCCACTTATCCTACACCGCTCAAGTCATTTCAGAAAGTCAGACTAGAGTCAAGCTTAACAGGGTCTTCTTTCTCCGCTGATTCTGCCAAGCCCGTTCCCTTGGCTGATTGCAGCTCGAGTAGTCCACCGACAACCGACGGGTACGAGGCCGGGACCCCCGTGCCCAACCCTCAGAGCCAATCCTTTTCCCGAAGTTACAGATCCGTTTTGCCAACTTCCCTTGCCTACATTGTTCCATGGGCCAAAGTCTATTCACCTTGGAGACCTGATGCAGTTATGAGTACAACCGGGCATGGGCGGCACTTGGTCCTCCAGATTTTCAAGGGCCATCGGGGGCGCACTGGATGCCGCACAACGTGCGGCGCTCTTCCGACCACTGGACCCTACCTCCAGCTGATCCATTTCCAGGGTGGGCAGGCCATTAAGTAGAAAAGATAACTCTTCCCAGGGCCCCTGCCGGCGTCTCCGGACTTCCTAACGTTGCCGTCCGCCGTCGCGTCCCAACTCAGGAATTTTAACCCGATTCCCTTTCGGAGCTCACGCGGAGACATGCTCTCGGATGGGCTTCCCCCGTCCCTTAGGATCGACTAACCCATGTGCAAGTGCCATTCACATCGAACCTTTCCCCTCTTCTGCCTTCAAAGTTCTCATTTGAATATTTGCTACTACCACCAAGATTTGCACCGAGGGCTGCTCCGCCCGGGCATGCACCCTAGGTTTTACGGCGACTACCGCACCCTCCTACTCATTGGGGCTTGGCGCTCACCCCGATGGCCGGGTGTGGGTCGTGCGCTTCAGCGCCATCCATTTTCGGGGTTAGTTGATTCAGCTAGTGAGTTGTTACACACTCCTTAGCGGATTTCGACTTCCATGACCACCGTCCTACTGTCTTAATCGACCAACACCCTTTGTGGTGTCTGGGTTAGTGCATAGTTGGGCACCGTAACCCAGCTTCCGGTTCATCCCGCATCGCTAGTTCTGCTTACCAAAAATGGCCCACTTCGAGCTCTCGATTCCACGACACGGCTCAACGAAGCAACCATGCCGTCCTACCTATTTAAAGTTTGAGAATAGGTCGAGGGTGTTGCGCCCTCGATGCCTCTAATCATTGGCTTTACCCAATAGAACTCGCACGTGGGCTCCAGCTATCCTGAGGGAAACTTCGGAGGGAACCAGCTACTAGATGGTTCGATTAGTCTTTCGCCCCTATAACCAAGTCAGATGTACGATTTGCACATCAGTATCGCTTCGGGCCTCCACTAGAGTTTCCTCTGGCTTCGCCTCGCTCAGGCATAGTTCACCATCTTTCAGGTCCTAACATGCATGCTCCAACTCGAACCCTTCACAGAAGATCGGGGTTGGTCGATGGTGCAACCCCTCGAGAGGGTTCCCGCCCATTAGCTTCCTTGTGCCTTCTGGGTTTCCACACCCGTCGACTCGCATGCATGTCAGACTCCTTGGTCCGTGTTTCAAGACGGTTCGGATGGGGAGCCCATTGGTCGATGCCTAGGTTGCTCGTGTACCCTGCGGTGCACGTCGATGGTGCGCATCATGTCCTCGACCGCATCGACGGTATCCCCTCGAATGAATGATTCGTCCGGGCTTTGGCCGTCGAAGCAGCCCGCATCGATCTGCACCCCAAGCCCAGTGGCGGACCAGCTAACCGTCGTTCCACATCCGACCGAGGTGCATCGCCGGCCCCCATCCGCTTCCCTCCCGGCAATTTCAAGCACTCTTTGACTCTCTTTTCAAAGTCCTTTTCATCTTTCCCTCACGGTACTTGTTCGCTATCGGTGTCTTGCCCATATTTAGCCTTAGACAGAAATTACCACCCGATTGGGGCTGGATTCCCAAACAACCCGACTCGTCGATAGTGCCTCGTGGTGTGACAGGGTTCAAGCCAAACGGTGCTCTCACCCTCCCCGGCGCCCCTTTCTAGGGGACTTGTGTTGGGAAATCATGGGGGCGACATCATATGCGCAGCGTAAGAACAAGAAAACAAAAATCCCCGATTTCCAAAAAGATGTTCGTCGTCGTGCGAAGATTGGTGCGCAAAAATTCGCAAAACACAAAACTGCGTATAGAGATTGTGTTACCTAGGGAGATCGTATATCCCTGTTTCCTTACAGATCCTTAGGAGAGGGTGAAGGAGGTCAAGCGTCCTCCTCTCTAGCGGTGATCCACACGGCAGGGTTGCGACGACCCTCCTCAAAACTCCAGGCCTCTGAGGTGGAGAGGGAGAGGAGAATAGGAAAGGCAAGCAAAGACTCTAGCCTATGAGGCTGTGAATCCCTCCTATTTATAGAGATCCCGTGTCAAACCCTAATGGGTCCTTCCCTAGTGGGTATTGGATCTGCATCCAATAAGACAAAGGCTCTGGGCGTCGGATATCTCATATCCGAACCTCTACTCATCGCAATGCCTACAATATGTGTGTGACCCTCTAGGCCCAATATCGAGTGGCAAAGTGAGTCATACTGTCGAGAACTCCTTCTAACTTCGGTGAATTATTATCTCTGTAATAATTCACTCGACTCATCGACTACTTTGGGACGTACTAGGCCACTATGCCAGTAGTCCCCGGACGATCTGGGGGAATCCAATCCATTGGACCTGTCTGTCCTCGTTACCATGTACCTATAGTCCCTCATCCATCTAATATCCCGAGACCGTATATATCGAGCATGGTGTTGTCGGACCCATACGGTTTCTACTGAAGTCTCGCTCTAATCGGATTCTCCCAGGAGAACTCTTTCTCTCTCAACCGAATGACCCCGGCCAGGGATTTGTTTGAGCAAGAACACATGGGATATTCTCTCATGGCGAGAGTGGATGATCCTCTATCGACACTCAATAGCCCTCGTAAGGTCGACTACCACTCCCAATGACCAGCTGGACTAGATCTTGGACAGCCAAACCTATAAGTCTGGTATCAAAGAGTGGAGCACTCATACAGGACATCCTTGGTGTCTCAAGTCTAAGGACCAGATACACCACTAGGACTACGAAATCGCTGTCTGACAATAAAGCATCATCAACCATCCAGCATTCCGTAAGCGGATCAATCAGTGAACTCATTCTCCAATGAGCACCTGTATTGTATCCCTAGTGTCCCTACACGAGCAGCTATGAGACCAGCTGCATCCATCATATGGACGGGTATACAGCACACCAGTCTATCCGGTTATCACGATGTTCCTCTCGAGTAACCTATGACCGGGATTATTTAGGATATTTGTTTAAAGGTGAATCGATCTAATTATCGTGATCTCATCACGATCCGATTCCTATTGCACAAATCCAAGGACATCACAATATATATATGCATTTATGCAATAGTTATAAAGTGATATCGCCAAAAAATATAATAAGCAAAAAAAGATTCTCGTATCAAGTCACACGTGCCATCACTCACGTGATTGGCTTTGTTGGGCACCTATGACTAGCAATCTCCCACTTGACCTAAAGCCAATCACCTATATGTCCGATCCCCATCGGACTCATGTGACTCAAAGACAATGCGAGACAACGGCTTTGTGATTGGATCTGCAATGTTATCTTCGGATGGAACTCTTTCCCTTTGCTACATCTCCTCAAGTTACGATCTTTCTTATAATTTGGAACCTCCTCGAACACCGATGAGACCGGGTTCCCTTATTTGAGTAATCACCCCATAGTTGTCATAATATAAGGAAGTCGACTTGTCGCTATTTGTATCGACTCCCAAATCTGTGATGAACTTCTTCACCCGGACTCCCTCCTTTGCTACATCTGATGCAGCAATGTACTCGCCTCGTGGTCGAGTCAAAGAAGTGGTATCTTGCTTGGAACTCTTCCAAAGACACTTTGCTCCTCCATTCAAGGTGTACACACCCCTGAATTGACTTGCTATCATCGACATCGGACTAAAAACTTGAGTCGGTAGCCTTCAACCTTAAGGCTATTACCTCCATATACTAGTAAAAGATCCTTAGTCCTTCTCGCACTTAAGGATACACTTTCTTTGCTTTCCGTGCTCCAAGCCACGGATCCGCTTGATACCGCTCGTGACACTTTCGAGCATGCTCTATATTAGGCCCAATACATAGCATGGCATACATGATAGACCCTATTGCTGAGGCATAAGGTATCATATCCATGTTCGCCCTTTCTTCTGGAGTCTTTGGGGACACACTCGTAGAAAGCGATATCCCATGTCTCATCAATATGAGACCTCTCTTGGAATTTTCCATGCCAAACCTTTTGACAATAGTTTCTATGTACCTGGACTAGGACAAGCCATGCATCCTCTTGGATCTATCTCTATAGATTCTAATCCCCAAGATATAAGATGCTTCCCCTAAGTTCTTCATGGAGAAGTGTCTAGATAACCAAGCCTTTCTTTGTGGATAGCATTCCTATGTCATTCCCAATGATGAGGATGTCATCCACATATAACTAAAAAAAGGTGATAGCGCCTCCCCTTACCTTTCTGTATACACAAGGCTCATCTTCGTTTTAGCGAAGTCATAAGATCTGATTGCCTCATCAAATCTTATGTTCCAACTTGGGAAGTTTGCTTTTAGTCCATAAATGGATCTAAGCAACCTACACACCTTAAGTGGGCAGTTCTTGGACACGAATCCCTCTGGGTTGCATCATATATACACCTCCTCCTCGAGGTTCCCGTTGAGGAATACGGTTTTCACATCCATCGCCGGATCTCATAATCATAGTGTGCTGCAATAGCCAATAGAATTCTGATGGATTTTAGCATTGCTATGGGTGAGAAAGTTTCGTAAGTAGTCAACACCTTGCCTTTGACGATACCCTTAGCCACTAGCCTTGCTTTATAGGTCTCTACCTTTCCATCTACTCCGATCTTTTTCTTAAAGATCCACTTGCAACCAATAGGTACAATACCTTGAGCATCAACTAGGTTCCAAACCTTATTGGAGTACATAGAATCCATCCTTTAATTCATGGCTTCTTTCCACTTCCCGGAGTCTATACTCATAATAGCCTCCTCGTAGGTCTGAGGAGGATCAATATCCTCTACATCCTCTGCTCTAATATGTCCCACATATCTCTCAAGAGGATGGGATACTCTATCAGAGACACTGTGTAAAATTGATACTTGTGTATTAGGTACCTGAACATACTCGGTGTCAGAGTGGTGCTTGAGCTTGGTTCTCCAACCTCGCTCAATTCTATCATTCTCCCTTGTCTCCGTCAAGAATGTGTTCCTTCTCAAGGAACACTGCTCTCTTAGCTACAAAGACCTTTTGGTCCTCGAGATGATAGAAATAATACCCACAAGTTTCCTTAGGGTATCCCACAAATTTGCATCGCTCTGTCCTTGATTCTAACTTATCGGGGTTGTGTCTTCTAACATGGGCAGGGCAGCCCCAGATCTTAACAACCTTAAGATCAGGCTTCTTCCCTTTCCATATCTCATATGGTCTAGACACTACCAACTTAGTTGGAACTCTGTTCAGAAGGTAAGTTGTGGTTTCTAGGGCATATCCCCAAAATGAGATGGGTAGGTCAGCGAAACTCATCATGGACCGTACCATATCTAATAATGTACGATTTCTCCTTTCAGAGACACCATTGAGCTGAGGTGTATAAGGAGGTGTCCATTGGGATAATATCCCATGGTCCTTGAGGAACTGAGTAAACTCTCAGACTTAAGTATTCACCTCCTCGATCGATCAAAGAGTTTTGATACTCTTTCGGTCGGTTCTCTACCTCATTCTTATACTCTCTGAATTTCTCAAAGGCCTCAGACTTGTACTTCATTAAGTACACATATCCATACCTTGAGAAATCATCAGTAAATGTAATGAAGTAGGAGTAACCTCCAATGGCATGAGTTGACATGGGTCCACATACATCACTATGTATGAGTTCCAACAACTCATTGGCTCTCTCTCTAGTTCTACTAAATGGAGATTTGGTCAGTTTTCCATGAATGCAAGGCTCACAAGTCGCATATGACACATAGTCGAATGGATCTATATATCCATCATTTAGCAACTTTTTAATCCTTCTTTCGTGGATGTGACCTAGCCTACAATGCCACAGGTATGCATTGTTCAACTCATCTCGTTTCCTTTTGGACACATTTACATTCATGATATGTGGAGTGGTGTCTAACATAAATAAACCATTATGCAATGTTCCTTTCGTGATGATCTTATCATCTAATAATATCGAACAACCATTGTTCTCAAAAATAAATTTATATCCACTAACTGTTAAACATGAAATGGAGATAATGTTTTTGATAATAGAAGGAACAAAATAACATGCATCTAATGCAATAAAAGCTCCACTAGGCAGATGTAGGGCGACCTCGCCAACAGCTAATATAGCAACTTTTGCTCCATTACCCATCTTGAGGTCCATCTCGCCTCTCTGTAGTCTCCTAGGCCTTGCCAGAACCTGTAACGAATTGCATATATGATAAGCACTACCGGTATCCAATACCCATGTGTTATCATAAGAGTCTGACAAATGGAGACTGATCATGAATGTACCTGAAGCTTCATCAACCTTTTGTTTTGCCCTTTCTGCAAGGTACTCTTTGCAGTTTCTCTTCCAATGCCCATCTTTACCACAGTGGAAGCATTGGCCTTTGTCCTTTGCTAGGTCTTTCTTAGCAACCTTTGCTTTACCTTGTTTGCCCTTGCCCTTTCCCTTCTTAAGGGACCTTTCTGCTTTCCTTTTCTTTCTGGTCTCACCAGTGTAGAGAACTGGCATCTCCTTCTTAATAGTACTCTCTGCCTCCCTCAACATATTGAGGAGCTCTGGGAGAGTCATCTCAAGCTTGTTCATATTAAAATTCATTATGAACTGTGAAAAGGAATCTGGTAGGGACTAAAGCACAATGTCCACACACAAGTTATCCTCTAGGACCATTCCTAGACCTGTGAGTTTCTCTATCCACTCAATCATCTTTAGGACATGGTTCTGAACCGGTGTCCCCTCAGTCATCCTAGCGCGGAAAAGGCTCTTGGATATCTCATATCGTTGAGTCCTTCCCTGTTCCTCAAACAATTTTCGGACATGTAGATGAATGGATCTGGCATCCATCTTTTCATGTTGTCTCTGTAACTCTGGAGTCATAGAGTCCAACATATAGCACTAAGCAAGAGTGGAGTCATCAATGTACTTCACGTAGCGAAGCTCATCTCATCTGCCCTTCTTCTTCGTAGGCATCACTGTATCAAGGGGCATACACGATTTTCTCCATTTGTGAGAACAATTCTCAAGTTATGGATCCAATCCGTATAATTTGGACCCGATGAAGGCGGTTGACATCAAGTATGCAACGTAAGGGATTTGAAAGCGACATTTTCTGAAAATAAAGATGTAGCAGAAATGAATAACATGCAGATTTTGCAAGAAATAAACTATCAAAATATGGACTTCTATCTTAATATGCTCCCACTATTTTACTAACGAGTCACGCGACACCCTCAAAGACGCATGAAACGGAAGTCTCCAAAGCAGACTTCTAGTGGGGATCGGGGATCCAATCGGCGTCTTTAGTGTAACCTCGTGGGACTCGACCAATCACACTAAGCCTAAAAGGTAGGCAACTCTTGCCGATCACAACTCCTTGTGATTCCCGTCCTGTTCGGCCTCCGAATCACCATGGCCTCGAGGGACTCGACCAACCATGATGCTTTCGGTTAAGTCAACACCTTCGTTACAAGATGAGTCCGATTTGATGATATACCCTCGAGGGACTCGACCAAGCATACCATGTCCTCAGGTCACGGTGACATCTCTATGTCGTAAGCAAGATGGCGAATCACGATATAGGTGAGTCTCGAGGGACTCGACCAACTCAACCTACACGGGGAATCGGTTCCTACTCATAACGATGGAAGGCCACGTGGGTCAATCTAATTGCCTCACGTCTACCGAATTTAATATTATCGAGAGATGTTTCTATAATTTGGTCTCCTAATATGACATGTCACACATATACATATTTAATATATATCTACATCGCATGCAAATATATATACATATCTAGTATGTGTATAAGCAATCACATCGGATGATCATGGACCACGACCCTAATATGATTAGGGCCCGAGCCGAGGGGCCTAATCACTCACATCAAGATCTATGTGTGCAACGGTGCATCTCCATGCCCTTGTGATCGTCCATCTCGTACTCGTCGGTTCCGTCGACCTCTTGATGCATCTCCATGCATCACGATCGTCCGTCTCGTGGGTCCCGCTATCGCATCCAGGCTCCCGCTGCGCCTCCTCATGTGATTACAACGTAATCATAGGCACGCAGGCCCGACAATAAACGAGAAATATAATGGAGGTTCGCAGACCTCAATAATAATAATCACAAGTACACAAATCACATGGTCCATGATCATCCGTCCACACATCATACATCACATGTATAAATAATCATCATCATGTAGGACTACTAGATAATAATAAAAATAATAATCAACGAAACCTTTTAATTAATTAATATTTTTCTGAAATCAGGGACATGTAGGGAATTTCTTAATTCCTAAGAGTATTTTCGTAATTTGGATAAAAGACAGAAACTGAAATTTCTCAAATTCACAGGGGCAAACCTGTCCTTTTGCCCAAAACCATAATTCCCTCTGCTGCTGCCGCTGCCGCCGCCGCCACCCTGTTGGCGGCGACATGTTGGGCGGGCGGAGGGAGACTACCCTGCAGAGGGCGGCACGCCCGCTGGCGACATCATCGGTGGGTGGGGCCTTCTCGCCAGGCCGGAAGCGGTGGCGGTCTTTGTCCATGCCAGCCGCGCCGTGGGGGGGGTTTAAGCCCGCGCGGAGCAGCGGTGGTGAAGCGTCGCTACCCCTGGCGGCGGTAGGCGCTTTTTCCTTGGCGGGCGGCAATCGCCCGCTGCCCATGGGCTGCCACCCCGTGCCAGAAGAAAAGCCTGCAAGCCAGAAGCGCATGCCGGCCGGCCTGCCGGCAGCCGCTGGCATCGATGCCGGGCTTGTGCTGCCTGGTTGGTTATGACTGCGGCTGCTGCTGCAGGTGGCTGCAGGCATGCAGATCGAGGGCAGCAACTGTTGCTGCCCTTCCTAGCTTTTTGCGTCAATGATTTTGACGTCAATATTCTTCCTAAACACAACACACATAATTCAAAACCAATCATTCGCAACGAACAACCGGGCTCGATACCAATTGTTGGGAAATCATGGGGCGACATCATATACGCAGCGGAAGAACAAGAAAACAAAAATCCCCGATTCCCAAAAAAAAAAGATGTTCGTCGTCGTAGATGCGAAGATTGAAAAAAAAATCCATAAAACACAAAACTGCATTATAGAGATTGTGTTACCTAGGGAGATCGATATATCCCTGTTTCCTTGCAGATCCTTAGGAGAGGGTGAAGGAGGTCAAGCGTCCTCCTCTCTAGCGGTGATCCACACAGCACGGTTGCGACGACCCTCCTCAAAACTCCAGGCCTCTGAGTTGGAGAGGGAGAGGAGAATAGGAAAGGCAAGCAAAGACTCTAGCCTATGAGGCTGTGAATCCCTCCTATTTATAGAGATCCCGTGTCAAACCCTAATGGGACCTTCCCTAGTGGGTATTGGATCTGCATCCAATAAGACAAGGGCTCCATCGGATATCTCATATCCGAACCTCTACTCATCGCAATGCCTACTATATGTGTGTGACCCTCTAGGCCCAATATCGAGCTGGCCGTGAGTCATACCTGTCAGAACTGCTTCTAACTCAGTGAATTATTATCTCTGTAATAATTCACTCGACTCATCTACTACGGACGTACTAGGCCACTACGCCGTAGTCCCCAAACGATACAGGGGAATCCAACCAAGGACACTTCCAAGAGATACAGAGTTCACAAGAGCACTCCAAGAGAGCTTCTGCCAATATCCTCAGCTTTTCTAAAATCCTTTCTAAGTCCTAAACACCAAAATAAATAATAGTGCATGAAACAACTCTTTATGCATAGGGAATTTCGAAATTAAGTGTTTACAGCTACTAACCAACTATTTTAATGCACTAATTGGTAATGAAGAAATGTTCACAGCTGCCAACCAACTCCTTTAATGCATTCCTTTGTCTTGAAGAAAAGCACCTTGAAACAACTTTAACTTTGTGTAGAGAATATGTTGATGAGCTGTCATATTTGAGTTTGTTGAGATAAAGATTATGAGGCATCATTATTGACTGAAAAAGATACTAGATCATAATCAAGGCTCATATAATCAGATTGTAGTAAATTAGACACTCTCATGTCAATCTCCCCCGGTTGAATGAAACTTGTCCTCAAGTCTTCGTTTGATTCATCAACATGATTATAAAAAGGACTCAAATCAGCCACATTAAATGTTGGGGATACTCCGTAATCTTCAGGTAGCTCTATCTTATAAGCATTTCTGCCAATTCTCTTAAGCACCTTGATTGGGCCATCAGCCTTTGGTTTCAATTTTCTAAATTTGCCCGGTGGAAACCTCTCCTTCCTTAGATGAATCCAGACCAAATCACCTGCATTAAACTCCACATGTTTTCTGTGTTTGTTGGCAGCATGGATGTACCTTTCATTTTGCTTCTCAATGGTTGCTTTCACACCCTCATGCAGCTTCTTTATCTGCTTAGCTCTTTCAACAGCATCTCCACTAAATTGCTTTGTTGTAGAATGAGTGATTAAGTCCAAAGGACTAGCAGGATTAGCATCATAAACAACCTCAAAAGGACTCTTACCGATACTATGATGCATAGAACGATTGTAGGCAAATTCAATTTATGGAAGAATGACATCCCATTGCTTAATATTCTTGGCAACATAGCTTCTAAGCAAATTTCCCAAGCTTCGGTTTGTTACTTCAGTTTGCCCATCGGTTTGTGGATGATGCGAGCTGCTGAAATTCAAAGAAGTACCCAGCTTCCTCCAAAGAGTTCTCCAAAAATGACTAACAAATTTTGAATCTCGATCAGACACCATAGTTGTTAGAATACCATACAATTTAACAATCTTCTTAAAATATAAATCAGCAATATGAGATGCATCATTTGATTTATTGCATGGAACAAAGTGAGACATTTTTGAAAATCTGGCAACAACAACCATGATAGAATACTTGTTCCTTTGAGTTCTTGGCAGTCCTAAAATGAAATCAAGACTCACATCCTCCCAGGGAGCATTTGGCACTGGTAATGGAGTGTACAAACCAGAATTTTGAGTTCTTGTTTTTGCCAAATGACACACTCGACATTGCTTTACATGTCTTTCCACATCTCTAAACATCTTAGGCCAATAGAAGTTTGATTGAATAAGAGCTAAAGTTTTATCTCTACCAAAATGTCCACCCAAAACACCACCATGAGCTTCAGCCAGAATTACTTGTCTCAAAGAACAAGATGGAACACATAAAGCATTAGCTCGAAAAAGAAAACCATCAAAGATCGAAAATTGTTGATAGGAACCTGATTTGCAATTCTGCCATATCGAGCCAAAATCCACATCATTCTCATATAGATCTTTGAATGTTTCAAATCCAACCACTTTGACTTCCATTGCTGATAATAAAGAATGTTTTATGCTCAATGCGTCAACAACTATATTTTGAACACCAGATTTGTGCTTGATTGTAAAGTTGTAAGATTGTAAGAACTCCACCCAAGCTGTATGCCTCTTGTGTAGCTTGTGCTAATGGTTAATGAACTTTAATGCCTTGTGATCAGAATATAGAACAAATGGCTTGACGAGAAGATATTGACTCCAATGAGACAAAGCTCGATAAATCGCATAAAACTCCTTATCATAAGTAGAGTATTTCTTTCTCGTATCATTCAGCTTTTCACTAAAAAATGCAATGGGCTTTCCGTCTTGACTGAAAACAGCACCAATTCCCACATTAGATGCATCACATTCAACATCACATTCAACTTCAAACACATTGTCAAAATTTAGTAGAACTAAGATAGGAGCTTCAGTAACCTTTCTTTTCAAAAGCTCAAAAGCATCATTAGCCTTATTAGTCCATTTGAATTTATCACATTTTAGACATTCGGTGATTGGAGCGACAATAGAGCTGAAACTCTCGATGAAGCTTCTATAAAAAGATGTTAAGCCATGGAAACTCCTCACATCATGTAATAAAGCAGGTGTTGGCCAATTGAGAATAGCTTCAACCTTGCTTTGATCCATCATGATTCCATCTTTTGAAACAACATACCCCAAAAACACCACACTAGAAGTAAAGAAATCACATTTCTTTAGATTAGCATAAAGTTTTTGCTGCCTCAAAATAAGAAAGATCTCTTTCAGATGACTCATATACTCCTCTTCACTCTTGCTGTACACCAATATATCGTCAAAATAAACTACAACAAATATTCCAATGCATGGCTTAAGTATGTGATTCATAAATCTCATGAATGTGCTAGGAGCATTAGATAGTCCAAATGGCATAACCAACCATTCATATAAGCCTTCTCTAGTTTTAAACGCTATTTTCCACTCATCTCCGGGCCTCATTCTTATTTGGTGATAGCCACTCCTCAAATCAATTTTAGAGAAAACATAAGCACCACGCAATTGATCAAGTAAATCATCTAACCTTGGAATAGGAAAGCGATAGTCCACTGTGATTTTGTTGATGGTGCGACTGTCCACGCACATTCTCCAAGAACCATCCTTCTTAGGCACTAACAAAGTATGAACCGCACAAGGACTCATGCTCTCCCGGATTAACCCTTTTTTAACCAATTCATCAACTTGCCTTTGAAGTTCTTCATGCTCCTTGGGACTCATTCTATATGCTACCTTATTAGGTAGAACAGCCCCAGGAATAAGATCAATGTGATGCTGGATATCTCTCAAGGGTAGAAGGCCATGTGGAATCTCTTCCGGTATAACATCTTGAAATTCTTCTAGGATTGGTTGCATGATTTTCGGTGTCTCCTTATGTTGTTCGTTCTCTTCTACTACCATTAGGGCCAAAACATGACCGCCCTTGTCCAATTCATATATGCATTCTCGATAAGAAATAAAAGAACTAACTTCCTTCTTTGGCGCACTGATTTCAGAAGGTTGTAATGGAGCTAAGATAATCTTATTTTCATTCACTTTAAAAGAATAAGTATGTTTATAACCATCATACAACACTTGTCTATCATAATGCCAAGGTCTTCCCAATAGTAAATGACAAGCATCCAAAGGGGCAACATCACACCACACTTTATCTTTATAATACTTGCCAATAGAAAATGAAACTAAACATCTTTTAGTTACCTTGATGTCATTTCCTTTTTGCAACCAACATAATTGGTATGGATGTGGATGAGAGATCGTATCCAACTTCAAACTTCTCGCACCATCTCCAAAGAAACCACGTTCTCAAAACTGCCAGCGTCGATGATCACCAAGCACACCTTGCCAAGAGAAGTGCATTTAGTGTGAAACACATTTTTTTCTCACCCAACTTTCATCATCGGCCACATATGACACTTGTAAACTACGTTTGCAATACAATAGACAAACCATGATCAAGCATAAGTAATCTCTTCCTCATCATCATTGTATTTTGGTTCGTCGTCAGCTTCATCTTCGCCTCCATCACTATGATCTTCAACCAAAGTTACAATCCTCCTATTTGGACAATCCAAGCAATATGCCCAAAACCATGACATTTGAAGCATTTTCGGCCACTTGGGGTAGAAGAATTAGGTATTTTTTTTGTTGCCCGCCAGACTCTTCACCCTTTTCTTGCACCTTCGATATCACCTTGCTTTTGGACAAGAGGCTTGGAACTTCCTCCTTTTGTGTAGCCTTCTTTTGAGCCATCCGAAAACTCTTTTCAAACTTCTGTTGCTTTTCAACTTTTAATGCCAGCTTGCTCACATCATTTAAAGACCAATATGGTCAGAATGTTGAACAACTTTAGAAATCTCATACTTCGGACCTCCTAAGTATCTTGCAATTGTTTGCTCTTCCGGTTCCACAAGCTCTCCTTTTAACATCAAATTATCAAATTCTGCAGTGTACTCCACACTAAGATCTTTTTGCTTGAAATCATGTATTTTGAGAAAGATCTCTTGTCTATAATTATCAGGTAAATATTTTCTCTTTAGCTCCCTTTTCATTTTCTCCTATGTAACGATCTTACTCTTCCCCTCACGTTCTCTTTGTTTCTTTGATTTTCCCACCAAAAAAGATGCATTCCACCTGAGTTTGAGTGCCACAAGTTTGACCTTCTTTTGTTCGGTGGTTCATGAAAATCGAAGATTCTTTCTACTGTATTAAGCCAATCGATAAAGTCATCAACATTTACTTTCCCTTCAAATTTTGGAATATCAAATCTGGGATTATATTTATTCTGCCACTCGTCTTGGACTTCATTTCTTCTCGGACATCTTCTCGACTCTCTTGGAAGATGAGGTGTATCATCATCAGAAATAAACTCTCGAGCATCATTTTCATGCTGGTTGTGTCTACTTTAAAGTTCGTCGATTGTTTCATTTTTTTCTTGAAGGCTACGCAGCAATTTTCGTAGCTGCAGCCTCAACGACTCAGCGTCATCTTCATGGTCACTACCTTCACCAGCTACATCTTTTCCATTCCGCCTTGCCATGATCTCTAGCCTTTAGTTCTGATACCAAACTGATACCGGGGAGGGTAAAAATGCAGAATGGATTTCGAAAGAACACCGATAGAATAGATGTTCAGATAGAAAATGTCACAGAAGGCAATGAACGAACTCTTGAAGAAACTTCGGTAAAACAAAAAAAATAGTTCACCACCAAGTTAAAATCAAAAGGGATACAGAAAGATCACCACCCTAATGACAATAACAAGGATACAAAACTGAAAGCAAAAGACTCACCACTCAAGGACACTTCCAAGAGATACAGAGTTCACAAGAGCACTCCAAGAGAGCTTCTGCCAATATCCTCAGCTTTTCTAAAATCCTTTCTAAGTCCTAAACACCAAAATAAATACTAGTGCATGAAACAACCCTTCATGCATAGGGAATTTCGAAATTAAGTGTTTACAGCTACTAACCAACTATTTTAATGCACTAATTGGTAATGAAGAAATGTTCGCAGCTGCCAACCAACTCCTTTAATGCATTCCTTTGTCTTGAAGAAAAGCACCTTGAAACAGCTTTAACTTTGTGCAGAGAATATGATGATGAGCTGTCATATTTGAGTGTGCTGAGATAAAGATTATGAGGCATCATTATTGACTGAAAAAGATACTAGATCATAATCAAGGCTCATATAATCAGATTGTAGTAAATTAGACACTCCTGTGTCATATACGCAATTGGAGCTAGAATTACCGCGGCTGCTGGCACCAAACTTGCCCATCAATGGATACTCATTAAGTGATTTAGATTGTACTCATTCCAATTACCAAACTCGAAGAGCCTGGTATTGTTATTTATTGTCACTACCTCCCCATGTCAGGATTGGGTAATTTACACGCCTGTTGCCTTCCTTGGTTGTGGTAGCAGTTTCTTAGGCTCCCTCTCCGGAATCGAACCCTAATTCTCCGTCACCTGTCACCACCATGGTAGGCCCCTATCCTACCATCGAAAGTTGATAGGGCAAAATTTTGAATTATGCATCGTCGACACGAGGGTCGTGCGATCCATCGAGTTATCATGAATCATCGGAGCAAAGCCCACAATAGCCTTTTATCTAATAAATGCATCCCTTTCGGAAGTCGGGGTTTGTTGCATGTATTAGCTCTAGAATTACTACGGTTATCCGTGTAGAACGTGCCATCAAACAAACTATAACTGAATTAATGAGCCATTCATAGTTTCACAGTTTGAAATAGTTCATACTTACACATGCATGGCTTAATCTTTGAGACAAGCATATGACTACTGGTATGATCAACCGGGTAGCACGTCCTCTACGATGCCGAGCCCAACATGCCGACCCATTACCACAAGGGAAAGGGGGGCAACGATGGGAAGGTTGTCATCCATCGAATGGCGACTAAGAAAGCCAACCAATCATGTGCCAAGAGTCAAAAGACCCATGGTACATTCTTATCCACTGCATCCAAGAGTACTCACGTGAACACTGGAGCCACTCGAGATGAGACGTCTGAGACATGTCATCGTTCGAGGACACACATGGTGCACGGACATCGACACTCCTCATTCATATAGGACATGAGAAGTGGATAAACGAGGTAAACAATGTCTATTTCCAAAGGAACTAGGTAGATTGTATAGGCAACACACACATCTCCATTCAAACAAAGTGCCATTGAAGAGACTTGCAGCATCGGTGGTCAACTGCACAATAGCAGGGAGCCCACCGCGGCATACAAATCCATCACTGCTCATATGCCGACACAATCACCCCATCAGACAGCCCGTCGCCAACCACGAGTAACAAAGACTCAAGTGGCCGATCAAACAAGGCAATCGATGATAAGACATCATCGTGCACGAGGAAGTATAGAGCAAGGCATTTTTTGCCACACAAGGAAGAAGAAGATTGCAAGCGAAGCAAAAATGGCCCAGAAATTGGCTAAAACGACCTAAAAATGGGCCAAAAATGGCCATTTTTGGCTGTGCGAGTGAGCAAAGACACAGGCAGCACCTTCCCTACTATATGAAAGCCCCATCTAGCCCTATGCCACCCAAGGAGTTTCAGGGTGCTGAGATGGCTGACGTTTTGCTCCACTCTTGGCAGTCGCAGCGGCACGCAAGAATAGCCCAAAAATAGGCCAAAACGACCCAAAAAGGGCCAAAACTAGCCATTTTTTGCTGCGCGAGCGATCGGCGAGCGGCGAGTGGCAGATAGCGAGCGAAGCGAGAGGCAGCACCATCCCTACTATATGAAAGACCCATCCAGCCCTATGCCACCCGGGGGGTTCCAGGGTGTTGAGATGGCTAACGTTTTGCTATACTCACGGCGGTTGCCGCGACACGCACGAACAGCCCAAAAATAGGTCAAAACTACCTAAAAACAAGCCAAAATTAGTCATTTTTGGCTGAGCGAGCGAGCGGCGAGCGGCGGATAGCGAGCGAAGTGAGGGGCAGCACCTTCCCTGCTATACGAAAGCCCCATCTAACCCTATACTACCTGGGGGGTTCCAGGGTGCTAAGATGACTGACATTTTGCTCCGCTCATGGCTGTCGCCGTGGCACGCAAGAACAGCCCAAAAATAGGCTAAAACGGCCCAAAGACGGGCCAAAATTGGCCATTTTTGGCTGCGCAAGCGGGCGGCAAGCGGCGAACAGCGAGCGAAGAGAGAGGCAGCACCGTCCCTGCTATATAAAAGCCCCATCCAACCTTGTGCCACCTGGGGTTTCTAGGGTACTGAGATGGCTGACGTTTTGCTCCAATCACGATGGTCACCGCAGCACACAAGAACAGCCCAAAAACAGGCCAAAATAGCCCAAAAACGGGCCAAAACTGCCCATTTTTGGCTGTGCGAGCGGCGAGCGATGAATAGCAAGCGAAGCAAGGGGCAGCACCTTCCCTGCTATACGAAAGCCCTATCCAGCCCTGTGCCACCCGGGGTGTTCCAGGGTACTAAGATGGCTAACGTTTTGCTTCACTCTTGACGGTCGCCGCGGCACGCAAGAACAACCCAAAAATAGGCCAAAATGGACCAAAAAGGGCCAAAATTGGCCATTTTTTGTTACGCAAGCGAGCGGCGAGCGGTAGACTGCGATTGAAGTGAGAGGCAGCACCTTCCCTGCTATACGAAAGCCCCATCCAATCCTATGCCACTCGGGGGGTTCCAGTGTGCTGAGATGGCTAACGTTTTGCTCCGCTCACGACGGTCGCCACGACACGCAAGAACAGCCCAAAAATAGGCAAAAACGGCCCAAAAATGAGCCAAAACTGGCCATTTTTGGAAACGCGAGCGAGCGACGAGTAGGCAGCACCATCCTTGTTATACGAAAGCCCCATCTAGCCCTGTGCCACCTGGGGGGTTCCAGGGTGCTGAGATGGCTAACGTTTTGCTCCGTTCCTAACGGTCGTCGTGACATGCAAGAACAGCCCAAAAACAAGCCAAAATGGGCCAAAACTAGCCATTTTTTGCTTCTCGAGCGAGCGGCGAGCGGCGGATTGCGGCGAGCGCCTTTGCATTAAGAGCAAAAGTCTTCTTCTCCAATTCATTCCAATCGATCATTGGAAGAGAAGACTTCGAAAATCCATTTTCGACAAGGTTCCAAATTTCAAAATCTATTAAAATAATGAATATCCTCATTCGGGTCTTCTAATAGGTGTAGTCCGTCCCATTGAACATGGGTGGATATATAATAGAATGGCCCTCTTGGTTTCTGGTGTATGCCATCTCTCTTGGGTTTTAATCCGTTTAAGAGTAACCCCACTCTGATACCAATTATTAGGATTAAGAGCACTAAGAGGGGGGGGGGGGGGGTGAATTAGTGCAGTGGAAAGCTTTTGATGATTAAAACTGCGTTCGTACATTGAAATCCGATTCCGACGTAAAAGTTGTTTCGTGTAGATAATAACTTTGAAAGCTTATGAAAACGTATTTGAAGTAAAGTAAGGAAGGCAGTTTGCAATTAAGATAGAAACCAGAATGTAAGCGCAAACTGAAATATAATGTTCGTACGATAAAATCAATTTCCGTCTTAACGCCGATTCGAAAAATACTTAACTATGAAAAACGTTCGTAAATGAGTAGAAGGCAATAAGCTATTGAGGTGGTTTGCAGTAAAGATAAGATGCTCAAAGTAAATGCAAATCGAGATTTTGAGTGGTTCGATCAATCTTGACCTACATCCACTTTTGGCTTCCTCCACTAACAAGGTCACCGATATCCATTAGAGGCCTTCCTTCAATAGGCGAAGGCCAACCACCCTTTTATAGTTTCACTCCTTTTGACAGGCTTAGGAGACAACCCTTACAAACTTTTCTCTCATCTCTTGAAAGATCAAAACTTGAAAAAGAGGGAGGTGAACTTCTAGCCTTTACAACACTTTTGAGCTCTAAAAATCAAATAGTAAGATTGGATTTTTAGTGCCCTTTCATGTAGGAAAGGGTGGGGTATATATAGGCCCCAAACTAGTTTGAATTTGGAGCTAAAAAATGTCTTTGTTGTTTAACCTTTGTCATAATTTAAAAATTGATGAATTGCACAATTGTTTTAGTTATTCTCCTCTTTTTGCCAATGACAAAAGGGGAGAAAGAATTTCAAGCATGCACATCCCTTCTATTTTACAATGACATAGGGGGAGCAAATTTTGCTAACTTGCTAGCTATCTTGTATACTTCAAGAAGAAGCAAGAAGATTGCTCATCTCAAAAGATGCAAAAATCTTATCATCTTTCATATGTGTAAAATTTGCTAGCTCAAAAATCGCAAGGAGAAAAAAACTTGCTAGTTTGCTTGCACATCTAAAGAGAAGCAAAAATTGCAAACATACATATCGCAAAGAGAGGCAAAACTTATTAGTTTGCTTATCTCGAAAGCAAGAAATGCTATCTTGCAATATCAAGCAAAAGTACTATCTTGCCATCTCAAGAAGCAAAACTTGTAACTTGCACATTGCAAAAGAAAGCAAAAATAGCTAGCTTGCATGTTCTAAAATTTTACAAAATTGGAGATTTATGATGCAATGTATTGAACTTATATCTCAAACAAATGAAAGTTACACTTCTCCTTTTTGTTGATGACAAAGGGGGAGATGTATGATCACGTTATGCATGATGATGTGTTGTAAATATTCATGATGAAATTTACAATGACTTGAATTCAGCTTAAATTCAAGATTCTATCAATATGGCATATTGATAGAGGGAGTTAAGGTTAACTCCGTCATCAATTAGATGTCATCATAAAAAATGGGGAGATTGTTGAATCTCATATTTTGATGATGAAACCAATTGATAAGTGTTTATGATTTGATATATGTTTTTAGTGACGCAGGATGCTTCGATCAGGATGAGACAATTAAAGCAGGAAGAATCATATTGGGCTGTTGGAACATGTCAGAAGATTGGACGTCAAGTAGAAGGATCGGTCAACGTATCGATAAAAGGCTTCGAGCCAAGAAGAGTGGATATTGTGCTAAGGATATCGAAGTTGCAGAGTCAACTGGCCAATTGGGCAATAGGCCGTAATATAGGATGATATGCCGAAATATCGGACGAAGTGTCGATGGACCAATGACATGCCGGACAACATGATTCATGCTTAGTATTAACTGTCCAGATTGAAGTGTATTTTTACATATGCAGGATTAACTATGATAGCAAGACATAAAGCAAAATGAAGTCCCAAAGTCAAGAATGTGATTTCATTGGGAGTTCGAGAGTTCGTCGAAAGTTAGGATGTTTGTTTGAAGTTCTGTCTGAATTGACCGAGAAGTCTTAGAGCTTGCAAAAAAAGCTCATCGGAACTCACCAAGAAGATCATCATGAAGTCTAGGAGCTTACCGAAAGTCTACAGAACATTCCCGAGAGATCATCAGAAGTTCGTCGGAAGATTGTCGGAAGTTCGCCGGAATATCACCGGAAGCTTATAGGAAGAAACCTAGACTTACAGACTTTGTTTAGCATAGTAAGTGTCTTAAAATTCATAGTTAGCACATAATAGGGATTAGAATTGGGCCAACCCAATTAAGAGACAGTTGGGCCAAGTTTGGGCTATGTTAGGCCAAGAGAAAGGCCCAAACAGTGACCAAACATGTGTAACCGTCATGGCATAGTCTCCGAGACTGTCAAGCGGTGGTACCGCCAGTCTGGGTGGTGGTACCACCCAACCTCAATCTCTAAGACTGTTTGGGTGGTGGTACCACCAGCTTGGGTGGTGGTACTGCTAGCCTGGGCAGTGGTACTGCCCAGTGTCAGGCTGTAGGCTGTGGTACCGCCCAATGCAGGCAGTGGTACCGCTCATACCCTAAAATTTTGGGGGTTTGAATTTTGGGCTCCAAATTTGAATCCATTTGGAGCCTATAAATACCCTATTTAATCTTCAATAGATAAGTAAGAAATATTGAGTAAAACCCTAAGATTCTAAAGTTGTAAACCTTAGAGAGTTCCCTCCTCCCAAAGCTTAGAGATAGTTCTAAGGGAGGTGTGAGAGGGATGCTTTGTAAAAGAGGGTTGTAAAAGGTTGTCTTCTAAACCTGTGAAAAGGAGAAGAGGGGTATAAAAGAATAGTTGGTCATCGTCCATTGAAAATAGACCGATAGTGGATGCCGATGGCCTTGACAGAAGAGGAATTGATGAAGTGAATATAGGTCACGACGACTGAACCATAATAAAAATCTAGTTTGTGTTTCTCATGTGTAATTTACTTTACTACAAATCACTTTACTTACTTTACATCCACTACTCTCTTATGTACACTTTCAAAGTTATTATCTTTATGAAATGGTTTTTCATTGGAAATGGATTTAATCGAAATGAAGTTTGAAACCGACATTATTTTACCGCTGCACTAATTCACTCCCCCTCTTAATGCTGACCCCATTCCTAACAATTAATCCTACACACTTTTCTCAACATATAGATTAGATCAAATAATTTACCAATTGATTTCCTCATCAAAATCCGAGATTCAACAATCTCTCCCTTTTCGATGATGAGAATCATTTGATGATGGAGTTCACTGTAACTTAACCTTAACTCCCCCTATCTATATGCCATACTTGAGAAAAGACGCTCTCAAATTTAAGGCCTTTGAATTCAAGCATCAAACTGATAAGTTATATGCATTTAGACTTATTGACATACACATTATGATACTAATCATGATTTACCATCTCAAAATATGATACCACGTATTTATCAAAATGATGTCAAGGCATTGTTGAATCTCGGATTTTGATGATGAAGTCAATTGTCATTTGTTATCTAATCCATATGTTGAGATAAGTGTACAAGATTAACTACGATGAAAGTAAGATATATAGTAAGAGTTGCGTCGGAGTCAAGACTATAATCACATTGGGAGTTCGAGAGTTCGACGGAAGTCCGGACGGTCATCGAAAGTTCTGTGGGAACAAATCTAAGAAGTCTAGGAGCTTGCCAAAAGAAGCTTGTCGGAACTCGCCAAGTGGATTGTCGCAAGTCCAAGAGTTTCCCGGAAGTCCATCAGAGCATCGCCGAAGGTTCGTCGAATGTTTGCTAGAAGAAGCGATTGACGCACCAAAGCAAGTTGTAGTAAATATCTTAAGAAATGTCATAGTTAGCATGTAGATTAAGTTAGGAATGGGAAGTGATCCCATTAACTTAATCTGGGGGCAATTGGGCCCTTGATAGACCCAAATTGGGCCGAATGGATCAACCCATTCAGACCAAAATTCCTACTAGGGGGTGGCATCACCCAGGAGAGGGTCTCCCAGGAAAGCTGGGCGGTGCAAACGCCCCAGGCAGGCGATGGCACCGCCTGGGCTCAGTCTCTAAGCGAGACTGGGATGTGCAAATGCCCTTAACAAGCGGTGGAACAACTTGAGCTCGGTCTCTGAGCTCTGCCAAGCGGTGTAACTGCCCCAATCAGGTGGTGGCACCGCCAGGGCTCAATCTCCGAGCGAGATTAGGTAGTGCAACTACCCCTATCAGGCGGTGGCACTACCTAGAGGCTCAGTCTCCGAGTTGCCAAGTGGTTGTACCGCCCTAGTCAAGAGGTGGTACCGCCAGGACCACGGAAATCCGAGAAAAGATATTTTGGACCTCCAAATTCAAACTAGTTTGGGGCCTATATATACCCCACCCTTTCTTGCATGAAAGGGCACCGAAAATCCAATCTTACTTTGTGATTTTTAGAGCTCAAAAGTGTTGTAAAGGCTAGAAGTTCACCTCCCTCTTTTTCAAGTTTTGATCTTTCAAGAGAGGAGAGAAAAGTTTGTAAGGGTTGTCTCCTAAGCCCGTCAAAAGGAGTGAAACTGTAAAAGGGTGGTTGGCTTTCGCCTATTGAAGGAAAGCCTCTAGTGGACGTCGGTGACCTCGATGGTAGAGGAAGCAAAAAGTGGATGTAGGTCAAGATTGACCGAACCACTCTAAATCTCGGTTTGCATTTACTTTGAGCATCTTATCTTTACTGCAAACCTCCTCAATAGCTTACTGCCTTCTGCTCATTTACGAACATTTTTTATAGTTAAGTATTTTCTGAATCGGCGTTAAGACGGAAATCGGTTTTATATTACGAACATCATATTTCAGTTTGCGCTTACATTTTGATTTCTATCTTAGCTGCAAATTGCCTTCCTTACTTTACTTCAAATACGTTTTCATAAGCTTTCAAAGTTATTATCTGCACGAAACAACTTTTACGTCGGAATCAGATTTCAATGTACAAACATAGTTTTAATCGTCGAAAGTTTTCCACTACACTAATTCACCCCCCCCCCCTCCTCTTAGTGCTCTTGATCCTAACAAAGGCATGACATTTATTTTCAAGTCCAATATCGAATGATCATTTTCAAGTGTGATACAAATTTCAAATATGAAATTTAGCAAGATTCAAATTTCAAGTTTGATGAAAGATGATAATTCATCTATCCGAGGCATGATACCAATTGGAAGTAGGAAATTAAGCATGATAAGCTTGGTACCTTATCATATTGATAGACATTTATCATTTTGATATGAAATCAAGCATGAGTTTAAGAATGAAACATTTTCAAGTATCCATGACACATTATGATGTGTTTCAAGCATTCTTGATACATTTCAAGTATCTATGATACATTCGATGCATATGTGATATATTTTGATATTTTTTAAGTATTTATGATATATTTGACGATACCAATTATATTTCAAGCATTCGTAAAACATTCAAGCATTTACAATATGATACATTTTACATATTATTTCAAATATTCATAATGCCAATTTGCCACATTTCTCCCCCGTTGTCATCAATAAAAAGGAGAACCATTCAATAATGCAAATGTTTTAAAAAAAATATTCAAGTAAGTTCTACACCAATTTATCCATGCTAAAAAAAAAAGAGAAGTTATACAAAAACTTTGCATGATAACTACTTGTGGTTTTCGAAATTGATAAGCTAGCATTTTTGCTTTAGATATGCAAAAGCTTTTTTGTTCTTCTTGAGATGTGCAAGTTTCTTTCTTCCTTTGTCTTAAAAATAAGAAGAAGAGGAAGAAGAGCAAGGGAGGAATTCATTCTCCATAAGAAATCAAGAACCAAATTCATGAAAGTTAAGTTTCATTAAATCAAGCTTATACTATAGCATAGTAGAAGGAAGAAGGAATTGATAAAAGATCATGTCATTAATCCAAAAATCCATGAGCGAAGGGACTAAGTGTATTAATAATCATTAAGTGATGGATCAAGGGTATGAAGTAAATTTGATACCAAGTTAAGAGGAAGATAGAAATGAAATAAATTCATGAAAGCTTTCTTTATAAAAAATCAAGAAAGTCTAGAAAAGATATACAACAAACTCATGCATTCAGACAGATTAATATCCCTAACTCTCTTCTAATGAAATCAAATTATTCTTTATTTAAAGGTTTTATAAAGATATCATCTAGTTAATATTTTATATCAATAAACTCTAAAGATATATCATGGTTATTAACATGATCTCTTATAAAACGATGCCTAATGTCAATATGTTTAGTTCTAGAGTGTTGAATAGGATTTTTTGTTAAATATTACACTTGTATTATCAAATTTTATGAGAATATTCTTGAAGTGAATGCTGTAATCTTCTAATGTATTTTTCATCAGACAAATGCATGACTTAAGAATTGACATGTTTCAGATGTGCTTTTCCTATCTTTTCTACATCCAGCAAAATCTGTATCAACATAAGCAATTAACTTAAAGTTTTCAAATTTTGCATACCATAATCCTAGATTAGGGGTTTCTTTAAAATATTTATGAATTCTTTTAATAGCTTTATGTAGAGAAAGCTTAAGATTAGATCGAAATCTGGTACAAAGTCCTATATAAACATGATGTTCGGTCTAGTTATGGTGAGGTATAATAAACTATCTATCATAACCCTATAAGTATTTTTATCAAAGCTTTATCCACTTTCATCCAAGTTTAACTTAGTGGAGGTACTCATAGGAATATTGAGAGTCTTTGAACCATCCATATTAAATCATTTTAACGATTCTAATGCATATTTGGTTTGACTACGAAAAATATCATCACTAAGTTATTTGATTTGTAAGCCTAAGAAGAAAGTTAGTTCACCCATTAAATTCATTTCAGACTCTTGACTCTTACTCTTGGCAAACAATTCACATAAGGATTCATATGTAGAACCAAAAATAATATCATCAACATAAATTTGAACAATAAGTAAGTTATTTTTAAAATTTTTAATAAATAATATAATGTCAACCTTACCTTTAGAGAAATTATTTTTGATAAGAAAGGAGCTAAGCCTCTCATACCAAGCCCTCGAGGCTTATTTTAATCCATATAGAGCTTTAGTTAACTTAAACACATGATTAGGAAAAAGAGAGTTCCCAAATTTGGGTGGTTGTTCAACATACACTTCTTTGGGAATAAAGTCATTTAAGAAAGTACTTTTGACATCCATTTAAAATAAATTAAAATTATTACTTCTAATATAAGCAAGGAGCATCCTTGTGGCTTCTAATCTTGCCATAGGAGTGAAGCTTTCTGTTAGAACCTTTGCAGATTCTAAGCTTGAGGTTGATCTCTTTAGGGGATCGGCCTCCTTGGAACTCTATAAGGGTTCCTTCTTCCATGTTGCTGCTTAAAGGCTGTAGAAAAGATTCATCTATTGCTTGAGAAAAGATGATGAATACATGGCTATTTACAGGGCTTCTGAACGCCAACTCCTAATAAGACTCCTACTCAATACTCATACTTCTAACCAATTCCTAATAGGACTCCTACTCAAGACTCTTATTCTTTTACAACTCCTAATGCTTCTCTAAGAAACAACCTCTTAACCCTAGCCGACCTCTTCGCCTCTTTAATAGGGGTCGGCTAGGTAGGCTTTACATGAATGTTACTCTTCAAATTAGCCTTGTCCTCGAGGCTAACGATCCATGAATTCTGAAAATTTGATCTTAAAGCCATCATAGTTCTCACAAGTGACACCTTTTGCTGGTAAGTTCGCCCACTATATTAGTACTTTAGTAGTGGGTCATCATTGTCGAGTCATGATCCGTCGATCAATAATGGTACTCAGCTAGGTCTAAAGTTCTCCTTGGGTAGTCATATTTGGTAGATAGTTTTGGGCTTTATCGTTTTGTCCAAACTTAAGCTTTAAATATGACACATGGAAGACTGGATGGATTTAAGAGCTGGCGGATAAGTCCAATTTGTATGTTATAGCTCCGATGCGCTCCAAAATTTGGTAGGGCCCATAGAACCAAGGTCAAAACTTCATAGATGCTCTGGTCTGGATTGATGTTTGCTTGTATGATTAGAGTCATAAGAAAACCCAATCTTTTATTGAAAATTCTCTTTCGCCTTTGTGTTGATCATATTGTTGTTTCATCCTTACTTGGGCTGTGGTGAGATTAACTTTTAGCAACTTCAGCATTTTGTCTCTATCTTATAGTTCCTAGTCTACTTATTCCACTTTAGAGATGTCCAACACATATTTTGGGATCACAAAGGGAGGTCAGCCATACAAAGCCTCATAGGGAGTATATTTTATCAATGAATGATAAGTTATGTTATACCACCCATCGGCCAAGGGAAGCCAACTTATCTACTCTTTTGGCCGCTTACTAGTGAAGCATGTGAGGTATGTCTCCAAGCACCTGTTCACCACTTTAGTCTAGCTGTAGGTTTGTGGGTGATACGCTGTACTCCCTTTCAATTTAGTGCCCTACATCTGGAATAACTCTGTCAAAAATTTGCTCATGAAGATGCTGTTGGGAAATCCTTGGGGGTGACATCATATGCGCAGCGGAAGAACAAGAAAAACAAAATCCTCGATTCCCAAAGAGATGTTCGTCGTCGTGCGAAGATTAGTACGCAAATATCCACGAAATATGAAACTGCGTATAGAGTAGATTGTGTTACATAGGGATATCATATATCCCTGTTTCCCTGCCGATACTTAGGAGAGGGTGAAGGAGGTCAAGCGTCCTCCTCTCTAGCGGTGATCCACACAGTAGGGTTACGACGACGCTCCTCAAAACTCTAGACCTACTCTGAGGTGGAGATGGAGAGGAGAATAGGAAAAGACAAACAAAAGCTCTCTAGCCCATGGGGCTCTGAATCCCTCCTATTTATAGAGGTTCCCTGTCAAACCCTAATGGGTCCTCCCCTAGTGGGTATTGGATCTGCATCCAATAAAACAAGGGCTCCGTCGGATATCTCATATCCGAACCTCTATTCATCGCAATGCCTACCATATGTGTGTGACCCTCTAGGCCCAATATCGAGCTGGCCATGAGTCATACCTGTCAAAACTCCTTCTAACTCAGTGAATTATTATCTCTGTAATAATTCACTCAACTCATCGACTACGAACATACTAGGCCACTACGCCGTAGTCCCCAAACGATATAGGGGAATCCAATCCATTGGACCTGTCTGTCCTCAGTTACCGTGTACCTATAGTCCCTCATCCATCTAATATACCAGAGACCGTATATCGAGCATGGTGTTGTCAGACCCACACGGTTTCTTCTCGAGTCTCGCTCTAATCGGATTCTCCCGGAGAACTCTTTCTCTCTAAACCCCAATGACCCTGGCCAGCGATTTGTCTGAGCAAAAACACATGGGATATTCCTCTCATGACGCCGAGGGTGGATGATCCTCTATCGACACTCAATAGCCCTCGTAAGGTCGACTACCACTCCCAATGACCAGCTGTACTAGATCTGGGACAGCCAAACCTATAAGTCTAGTATCAAAGAGTGGAGCACACATACAGGACATCCTTGGTGTCTCAAGTCTAAGGACCAGATACACCACTAGGACTACGAAATCGCTGTCTAACAATAAGGCTTCATCAACCATCCAGCATTCTGTAAGCGAATCAATCAGTGAACTCATTTTCCAATGAGCACCTGTACTGTATCCCTAGTGTCCCTATACAAGCAGCTATGAGACCGGCTGCATCCATTATATGGACGGGTATACAGCACACCAGTCTGTCCGGTTATCATGATATCCCTCTCGAGTAACCTATGACCGGGATTATTTAGGATATGTGTTTAAAGGTGAATCGATCTCACTATCGTGATCTCATTACGATCTGATTCCCATTACACAAATCTAAGGACATCACAATATATGTATGCATTTATGCAATAGTTATAAAGTGATATATGCCAAAATATAATAAGCAAAAAGATTCTATATTAAGTCACACGTGCCATCACTCGCGTGATTGGCTTGCTGGGCACCTATGACTAGCAATCTCTCACTTAACCTAAAGCCAATCACCTATGTGTCTGATCCCCATCAGACCCATATGACGCTCAAAACAAATCTGAGACAACGGCTTTGTTAGTGGATCTGCAATGTTATCTTCGGATGGAACTCTTTCCACTACTACATCTCCTCGAGTTATGATCTGTCTGATAAGGTGGAACCTCCTCAGAACATGCTTAGATTTCTGATGAGACCTAGGTTCCTTTGCTTGAGCAATCGCCTCGTTATTGTCGCAATATAGGGAGATCGGCTCTTCGCTACCCGGCACGACTCCCAAATCTGTGATAAACTTCTTCACCCAAACTCCCTCCTTTGCTGCATCTGATGCAGCAATGTACTCCGCCTCTATGGTCGAGTCAGTAGTAGTATATTGCTTGGAACTCTTCCAGCACACTGCTCCTCCATTCAAGGTGTACACATACCTTGAATTCGACTTACTATCATCGATATTGGACTGAAAACTTAAGTCAGTGTAGCCTTCAACCTTAAGGCTATTAGTTCCATATACTAGTAAAAGATCCTTAGTCATTCTCAAGTACTTAAGGATACACTTTACTGCTTTCCAGTGCTCCAAGCCTGGATCCACCTGATACCTGCTCGTGACACTCAGAGCATGCACTATATCAGGCCTAGTACATAGCATGGCATACATGATAGACCCTATTGCTAAGGCATAAGGTATCATATCCATGTTCGCCCTTTCTTTTGGAGTCTTTGGGGACATACTCGTAGAAAGCGATATCCCATGTCTCATCGGTATGAGACCTCTCTTGGAATTTTCCATGACAAACCTTTTGACAATGGTTTCTATGTACCTGGATTGGGACAAGCCAAGCATCCTCATGGATCTATCTCTATAGATTCTAATCCCCAAAATATAGGATGCTTCCCCTAAGTCCTTCATGGAGAAGTGTCTAGATAACCAAGCCTTTACTATGGATAGCATTCCTACGTCATTCCCAATGATCAAGATGTCATCCATATATAACACCAAAAAGGTGATAGCGCTCCCACTTACCTTTTTGTATACACAAGGCTCATCTTTGTTCTTAACGAAGTCATAAGATCTGATTGCCTTATCAAATCTTATGTTCCAACTTCGGGAAGCTTGCTTTAATCCATAAATGGATCTAAGCAACCTACACACCTTATCTGGACAGTTCTTGGACACGTATCCCTCAAGTTGCATCATATACACCTCCTCCTTGAGGTTCCCATTGAGGAATGTTGTTTTCACATCCATCTGCCAGATCTCATAATCATAGTGTGCTGTAATAGCCAATAGATTTCTGATGGATTTTAGCATTGCTACGGGTGAGAAGGTTTCGTCATAGTCAACACCTTGCCTTTGACGATACCCCTTAGCCACTAGCCTTGCTTTATAGGTCTCTACCATTCCATCTACTCCGATCATTTTCTTAAAGATCCACTTGCAACCGATGGGTACAATACCTTCGGGCGCATCAACTAGGTTCCAAACCTTATTGGAGTACATAGAATCTGTTGAATCTCGGATTTTGATGATAAAATCAATTGATGGGTTATTTGATCTAATCCATATTATTGAGTTAAGTGTGCAAGATTAACTACGATAAACAGAAAATACAAAGCAAGTATACCGGAGTCGAGTTCGATGAACGTTTAAGAGTCCGAAGAATCGTCGGAGATGCTGTCGGAACCAATCGAGAAGAAATCGGGAACCTTTTGGAAGTTTGCCGAAGAGATCGTCGGAGGTTCGCAGAGATCACCGAGAAGTCTCAGCTACTCATTAAAGTCATCACAAGTTCGGGAGCGTGCTTGGACCCCGTCGGAAGAAGTTCGTCGGAAAGCTCGCCGGAACAAGACTTGACGTTCGCGGTTAATAAATTGCTTAGAATGTGTTTTGTTATGTAGTTCACCTGTAATTAGGATTAGGATTAAGAAGATAATCCTATATCCTGGTTAGGGGCGAACTAGGGCCAAAGTCAGATTTGGTTTGGGCTAAAAGTAAGCCAAACCAAGTGAACCGGAGAGCCAGGCGGTGGCACCGCCTGGCTGGGCGGTGACACCTCCTTGGCTGGGCGGTTGCACCGTCCAGCACCCGAGCGCTGGGCGGTGGCACCGCCAGCATCGGGAACCCAAAGAGGATTTGAATTTTGGAGCCCAAATTTGAATCCTCTTGAGGCCTATAAATACCTCTCAAATCTCAGCTGAGATCACAACCTTTTGAGCAGCAAGAGTTTGAGAGAAAGATATTAGAAAAGTGATAGCTTGTTTTCTTTTCAATTTGCCAGTGTTCACCTCATCTCTTCTCGAAAATCTGTAAGAGAGTGAACCGCTTGTAAAGAGTTGTAGGAGGGGTATTTACCCTTCCATTTCAAGAGACTTGCTAGTGGAAGGTGGGAGCCTCATCGAAGAGGGGCCTCGCAAGTGGAGTAGGTCATTTGACCGAACCACTCTAAAATCGGCGTGATCCTTGGTTTGCATTTCATTATTGTTATTTACATTATTGCAAACCTTCTTATATGCTTTAGTTCCTTATTACTTTTGCTGCGCATACTTAAGAATACGCTTTCAAGATTAAGCTTGTCAAGTTCCGCTCTTATCATACGAAAGATTTTTTAAAAAAAAATCAAAGTTTTAATCCGCTTCACTAATTCAACCCCCCCTCTTAGTGCTGCTCCGATCCTAACAGAATCCATCTCAGAATTCATGGCTTCTTGCCACTTCCCGGAGTCTATACTCATAACAGCCTCCTCGTAGGTTTGAGGATCAATATCCTCTGCATCCTCTCCTCTAATATGTCCCATATATCTCTCAGGAGGATGGGATACTCTATCAGACCTGCGTAAAGTTGAAACTTATGTATTAGGTACATGAACAGACTCGGGCTGTAGAGTGGTGCTTGAGCTTGGTTCTCCAAACTCGCTCAATTCTATCATTCTCCCACTATCTCGGCCAAGAATGTGTTCCTTCTTAAGGAACACTGCTCTCTTAGCTACAAAGACCTTTTGGAACTCATCTCGTTTCCTTTTGGACACATTTACATTCATGATATGTGGAGTGGTGTCTAATATAAATAAATCATTATACAATGTTCCTTTCATGATGATCTTATCATCTAATAATATCGAACAACCATTGTTCTCAAAAACAAATTTATATCCACTAACTGTTAAACATGAAATGGAGATAATGTTTTTGATAATAGAAGGAACAAAATAACATGCATCTAATGTAATAAAAGCTCCACTAGGCAGATGTAGGGCGACCTCGCCAACAGCTACTACAGTAATTTTTGCTCCATTACCCATCTCTAGGTCCATCTCGCCTCTCTCTAGTCTCCTAGGCCTTGCCAGAACCTGCAACGAAATGCATATATGATAAGCACTACCGGTATACAATACCCATATGTTATCATAAGAGTCTGACAAATGGAGACTGATCATGAATATACCTGAAGCTTCATCAAGCTTTTGTTTCGCCGTTTCTGCATGGTACTCTTTGTAGTTTCTCTTCCAGTTCACATCTTTACTACAGTGGAAGCACTGGCCTTTGTCCTTTGCTAGGTCTTTCTTAGCAACTTTTGCTTTACCTGGTTTGACCTTGCTCTTTCCCTTCTTAAGGGACCTTTCTGCTTTCCTTTTCCTTTTGGTCTCACCAGTGTAGAGAACTGGCTTCTCTTTCTTGATAGTAGTCTTTGCCTCCCTCAACATATTGAGAAGCTTTGGGAGAGTCACTTCAATCTTGTTCATATTAAAATTCATTATGAACTGTGAAAAGGAATCTGGTAGGGACTAAAGCACAATGTCCACACACAAGTTATCCTCTAGGACCATTCCTAGACCTGTGAGTTTCTCTATCCACTCAATCATCTTTAGGACATGGTTCTGAACCGGTGTCCCCTCAGTCATCCTAGCGCAGAAGAGGCTCTTAGATATCTCATATCGTTGAGTCCTTCCCTGTTCCTCAAACAATTTGTGGACATGTAGGAGAATGGATCTAGCATCCATCTTTTCATGTTGTCTCTGTAACTCAGGAGTCATAGAGCCCAACATATAGCACTGAGCAAGAGTGGAGTCATCAATGTACTTCACGTAGCGAGCGATCTTATCCTCGTTTGCCCCTTCTTCGGGTGCAGGCATCACTGTATCAAGGACGTACATGATTTTCTCCACTGTGAGAACAATTCTCAAGTTACGGAGCCAATCCGTATAATTTGGACTAGTGAGGCGGTTGACATCAAGTATGCCACGTAAGGGATTTGAAAGCGATATTTTTTGAAAATAAAGATGCAGCAGAAATGAATAACATGCAGATTTTGCAAGAAATAAACTATCAAGATATGGACTTCTATCTTAATATGCTCCCACTATTTTACTAACGAGTCACGAGACACCCTCAGCACGTGAAACGGAAGTCTCCGGCAGACTTCTAGTGGGGATCAGGATCCAATCAGCGTCTTAGAGTAACCTCGAGGGACTCGACCAATCACACTAAGCCTAAAAGGTAGGCAACTCTTGTCGATCACAACTCCTTGTGATTCCCGTCCTGTTCGGCCTCCGAATCACAGTGGCCTCGAGGGACTCGACCAACCATGATGCTCGGTTAAGTCAACACCTTCGTTACAAGATGAGTCTAATTTGATGATATACCCTCGAGGGACTCGACCAAGTATACCATGCCCTCAAGTCACCGGTGACATCTCTATAATCGTAAGCAAGATAGCGAATCGCGATATAGGTAAGTCTCGAGGGACTCGACCAACTCAACGTACACCGGGAATCGGTTCCTACTTATAACGATGGAAGGCCACGTGAGTCAATCTAATTGCCTCACATTTACCGGCTTAATATTATCGAGAGATGTTTCTATGATTTGGTCTCCTAATATGATATGTCACACATATACATATTTAATATATATCTACATCGCATGCAAATATATATACATATCTAGTATGTGTATAAGCAATTACACCAGATGATCATGGACCACAACCTAATATGATTAGGCCCGAGCCAGTAGGCCTAATCACTCACATCAAGATCTATATGTGCAACGGTGCATCTCCATGCCCTATGATCGTCCATTTCGTCCTTGTCGGTTCCGTCGACATCTTGATGCATCTTTATGCATCACGATCGTCCGTCTCGTGGGTCCCGCTATCGCATCCACGCTCCCGCTGTGTCTCCTTTTGTGATTACAACTTAATCAAAGGCACGTATGCCCGACAATAAATGAGAAATATAATGGTGGTTCGTAGACCTCAATAATAACAATCAGAGGTACACACACATCACACGGTCCATGATCATCCGTCCACACATCATACATCACATGTATAAATAATAATAAAAAAATAATAATAATCAACTAAACCTTTTAATTAATTAATATTTTCTGAAATCAGGGACAATATTAGGAATTTCTGAATTCATAGGGGTATTTTCGTAATTTGGACAAAAGACAGAAACTGAAATTTCTCAAATTCCGAGGTGCAAAATTATCTTTTGCCCAGAAAACCCTAATGCCCTTTCCCCTTTTCGCTGTTGCCATCGCCGCCACTCTACCGGCGGCGGCCTATGCGGCGGGGCGAGGGCACTGCCCTCACCTGCAGGCGGCATGCCCGCTGGCAGCGCTGCCGCTACGGGTGGGCACCCCCTTCGGGCGTCGTCGCCTCCGCAAGCGGTGCTGTCCCACCGGGCGACCTCCCCTGTGGGGGGTTTCCCCCGCGGGAGCAGCGGCTGCGGGCGCCGCTGCCCTACGACGCCTCTGCCCGTGGGCTGCCTGCCTACGGCTGCGTTGCACGCACGTAGATCGAGGGCAGCAACTGTTTCTGCCCTTCCTTGTTTTTGCATCAACAATTTTGACGTCAAAATTCTTCCTAAACACAACACACGCAGTTCAAAACCAATCATTCGCACGAGCAACCTTGCTCTGATACCACTATTGGAAAATCCTTGGAGGCGACATCATATGCACAGCGGAAGAACAAGAAAAACAAAATCCCCAATTCCCAAAGAGATGTTCGTCGTCGTGCGAAGATTGGTACGCAAAAATCCGCGAAACATGAAACTGCGTATAGTGTAGATTGTGTTACCTAGGGAGATCGTATATCTTTGTTTCCTTGCATATCCTTAGGAGAGGGTGAAGGAGGTCAAGTGTCCTCCTCTCTAGCGGTGATCCACACAGTAGGGTTACGACGATGCTCTTCAAAACTCCAGACCTACTTTGAGGTGGAGATGGAGAGGAGAATGGGAAAAGGCAAACAAAAGCTCTCTAGCCCATGGGGCTTTGAATCCCTCCTATTTATAGAGGTCCCCTGTCAAACCCTAATGGGTCCTCCCCTAGTGGTTATTGGATATGCATCCAATAAGACAAGGGCTCCGTCGAATATCTCATATCCGAACCTCTATTCATCGCAATGCTTACAATATGTGTGTGACCCTCTAGGCCCAATATCGTGTTGGGAAATCATGGGGGCGACATCATATGCGCAGCGGAAGAACAGGAAAACAAAAATCCCCGATTCCCAAAAAGATGTTCGTCGTCGTGCGAAGATTGGTGCGCAAAAATCCGCAAAACACAAAACTGCGTATAGAGATTATGTTACCTAGGGAGATCATATATCCGTGTTTCCTTGCAGATCCTTAGGAGAGGGTGAAGGAGGTCAAGCGTCCTCCTCTCTAGCGGTGATCCACACAAGCCAGGGTTGCGGCGACCCTCCTCAAAACTCCAGGCCTCCGAGGGTGGAGAGGAGAGGAGAATAGGAAAGGCAAGCAAAGACTCTAGCCTATGAGGCTGTGAATCCCTCCTATTTATAGAGATCCCGTGTCAAACCCTAATGGGTCCTTCCCTAGTGGGTATTGGATCTGCATCCAATAAGACAAGGGCTCCGTCGGATATCTCATATCCGAAACTCTACTCATCGCAATGCCTACCATATGTGTGTGACCCTCTAGGCCCAATTTCGAGCTGGCCGTGAGTCATACCTGTCAGAACTCCTTTTAACTCAGTGAATTATTATCATTGTAATAATTCACTCGACTCATCGACTTCTGGACGTACTAGGCCACCACTGCCAGTAGTCCCCGACGATCTCTGGGAATCCAATCCATTGGACTGTCGTCCTCGATTACCATGTACCTATAGTCCCTCATCCATCTAATATCCCGAGAGACCGTATATCGAGCATGGTGTTGTCGGACCCATACGGTTTTACTCGAAGTCTCGCTCTAATCGGATTCTCCAGGAGAACTCTTTCTCTCTCAACCCGAATGACTACGGCGGGGATTTGTCCGAGCAAGAACACATGGGATATTCCTCTCATGACGCCGAGAGTGGATGATCCTCTATCGACACTCAATAGCCCTCGTGAAGGTCGACTACCACTCCCAATGACCCATTTGGACTAGATCCGGGACAGCCAAACCTATAAGTCGGTATCAAAGAGTGGAGCACTCATACAGGACATCCTTGGTGTCTCAAGTCTAAGGACCAGATACACCACTAGGACTACGGAATCGCATTTGTCTAACAATAAGGCATCATCAACTATCCAGCATTCCGTAAGCGGATCAATCAGTGAACTCATTCTCCAATGAGCACCTGTACTGTATCCCTAGTGTCCCTACACGAGCAGCTATGAGACCAGCTGCATCCATCATATGGACGGGTATACAGCCCACCAGTCTATCCGGTTATCACTATGTCCCTCTCGAGTAACCTATGACCGGGATTATTTAGGATATGTGTTTAAAGGTGAATCGATCTCATTATCGTGATCTCATCACGATCCGATTCCCATTGCACAAATCCCAGGACATCACAATATATATATGCATTTATGCAATAGTTATAAAGTGATATACGCCAAAATATAATAAGCAAAAAGATTCTGTATCAAGTCACACGTGCCATCACTCACGTGATTGGCTTGCTGGGCACCTATGACTAGCAATCTCCCACTTGACCTAAAGCCAATCGCCTATATGTCTGATCCCCATCAGACTCCTGTGATGCTCAAAGACAATCTTAGACAACGACTTTGTCAGTGGATCTGCAATGTTATCTTCGGATGGAACTCTTTCCACTGCTACATCTCCTCAAGTTACGATCTTTCTTACAAGCTGGAGCCTCCTCAGAACACTTCTGATGAGACCCGGGTTCCCTTATTTGAGTAATCACCCCATAGTTGTCGCAATATAAGGAAGTCGACTTGTCGCTATCTGTATCGCCTCCAAAATCTGTGATGAACTTCTTCACCCAGACTCCCTCCTTTGCTGCATCTGATGCAGCAATGTACACCGCCTCTGTGGTCGAGTCAGCAGTGGTATCTTGCTTGGAACTCTTCCAGCACACTGCTACTCCATTCAAGGTGTACACATACCCTGAATTCGACTTGCTATCATCGACATCGGACTGAAAACTTGAGTCAGCGTAGCCTTTGTTGAATCTCGGATTTTGATGATGAAGTCAATTGTCATTTGTTGTCTAATCTATGTGTTGAGATAAGTGTGCAGGATTAACTACGATGAAAGTTAAGCAAGCAGTAGGAGTTGCGCCGGAGTCAAGATCATGATCACGTTGGGAGTTCGAGAGTTCGACGGAAGTTCGGACGGTCGTCGGAGGTTCTGGAGAACGGATCCGAGAAGTCCGAAGCTTGTTGCCGAAGCTCGTCGGAACTTCGCTAAGTGGATCGTCAAAGTCCAAGAGTTTGCCGGATGTCCATGAGAAGAATCACCGAAGGTTCATCGGATGATCGACGGAAGTTAGCGGAAACTTCGCCGGAAGAAGCGATTGACGATCGGAGCAAAGCTGCAGAAGTTGTCTTAGATTTAATCATAGTTAGCACGTTGATTAAGCTTGAAAATGGGAGGTGATCCCATTAGCTTAATCTTGGGGCAATTGGGCCCTTGAAAAGATTGAAATTGGGCGAATGGAGCTAACCATTGGACCCGATTGCACCGGCGGTGCAACCGCCCTAGGCCAGGAGGTGCAAACCGCCGTGGCTGTGTCTCCAGTGAGACTGGCGGTGCAACCGCCCCAGCCAGGAGGTGCAACCGCCCGAGAGCTCGATCTTCGAGCTAGAGGCGGGCGGTGCAACCTCCCCGAGAGAGAGTAGCACCGCCGCGAGCTCGGTCTTCGAGCTCAGGCAGAGAGGGCAACCGCCTCAATCGAGAGGTGGTGGCACCTGGGCTCTCGATCTCGAAGTCGAGACTCTAAGCGGTGCAACCGCCCACGACAAAGAGGTGCAACCGCTGGGCTCGATCTCCGAGCTCTCGCGGCGGTGCAACCTCTCCAGTCAAGAGGTGCAACCGCCTGATCCCGGAATTCTGGGATTTGATCGTTTTGAGCTCCAAATTTGAACTGGGTTGGGGCCTATAAATACCCCACCCATTCAGCACTGAAAAGATACAGATCCTCACCCAATTCTTGATATTTTCAGTGATTCTAAGAGCTCAAATTTGTGTAAAGTCCAAAAGTTCTCCTCTTTCTGTTCTCCAAGTCTTGAGTTGTAAAGAGAGGAGAGAAAGGATCTGTAAGGGTTGTCTCCTGAGCCCGTCAAAAGGAGAGAAACTGTAAAAGGGCAGTTAGCCTTCGCCCATTGAAGGAAGGCAGCTAGTTGACGTCGGTGACCTCGTCGGAGGAGGAAGCCAAAAGTGGAGTAGGTCAAGACTGACCGAACCACTCTAAATCTCTTGTTTGCTTTTACTTTGATCACTTTATCATTACTGCAAACCTCCTACATTGCTACTGCCCTATGTGCATTTACGAACGAGTCTCTAAGTTCTGATCTTTCCGAATCTGCATTCAGACGTAAATCGGTGTTTTCGTACGATCTTTACACTGCAGTTTACGCTTACGTTTTGATTCCATTTATAACTGCAAATTGCTTTCTGCGTATTCATAAAACGCTTTTCAAAGTTCAAAACTGCGTTTAGACGTAAAATTATGTTTAGACGTAAAACTGCGTTTAGACGTAAAACTGCGTTTAGACGCAAAACTGCGTTTAGACGTAAAACTGCGTTTAGACGTAAAACTTCGGTTAGATGCAAAACTGCGTTTAGACGTAAAATTGCGTTTAGACATACAACTGCATTTAGACGCAAAACTGCGTTTAGCCGTAAAACTGCACTAAGACGCAAAACTACGTTTAGACGTAAACTGCGCTCAAACGCAAACTGCGCTTAGACGCAAACTGCGCTCAAACGCAAACTGCGCTTAGACGCAAACTGCGCTTAAACGCAAACTATGTTTAGATGCAAAATGCGCTTAGACGCAAACTGTGTTTAGACGCAAACTGTGTTTAGACGCAAACTGTGTTTAGACACAAACTATGTTTAGACGCAATCTGCGCTTAGACGCAAACTGCACTTAAATGCAAACTGCGCTTAGACGCAATCTGCATTTAGACGCAAACTGCATTTAGACGCAAACTGCGTAAACTACAAACTGTGAATCGGCATTTACATCGAAATTGTTTTTATCGGACGAACGCGGATTTTGTTTTTAAATCGCTGAAAGTTTTCCGCTGCACTAATTCACCCCCCCCCCCTCTTAGTGCTCTCGATCCTAACAATTGGTATCAGAGCAAGGTTAACTCTCTAACGGATTAAAACCCAAGAGAGATGGCATACGCCGGAAACCAAGAGGGGCATTCTATTACACGTCCACCCATGTTCAGTGGAACGGACTACACCTACTGGAAGACCCGAATGAGGATCTTTCTTATTTCTATGGATTTTGAACTATGGAACCTTGTTGAAAACGGATTTTCAAAGTCTTCTCTTCCAATGATCGATTGGAATGAATTGGAAAAGAAGGCTTTCGCTCTTAATGCAAAGGCTATGAATGCCTTATTTTGCGCACTTGATAAAAACGAGTTTAATCGTGTTTCAACTTGCGAAACTGCCTTTGATATTTGGCACACACTTAAAGTGACCCACGAGGGCACAAGTAGAGTGAAAGAGTCAAAAATCAAGAAGACATCCTAAAAGGACTCGGAAAAAGTTTTTCGGATTTTGAACTCGTAAATAAGATACTAAGATCCCTTCCTAAAAGTTGGGATCCTAAAGTCACTGCTATTCAAGAGGCAAAAGATCTGCGTAACTTCCCTCTTGAAGAACTAATCGGGTCATTAATGACCTACGAGATGACTTGCAAAGCTCATGAAGAGCAAGAAGACATCCTTCCAAAGAACAGGAAGGATATGGCACTTAAAACTTCTGAATGCCACTTGAGAGAAAACTCAAGTGATGAGGACTGTGATGATGACTTGGCACTTTCAACAAGAAAGTTTAAAAAATTCTTTAAAAGAAACACGTTTAAGAATGATGCGAAAAATAAACTTGAACCCAAGAAGTACCAAGTGATCTGCTATGAATGTAAAAAGCCGGGACACTACAAGAGTGATTGTCCCCAAGTCAAAAGAAGAACATCAAAGAAGAAGGCTCTTCAAGCAACATGGGACGACTTCGAAAGATCCGAAGAAGAGGAGACCAACACCGAGCAAGTTGCTCATTACGCTCTAATGGCCATCGAAGGCGAGGTAACAAATTCATTAGATGCAGATTTATCATTCGATGAATTATTAAATGCTTTCCATGAATTGTTTGATGAGTGTAAGACTATTAGTGGTAAATACAAATTGCTAAAAAAAGGAGTATGATAGTCTTATTTACAAGTTTGATAAGTTAAATGCTGAACATAGTGATAGTTTAAACTCATGCATAAAATGCCATGATCTAGAAACTTTTCAAAAGAAAACTTGCTACTTAAGGACACCTTGAAGAAATTCGAGGTTGGTAGCAAGTCATTAAACATGATCCTTACAAACAAGGGTCATGTTCCCAAAAAAAGTGGGATTGGATTTGTGAGGAGTCCTCACCAAAATCCAACTACCTTAAATAAAAGGCTCCATCTTACATGTTAGACATCAAAGCAAATGCAACTTTTTTTGTTGCAAGGACACACTGACGCATTATTGTCCATTCAGGAAACTTAGTCCAAACAAATTGATTTGGGTTCCTAAGGGAACCATGACAAATTCTATGCAACATGATAGAAAATGTAGATCTATTTGTGAGGAACCCAAAAGCAAATGGGTACCTAAACATCATCCTTTCTTGTAGAAAACTAAAACATCGCAAGCTAGGAGTAAGAGATGGTACCTTGATAGTGGATGCTCAAGGCATATGACCGGAGATCCATCCCAATTCTCTAAGCTCACTAGCATAGACGAAGGATATGTCACCTTCGGAGACAACAACAAGGGTAAAATCATTGGCAAAGGAACCATAGGTAACAAATCAAACTTTTCTATTGAAGATGTTTTGCTAGTTGATGGTCTAAAACATAACCTCCTGAGCATTAGTCAATTGTGTGATAAAGGATATATTATCAGATTTGAATCTAATGCTTGCATCATTGAAAAACCACACAAAAACATATCTATGATTGCATTAAAACAAAATAATGTATACACTATTGACATCAATGATTTATGTAATGAAACATGTTTTTCTGCTTTAAATGAGAATGCTTGGATATGGCACAGAAGATTAGGTCATGCTAGCATGAAGCTAATCACTCAAATATCATCCAAAGAACTTGTAAGAGGAATTCCTCATATCAAGTTCATCAAAGATAATGTATGTGATGCCTGCCAATTAGGTAAACAAATTAAGAGTAGCTTCAAATCTAAAAATCAAATAACCACCTCTAGGCCCTTACAATTGATCCATATGGACTTGTTCGGACCCATCTCCACATCAAGCCTAGGAGGTAGCAAATACGCTTTCGTCATCGTGGATGACTATAGTAGATACACATGGACTTACTTCTTAAAACAGAAAAGTGAATGCCTTAGATCTTTTACCAAGTTTTGCAAACTCGTTCAGAATGAGAAAGGTTCTATGATTTCGTCAATTAGAAGTGATCATGGTGGTGAATTTCAAAACCATGATTTCCAGGAATTTTGTGAACTCAATGGATACAACTATAATTTCTCTACTCCTAGAAACCCTCAACAAAATGGAGTTGTAGAAAAAAAAAATCGAAATTTACAAGAAATGGTGAGAACCATGTTGAATGAACACAACCTACCCAAATATTTTTGGGCCGAAGCCGTAAATACTACATGCTACATTTTAAATAGAGTTATAGTGAGACCTCTACTAACCAAAACTCCCTATGAGTTATGGAACAATAAAAAACCCAACGTTTCATATTTTAAAGTCTTTGGGTGTAAGTGTTTTATCTTGAATGAAAAAAATAACTTAGGAAAATTTGATGCTAAATCCGATGAAGGGATCTTTCTTGGTTATTCTACAGTTTCTAAAGCCTTTCGTATCTTTAATAAAAGAACTCTAACTATTGAAGAATCCATTCATGTTGTTTTCAATGAGATTTTTGAAATCACAAAAAATGATCTTGACGATGATGTTAATTTTGATTCCTTGAATTTAAACGAAACCCCGTCTCCAACTAGCAACTTGGACGCATCCACTTCTCAGATTTCCTTACCCAAGGATTGGAAGTATGTAGATGCTCATCCTAAGGAGCTAATCTTAGGAGACGCATCAAAGGGGGTTCAAACACGATCCTCTCTTAAAACCTTTTGTGCAAATGCCGCCTTTCTCTCCCAAATTGAACCCAAATGCATTGATGAAGCCATGAAAGAAGATTCATGGATTATGTAATGCAAGATGAATTAAATCAATTTGAGAGAAATGAAGTGTGGAAGCTTGTTCCTAGGCCAAATGACCATTTAGTTATTGGTACTAAATGGGTCTTTGAAACAAGGAAAATGAAAACGGTATCGTGGTTAGAAACAAGGCTATATTAGTGGCCAAAGGTTTCAACCAAGAAGAAGGTATCATTCTGAAGAAACCTTCGCTCCTGTGGCTCGATTGGAAGCCATAAGGATGCTCCTTGCCTACGCTAACAGTAATAATTTTAAGTTGTTTCAAATGGATGTTAAAAGCGCTTTTCTTAATGGCTTTATTTCCGAAGAAGTCTATGTTGAACAACCTCCTAGATTTGAAAATAATAGTCTCCCTAATCATGTGTTTAGATTAACTAAAGCTCTCTATGGTTTAAAACAAGCTCCAAGGGCTTGGTATGAGAGACTTAGTTCATTTCTTATTGAAAATAATTTCATAAAAGGCAAGGTTGATACTACATTATTCATCAAGAACTTTGAAAATAATTTTCTCATTGTTCAAATTTATTTTGATGATATTATCTTTGGTTCTACGAATGAATCTCTTTGTGAATCCTTTGCGAAAACTATGAGTCGTGAATTCGAAATGAGTCTAATGGGAGAGTTAACATTCTTCTTAGGTCTACAAATCAAACAACCAAGCAATGACATCTTTATTAGTCAATCCAAATATGCTATGAGTTTGCTAAAGAAGTTCAATATGAATAACTCAAAAGCTATTAACACTCCTATGAGCACCTCCACTAAGTTAGAAATTGATGAAACTGGAGAAAGCTTCGATCAAAAAACCTATAGGGGTATGATAGGAAGTTTACTTTACCTCACTACAACTAGACCAGACATAATGTTTAGTGTAGGACTTTGTGCTAGATTTCAATCAAACCCTAAAATATCTCATCTCAAAGCAGTTAAAAGAATACTCAGATATCTTAATGGTACCATAAATCTAGGATTATGGTACCCAAAATCAGAGGAGCTTGAGTTAACTGCTTATGCTGATGCGGACTTCGCTGGCTGTAGATTTGATAGAAAAAGCACATCAGGAACATGTCAATTCTTAGGACATGCCCTTGTTTCCTGGTCATCCAAGAAACAAAACTCGGTTGCACTATCAACAACCGAAGCTGAATATATTGCAGCAAGTGCATGCTGTGCACAAGTTGTTTGGATGAAAAATACCTTAGAAGATTATAAAGTTCATCTTAAAAATATTCCCATTAAATGTGATAACACAAGTGCAATATGCCTAACAAAAAACCCTATACAATACTCAAGAAAAAAACATATTGACATCAGACATCACTTTATACGAGATCATGTTACGAATCATGATGTAATCATAGAATTCATTGATACGAAACATCAACTAGCTGATATCTTTACAAAACCCCTAAGTGAAGAACAATTTGATTTCATAAGAAGAGAATTAGGAATGTTGATGTGTCCGAATACTTAATCTAGTTAAAATTATTTTTCGGATGTTATTAATTACTATTGCATGCCTTTGCATCACTTGATCAAATAACATGTTGGAAATTATGTGACAAATATTTTTTAAAATCAGTAGCTTACTCATATCCGAATGCATATAAGAAGTTCATTTTTCGGTTTGAATGCTAAAAATGGGATTTTCCTGTACACTCTTATGAAAACTTTTTGAAAAATGACTTTCCTCCTTCAAGCAACGAACTATAACAAGGAAAAGAGATATTCAAAGTACTATATGTGTCATGCCTTCCTTTATGTGCGTGATAACCTGCTGGAATCACATCTACCATGCTTTCTGATAATGCTATCATGCTTTTTGTTGATGACAAAGGGGGAGAAACATATGAATTGATAAACACTGCCATAATTATGTCTATGTCATAGTTGAACTGCCATAATCATGTCTATGTCATAGTTGCAAATACTTGAGTTATGCTATAAACAATGTTATGGTTATGCCATCCTTGCATCACCAAGAGATATATGAACATGTGCTATAGTTTGCATTATGTCTTGAGTTGATATCCTATCTTGTGAAGTAAATGTAAACTTGCTAGAAAATCTCAAATGTGTGCATCATGTAATAGTCCTTCGTAGCTTTATATGATTACATGATGAATAGTTACAAACACAATCATACAAACTTGATGATGTATGTCAAGCCTTGATATCATTCTTGAAGAGATACATCATGATGGGTATCATGATGGGAGTATTGATAAGTTTAACTGATCTAACTTATCAATACGTCACTTGAATTCTTAGGTCTTGAATTCAAGGTCGACTTATCTCAACTATGGCATATAGATAGGGGGAGTTAAGGATAACTCCATTATCAATTGATTGTCATCATCAAAAAGGGGGAGATTGTTGAATCTCGGATTTTGATGATGAAGTCAATTGTCATTTGTTGTCTAATCTATATGTTGGGATAAGTGTGCAGGATTAACTACGATGAAAGTTAGACAAGCAGCAAGAGTTGCGCCGGAGTCAAGATCATGATCACGTTGGGAGTTCGAGAGTTCGACGGAAGTTCGGACGGTCGTCGGAGGTTCTGCGAGAACAGATCCGAGAAGTCCGAAGCTTGTTGTTGAAGCTTCGCCGAACTTCGCCAAGTGGATCGTCATAAAAGTCCAGGAGTTTGCGGATGTCCGCAGAAGAATCACCGAGGGTTCATCGAATGATCGACGGAAGTTTAGCGAAACTTCGCCGGAAGAAGCGATTGACGATCGGAACAAAGCTGCAGAAGTTGTCTTAGATTTAATCGTAGTTAGCACGTTGATTAAGCTAGAAAATGGGAGGTGATCCCATTAGCTTAATCTTGGGGCAATTGGGCCCCTCAAAAAAAGATTGAAATTGGGCGAATGGATCTAACCATTCGGACCCGATGCACCAGGCGGTGCAACCGCCCAGGCCAGGAGGTGCAACCGCCCCGGCTGTGTCTCCCAGCGAGACTGGCGGGCGATGCAACCACCCCAGCCAGGAGGTGCAACCGCCCGAGCTCAGTCTTGAGCTAGGCTGGGCGGTGCAACCTCCCGGACAGAGAGGTAGCACCGCTTGAGCTCGGTCTTGAGCTCAAGTAGAGAGGTGCAACCGCGCCTCAATCGAGGAGGTGGCACCGCTGGGGCTCGATCTCGAGCCAGACTCAGGCAGTGCAACCACCCAGACAGAGAGGTGCAACCGCCTGGGCTCGATCTCGAGCTCTGCGCTGCCGGTGCAACCCTCCGATCAAGAGGTGCAACCGCGATCCCGGAATCCGGGATTTGATGAATTTTGAGCTCCAAATTTGAACTGAGTTGGGGCCTATAAATACCCCACCCATTCAGCACTGAAAAGATACAGATCAACACCGCAATTCTTGATCTTTTCAGTGATTCTAAGAGCTCAAATTTGTGTAAAGTCCAAAAGTTCTCCTCTTTCTGTTCTTCAAGTCTTGAGTTGTAAAGAGAGGAGAGAAAGGATCTGTAAGGGTTGTCTCCTGAGCCCGTCAAAAGGAGAGAAACTGTAAAAGGGCAGTTAGCCTTCGCCCATTGAAGGAAGGCAGTTAGTTGACGTCGGTGACCTCGTCGGAGGAGGAAGCCAAAAGTGGAGTAGGTCAAGACTGACCGAACCACTCTAAATCCCTGGTTTGCTTTTACTTTGAGCACTTTATCATTACTGCAAACCTCCTACATTGCTACTGCCCTCTGTGCATTTACGAACGAGTCTCTAAGTTCTGATCTTTCCGAATCTGCATTCAGACGTAAATCGGTGTTTTCGTACGATCTTTACACTATAGTTTACGCTTACGTTTTGATTCCATTTATAACTGCAAATTGCTTTCTGCGTATTCATAAAACGCTTTTCAAAGTTCAAAACTACGTTTAGACGTAAAATTACGTTTAGACGTAAAACTGCGTTTAGACGTAAAACTGTGTTTAGACGTAAAACTTCGTTTAGACGCAAAACTGCGTTTAGACGTAAAACTGCGTTTAGACGTAAAACTGCGTTTAGACGTAAAACTGCACTTAGACGTAAAACTGCACTAAGACGCAAAACTGCGTTTCGACGCAAACTGCGCTCAAACGCAATCTGCGCTTAGACGCAAACTGCGCTCAAACGCAAACTGCGCTTAGACGCAAACTGCGCTTAAACGCAAACTGTGTTTAGATGTAAACTTCGCTTAGACCCAAACTGTGTTTAGACGCAAACTGTGTTTAGATGCAAACTGTGTTTATACGCAATCTGCGCTTAGACGCAAACTGCGCTTAAATGCAAACTACGCTTAGACGCAATCTGCATTTAGACGCAAACAGCATTTAGACACAAACTGCGTAAACTACAAACTGTGAATCGGCATTTACATCGAAATCGTTTTTATCGGACGAATGCGGCTTTTGTTTTTAAATCGCTGAAAGTTTTCCGCTGCACTAATTCCCCCCCTCTTAGTGCTCTCGATCCTAACAGCCTTCAACCTTAAGGCTATTACCTCCATATACTAGTAAAAGATCCTTAGTCCTTCTCAAGTACTTAAGGATACACTTTACTACTTTCCAATGCTCCAAGCCTTGATCCGCCTGATACCTGCTCGTGACACTCAGAGCATGCGCTATATCAGGCCCAGTACATAGCATGGCATACATGATAGACCCTATTGCTGAGGTATAAGGTATCATATCCATGTTCGCCCTTTCTTTTGGAGTCTTTGGGGACATACTCGTAGAAAGCGATATCCCATGTCTCATCGGTATGAGACCTCTCTTGGAATTTTCCATGCCAAACCTTTTGACAATAGTTTCTATGTACCTGGATTGGGACAAGCCAAGCATCCTCTTAGATCTATCTCTATAGATTCTAATCCTCAAGATATAAGATGCTTCCCCTAAGTCCTTCATGGAGAAGTGTCTAGATAACCAAGCCTTTACTGTGGATAGCATTCCTATGTCATTCCCAATGATGAGGATGTCATCCACATATAACACCAAAAAGGTGATAGCGCTCCCCCTTACCTTTCTGTATACATAAGGCTCATCTTCGTTCTTAACGAAGTCATAAGATCTGATTGCCTCATCAAATCTTATGTTCCAACTTTGGGAAGCTTGCTTTAGTCCATAAATGGATCTAAGCAACCTACACACCTTAACTGGGCAGTTCTTGGACACGAATCCCTCAGGTTGCATCATATACACCTCCTCCTCGAGGTTCCCGTTGAGGAATGCGGTTTTCACATCCATCTGCCAGATCTCATAATCATAGTGTGCTGCAATAGCCAATAGAATTCTGATGGATTTTAGCATTGCTACGGGTGAGAAAGTTTCGTCGTAGTCAACACCTTGCCTTTGACGATACCCCTTAGCCACTAGCCTTGCTTTATAGGTCTCTACCTTTCCATCTACTCCGATCTTTTTCTTAAAGATCCACTTGCAACCGATGGGTACAATACCTTCGGGCGCATCAACTAGGTTCCAAACCTTATTGGAGTACATAGAATCCATCTCAGAATTCATGGCTTCTTTCCACTTCCCAGAGTCTATACTTATAATAGCCTCCTCGTAGGTCTGAGGATCAATATCCTCTATATCCTTTGCTCTAATATGTCCCACATATCTCTCAGGAGGATGGGATACTCTATCAGACCTGCGTAAAGTTGATACTTGTGTATTAGGTACCTGAACAAACTCGGGCTGTAGAGTGGTGCTTGAGCTTGGTTCTCCAACCTCGCTCAATTCTATCATTCTCCCACTGTCTCCGTCAAGAATGTGTTCCTTCTCAAGGAACACTGCTCTCTTAGCTACAAAGACCTTTTGGTCCTCGAGATTATAGAAATAATACCCACAAGTTTCCTTGGGGTATCCCACAAATTTGCATCGCTCTGTCCTTGATTCTAAATTATCGGGGTTGTGTCTTCTAACATGGGCAGGGCAGCCCCAGATCTTAACAACCTTAAGATCAGGCTTCTTCCCTTTCCATATCTCATATGGTGTAGACACTACCGACTTAGTTGGAACTCTGTTCAGAAGATAAGCTGCGGTTTATAGGGCATATCCCCAGAATGAGATGGGTAGGTCAGCGAAACTCATCATGGACCGTACCATATCTAATAATGTATGATTTCTCCTTTCAGAGACACCATTGAGCTGAGGTGTATAAGGAGGTGTCCATTGGGATAATATCCCATGGTCCTTGAGGAACTGAGTAAACTCTGTACTTAAGTATTCACCTCCTCGATCTGATCGAAGAGTTTTGATACTCTTTCCAGTCGGGTTCTCTACCTCATTCTTATACTCTCTGAATTTCTCAAAGGCCTTAGACTTGTACTTCATTAAGTACACATATCCATACCTTTAGAAATCATCAGTAAATGTAATGAAGTAGGAGTAACCTCCAATGGCATGAGTTGACATGGATCCACATACATCACTATGTATGAGTTCCAACAACTCATTGGCTCTCTCTCCAGTTCTACTAAATGGAGATTTGGTCAGTTTTCCACGAATTCAAGGCTCACAAGTCGCATATGACACATAGTCGAATGGATCTAGATATCCATCATTTAGCAACTTTTGAATCCTTCTTTCATGGATGTGACCTAGCCTACAATGCCACAGGTATGCACTGTTCAACTCATCTCGTTTCCTTTTGGACACATTTACATTCATGATATGTGGAGTGGTGTCTAACATAAATAAACCATTATGCAATGTTCCTTTCGTGATGATCTTATCATCTAATAATATCGAACAACCATTGTTCTCAAAAACAAATTTATCTCCACTAACTATTAAACATGAAATGGAGATAATGTTTTTGATAATAGAAGGAACAAAATAACATGCATCTAATGCAATAAAAGCTCCACTAGGCAGATGTAGGGCGACCTCACCAACAGCTAATACAGCAACTTTTGCTCCATTACCCATCTTGAGGTCCATCTCGCCTCTCTATAGTCTCCTAGGCCTTGCCAGAACCTGCAACGAATTGCATATATGATAAGCACTACCGGTATCCAATACCCATGTGTTATCATAAGAGTCTGACAAATGGAGACTAATCATGAATGTACCTGAAGCTTCATCAACCTTTTGTTTCGCCCTTTCTGCAAGGTACTCTTTGCAGTTTCTCTTCCAATGCCCATCTTTACCACTGTGGAAGCACTGGCCTTTGTCCTTTGCTGGGTCTTTCTTAGCAACCTTTGCTTTACCTTGTTTGCCCTTGCCCTTTCCCTTCTTAAGGGACCTTTCTGCTTTCCTTTTCTTTCTGGTCTCACCAGTGTAGAGAACTGACTTCTCTTTCTTAATAGTACTCTCTGCCTCCCACAACATATTGAGGAGCTCTGGGAGAGTCACCTCAAGCTTGTTAATATTAAAATTCATTATGAACTGTGAAAAGGAATCTGGTAGGGACTAAAGCACAATGTCCACACACAAGTTATCCTCTAGGACCATTCCTAGACCTGTGAGTTTCTCTAACCACTCAATCATCTTTAGGACATGGTTCTGAACCGGTGTCCCCTCAGTCATCTTAGCGCGGAAAAGGCTCTTGGATATCTCATATCGTTGAGTCCTTCCCTGTTCCTCAAATAATTTACGGACATGTAGGAGAATGGATCTGGTATCCATCTTTTCATGTTGTCTCTATAACTCTGGAGTCATAGAGCCCAACATATAGCACTGAGCAAGAGTGGAGTCATCAATGTACTTCACGTAGCGAGCGATCTCATCCTCGCTTGCCCCTTCTTCGGGCCTCGGCATCACTGTATCAAGGACGTACACGATTTTCTCCGCTGTGAGAACAATTCTCAAGTTACGGAGCCAATCCGTATAATTTGGACCAGTAAGGCGGTTGACATCAAGTATGCCACGTAAGGGATTTGAAAGCGACATTTTCTGAAAATAAAGATGTAGCAGAAATGAATAACATGCAGATTTTGCAAGAAATAAACTATCAAGATATGGACTTCTATCTTAATATGCTCCCACTATTTTACTAACGAGTCACGCGACACCCTTAGCACGTGAAACGGAAGTCTCCGGCAGACTTCTAGTGGGGATCAGGATCCAATGAGCGTCTTAGTGTAACCTCGAGGGACTCGACCAATCGCACTAAGCCTAAAAGGTAGGCAACTCTTGCCGATCACAACTCCTTGTGATTCCCGTCCTGTTCGGCCTCCGAATCACCATGGCTTCGAGGGACTCGACCAACCATGATGCTCAGTTAAGTCAACACCTTCGTTACAAGATGAGTCTGATTTGATGATATACCCTCGAGGGACTCGACCAAGCATATCATGCCCTCAGGTCACCGGTGACATCTCTATGTCGTAAGCAAGATAGCGAATCGCGATATAGGTGAGTCTCGAGGGACTCGACCAACTCAACCTACACCGAGAATCGGTTCCTACTCATAACGATGGAAGGCCATGTGGGTCAATCTAATTGCCTCATGTTTACCGACTTAATATTATCGAGAGATGTTTCTATAATTTGGTCTCCTAATATGATATGTCACACATATACATATTTAATATATATCTACATCGCATGCAAATATATATACATATCTAGTATGTGTATAAGCAATCACATCAGATGATCATGGACCACAACCTAATATGATTAGGCCCGAGCCAGTAGGCCTAATCACTCACATCAAGATCTATGTGTGCAATGGTGCATCTCCATGCCCTTGTGATCGTCCATCTCGTTCTTGTCGGTTCCGTCGACATCTCCATGCATCACGATCGTCCGTCTCGTGGGTCCCGCTATCGCATCCACGCTCCCACTGCGCCTCCTCATGTGATTACAACTTAATCATAGGCACGCAGGCCCGACAATAAATGAGAAATATAATAGAGGTTCGCAGACCTCAATAATAATAATCACAAGTACACACATCACACGGTCCATGATCATCCGTCCACACATCATACATTACATGTATAAATAATCATCATCATGTAGGACTACTAGATAATAATAAAAAATAATAATCAACTAAACCTTTTAATTAATTAATATTTTTCTGAAATCAAGTACATGTAGGGAATTTCTCAATTCCTAAGAGTATTTTCGTAATTTGGACAAAAGATAGAAACTGAAATTTCTCAAATTCACGGGGGCAAAACTGTCCTTTTGCCCAAAACCCTAATTCCCTCTACTGCTGCCGCCGCCGCCACCCTACTGGCGGCGGCCTGTGCGGCGAGGGCGAGGGCAGTGCCCTCGCCTGCAAGCGGCACGCCCGTTGGGGGCGCTGCCGCTGCAGGTGGGCACCCCGGCAGCCGCGCCCATCCACGGGCGGTTCTGCCCACGAGGCAGCACCTGGCGGTGCTGCCTCATTGGCGGCCGCCCCTGCGGGGTTTTTGCCGAGGAGGAGCAGCGGCCACAGGCGCCTCTACCAGCGGGCTGCCAGCCCCCCGCCGCCAGAAGCCTGCTGCAAGCAGACCCGAATTGCCGGCTGCCAAGCACAGCGGGCTATGCGCATCGGCGTGCGCTTGTGGTGGTGGCTCGGCGCTGCTGCTGCAGTTGGCTGCAGGCATGCAGATCGAGGGCAGCAACTGTTGCTGCCCTTCCTTGCTTTTGCGTCAACGATTTTGACGTCAATATTCTTCCTAAACACAACACACGCAGTTCAAAACCAATCATTCGCACGAACAACCTGGCTCTGATACCACTATTGGGAAATCTTGGGGGCGACATCATATGTGCAGCGGAAGAACAAGAAAACAAAAATCCCCGATTCCCAAAAAAGATGTTAGGCTGTCGTATGCGAAGATTGGTGCTTAAAAATCATAGAAAAACACAAAACTGCGTATAGAGATTGTGTTACCTAGGGAGATCGTATATCCCTGTTTCCTTGCAGATCCTTAGGAGAGGGTGAAGGAGGTCAAGCGTCCTCCTCTCTAGCGGTGATCCACACAGCAGGGTTGCGACGACCCTCCTCAAAACTCCAGGCCTTTGAGGTGGAGAGGGAGAGGAGAATAGGAAAGGCAAGCAAAGACTCTAGCCTATGAGGCTGTGAATCCCTCCTATTTATAGAGATCCCGTCTAAAACCCTAATGGGTCCTTCCCTAGTGGGTATTGGATCTGCATCCAATAAGACAAGGGCTCCGTCAGATATCTCATATCCGAACCTTTACTCATCGCAATACCTACCATATGTGTGTGACCCTCTAGGCCCAATATCGAGCTGGCCATGAGTCAAACTTGTCAGAACTCCTTCTAACTCAGTGAATTATTATCTCTGTAATAATTCACTCGACTCATCGATTCACGGACGATTAGGCCACTACGCTGTAGTCCCCGACGATCTGGGGAATCCAATCCATTGGACTGCGTCCTCGTTACCATGTACCTATAGTCCCTCATCCATCTAATATACCGGAGACCGTATATCGAAAGCACGGTGTTGTCGGACCCATACGATTTCTACTCGAAGTCTCGCTCTAATCGGATTCTCAGGAGAACTCTTTCTCTCTCTCAACCCGAATGACCCTGGCCGGGGATTTGTGCGAGCAAGAACACATGGGATATTCCTCTCATGACGCCGAGAGTGGATGATCCTCTATCGACACTCAATAGCCCTCGTGAAGGTCGACTACCACTCCCAATGACCATTTGTACTAGATCCGGGGACAGCCAAACCTATAAGTCCTGGTATCAAAGAGTGGAGCACGATACAGGACATCCTTGGTGTCTCAAGTCTAAGGTCCAGATACACCACTAGGACTACGGAATCGCTGTTTGACAATAAGGCATCATCAACCATCCAGCATTCCGTAAGCGGATCAATCAGTGAACTCATTCTCTAATGAGCACCTGTATTGTATCCCTAGTGTCCCTACATGAGCAGCTATGAGACCAGCTGCATCCATCATATGGACGGGTATACAGCACACCAGTCTATCCGGTTATCACGATGTCCCTCTCGAGTAACTTATGACCGGGATTATTTAGGATATGTGTTTAAAGGTGAATCGATCTCATTATCGTGATCTCATCACGATCCGATTCCCATTGCACAAATCCAAGGACATCACAATATATATATGCATTTATGCAATAGTTATAAAGTGATATACGCCAAAATATAATAAGCAAAAAGATTCTGTATCAAGTCGCACGTGCCATCACTCACGTGATTGGCTTGCTGGGCACCTATGACTAGCATATCGTGCTAGCCATGAGTCATACCTGTCAGATGCATGTAGAATTTGGCACAAGCACAATGCATCCCTTATAATGTAATTCTTTTTATTCCCAACTGTAATGAGTCACAGAGCTTGGTGCTTCTTCCAATTTTTTTATGATCTTAATGGTCTTTGGATCTTCCTACCATTCCCTCTTAATATCATCCTCAAGGAAGTCACTAGTCGAAACAACCAAAAATTTAGCTTGCTCGAGTAGCCACGAAAGCGCATCTGTTACAACATTCTCTTTTCCCTTTTTGTAAGTTATTTCATAATCATATCTAAGAAGCTTTGTTACCCATTTTTGCTGCTCGAGGGAAGATATCTTTCGCTTCAAGAAATATTTTACGCATTTATAGTTGGCCTTGTTTTAAAAGTGTCACCCGATCAAGTACATTCTCTACATGGCCACTACATGCACAATCGTGAGCATGTCCTTATTGTTGAATCTCATATTTTGATGATGAAGTCAATTATAATTTGTTTGATCTAATCTATATGTTGAGAAAAGTATGTAGGATTAACTACGATAGCAGTAAGACATAAAGTAGGTGTTGTGCCAGAGTCAAGATCAAGATATAATTGGGAATTCGAGAGTTCGACGGAATTCTGGACGTTCGTCGGAAGTTCTGCGGGAACCAATCGAGAAGTCCAGGAGCTTGCCAAAGAAGCTTATTGGAACTCGCCAAAAAGATCATCATAAAGTCCAAGAGCTTGCCGGGAGTCCGCCGGAACATTGCCGAGAGTTCAACGGATGTTCGTCGGAAGTACGCCGGAAGCTTGCGGGAAAAGCAATTGACGCACTGGAACACGAAGCACTGTAAATTGTGTCTTAATTATCATAGTTAGAGCATAAATTAAGTTAAAATTAGGAGGTAATCCCACTAACTTAATTATGGGTCAATTGGGCCCTTAACAGAGCTGAATTGGGCCGAATTGAGCACCTAATTCAGCCCATAAAAACATGGCCGATGGTGGCACTATCAGGGGCGACGGTGGCACCGCCTGGAAGGCAGTGCCCTGGTTTTCTAGGCGGTGGTACCACTAGCAGCAGGGCTGCCAGCGGTGGTATCACCCTTATTCGGTGGTGGTACCACTCAGTAACATATCAACAGTGGTAGTACAGCCCAGAAATGGTGGTGGTGTCGAATCTCGGATTTTGATGATGAAACTAATTGATTGTGTTTAAATGTTTAACTGCATTTTGAGTGATGTAGGTCTACTCGATTAGAATTAGACAGTTAACGGAGGAGGAATTGACGTTGCGCCAAAGGAGATCACGTCAGGATATTGGACGGTAGAAGGCTTCGGACGTCAGGCATCGGGCTAAGGAGAGCGGAATTGCACCAAGGATATCGGGGTTGTAGAGGTCAACCGCCGATTGGGCAACGGACGAAACGATGCGCTGAAGAATCGGACGAAACGCCAACCAATGACGTGCCAGGCAACGGAATGTCGATTCGCGTTGTAATAACTGTCTAGATCGGAGTAGAGTTTTGGCTTGCATGTGCAGGATTAACTACGATAACGATGAAGACATAAAGCGAAACAAAGTGCGGAGTCAAGCACGAAGAATTCGTTGGGAGTTCAAGAGTTCGACGGAAGTCCGAAGGATCGTCGGGAACGCTGCCGGAACTAGCCGAGAATGAGTAGGGAGCTTATCGAATGGTTTTTCGGAAGCTCGCCGGAAGGTTCGTGGGAAGTTCGCAGAGTTTGCCAAGAAAGATCGGAGCTTGCCGAAGAAGCTCGTTGGAACTTGCCAAGATCAAATCGTGAAGTTTAAGAGCTTGCCGGGAGTCCGTAGAATGGTTTATGAGAGTTTATCGGAAGACCGCCGAAAGTTCGCCGGAAGCTCGCCGGAAGAAGTCTTGACTTATGAACTTTGTAATATCTTATATAATGTCTTTAAAATTCGTAGTTAGCATGTTAATTAGGGTTAGGATTAGGTATTAATCCTATAACCCAAGTAGGGGCCTATAACACTGTAGGCTGAAAACACTGTAGGCGATGGGCTGAAAACACTGTAGTGGGCTGAAAACACTATAGCGGTGGCACCGCCTGGGCTGAGCGGTGACACCTCCTGGGCTGGGCGGTGGCACTGCCAGCATCGGGAACCCAAAGAGAATTTAAATTTTGGAGCCCAAATTTTGGAGCCCAAATTTGAATCCTCTTGAGGCCTATAAATACCCCTCAAATCTCAGCTGAGAATACAACTTTTTGAGCAGCAAGAGTTTGAGAGAAAGGTCTTAGAAAAGTGTTAGCTTGTCTTCTTTTCAATTTGCTAGTGTTCACCTCATCTCTTCTCGAAAATCTGTAAGAGAGTGAACCGCTTGTAAAGAGTTGTAAGAGGGGTATTTACCCTTTCATTTCAAGAGACTTGTTAGTGGAAGGTGGGAGCCTCATCGAAGAGGGGCCTCGCAAGTGGAGTAGGTCATTTGACCGAACCACTCTAAAATCGGCGTGATCCTTGGTTTGCATTTCATTATTGCTATTTACATTATTGCAAACCTTCTTATATGCTTTAGTTCCTTATTACTTTTGTTGCGCATATTTAAGAATACGCTTTCAAGATTAAGCTTGTCAAGTTCCGCTCTTATCATACGAAAGATTTTTTAAAAACCGAAGTTTTAATCCGCTGGAGACTGCGCAAGAGTTCTTAAAGTCAAGACTTCTTCCGGCGAGCTTCCGGCAAACTTTCGACAATCTTCCGATAAACTCTCGGAAACCATTCTACGGACTCCCGACAAGCTCTTAAACTTCACGATTTGATCTTGGCGAGTTCCAACGAGCTTCTTCGGCAAGCTCCGATCTTTCTCGGCAAACTCTACGAACTTCCCACGAACCTTCCGGCGAGCTTCCAAAAAAAACCCTTGGCAAGCTCCTACTCATTCTCGGCTAGTTCGGCAGCGTTCGACGATCCTTCGGACTTCCGTCGAACTATTGAACTCCCAACGAATTCTTCGTGCTTGACTCCGCACTTTGTTTGCTTTTTTGTGTCTTCATCGTTATCGTAGTTAATCCTGCACATGCAAGCCAAAACTCTACTCCGATCTAGACAGTTATTACAACGCGAATCGACATTCCGTTGCGACGCGTCATTGGTTGGCGTTTCGTCCGATTCTTCAAAGACATCGTCCTCTCTTGCGGCTTGTTGCCCATTCGGCGGTTGACCTCTGCAACCCGATATCCTTGGTGCAATTCCGCTCTCCTTAACCGATGCCCGACGTCCAAGCCTTCTGCCGTCCAATATCGACGTGATCTCCTTCGGCAACGTCAATTCCTCCTGCGTTAACTGTCTAATTCTGATCGAGTAGACCTACATCACTCAAAATGCAGTTAAACATCTAAACACAATCAATTAGTTTCATCATCAAAATCCGAGATTCAATAATCTCCCCCTTTTTGATGATGACAACTAATTGATGACTAACGGAGTTAACCTAAACTCCCCGGAGTTTAACCAAACTCCCCCTATCAATATGCCATTGATAGAACACTTGGATTATCCCAAATCCAAGTGACATTCATCACATGTTATGAAAAAATATTTAAACCATCATGCAAATATATAAAATATTCAATTCAATGCATGAAGTCATCAATATACTTCTCCTCCTATGTCATCAACAAAAAGGAGAAGTAGCTCTAGCTGTTTTAAAAGATATGCAAGTTTTTACAATATGAAGCTAGATTTTCATCACAACATATAAGCACAAAAGCATAGCAAGATTTTTAAGTTCAATCATGGCAATTCAACACTTGCTTCTTGTGCAAGATTGTACTTTGCTTTTCTTTACATTTTCTAACTAGCAAAAGATTTCTCCCTTTTTTTTTTTTTTTGTCGAAAAGAAGGGTAGAGTACAAGCTAGCCAACATTTTCCTTGAGCTAGCAATCTTTCTCCCCCTATGTCATTGCCGAAAAGAAGGAGAGGAACCAATGATTTAGACTTTTACATAAATTATGAATTTGCATCAATCAATATTTCAATCATCACATGATGCATTCAAGACAATAATGCAAAGAAATCATTTCATGAAGGATACCAATGTGAAAATTCATCAAGGATCACATGAAACAATCGCAAATCATGATATCATTATGTGATACATCATGATATGATAATATATCATATCAATGAAAGATATCAAATGTTAAATATGATATGATAATAGTCTCAAAAAAATTTAATTTGCGATATATGCGATACATTGTGATACACTCAAAAATTTATAGCGATGCTTTTAAGGATATCAACATATTTTTTATACAAAGCATGGCAAGAGTAATTTTGTTGCAAGTTTTCTAAGTTTTGCACTTTTTGCTTCTTTCGATAGGTAATATCTTTCTTCTCTTTTAAGTGTAGCAGTTTGAACGTAAAGATCAGTAATTTATATTGAGAATTTTTTGACAAAACCAAAGGAAAATCTATTGCTAGGAAGTGTCAAAGTTGTTATAAAAATTTTATAGAAATTTGGACAGAAAAAATATAGTAGTAAGATCAAATAGACTGTGCTATGCGGTTGGAATTCTACAGTATATCTTTCGTTGTAGAGATAAAAACTTTACGACAAAAAGTTTATACAGCAATATGGGAACAATTTTTTTTTTTGGATTTTTGAATAAGGATAACTAAATTGCAGTAGTAGTAAGGAAGGAAACTAGAACCTATTACAATTTATAAGGAGATCAAAGGATGATCTGCAGTGGTAGAGATGACGACGGATTTGATGACGATCTTTTAAGCAATTGTAGGAATTGCTTTTGACGGCTGTGGAGGGCTGATAGATGGCTGGATTTTTGAATAAAGATAACTAAATTATAGTAGTAGTAAGGTAGGAAACTAGAATATGTTGCAATTCATTGGGAGATCAAAGGATGATCCGCGGTGATGGAGATGACGGCAGAATTTGACGATGATCTTTTAAGCAATTGTGAGAATTGTTTTAGGCGGCTATGGAGGGCTGATGGATGGCTATGGAAGGGTAGCGAGATACCAAGAATGCTACTATGATACTAAGTGTTAGAACCCTTGTAGATTCTAAGCTTGGGGTTGATCTCTTTAGGGGATCGACCTCCTTGGAACTCTATAGGGGTTCCTTCCTCCAAGTTGCTGCTCAAAGGCTGCTAAAACGATTCATCAATTGCTTGAGAAAAGAGGATGAATACATTGCTATTTATAGGGTTTTTAAACTCCAACTCCTAATAGGACTCCTACTCAAGACTCTTCCAACCAACTCCTAATACGACCCTTACTCAAGACTCTTATTCATTTACAACTCCTAATGCTTCTCTAACAAACAACCTCCTAACCCTAGTCGGCCTCTTCACCTCTTTAATAGGGGTTAGCTAGGTAGGTTTATATGAATGCCTCTTTTGATAAAATTCAATTAGAACTCTCCTAGCTAGAGTTCTAAAAATTCAACACTAACTACGACAATTAATACATTAACTAAGTAATATTTGTCCAGTATGTCAATCGTTCTTCCAGCAAAGTCTCAATGAACTTCCAGTGAACTTTTTGGCATGATTTTGGTGAACTCCCAATGAACTCTTGGCGAACTCCTGACGAACTCTCGGTGAGCTTTTGACGAACTCACAATGAGCTCTCGGCGAACTCCCGATGAACTCTCGACGAGCTTTCGGTACATTGTTCGAATCTTCGACATATCATCCGATCTTTGACTCCACCCCAATATCTGCTTTATGCCTTATCCATTATCGCAGTTAATCCTGCAATACTTATCTCAACATATAGATTAGATCATTTATTAATTGATTTCATCATTAAATCCCGAGATTCAATTGTCTCCTCCTTTTTTATGATGACAACCAATTGATGACGGAGTTAACCTTAACTCCCCCTATCTATATGCCACATTGAGGTAAAGCAAACTTGAATTATAAAGGATTCATAACCTTTGAATTCAAGTTAAACACTTTGTATCATAGTGATCAAATGAAATATATCATATCAAAATTTTAATCTGTTTGTGCATCATTATAGTTTCAAATTAAAACATGCACAATTTCAAAACCTTACATTTCATCCTTACTTCATGCATGAAACCAAAAATAAATCAATCGTTACTATGTGCATACCATACATGATACTCAAGCATACATCATTTTGAGCATAACATTCATGATGCTAAGACATTAAAATTTTTAAGTATTTATCACTTCATGCATTAAATCAACATTTTGATCATGATACCAAACATTCATCATTTTGCTCTAATACCATTTCTTCCCCTTTGTCATCAACAAAAAGGAGAATCAATCAACAATGCAAGTGTTTAAAAGCATGTCAAGTAAGTTTTATACCAATTTATCCAAGTTAGCAAAATGAGAAATTAAACAAAAACTTTTCAAGAAAAATGAGAAGATATCATTTTTGCTTAGGAGCTTTTTGGTTCTTCTTAAGATGTGCAAGTTTCTTTCTTCCTTTGTCATAAAAAGATAGGAAGAAGAGGAAGAATAGTAAGGGAGGAATTCATTCTCCACAAAAAAAAAAAATCAAGAACCAAATTCATAAAAGGATTTGAACCAAGTCAAATCCATAATAAATGAGTTTCATTAAATCAAGCTTCTGTTTTAGCAAAGAGAAAGGATTCATTAAAAGGATCAAGATTTTCATACAAAATCAAATCCCTATTCTTGCAAATGATCATCACATACTAAATGTCCATGAATAAAAATTCTTCTTTCGTGAGAAGAGTGAGGAAGAATTCATGGGAAAGGAGCATCAAATGAAGGATCAAAAATTTATGAATAAAACTTTATAAATCAAATCCCTTTTCATGTAAATAGAAGGAATAAGGATCCATAGGAATTGATAAAAGATCAAGTTATTAATCAAAAAATCCATGAATCAAGGCTCTTCTTTTGAAAATAGAAAGATGGTCTCGATTTAAAATGAAAATTTAAGTTATGAAGAACCGAGAAATCCGGAAAAGGAATTCATGCATTTGGAAGATTTAGCATGCCTAATTCTTAGTGTTGTATGCATTATAACATCATCAAGAAGTGCATGATAATATTAAAAAGCACTTAATATCGAAAGGTACATGTAAGAGTATAGCATTATCAAGGTACTATTGAGTTTTCTCCTTCATCAACAAAAAGAAAGGAGAAATATACAAATTATTCCGGTCATGGCAAATTAAAATATCTAAACATAGTGTCAAGTTATTGATGAATTTGTTGTATCCCGGTTAAGATTTGATCTTGACATATTTCAGTTCGATCCAATCGAGTTATTATGGAATCAACATATGAGGAGGGTGCTGGCTCTGTTGGAGGTGCTGCCTCAAAAGGACTTGTAGGAGGAGATTGACTTTCCCTATATATGGGTGTTTCTAGTTCTGGTTCAAGTGGGGGATGTTTAGTTCTCTTGGGTAATCTAGTCCAAATTTCATTTCTTACTATGCATCTTAATCTTCTTAATAGGTTTCTATTGATGACATTGAATCGATCTAGTTTTAAGGTTTCTTCATCAGGTGGAATAACTATGTCGTGTGCACGCATTAGTCTAGTAATTAAACCAACATATGGAAGCATCATATCTTTTTTTGAGAGTTCAATCATGTTTTGTTGTAAACAGTTATCATGTCCTACCATAATCTAATATATTGTTCCTAATTTCATTTGACTAACTTCATCATGATGGTGTTGTTTTGGAAGTAGGATACTTATCACAATATGAAGTAATTTTATGCTAAAGGGTAGCAAATCTTCATAACTTTTTGCAACAATGGATAAATTTGGGTTACCAAAGATAGTGCATAATGCCTTAGAACATGTAACCCCAACTAATTCAATGTCCCATTATCCACTAAAATGGCAACCTCTTCTTTTTTCATGAATTCCTATAAGATTACAAATTGCACTATCCATAATGGGTATGTGATGCCTTAAGAGATAAGTGGATACCTTATCGTTTTCATGTTGAATCTCGTATTTTGATGATATATGTTTATGATTTAATCTGCGTTTTGAGTGACGCAGGATGCTTCGATCAGGATGAGACAATTAAAGCAGGAAAATCATGTTGTGCCGAAGGAACATGTTAGAAGATTGGACGTCGGGTCGGTGGATCGGTCGACGTATCGACAGAAGGCTTCGGGCCGTGGACTCGGGCATCGGGCCAAGAAGAGCGGGTATTGCGCCAAGGATATCGGAGTTGCGGAGTCAACTGGCCGATTGGGCAATAGGCTGCAGGAGAGGACGATGCACCGAAGAATCGGACGAAGCGTCGAGGGACCAATGACATGCCGGACAACTTGGTTAATTGCTTAGGATTAATTGTCTCGATCGAAGTTTTGTTTTAAGTGTGCAGGATTAACTACGATGGAAGAAAGACATGCAGCAGGAGTTGCGCCGGAGTCAAGACAATGATCACATTGGGAGTTCGAGAGTTCGACGGAAGTTCGGACTGTCGTCGGAGGTTCTACGGGAACAGATCCGAGAAGTCCATAAGCTTGCCAAACGAAGCTCGTCGGAACTCGCCAAGTGGATCGTCGCAAGTCCAGGAGTTTGTCAGAAGTCCGCAGGAGAATCACTGAGGGTTCATCGGATGATCGACGGAAGTTCGCCGGAAACTCGCCGAAAGAAGAGATTGACGCACCGGAGCAAGCTACAGAAATTGTCTTAGGATTAATAGTAGTTAGCACATTAATTAAGTTGGAAATGGGAGGTGATCCCATTGACTTAGTCATCGAGCTCTGCCAGGCGGTGCAACCGCTCCAGTCAGGAGGTGCAACCGCCTGATCCCGGAATTCCAAGATTTGATAGTTTTGAGCTCCAAATTTGAACTGGGTTGGGGCCTATAAATACCCCACCCATTCAGCACTGAAAGGGTACAGACATACACCGAAATCTTGATATTTTCTGTAATTCTTAGAGCTCAAAATTGTTGTTAAGGCCAAAAGTTCTCCTCCCTCTGTTCTTCTAGCTTTGAGTTGTAAAGAGAGGAGAGAAAATTTCTGTAAGGGTTGTCTCCTAAGCTCGTCAAAAGGAGTGAAACTATAAAAGGGTGGTTGGCCTTCGCTTATTGAAGGAAGGCCTCTAGTGGACGTCGGTGGAGGAAGCCAAAAGTAGAGTAGGTCAAGATTGACCGAACCACTCTAAATCTCGGTTTGCATTTACTTTTGAGCATTTTATCTTTACTGCAAACCTCCTCAATAGCTTACTGCCCTCTGCGCTTTTACGAACGAGTTTCTAAGTTCAGAGCTTTCCGAATCTGCGTTTAGACGTAAATCAGCCTTTTCGTACGATCATCACATTTCAGTTTACATTTATGTTTTGATTTCAATCATAACTGTAAACTGCCTAATGCTCATTTATAAAACGTATCTCAAAGTTTAGTATCTTCAGAATTGGCATTTAGACGTAAACCGATTTTATCGTACGAACGTCGCATTTCAGTTTGCGCTTGCATTTTGATTTCCATCATAAACTGCAAACTGCTTTCATAGATTTACTTTAACGTCATCTCACTTAATCTTAAGTTAAAGTAATCTTAGAATCGGCTTTTACATCGAAATCATTTTTTATCAAACGAACGCAGCTTTCGTTTTTATCGCAGAAAGATTTCCGCTGCACTAATTCCCCCCCTCTTAGTGCTCTTGATCCTAACATTTCATCCATATGCAAGTTGTAACACAAGCGAACAAGTCTAGAATAAAAGGGTTCACTTATTTGAAGAATTGGAAAGACATCTAAGTTGGCAAACCATTGAATTGGTTCTATATTACTCAATTCTTCTAGATCCACATAGTTTCCCATATGAATACTTCTATACTCAAAGGTTGGGAATTTAAAGCCATCTTAAGGGTAATCAAAGAGTATGGTATCCTATGTTTCATCTAATCTTCTCTTTCCTTTGTCCCTTGAGGATCTTCTAGATGCCATGAAACTACACATATTATCAATAAGAGAACTACAAATCAGAATCAAGATCTATCAATGAATTGAAAGAATAGTTTTGAGGATTACCCTTGTAGTGATCTCTTGGAAAGTTGAGATTGATCCTTAGATTTGTAAAGGAAGAGGGTTTTCTTGAGTTTCTAGAGGAAGAGTATAAGGAATGAGGGTTAGTGAAGCAGTTTAGAGGGGTGTAGTGAGTGTTGGGGCTGGTTCTACTACTGACCCTAAAAGGAATTTTATAGGGTAGGGTTGCGGGCAGTGGTACCGCCAGCTGGGTGGTGCTACCACCTACAACTAGTGTGTACTGGTGGTGCTACCACCAGTCCAGCGGTGCCACCGTCGGTTCATTGTTTTGCTCAAGTTATCACTATTTGTTTTCTTTGTCTAGCATTATAGCCCTTCTTTGGAGATGCAGCAAGCAAGTTTGAATATATTTGGCTTCAAAACTAGGGATGAGATACTTTTAGGCTCCAAGTTGGAATATATTTGGGGCCTATAAATACCCCTCTCACCCTCGCTCAGATTATACAAGAATTGAAAACAAAAACAAGGAAAAATTCTATTATAATCTTGTGAGAGTTCTCCTCCTCTAGTCTAAGTATTGATTTCTACTTAAGAGAGGAGTAAGTAGAGGTGTAAAGGTTCTCTCTTGAGCCTGTCAAAAGAATAATAGAGTTGTAAGGGTAGTTTGTTTTTTTCCATTGAAAGAATATCGTTAGTGGATGTCGGTGGCCTCGACAAAAGAGGAATCGGGAATGGATGTAGGTCATAACGATCGAACCACTATAAAACTTGGTTTACATTTACTTTAAGCTCTTTACTTTCATTGCAAACTATTTTACTTATTCACTATGGTTCTGTACGCTTTTAAGTTAACATCTCTCTGATATGATCTTTCATTTAATGAAAGTTTTTCAAACCGGTGATTTTAACGAAAGCACTAATTCAATCCCCTCTTAGTACTGACTCGATCCTAACAGTTAGAAGATTGGACATCGAGCTGGAGGACTAGTCGACGTGTTAGAAGGATTTCATGCTATGAGTTTGGGCATTGGGCTAGAAGTATAAGACATTGTGTCAAAAAAATCGGATGTTGTGGAGGTCGACATGACGATGGATTGGGCAATACACAAAAGGTTCGGACGATGTGCCAAAGGTTTGGATGATACGCCGAATGAACCAATGACATATCAGACAACATAGAATTCCTATATTATAACTTTTTATGTCTTGATCATCATAGTTAGGTCTTAATTGAGTTAGTTTTGGGTGTAACTATACTAACTCAATTAGGGACCCCATTAGGCCTGATTTGGGGCTGAGCTGGGCCTATTGGGAGGCCCATTCAGTGACCCATAGTTGGGTCAAGTAGTAGCATCACTAGACTAGGTGGTGGAACCACCTATGAGTTAGAACATATAAAGTGTATCATTCTAGAAGACCTAACTATGGTACTGCTAATGTCAGGTGGTGGTACTGCTAGTGTCAAGCGATAGTACCGCTAGTGTCAAGTGATGGTAACACCTAGATTGATGATGGTACCACCTAGACATAGTCTTCTAGACTATCAAGTAGTGCTACCGCCCAGACTGATTAGTGGTACTCCTAATGGTCAAGGCTGCAAGTGCTGGTACTACCCAGTACAAGTAGTGGTACCGCCAATACCCCAAAAACCAGGGGATTTAAATTTTTGTCTCTATTTCTGAAGCCATTTGGGGTCTATAATTCTCATAGTTATTCTTGCTTGGGTTAACAAGAAATAGAGTAGAAATGGGAAAGAATTCTTGAGGATAAAATATTGTAAACTCTCTTAAAGTACAAAGTCTCTTCCTCCTAGAGTTAGAAGTCTTCTAAAGGAAGGAATGATTTCTTTTATAAAAGAGAGGTGTGAAGGTTCTCTCTTGAGTTTGTGAAAAGGAGAAAGAGTTATAAAGAGGGTAGTTGATCTTCACCCATTGAAAGAATATCATTAGTGAATGCTTGTAGCCTCGACGGAAGAGGAATCGAGAGTGGACGTAGGTCATAACGACCGAACCATTACAAATTCGATGTGCATTTTCTTTCTACTCTTTATTGATATTGCTTTATTAGTTAATTTTTTATTACACTTACTCTAAGTCAAGCACACTTTCGATATCGATTTTTATCAAACAAAATATTTAAAATCATAATTTTACGACAACACTAATTCAATCGCCCTCTCTTAGTGCCATTACGGTCCTAACAACTGCTTGGCCACCTACAATAGACCTAGAGCAACCATGCTGCTCTCAACTTAAGTAGGGCAATGCCCATATAGCTAGGGATTCCTAGCTACAAGGGGCACCTCTAGTTGCTAGGGTTTCCTATCTATATAGGAGACCCTGGTAGCTAGGTTTCCTGGCCGCCCATGGCTGCACTGTAGCTAGGGTTTCTTGGCTATAGAGGACTCCTTGGTGGCTAGGGTTTCCTAGCCACATAAAACAACCCTATGGCCTTAGATCCCTAGCCGTGGGAGAGTCCCTAGTGGCTAGGGTTTCCTAGTCGTAGAAGGGACTATCTTCGTTGTGGGGCACCTAATGGTAGGGTTTCCAAAATACTATATATAATTAATTAAATAATTTAATTAATTATTATTATCTAGTAGTCCTATATGGTGATATGTGATGTAGATGAATGATCATGAACCGTGTGATATATGTTTACATATGATATGATTATTATTATTATTGGGCCTATGAGCCTCCAAATTTTCTTATTTATTGTCGGGCCTACATGTCTGTGCTTATATTATAATTATACGAGAAAGTGCAATAAGAGTATAATGGTGATAGTAGAATCCATAAGGTCGAGACAGATGATTGTGACACATTGGCAATGGAACTGATAAGAATGAGATGAATGATCACAATGCATGGAGATGCACTGATACACACATAGATTGTAAAGTGAGTGATTGGACCTACTAGTTCAGGCTTAAACACATTAGACTATGGTCAATGATCATTTGGTAGTACTACCTAGGCAAGCGATGGTATTGCTAGAGCCTAAGTTCCCAATTTCTGTACGGCGGTAGTTCGCTAATACCTCAAAAATATAGGGATTTAAATTTTTGGCTCCATTTTTTAGGTCATTTAGGGTCTACGAATGCCCCACTCATGCTTGCTTGGTGGAATCACGAAAACCTTGTGATTTAAAGTATGTAAACTCTCTTGAAAAGTGTTGAGTCTCTTCCTCCTTAAGTTTAGAGGTCATTCTAAGAGAGGTATGAGATTTTCTTGTTAAATAGAGGTGTGAAGGTTCTCTTCTAAGTCTATGAAAATGAGAAAAAGTTATACCAATGGTAGTTGATCTTTACCCCTTAAAAATAAGATCGATACTGAAAGCCGGTGTCTTCAAGGGAAAAGGAATTGGGAGTACACATAGGTCGAAATGATTAAACCACTATGAATCTGGTTTGTATTTCTCTTTATGCTTTCCCTTGCTATTACTAACTAATTTAGTTACCTACTACCTCTATTCATATTCTAAGTTAAACGCATTTCCAATACGTATTTTTCCATCAAAATTTTTTAAATTGAAACTTTATTTCGAAAGCACTAATTCATCTCCCCTCTTAGTTCATTTATGATCCTAACAATTGGTATCGGAGTCTAGTTCTCTCAGTTGATTTAACACCCAAGAGAGAGTAAATAGCTTTTTCTGGTAATCAATAGGGTCACTCTCTCACTCATTCACTTATGTTTAGTGGGACGGACTATACTTATTAGAAGACACGAATGCATATTTTTTTTATTTATATGGATTTTGATTTATGAAATGTTATTGAATGTGATTTTCAAAAATCTTCTAAACTGATAAATGAATGGAATAATATTGAAAAGAAAAAGTTTTCTTTAAATGCTAAAACTATGAACGCTTTATTTTGTACTTTAGACAAAAATAGGTTTAATCGTGTTTCTACATGTGAAACTACACATGATATTTGATGTACACTTGAAGTTACTCATGAAGGCATAAATAGAGTAAAAGAATCTAAGATTAATCTTTTAGTATATAGTTATAAATTATTTAGAATGAAGCTAAGTGAAACTATTAGTGATATGTATACCCGTTTTATGAATACTGTCAATAGTTTGAAAGCTCTTGGTAAATGTTATAATAATCTTGAATTGGTTAATAAAATTTGAAGCTCTCTTCAAAAAAGTTGGGATCCAAAGATAACTATAATTTAAGAAGCAAAAGACTTGAACAACTTTCTCTTAAAGAACTCATACAATCATTAATGACCTATGAAATGACTTGCAAGACATATGACGAAGAAAAGAAAAATCTTCCAAAGAATAAGAAAGATATTGCACTTAGAATCAAAGAATACTACTCGAGCGAATGCTCAAATGATGATGATGACTTAGCACTCCTTGCAAGAAAATTTAAATGTTTATGAAAAGGAACAAAATAAATTCTATAAGATAAGAATCTAAGAATAAAAATGAACTTAAAAATGATACAATAATTTGTTATGAATGCAAAAAGCTAGTGTACTTCAAAAATGAGTGTTCACAACTAAAGAAGAAGCTGTTGGCACAAAAGTAAAAGAAAGCATTCAAGGCAATTTGGGAAGAATCAAGTACATCAGAAGATGAAGAACAAACCAATGAAGATAAAGTAGTAAACTACACATTGATGGCTTTCACTGATGAGGTGTGTGACTCAACTGAAATTTTTGAATGTTATAATGAATTGCTTCATATATTTCATGATTTATATGATGAACTCATCAATCGATAAGAAATATGAATTGCTAAAAAGGCTCATGTATCTCTCTCTAATAAATTTGATATATTGAAAGATAAGTATGACAATTACTTATTAACATCTTGCACTAAATATGAAGAGTTAGACTCATTCAAAAAGAAAAATATGTTATTATAATAAATATTATAAAATTTTAAAATTTAAAATAAATCATTAAACATGATTCTTACTAATAAAGGTTATGTACATAAAAAGGAAGGAATCAACTTCTTAAGTAGTAATACTCAATAAAAGCCAACTACATTTGTAAAATGACCCACATTCTATGTTCCCCCTAAAGTTAAATATAATTTTTTTAGAAAATGTAGCCATTATGCTTATACCTATTTATTTAAAGAATATAGCTATCATAAATTAGTTTGGGTTCCTAAAGGAACCATAAATGATTTAGTGCCAAAAGTCAAGAAAGGTAGATCTAATCTTGAACGACCTAAAGTTAAATGGGCACTTAAAGCAAACACCTCTTTCTTATAGGTATGTCTCTAATCGAAAGTTAGGAGCAAGAGATGATATCTTGATAGTAGAGGCTTAAGGCACATGACTGGAGATCCAACATATTTCTTAAAGCTCACTAGCTAAGACGGAGGATATGTCACCTTTATTGAATCTCATATTTTGATGATGAAATCAATTGATAAATGATCTAATCCATGTGTTGAGATAAGTGTTGCAGGATTAACTACGATAATAGATAAGACATAAAGAAGATATTGGGCTGGAGTCAAAGACCTGATGATATGTCGAAGATTCGAACGATGTGCTGAAATCTCGTTGAGAGTTCAACAGGAGTTTGTCGAGAGTTTGTCGGGAGTTCGTCAAAAGCTCACCGAGAGTTTGTTAGGAGTTCACTAAGAGTTTGTCGGGAGTTTGCCAAGAGTTCTTTAGGAGTTTGCCAAAAGCATGCCAAAAATTTCACTGAAAGTTCATCGAGATGTCGCCGGAAGAATGATTAACATACCAGACAAAGATTGCTTAGTTAATACCTTCATTATCATAGTTAGAACCAAGATTGAGTTAGGATTAGGAGGTAATCCCACTAACTCAATTAGTAGAAAACTGGGTAGAAAACAGGGCTGGGTTAGGCTGTATAAAAGGCCCACTTGGCCACTTTGAGCCTTGCCTGGTGGCACCGCTCAAGGTGGGTGGTGGAACCACTTAAGGTTCAGCCTCTCAGGTTGTCTGGGAAGTGGTACCATCAACAGTTAATGCTATTAGGCGATGGTACCACCGATAGTTAATACTGTCAAGTGGTGGTACCGCCAAAGCTCAATCTTTGAGGCTTTGTCAGGTGGTAGTATCACCAGACTAGGCGATGGTACCGTCCAGTGTTAGAGTGTCAAGCTATGGCACCACCCAATAATGGCGGTGGTACCGCTAGTAGCCCGAAAATCCAAGAGACACTTTTGGCTCCAATTCTGAAACCTATAGGATATATAAATACCCCACTCCTTTCTGCATAAAAAAATATAAAGAGCTACAAAGTGTGAAAAAATCTTGAAGTGTTGGGGTGTAAAAGTGTTATAAAAGTGCTAAGAGTCCTCCTATTTCTTTAGTTTTGTAATCATCCAAGAATAGGTGTGAGGCCTATAAGGGTTGTCTCCTAAACCCATGAAAATGAGAGTATTGTAAGAAGGTGGCTGGTCTTCACCTATTGAAGAAAGACTATTAGTGGACGTCAGTGGCCTTAACAGAGGAGGAATCAAAAGTGGACGTAGGTCACAATGACCGAACCACTATAAATCCTGTGTGTTCTTTCCTTACTGCTTTCTTTCATTACTTGGCTACTCATTTCACTTTACATTTGCTCTAAGACATTACATTAATTACTTCCTAATACAAGCTTTATCGAAACGATTTTATTGAATGAAAATTTCTAAATCAACGTAATTTTTTTGCAGTAGCACTAATTAACCCCCCCCCCCCCCTCCTCTTAGTTCTATATTGATTCTAACAATTGAAATCAGAGCAAGGTTACTCTTAATTTGATTTAAAACCCAAAAAAGATAGCTTTTGTCGGCAATCATAATGGTCATTCTATCACACGTCCTCCCATGTTTTATGGAATTAACTACACTTATTTGAAAACTAGAATGAGGATATTTTTTATTTCTATATATTTCAAGTTATGGAATATCGTCGAAAATGGATTTTAAAAGTCTTTTCTTCCAATGAATGATTGGAATGACTTGGAGAAGAAGTCTTTCTCTTTGAATGCCAAAGCTATGAATGCTTTGTTTTATAAATTGGTTAAAAATAAATTTAATCGAGTTTCTATTTGCGAAATGACTTTTGACATTTGGTATACACTTGAAATCATATACCAAGGCACAAGTAGGGTTAAGGAGTCAAAAATCAATATTTTGGTTCATAGTTATGAATTATTTCGCATGAAACCAAGCGAGACCATTGGAGACATGTACAATTGGTTTATGGATGTCGTCAATAGTCTAAAAGCACTTGGTAAAAGTTTTTCTAATTTTGAACTTGTTAACAAGATATTAAGATCCCTTCTAAAGAATTAGGATCCTAAAGTAACTGCAATTCAAGAAGTTAAGGATTTGAACAACTTCCCACTCGAAGAATTTATCGGGTCTTTGATGACCTACAAAATGACATGCAGTGCATATGAAGAACTTAAGAACAACCTTCTAATGAATAGGAAGGATTTGACACTTAGAACTCAAGAAGACTACTTGAGAAAAAACTCAAGAGATGATGATGATGATGATGACTTGACACTTCTAACAAGAAAATTTTAAAAAATTATAAAAAGGAATAAAACCAAACATGACATGAAAAATAAAAATGAACTTAAAAATGACCAAATAATTTGCTATGAATACAAGAAGCTAGGGCACTTCAAAAGTGAATGTCCCTAAGTGAAGAAGAAGTAACCGAAAGAGAAGAAAGCATTAAAAGCTACTTGGGATGATTTGAGTGCATCCGAAGATGAAGTAAGTGACCTCGCCAATCAATAAAGAAGTCATAAATTATGCTCTAATGGTGCTTAATGACGAGGTAAGTGACCTAAATGAATCTCATTTATCTTATGATGAATTACTTAATACTTTTAATGATTTGTTTGATGAATGTAAATTAATTAGTAAAAAATATAAATTATTAAAAAATGAGCATGCTTCTCTTATTAGTGAATTCAATAGATTGAACATTGAGCATGATAATGTAATATTGCCTCCTTATACAAAATGTGAAGAATTAGAGATACTTAAAAAGGAGAATTTACTACATGATGTTGAATAACGGATTTTGATGATGAACCTAATAGATTGTGTTTAGATGTTTAACTGTATTTTGAGTGACATAGGTCTACTCGATCAGGATTAGACAGTTGACACAGGAGGAATTGACGTTGCGCCGGAGGAGATCACGTTAGGATATTGGATGGCAGAAGGCTTCGGATGTCGGGCATCGGGCCAAGGAGAGTGGAAATGCACCAAGGATATCAGGGTTACGGAGGTCAACCACCAATTGGGCAAAAAGCCGCAAGAGAGGACGATACGCTTAAGAATCGGATGAAGCAGCAACCAATGACGTGTCGGGCAACAGAATGTCAATTTGCGTTGTAATAATTGTCTAGATCGGAGTAGAGTTTTAGTTTGTATGTGCAGGAATAACTACAATAATAACAAAGACATAAAGCGAAACAAGTGTCAGAGTCAAGCGCGAAGGATTTGTTGGGAGTTCGAGAGTTCGATAGAAGTTTGAAGGTTCATCGGGAATGCTGCCGGAATTAGCCAAGAATAAGTAGAGAGCTTGCCGAAGGGTTTTTCGGAAGCTCGCCGGAAGGTTCATTGCAAGTTCGTGGAGCTCACCGAGAAAGATCGAAGCTTGCCAAGAAGCTCGTTGGAACTCACCAAGATCAAATCGTGAAGTCTAGGAGCTTGCCGGGAGTTTGTAGAATGGTTTCCGAGAGTTTATCGGAAGACCGTCGAAAGTTCGTCGGAAGCTCGTCGGAAAAAGTCTTGACTTATGAACTTTGTAATAGCTTAGAAAATATCTTTAAATTCGTAGTTAGCATGTTAATTAGGGTTAGGATTTGGTATTAATCCTATAACCCAAGTAAGGGCCAATTGGGCCCGAGATCAGACTGGTTTGGGCCAAGTTTGGAGACCAATTAGTGAGCTGAAACACAATAGGCGGTGACACCGCCCAGAACCCGAGAACTGGGCGGTGGCACCATTGGACTGAGCGGTGGCACTGCCCAGCACTCGAGAGATCGGGCGGTGGCATCGCCTGCCTCGGAAACCCAAGAGAATTCAAATTTTGGATCCCAAATTTGAATCCTCTTGGGGCCTATAAATACCCCTCAATTCTCAGCTGAGATTACAACTTTTGAGAAGCAAGAGAGTGAGCCAAAAGTCTTAGCAAAGTCTTTAGCAAGTTTTTATCTTCAATTGCTTTGAGTGTTCACCTCCTTTCTATTCAAAAATTGTAAGAATGTGAACCACTTGTAAAAGGTTGTAAGAGAGGTATTAGTCCTTCCCCTACAAGATATTTGCTAGTGGAAGTTGGGAGCCTCTTCGAAGAAGGCTTCACAAGTGGATGTAGGTCATTTTGACCGAACCACTTTAAAACTACTGTGTTATCTGGTTTGCATCCTAATCTTGTCATTTACATTCTGCAAATTTATTTGCTTAGTCATTACGCTTCCATACGTCTCTAAGTTATCAAGCTTTCAAATTGGTTCTCATTGATATTGTTTGTTATCGTGCGAAAGATTTTTCCGAAATCGAAGTTTTAATCCGTTGCACTAATTCACCCCCCCTCTTGGTGCCACTCCTATCCTAACAATTGGTATCAGAGCCCAGTATTTCTCATTTCGGATTTACACTCGAGAGAAATAACTCTTCATGGCTTTCAAGAGGGCTTATCGGTTGTTCATCCACCGTTGTTAAACGGATTGGACTACACTTATTGGAAAACTCGAATGAGAGTTTTCTTGATTTCTATGAATTTGGATTTATGGAATATCATTAAAAACTGTTTTCAACTTCTCTCTAAACCGATGAAAGAATGGTCGGATTTAGAGAAAAAGTATTTTTCTTTAAACGTAAAGGCTATGAATGCCTTATTTTGTGCTTTGGACAAAAATGAGTTCAATCGGATTTCTACGTGCGAAACGGCTTTTGATATTTGGCAAACACTTGAAATCATGCACGAGGGAACTAGTAGAGTCAAAGACTCGAAACTTAACATTTTATTACAAGATTTTGAGCTTTTTCGAATGCAACCAAGCGAGACTATTGGCGACATGTACACCTAATCCACGGATGTCGTCAATAATCTAAGAGTTCTTGGTAAATCGTTTTCGAATTTTGATCTCGTAAGCAAGATCTTAAGATCCCTTCCAAAAAGGTGGGATCCTAAAATAACCGCAATACAAGAAATAAAAGATTTAAATATTTTTCCACTTGAAGAATTTATCGGCTCATTGATGACATATGAAAGGATGCGCAATGCACATGATGAACATGATGAATACTTGAACCACCTTCCAAAGAATAGGAAGGATTTGGAACTCCGGACCAATGAATACCACTTGAGCGATGACTCAAGTGATGAGGACAATGATGAACTTGAACTTCGAACACTAAATCTTAATAAGTTCATTAAACAAAAATCTAAAATAAACAATGAACTTGAACGGAGGAAGAGACCAAAGAAAAGGAAGGCACCCAAGGATGAATCAAGAACTTCCAAAGGTGAAACGACGAATTGGGCTTTGACGGGCTTCGACTACAATGTAACTCAACTCTCTTGAATTATTTTGAAATTATTTGAAGTCTTTCATGAGTGCTTAATTTAGATAGTAGGAATAGGAAATAAAAAATTATTTTTTTAAAATTATATCATGTTTTTTTTTCTTTTTAGTATATTTGAAAAATTAAAAATTTGATCATGAAAAGTATATTGCTAAGGTTTCAAGCATGTTATGTTTTGAAATGTTGAATGTTGTATGCAACATTAGGGATGATAATTATATAATATGTGGTAATGCTTACGATTAATCCATGCATGTGTATCTTGATGATTTTATGTCATGCATAATGATCATGCTTAATAAATTTCGAAATTATGTATGATGAATCTTGTGATTGATGGATTATTGATTTTTACCATAATGAAAGTGCCTTATTAATTTTTATTGTAACAAATCTTACACTTTCGGTTTTAAACATGATATATGTTTTTATTTGGCACAAATAAAACAAAATTATATGTTTTGAAACAACCGAAAAGAGGAAAAATTCTTGAAAATTATTTTGCTCAATCTTATTGATTTTGATGAATCCATTTGTATTATCTTTGTGAATCTCTTGGATTTTGATAATGATTTTGATGATTTAAATTTGAATAAATTTTTATCAAAATCATGATCTTGATCTCTTGAAACTTATAACTTGAAATCCTTTATGAATCAAGATTGCTTACTCTTTATTCTCTTACATTTTGGGAAAATTTTCAATATGAATCATAAGTATTCTTATGCATGAATTGAAATCTTTTTCTCATACGTTTCCTTTTGTGATTTACTAAAGAGAATATCCTTTTTGAAAATTCTTAACTTAAAATTTTATTTAAAAATCTCATATTATTTGATCTCCTAAGATTTTCCTTTGATTATTTATGAGGAGGCTTTTCAAAAAGAAATCATGTCTTTTGGCATTCACATATTCTAATATTTTATGGTATGATTTTTATGTAATTCCTTGTATTCATGAAATGTTTATCTCATCACCCAATTATGTGATGATATGAATACATGAAATATTCATTAATTTGTTTTGATGAAAAGTTATGATCATGAATGGTAGTTTGAAATTTGACAAGTTAATACCATCATGATTTAAAACATTTATGATTTAAAATTATGCATGCAATTATTTTTTATTGTGATGATATATGCATATAATGAGTATCATGAATACTTTATTATCATACATGAAAATAGTGATAAATATATTGAAAATAAATGTTTGTATCATATTAGATGATTTTACATTTTGTGCATGATGAGTTATAGTGATGATTGAAACATTGATTGAAATAATATGAATGATGATTTAGAATCATGCATATAATGATGAGTTTATATGTTTTAAAAATATATATGATGATTTGGTATTATGTATGTAATACTTTAACGTATGATAATGATGCACGCAATGATGAAATATTCATGATAAAATTATTATTTTGATATTCATGACTTGAATCTTCCTTTCCTTTTGCCACAAATGGGGAGAAAGAGTTGCTAATGTGCTATCTTGAATTGATGTAAAGGGTTATCTCAAAAAGAAATTAGCTAGCTTGCACAAGTCAAGAAAATGCAAAAACTTGTTTATTTTCTTGCACATCTAAAGAGAAGATGCAAATGTAACACTTGCCAAATTGTTTGCTTGCCTTATGTAAAACATTGTCCCTTGCTAGGTTGGTATTTTGTTAAGGAAGCAAAAATGACACTTCTCAAAAGAAAAGAAAGAGCTTGCTTTCTTAAACATCTTTAATTTGCTAGCTAGCATGATGTACAATTTGCTATCTTGAACATTACAAAGAAATACTATCATGCACATTGCAAAGAAAAGCAAATATGCCAACTTGCACATCTTTAAATTTGCTAGCTTGTATGTAGTAAAACTTACATATCATAAAAGTTACTAGCTTATAGAGAAGCAAAGAATTGCTATCTTGAAAGAAGCAAAAAATACAAAACTTAGAAAACTTGCAATATAATTGCTCTTGTCATGCTTTGTATCAAAAATAGGTTGATATCCTTAAAAACATTGCATTAAATTTTTTAGTATTGCAATGTATCACATGTATTGCAAATTGAAAATTTTGAGACTATTATCATATCATATTTAACAATTGATGTCTTTCATGACATGATTTCTTTGCATTTTTGTCTTGTATGTATCATGTGATGATTGAAACATTGATTGATGTAAATTCATGATTTATGAAAAAATCTAAATCATTGGTTCCTCTCCTTCTTTTCGGCAATGACATAGGGGGAGAAAGATTGCTAGCTCAAGGAAAATGTTGGCTAGCTTATACTCTTCCCTTCTTTTCGACAAAAACAAAGGGGACAAAGCTTTTGCTAGTTAAAACATGCAAAGAAAAGCAAAGTGCAATCTTGCATAAGAAGCAAGTGTTGAATTGCCATGATTCGACTTAAGAATCTTGCTATGCTTTTGTGCTTATATATTGTGATGAAAATCTAGCTTCATGTTGCAAAAACTTGCATATCTTTTAAAATAGCTAGAGCTACTTCTTCTTTTTGTTGATGACATAGGGGGAGAAGTATATTAATGACTTCATGCATTGAATTGAATATTTTATATATATTTACATTATGGTTTAAATGTTTTTTCATAACATTTGATGAATGTTACTTGGATTTGGGATAATCCAAGTGTTCCATCAATGACATATTGATAGGGGGAGTTTGGTTAAACTCCGGCGAGTTAAGGTTAACTCCGTTAGTCATCAATTAGTTGTCATCATCAAAAAGGGGGAGATTGTTGAATCTCGGATTTTGATAATGAAACTAATTGATTGTGTTTAGATGTTTAACTGTATTTTGAGTGATGTCGGTCTACTTGATCAGGATTAGATAGTTGACGCAGGAGGAATTGACGTTGCGTCGGAGGAGATCACGTTAGGATATTGGACTGCAGAAGGCTTCGGATGTCGGGCATCGGGCCAAGGAGAGTGGAATTGCACCAAGGATATCGGGGTTGCGGAGGTCAACCACTGATTGGGCAACAAGCCACAAGAGAGGACGATGCGCTGAAGAATCGGATGAAGAACCAACCAATGACGGGCCGGGCAGCAGAATGTCAATTCGCGTTGTAATAATTGTCTAGATCGGAGTAGAGTTTTAGTTTGTGTGTGCAGGAATAACTACGATAATGACAAAGACATAAAGCAAAACAAGTGTCAGAGTCAAGCGCGAAGGATTTGTTGGGTGTTTGAGAGTTCAACAGAAGTTCGTAGGTTCATCGGGAATGCTGCCGGAACTAGCCAAGAATAAGTAGGGAGCTTGCCGAAGGGTTTTTCGGAAGCTTGCTGGAAGGTTCATTAGAAGTTCGTGGAGCTCGCTGAGAAAGATCGAAGCTAGCCGAGAAGCTCATTGGAACTCACCAAGATCAAATTGTGAAGTCTAGGAGCTTGCTGGGAGTCCGCAGAATGGTTTCCAAGAGTTTATCGGAAGACCGTCGAAAGTTCGCCGGAAACTCGCCGGAAGAAGTCTTGACTTATGGACTTTGTAATAGCTTAGAAAATGTCTTTAAATTCGTAATTAGCATGTTAATTAGGGTTAGAATTAGGTATTAATCCTATAACCCAAGTAAGGGTCAATTGGGCCCGAGTTCGGACTGGTTTGGGCCAAGTTTGGAGCCCAATTAGTGAGCTAAAACGCTATAGGCGGTGGCACCGCCCAGAACCCGAGAACTGGGCGGTGGCACCGCCCAGCACCCGAGAGATTAGGCAGTGGCACCGCCAGCCTCGGAAACCCAAGAGAATTCAAATTTTGGAGCCCAAATTTGAATCCTCTTGGGGCCTATAAATACCCCTCAATTCTCAACTGAGATTACAACCTTTGAGAAGCAAGAGAGTGAGCCAAAAGTCTTAGCAAAGTCTTTAGCAAGTTTGTGTCTTCAATTGCTTTGAGTGTTCACCTCCTTCTTTCTATTAAAAAAATTGTAAGAATGTGAACCACTTGTAAAAGGTTGTAAGAGAGGTATTAGTCCTTCCCCTACAAGAGATTTGCTAGTAGACGTTGGGAGCATCTTCGAAGAAGGCTTCGCAAGTGGATGTAGGTCATTTTGACCGAAACCACTTTAAAACTACTGTGTTATCTGGTTTGCATCCTAATCTTGCCATTTACGTACTGCAAATTTATTTACTTAGTCATTACGCTTCTATACCTCTCTAAGTTATCAAGCTTCCAAATTAGTTCTCATTGATATTGTTTGTTATCATGCGAAAGATTTTTCCGAAACCGAAGTTTTAATCTGCTGCACTAATTCACCCCCCCCCTCTTAGTGCCACTCTGATCCTAACACATGAAACCTTAGAAAAAATTGAAATAAGAAGCAAATCCTTAAACATGATCCTTGCAAAAAGAGATCATGTTTATAGAAGAGATAGAATCGGCTTTGTCAGTAACACTCACTAAACGCCAACCATCTTTGTTAAAGGCCCAACCTTGCATGTTTCACTCCGAAATAAATGCAACTTTTGTTGCAAATTTGGACATTATGCTCATAAATATCCATTTAAGAGGTATAGTCTACAGAACTTAATTTAGAACCCTAAAGGAACCTTAAATGACATAATACAAAATGATAAGTTAGGTAGATCTATTTATGAGGAACCTAAGGTAAAATAGGTACCTAAAAGAAAACCCCATTTCTTGTAGATATGTCTACAATCACAAGCTAGGAGTAAGAGATGGTACCTTGATAGTGGATACTCAAGGCACATGACCGGAGATCCAATACACTTCTCTAAGCTCACTAGCCAAAATGAAAGATTTGTTACCTTCGACAATAACAACAATGGAAAAATTATTGAAAAAGGAAATATAAGTAACAAATCAAACCTTTTGATTGAAAATGTTTTGTTAGTAGTTGATTTAAAGCATAACTTGTTAAGCATTAGTCAATTATGTGATAAAGGTTACAACATCAAGTTTGAATCTAATACTTGCATTATAGAAATACCACACATGAATAGATCTTTGATTGCCTTAAGGACTAACAATGTCTATACCATTGATCTTGATGAGTTTTGTAACGAAACTTGCTTTTCGGTTTTAAACAATGATGCTTGGCTTTGGTAAAGGAGGTTAGGTCATGCTAGCATGAAATTAATCTCCCAAATTTTATCTAGAGAACTTGTAAGAGGAATCCCTAGCATCAAGTTTGTCAAAGATAAAGTGCGTGATGCATGTCAACTACGAAAACAAATAAAAGGTAGTTTCAAGTCAAAGAATCAAATTAGCATCTCTATGTTGAATCTCATATTTTGATGATGATATCAATCGGTAAATTATTTGATCCAATCTATATGTTGAGAAAAGTGTGTAAGATTAACTACAATAGTGATCAAGGCATAAAGCAAAACGAAGTGCCGGAGTCAAGATCATGAATTTATTGGGAGTTTAAGAGTTTGTCGGGAGTCCGTAGGTTCGTCGAAAGTACCACCAAAATTGGTCGAGAAATCCAGGAGCTTGCCAAAGAAGCTCATCGAAACTCGCTAAGAAGATCATCATTAAGTCTAGGAGCTTTCTAGGAGTCTACTAGAAGATTACTGTGATATCTCAAAAGTTTGCCGAAAGATCGCTGGAAGCTCACTAGAAGAAACCTAGACTTACCGGACTTGTTTTGTTTAGTATGTGCCTTAAAAATTGAAGTTAGCACATAATTATTGAATCTTGAATTTTGATAATGAGACCAATTAATAGTGTTTATGATCTGATCTACGTTTCAAGTGATGTAGGAAGCTTCGATTAAGGAGAGACAATTAAAGCAGGAAGAATCAAGTTAGGTCGGAGTAGAACATATCAGAAGATTAGACGTCGAGCCGGAGGATCGGTCGACGTATCGACAGAAGGCTCCAGGCCATGGATTCGGGCATCGAGCCAAGAAGAGCAAAAATTATGCCAAGAAAATCGGAGTTGTGGAGGTCAACTAGCCGATTGGACAAAAGGCTACAAGAGAGGACGATGCGCCGAAGAATCGGATGAGGCATCGATGAACCAATAACATACCGAACAACATTTGATTTAGCTTTGTAATAATTGTCTAGATCGAAGTAGGTTTTAGGTATAATTAGGTTTGAATTATGATAACTCAATTAGGGGCCAATTGGGCCTAAGATTGGGTTATGTTGGGCCAAGTGAAAGGCCTAAACAATGACCCAACAGGTGAAACCTTCGATGGCATAGTCTCCGAGATTGTGTCAAGCAGTGGTACCACCCAGACATAGCCTTCGAGATAATGTCAGGCGACAGTACCGCTAAATTGGGTGGTGGTACCACCTAGTGATAGGGTGTCAGGCATTGGTACTGCCCAATGTCAATGCTACAAGCGGTAGTACCGCCCAGCATTAGCAGTGGTACCGCTAGTACCCAGAAGACCCAGGATGAGACTAGTTTTGGCTCTAAGTTTGAATCCATTTGGAGCCTATAAATACCCCTCCTATCCCTAGTTAACACACACAAGCACAAAGAGCTTAAAAGTGGGGAAATGTTATAGCAATCACTTGAGAAATCCCCTCCTCTAGTTCTAAAGTTTAGAATTCTACTTATGGAGTGGGTGCTTGTAAATGGTGGTCTCCTAAACTTGTAAAAAGGAGAAGAGGGGTATAAAATAGTAGTTAGTCTTCGTCCATTGAAAGAAGATCATTAATGGATACCAATGACCTCAACGGAAGAGGAATCGAGAGTGGAAGTAGGTTATGACGACCCTAGTTAATACACATAAGCACAAAGAGATTAAAAGTAAAAAAATGCTATAGCAATCACTTGAGAAATCCCCTCCTCTAGTTCTAAAGTTTAGAATTCTATTTATAGAGGAGTGAGTGCTTGTAAATGATTGTCTTTCAAACCTGTGGAAAGGAGAAGAGGGGTATAAAAGGGTAGTTGATCTTCACCCATTGAAAGAATATCATTAGTAGATGTCAATGGCCTCAATGGAAGAGGAATCAAGAGTGGATGTAGGTTACAACGACCGAACCACTATAAAACTCGGTTTATATTTCTGTTTTGATTTTTATTCCCTTACTGTAAACTATCTTACTTGCTTACTGCTTTCATGATGATTCCATACGTTTTCAAGTTAAACTCACATTTTCGATATGAGCTTTTATCGAACAAAAGATTTTCGAACCAATGTCATTTTTATCCGCTACACTAATTCACCCCCCCCTCTTAGTACTGACTCGATCCTAACAGTTGATATCAGAGCCATGGATTTTTCTCATTTAGTTTAACACCCAAGAGAAATGGCTCTTTTCGGCTTTCAAGAGGGTCACTCTATCATTCGTCCTCCTATGTTCAATGGGACGGACTACACTTATTGAAAAACTCAAATTAGAGTTTTCTTGCTTTCTTTGGATTTAAATTTATGGAGTATTATTGAAAATAGCTTTCAAAAACCCTCTAGACCAATGAACGAATGGATTGATATAGAAAAGAAAATGTATTCTTTAAATTCTAGAGTTATAAATGCTCTATTTTGCGCCTTAGACAAAAATGAATTCAATCGAGTTTCTATTTGCGAAATGGCTTATGAGATTTGACATACATTGAAATCACACATAAAGGCACTAGTAGAGTTAAAGACTCTAAAGTTAATCTTTTGATGCATAATTTCGAGTTGTTTCATATGAAACCAAGCAAAACTATTATTGACATGTATACTCGTTTTACGGATGTCATCAATAGTTTAAAAGCACTTAGTAAAAGTTTTTCAAATTTTGAACTTGCTAACAATATATTAAGATCCCTTCCAAAGTATTGAGATCCAAAAGTAACTGCAATACAAGAGGCAAAGAACTTAAATAATTTTCCTTTGGAAGAACTTATTAGTTCATTAATGACATATGAAATGACGTGCAAGGCACATGATGAACATGACAAACTTGAGAACAACCTTCCAAAGTATGAGAAGGATTTGTTACTTAGAACTCAAGAAGACCACTTTTACGAAAACTCAAGTGATGATGACTTTGAACTCTTAACAATAAAACTTAAAAAGTTCATGAATCAAGAATCAAATAATATAAACAAACTTAATAAGAACACAACTACTTGCTATGAATGCTAGAAGCCAAGTCACTCCAAAGATTAGTATATTAAACTGAAGAAAAAATTATCAAATGACGAATCGAGCACATCCAAAGATGAGGAGAAAACCAACATGGGCAAGGTGGCAAACTATGCTTTGACGACTTTTGTCAATAAGGTAAGCGACTCAATCGAATCTCTTTTTCCTTACCATGAAATTACTTAGTGCATTTTATGATTAGTTATATATATATATATATATATATATATATATATATATATATATATATATATATATATATATATATATATATATATATATATATATGATCGTGACAATTGCATGTTTTGTAATAATACTTATACATCAAATAAGATTAATTCCATGTATGTTATAAGAAAAAATTATGTATATCTTGATGATTTTATATTGCTTTTCGGTTTTAAACATGATGGATAGTTTTCATACGAAAAACTTGTGCATACTTATATGAAATCAATCACATAAAATGAAACACATAAAAAGGAAAATGTATTATCATTGAAATTAAAATGATAAATCAAATCTCTTATTTAAAGAAGCCTTATGTTTAATGTATTATATTTTTCATCATGATGATTTTTACGATGAAATTTGTTTTTTGGTCTTAAACGATGATGCATATTTTGATTTGGCATAAAAAAACTTGGTCATGCTTATGTGAAATAAATCACAAATTCAAACAAAAGAAAAGGAGGAAAGCATTTTTCTTAAGAATTTCTCAATCGTAATTTTATTAAGTTTTCAAAAAGGGGAGATTGATGAATCTATTTGTATCATATTTGATGATTTTATATTTTGAAACTATGCATGATGAGTTTGAATGCATGAATCGACAATCTTTTTGTCACACGAATCATGATTCCTTCACTTGATACCCTATTTCTTTATGATCCATGATGAATTGAGACATATTATGTATGAACCTATTTCTCCTATGCTTTTTCATATCATTTACTAAAGAGGAGAATTTTCTAGATGAATCATGAATTTTTCAGAATTATAAATTTTTTTTAATTAAGACATTATGCATAAATCAAGTTCTCATGTGAATCTATCTACGTTGCTTTCATTGAATTTTTCGAAAAGTGATTTTGATGATGATTTTGGATCTATTTTCATATGACTCATTTTACTAATAAGATGATATATCCAACTAAATTATTTATCATATTTATGACTTGTGTTATATGCAACATGAAAAATCTTTCTTGATGCACGTATGATTCACTCTTTTAAGAAAATATTTATCAAATCGTGATAAGTTGAGATTTTCTTTATATGAATCAAGATTTTTCATTGTTCTCCTATGATTCTACTTGCTATATATTAAAAAGAAGCATTATTGAAATTATGATCTTGAATTCTCGAATTTAAAACTTGATATTTTCCTTATGTGGATCAAGATCCCTCACTTTTTATTCTCGAATGATTTCTCATAGAGAATATTTATCAAAATTAATCATATCTTTTGATATTCATATGATCTTATCTTTCATGATATGATTTATTTTTGTATAATTTCTTATATTCATAGAGTATATATCTCATCACCTAATTAATTTTTCTTGATAGTCTTCATGTGATAATATGAAATTATGCATAAAATACTCATGGTACTATGTTGATGCATACAAATGAGAAGTTATGATCATGCATGGTAGGATGTAATGTAATTTGTGTTGAATCTCGGATTTTGATGATGAAATCAATTGGTAAATTATTTGATCTAATCTATATGTTGAGATAAGTATGCAGGATTAACTACGACAGCGATAAGGTATAAAGCAGATGTTGGGCTGGAGTCAAAGATTGGATGATACAACGAAGATTCGGACGATGTGCCAGAAGTTCATCGAGAGTTCATCAGGAGCTCGCCGAGAGTTCGTCGGAAGTTTGCCGAGAGTTCGTCAGGAGTTCGCCGAGAGTTCGTCGGGAGTTCACCGACAAGTTCGTCGGAAGATTGCTGAAAGAACAATCGACATACCGAACATAGTTTGATTATTAAATGTCTTAATTATTATAGTTAGTCCTTAAGTTAAGTTAGGATTGGGAGGCGATCCCACTAACTTAGTTAGGGGCCAACTGGGCCCTTAATAGGGCTAAATTGGGCTAGTTGAACAGCCCATTCAGCACCTAAAGTAACGACCGATGGTGGCACCGCCTAGGGCTCGGTCTCCCAGGTGTTCTAGGTAATGGTACCGTCTAGATTGGGCGGTGGTACCGTCGATCGTTAATACTGTCAGACGGTAGTACCGCTAGAGCTCAGTCTGTAAGCTTTGTCAAGCGGTGGTACCACCTAGACTGAGCAGTGGTACCACCTAGACTAAGCAGTGGTACCATCCAGTGTCAGTCTGTAGGCGATTGTACTACCCAATAATGGTGGTGGTACCACTAGTACCCCGAAATTTGGGGATGTGACATTTTTTTGCTCCAATTCTGAAGCCATTGGGGCCTCTAAATACCCCACCTTTTTTTGCATGAAAAGGCACGAAAGGTGTTAACATATTATTGAATTCTTGGGGTGTTAAAGTATTGTAAAAGTGTAAGAGTCCTCTTCCTCCCTTTCTAAGTGTTGAGATTATATAAGAGAGGTGTAAGGCTTGTAAGAGTTATCTCCTAAACCCGTGAAAAGGAGAAAGCGCTGTAAAGAGGTGGTTGGTCTTCGCCTATTGAAGGAAAACCATTAGTGGACACCGGTGACCTCAAGAGAGGAGGAATCAGAAGTGGATGTAGGTCATATCGACCGAACCACTATAAATTCTGATTTGTATTTCTATTATTGTTGTTTACTTACATTGCAATATCTTCACTTCCATCTTACTTCGCTTTCACTACCCTTATGATCAAACACACTTTCAAGTTATCTTCTGAGATTGTTTTAACATACAAAGAATTTTAAACCGGTGTTTTAATCTATTGTACTAATTCAACCCCCCCTCTTAGTGCCGACTCGATTCTAACCATTAGTATCAGAGCTTGCTTACTCTTAATTCAGTTTAAAAACTCACGAAGACCACTTAAAAGAAAATTCAAGTGATGAGGAGTATGATGATGACTTGGCACTCTTGACAAGAAAGTTTAAAAAATTCATAAAAAGGAATAAATTTATCAATAACACTAAAAATAAAATTGAACTCAAGAAAAAATAAGTTATATGCTACAAATGCAAAAAGTTGAGACATTTCAAAAGCAAATGTCCCCAAGCAAAGAAGAAGCAACCAAAGAAGAAGAAGGCTCTTAAAGCAACTTGGGATGATTCAAGTGTATTCGAAAAAGAGAAGCCAACCAACACCGAGCAAGTTGCTCACTATGCACTAATAGCTATTGGAGATGAGGTAAGCAGTACATTGGATGCAAATTTATCTTTCGATGAACTACTAAGTTATTTTCATGATTTATTTGATGAATGTAAATTAGTTAGTAAAAACTTTAAATTATTGAAAAAGGAGCATGCTTCTTTTGTTAGTGATTTTGATAGACTAAAAATTGAGCATGATAGTTTAGCTCATTGCACAAAATGTGATGAATTAGAAACGCTTAAAAAGAAAAATTTGTAACTACATAAAACCTTTGAAAATTTTAAAATATGTAGCAAATCCTTAAACATGATTCTTGAAAGTAAGAATCATGTTCATAGAAGAGATGAATCAGCTTTGTGAGTAACACTCATAAAAATCCATCCATCTTTGTTAAAGGCCCAACTTTGCATCTTTCACTCCAAAACAAATGCAACTTTTGTTGTAAATTTGGGCATATTGTTTATCAATGTCCATTTAAGAGATGTAGTCCATGTAAATTGATTTGGGTTTCTAAATGAATTGTAAAGTACTCCATGCAAAATGATAAGTTAAGTCTATCGATTTTTGAGGCACCCAAGGTCAAATAAGTATCTAAAAATTATTCTTTTTTGTAGAAATGTTCACCAACATAATCTAGGAGCAAGAGATGGTACTTTGATAGTGGATGCTCAAGGCACATGACCGAAGATCCATCTCAATTCTCTAAGCTTACTAGCTTAGACAAAGAGTATGTCACCTTCGGAGACAACAACAAGGGTAAAATCATTGGCAAAGGAACCATAGGTAACAAATCCAACTTGTTAATTAAAGATGTGTTATTGGTTGATGGCTTAAAGCATAATCTCTTGAGTATTAGTCAATTATTTGATAAACGATATATCGTTAAATTTGAATCCAATGCTTGCATTATTAAACAACCACACAAAAACTCCTCTATGATTGCCCTAAAATAAAAAAATATGTATACTATTGATATTGATGGTCTTTGTAATGAAATGTATTTTTCAGTTTTGAATGATGATGTTTGGCTTTGGCATATGAGGTTAAGTCATGCTAGCATTAAAATTAATCTCTCAAATCTCATCTAAAGAACTTTTAAGAGGTATTCCTCACATTAAATTTGTTAAAGACAATGTGTGTGATGCATGTCAACTAGGAAAACAAATAAAAGGTAGTTTCAAACCAAAGAATCAAATAAGCACCTCTACACTATTGGAATTGATCTATATGGATTTGTTTAGACCAATTGATACATCAAGTCTAGGAGGTAGTAAATATGGCTTTGTAATCATGGACGATTATAGTAGATACACTTGGACATATTTCTTGGCACACAAAAGTTATTACTTTTGGTATTTTTCAAAGTTTTGTAAACTTATTCAAAATAAAAATGGCTTTATAATTTCATAAATTCAGGGTGATAACAGTGGCAAATTTCAAAATCATGATTTTTAAAATTTTTCTGAATCTAATGGATACAACAATAATTTCTCTACTCTGAGAAATCCTTAATAAAATGGAATAGTAGAAAGAAAAAATTGAAACTTACAAGAAATGGCAAGAACCATATTGAACGAACATAGCTTACCCAAATATTTTTGGACCGAAGCCATTAATACAGCATGCTATGTCATGAATAGGGTTCTAGTAAGACCATTACTTTCTAAAACTCCTTATGAATTGTGGAACAACAAAAAACCCAATGTTTCATATTTTAAAGTTTCCAGTTATAAATGTTTTATCTTGAAAGAAAAAAATATCTTAAGAAACTTTGTTGCAAAATCTAATCAATGGATTTTTCTTGGCTATTCTTTTATTTTTAAAGCCTTTCATATTTTTTAAAAAAAGAACTTTGGTTATAGAAGAATATATTTATGTTGTCTTTAATGAAGTTTCTAAATTTAAGAAAAATGAGCTTGATGATGATCTTAATTTTGATGCTTTAAATTTAAATAAACCTCTTCCTTCAACTAGCAACTTGGATGCATCTTCTTCCGAAACATCCTTACCCAAGGAATGGAAGTATGTAGATGCTCTTCCTAAGAAGCCAATTATAAGAGACACATCAAAAGGGGTCCAAACTCATTCTTCGCTTAAGAATTTTTATGCCAATGCCCCTTTTCTTTCGCAAATTGAGCCTAAATGCATTGATGAGGCCTTGAAAGATGATTCATGGGTGATACAATGCAAGAAGAGTTGAACCAATTTGAGAGAAACGAGGTGTGGAAGCTTGTTCCGAGGTCAAATGACCATTTAGTTATTAGTACTAAATGGGTCTTTAGAGACAAACAAGATGAATTTGTTATCGTGGTTAGAATAGTGGCCAAGGGTTTCAACCAAGAAGAAGATATTGATTATAAAGAAACCTTCGCTCTCATGGCACGATTAGAAGCCATAAGGATGCTCCTTACTTATGTTAGTAGTAATAATTTTAAGTTATTTCAAATATGTTTAAGTTAAAAGTACTTTTCTTAATGGCTTTATTTCCGAAGATGTTTAAGTTGAACAACATCCTGGATTTGAGAATGATAATTTTTCTAATCATGTGTTTAAGTTGACTAAAGTTCTCTATGGATTGAAATAAGCCCCAAGGGCTTAGTATCAGAGAGTTAGCTCATTTCTTTTCCAAAATAATTTCTCTAAAGATAAGGTCGATACTACATTGTTTATTAAAAATTTAGAAAATAATTTTCTTGTTGTTCAAATTTACGTGGATGATATTATTTTTGGTTCTACAAATGAATCTCTATGTGAATCGTTTGCCAAGAGTATAAGCCAAGAGTTTGAAATGAGCTTAATGGGTGAACTAACTTTTTTTTTGGGCTTCCAAATCAAACAACTTAGTAATGATATTTTTCTTAGTTAAATAAAATATGCATTAGACTTACTAAAACGATTTAATATGGATAGTTCAAAGGCTTTCAATACTCTTATGAGTTCCTCCACTAAGTTAGACATTGATGAAAGTGGAGAAAGCTTTAATCAAAAAGCTTATAGGGGTATGATAGGTAGTTTACTATACCTCACCATACTTAGACTAGATATCATGTTTAGCGTAAGACTTTGTACTAGGTTTCAATCTAATCCTAGGCTATCTCATTTTAAAGCAGTTAAAAGAATTCTTAGATATCTTAAAGGAACCACTAATATAGGATTATGGTATCCAAAATATGAAAACCTTGAATTAATTGCTTGTGTTGATGTAGATTTTATTGGATATAGATTAGATAGAAAAAGCACATCCGAAATATGTCAGTTGTTAGGTCATGCACTTGTCTTTTGATCTTCTAAGAAACAAAACTCGATTGTACTATCTACTACTGAAGTTGAATACATAGCAACTAGTGTATATACATAGCACAGGTCATATGGATGAAAAATACATTAGAAAATTATAGAATTTATCTTAAGAATATTTTAATAAAATGTGATAATACAAGTGCAATATGTTTAACGAAAAATCTGATTCAACACTCTAGAACTAAACATATTGACATTTGACATAATTTTATACGAGATCATGTTAATAATCATGATATAATCTTAGAATTCATTGCTCTAAAACATCAATTGGCCGATATCTTTACAAAACCCATGATTAAGAAACAATTTGATTTTATAAAAATAGAATTAGGTATGATGAATTTCTCTAATACATGAGTTCCTCTTTAAATTTTTCTCTGGATTTTCTTAATTGAGTTATATTTTTCGAGATCGTTCACTATTATTTCTTCACTTGAGATAAAATTTGAACCATAAAGTTATGGTACGCTTAATGAGCCATATGAATTATTCCATACAATATTTGGTATGATGTTTGTGTGTGATGTTTGTGTAAATCTTATATGATATTTGTGTAAATAAGTGTGTGCGCCACAAAATGATAAAGATCTTGCACAATGGAACCACATAATATCGACACCACATAAGTATACATTACACCATAATGCAGCCAGTGCTCACTGCCTGTAGGTGGTGGCACCACCCAGCTAGCGATAGCACCACTATTGGTCACTGCTTGTAGGCAGTAGTACTGCCCAACTAGCAGTGCCACCGCCCGCAACCTGCCCTATATAAAGATAAGTTAGGGTTGGTGGTAGAACTGACCCCAACTCACTCTACACCTCTCCAAAAAGCCCCAAATCCCTTATTGCTCTTGCTCTCTCTCTCTAGTAAGTCAAAAGAATCCTCATTCTCTACTAAATCAAGGATCAATCTCAAGAAGGTTAAACTACTAAGGTAATCCATAAACCAAATCATTTCCTTCTTTGCATTACTTGTTCTTGTCTCTCATTTCTTCTTAATAAATATAGTCTCCATGACTTCTAGAAGATCCTCAAGGGACAAAGGGAAGAGGAGATTAGATGAAACCTATGACTCTCTATTTTTTTATTCTCCTCAACATGCACTAAAATTTCCAACCATAGAGTCTAGAAATGTTCGTATGGGAAAATATGTAGATTTAAAGGAATTGAGCAATTTGAAACCAATTCAATTGTTTGCTAACCTAGATATCCTCTCAATCCTTCAAATAAGTGAACCTATCTATCCTAGACTTGTTAGGTTATTTTACAACAACTTGCATGTAGATGAATACGATAGGGTCTCCACTTATCTCTTAGGACATCATATACCCTTTACGGATAGCGGAATTTGCAACCTCATAGGAATTGCTAAGAAAAGTAGATGTTGTTACTTTAGAGGACGATGGAATGAAGAATCAGTTGAAACCACTTATTATGATGCCATAGGTATAATTTTTAGTAATCCAAACTTGTCTATTCTTCTAAAAAGCTGTAAACATTTACTACCCTTCAACACCAAATTACTTCATCACATCTTGATCATTATCATACTCCCAAAACAATATCATCATGATGACGTTAGCCAAATGGAATTAGGTATGATGTATTAGATTATGAAGGAACATGACAATTGTTTTGTTTACCTAATACAATAAAGCATGATCGAACTATCAAAAAAGGATATGATGCTTCCATATGGTGACTTGATCACTAGACTAATCCATGCATATGACATGATCATTCCACCTGACGAAGAAATCTTACAATTTTGACTTGCAAGATTCATCGACAACTTAATTCTTTGTTTCGTCATTTTGACTTGCAACCGCATGAATAACCATGTATGTCTTTTTGCTAATGACAAAGGGGGAGAAGTTATTGTATTCAGTTTGATATTGTGATCTCTTCTATGTTGAAAACCTTTAATGTTGTGAACTTTTGATGTTGTGTTCACTTTGATATTATGATCACTTTAATGCTGAGAATTTTTAATGTTACCATACAATTATGAAATATCAAGATTTCTAATATTATGAACTTTTGAATGCTATCATACAAATGATATCATGATGACATTTCATGTAAGACTATGCCCGAAGCATTTTATCATGAATAAAGTGATGAAATTATGCATTTAATATCTTGATGACTTAAAACTATGTTGTTGCACAATGCATGTGATTTCTAATTAAAATTGATTTAAGCTTGAATTCAAGTTTGTATTCTCTCAAGAATGGTATATAGATAGGGGGAGTTAAGGTTAACTCCATTACCAATTGGTTGGCATCATGAGGGAGATTGTTGAATTTTGATGATAAAATCAATTGATAAATTATTTGATCTAATCTATATATTGAGATAAGTGTGCAGGATTAACTATGATAGCGGTAAGACATAAAGCAAATGTTGGGCTAGAGTCAAAGACTGAACGATACGACGAAGATTCGAATGATGTGCCGAAAGTTTGCTGAAAGTTTTCCGAGAGTTCATCGAGAGCTCGGTGAGAGTTTGTCGGAAGTTCGCCGAGAGTTCATCATTCAGAGTTCGTCGAGAGTTTGTAGGAAGTTCATCGAGAAGTTTGTTGGAAGATCATCGAAGAAACAATTGACATATTGGATAGAGTTTGCTTATTAAATGTCTTAATTATCATAGTTAGTCCTTAAGTTGAGTTAGGATTGAGAGGTGATCCTATTAACTAAGTTAGGGGCCAATTGGGCCCTTAATAGGGCTAACTTGGACCTATTAAACAACCCATTTAGCACTTGAAGTAACGGTCGGTGATGGCATCGCTTGAGACTTGGTCTCCCATGTGTTCTGGGTGATCGTACCACCGATAGTTAATGCTATCAGGCGGTGGTACTGCCCTGTCAGATAGTGGTACCGCTAGAGCTCGATCTCCGAGCTCTATCAAGTGGTTGTACCACCCAGTGTCAGTCTACAAGCGGTTGTACCACCCAATAATGGTGGTGGTACCACCAATACTCCAAAATTCGATGATGTGACACTTTTTGGCTCTAATTTTAAAGCCATTGGGGCCTATAAATATCCCACCGCATGAAATGACAAGAAAAGTATTATTATAAATTAAATTCTTGGGGTGTTAAAGTGTTGTAAAAGTGCAAGAGTCCTCCTCCTCCATTTCTAAGTGTTGAGATCATTCAAGAGAGGTGTGAGGCTTATAAGGGTTATCTCCTATACCTATGAAAAGGAGAAAGCACTATAAATAGGTAGATGGTCTTCGCCTATTAAAGGAAGATCATTAGTGGATGTCGGTAACCTTGACGGAGGAGGAATTGGAAGTAGAGGTAAGTCACACCGACCGAACAACTATAAATTCTGGTTTGCATTTCTATTATTGCTATTAACTTATGTTGCAATAGCTTCACTTCCTTCTTACTTGGCTTTCACTACCCTTATGATCAAATACACTTTCAAGTTATCTTCTGAGATCATTTTTAACATACAAAGATTTTTTAACCGATGTTTTAATCCAATGCACTAATTCACCCCCCCTCTTAATGTCGACTAGATCCTAACAATTTGACATTTTGATACCATCATGATTTGAAATATTTATGATTTAGAATTATGCATGCAATACTTATGACTTTTTTTATGAAATGATGTGAAAATCATCAACTATTAATTTATGAAATCATACCTTATTTCAATATGACATATTGAAATAAGATTGATACTTTATCCTTGTTATGATTTGAAAATTGATGTAAAGGGAAAAGAATTACAACATTGTATTCTTCCCTTCTTTTTTACAATGACAAAGAAGGAGATAAAATTGCTAGCTTCCATGCTCTAAAATATTATAAAATTCTCTAGCTTGCATATTTGAAAATGATGTAAAACTTACTAAATTTGCTAGCTTGCACATTGCAAAAGAAAGAAAAACTTGCTATGAAGCAAAATCACTAACTTGCACTTATCAAAAGAGAATAAAGAACTTGCTATCTTGAACATCACTAAGAATTACCAACTTGCAATCTTAACAGAAGCAAAAGTGCTATCTTGTCTATCTCAAAAAGCAAAACTTGCAAACTTACATATCTAAAAAAAAGAAGCTAAATTTGCAAACTTGCAAAACTCAAAATTGTTGCTAGCTTATAAAACTTGCATATCTAAAAAACTAGCTAGATACACTTCTTCTTTTTGTTAATGACAAAGGAGGAGAAGTATGATAACAATAATAAAATCTTATGCATGATTTTATAATGACATATTACTTAAATTTTTGAATTATAGAGTTCTATCAATATATCATATTGATAGGGAGAGTTAAGGTTAACTCCGTCATCAATTGGTTATCATTATCAAAAAGGGGAAGATTGTTGAATCTTAGATTTTGATGATGAGACCAATTGATAGTGTTTATGATCTAATTTACATTTTGGGTGATGCAGGAAGCTTCGATCAAGGAGAGACAATTAAAGCAAGAAGAATCATATTGGGCTGGAGTGGAACATGTCAGAAGATTGAATGTCGAGCCGAAGGATCGATCGACGTATTGGTAGAAGGCTTCGAGCCATGGATTCGGGCAATGGGCTAATAAGAGTGAAAATTGGGCTAAGGGAATTGAAGTTGTAGAGGTTAACTGACCGATTAGGCAATAGGCTATAAGAGAGGATAATGCACTAAAGAATCGGACGAGGCATCGATGAACCAATGACATGCTGAACACTACTTGATTTAACTTTGTAATAATTATTTAGATCGAAGTAGGTTTTAGGTGTAATTGGGTTGGAATTTGGCCAACTCAATTAGGGGCTAATTGGGCCCAAGTTTGGGTTGTGTTGAGCCAAGTGAAAGGCCAAATAGTGACCCAACAAGGGGAACCGTCGGTGGCACAATCTCCGAAACTATGTCAGGCAGTGGTCCCACCAGTCTGAGTAGTGGTATTGCTTAAACACAATCTCCGAGACCATATCAGGCAGTGGTACCACTCATTGGTAGGGTGTCAAGCAGTGGTACCATCAGACTGGGTGGTGGTACCACCCAGTGTTAATGCTGTAGGTGGTGGTACCGCCCAGCACTAGTAGTGGTACTGCTAGTACTTGGACGACCCAATATAAGACTAGTTTTGGCTCTAAATTTGAATCCATTTGGAGTCTATAAATACCCTTCTCATCCTTGGTTAACACATACAAGAACAAAAAGCTTAAAAATGAGAAAACACTGTAGTAATCACTTGAGAAATCACCTCCTCTAGTTCTAAAGTTTAGAATTATGTTTAGGCAGGAATAAGTGCTTATAAAAGGTTATCACCTAAACTTGTGAAAAGGAGAAGAGGGGTGTAAAAGGGTCATTGATCTTTGTCCGTTGGAAGAAGATCATTAGTGAATGCTGGTGGCCTCAATAGAAGAGGAATTGGGAATGGATGTAGGTCACGACGATTGAACCACTATAGAACTCAATTTACATTTCTATTTTGATTTTCATTCCCTTGGTGTAAACTGCCTTAATTGCTTACTTCTTTTACTACGCTTCTATATGTTTTCAAGTTAAACTCGCATTTCTAATACAAGCTTTTATCGAACGAAAGATTTTTAAACCGATATCATTTTTATCCGTTGCACTAATTCACCCTCCCCCCCCCCCCCCCCCCCCCTCTTAGTGCCAACTCGATCCTCATAATAATTAGGGTTAGGTTTGGGAGATAATCTCATTAAACATGTTAAGGGCTAATTGGGCCCGTAATTGGACTGGTTTGGGTTGGATTCAAGGCCCAAACTGGTTGCTGAACTTTGTCTAACAGTGGCACTGCTAGACTGGGGCGGTGGAACCGCCTAGGGCTCAGTCTCCAAGAAGCCTGGGTGGTGGTACCACTTAGACTAGGAGATGGTACTACCAATAGTTAATGCTGTTAAGCGGTGGTACCATCGATAGTTAATGGTGTCAAGCAATGGTACCGCCTTGTCAAGCAATGATACCGTCCTAACAAGTGGTGGTACTACTAGAGCCCAGTCTCAAAGGTTCTGTCAGGTAGTAGTACCAATAGACTAGGTAGTGGTACTACCCAATGCCAGAGTGTTAGGCGATAGTACCACCTAATAATGGCAATGGTGTCGCTAGTACCCCGAAAATCGAGGATGTGATACTTTTTGGCTCCAATTCTAAAACCAATTGAGGGTTATACATACCCCTTACTTCTCAACTAGTAAAGCAAAGAGAAGTGATGAGAACTGAACCGAAACTATTGTGAAATAGCTTACAAAAGTTGAGAGTTCACCTCCATCGTTTCTAAGTATGAAAGTTTGTAAAAGGAGAGTGAGCCACTTATGAAAGTTTGGTATGATAAGCAGATAAGATTTCCTCAAGGCAGTTGAGGAAATCTCTCAGCAGTTGAGAAGCAGATAAGATTTCCTCAAGACAGTTGAGAAAAATCTAATAGGATCGAGAGCACTAAGAGGGGGTGAATTAGTGCAGCGGATATTTTTCAGCGATTTAAAGCGAAAGCTGCGTTCGTCCGATAAAAACGATTTCGATGTAAAAGTCGATTCACAGTTTGTATCTAAGTGTAGTTTACGCTGTTTGCGTCTAAATGCAGTTTGCATCTGAATGCAGATTGCGTCTAAATGCAGATTGCGTCTAAGCGCAGTTTGCATTTAAGCGCAGTTTGCGTCTAAGCGCAGATTGCGTCTAAGCGCAGTTTGCGTTTAAGCGCAGTTTGCGTCTGAGCGGAGTTTGCGTCTAAACGCAGTTTTATGTCTAAGTGCAGATTTACGTCTAAGTGGAGTTTTACGTCTAAATGCAGATTTACGTCTAAGTGCAGTTTTACGTCTAAACGCAGTTTTGCTTCTAAACGCAGTTTTACGTCTAAACTCAGTTTTACGTCTAAACGCAGTTTTGCGTCTAAACGCAGTTTTACGTCTAAACGTAGTTTTGCGTCTAAACACAGTTTACGTCTAAACGTAGTTTTTACGTCAAAGCGTAATTTTACGTCTAAACGCAGTTTTACGTTTAAAAGCAGTTTTGAACTTTGAAAACCGTTTTATGAATACGTAGAAAGCAATTTGCAGTTATAAATGGAATCAAAACTTAAGCATAAACTGCAGTATGAAGATCGTACGAAATCACCGATTTACGTCTGAATGCAGATTCGGAAAGATCAGAACTTAGAGACTCGTTCGTAAATGCACAGAGGGCAGTAGCAATGTAGGAGGTTTGCAGTAATGATAAAGTGCTCAAAGTAAAAGCAAACCAGAGATTTAGAGTGGTTCGGTCAGTCTTGACCTACTCCACTTTTGGCTTCCTCCTCCGACGAGGTCACCGACGTCAACTAGCTGCCTTCCTTCAATGAAGGCTAACTGCACTTTACAGTTTCTCTCCTTTTGGACGGGCAGGAGACAACCCTTACAGATCCTTTCTCTCCTCTCTTTTTCAACTCAAGACTTGAAGAACAGAAAGAGGAGAACTTTTGGACTTTACACAAATTTGAGCTATTAGAATCACTGAAAAGATCAAGAATTTGGTGTGGATCTGTATCTTTTTCAGTGCTGAATGGGTGGGGTATTTATAGGCCCCAACCAGTTCAAATTTGGAGCTCAAAACGATCAAATCCCGAATTGGGATCAGGGGTTGCACCTCTTAATGGAGAGGTTGCACCGCTTTGGCAGAGTTTCGGAGATCGAGCCCAGGCGGTTGCACCTCTCTGTCGGGGCGGTTGCACCTCCCGAGTCCGGGCTCAAGATCGAGCCCCAGCGGTGGTGCCACCTCGACTGGGAGGCGGTTGCACCTCTGCCTCGAGCTCGAAGCCGAGCTCGGCGGTGCAACCTCTCTATTAGGGAGGTTGCACCGCCCAGATCTAGCTCAAGACTGAGCTCTGGGCGGTTGCACCTCCTGGCTGGGGTGGTTGCACCGCCTAGTCTCGCTGGGAGACATAGCCCAGCGGTTGCACCTCGGCCTAGGGCGGTTTGCACCGCTTTGGTGCAATCGGTCCGAATGGTTAGCTCCATTCGGCCTGATTTCAATCTTTTCAGAGGCCCAATTGCCCCAAGATTAAGCTAATGGGATCACCTCCCATTTTCCAACTTAATCAACGTGCTAACTACGATTAAATCTAAGACAATTTCTGCAGCTTTGCTCCGATGCGTCAATCGCTTCTTCCGGCGAACTTCCGTCGATCATCCGATGAACCCTCGGTGATTCTTCTGCGGACTTCCGGCAAACTCCTAGACTTTGCGACGATCCACTTGGCGAGTTCCGACGAGCTTCGCTTGGCAAGCTTCTGGACTTCTCGGATCTGTTCTCGCAGAACCTCCGACGACCGTCCGAACTTCCGTCGAACTCTCGAACTCCCAACGTGATCATGATCTTGACTCCGGCGCAACTCTTGCTGCTTGTCTAACTTTCATCGTAGTTAATCCTGCACAACAAAACAAAAACTTCGATCGAGACAATTAATCCAAAGCAATTAACCAAGTTGTCCAGCATGTCATTGGTCCCTCGACGCTTCGTCAGATTCTTCGGTGCATCGTCCTTTCCTGCAGCCTATTGCCCAATCGGCCAGTTGACTCTGCAACTCCGATATCTTTGGCACAATACCCACTCTTCTTGGCCCGATGCCCGAGTCCAAGGCCCAAAGCCTTCTATTGATACGTCGACCGATGCACCGGCCCGACATCCAATCTTCTGACATGTTCCTTCGGCACAACATGATGTTCCTGCTTTAATTGTCTCATCCTAATCGAAGCACCCTGCGTCACTCAAAACGCAGATTAAATCATAAACATATATCAAGTAGTTTCATCATCAAAATACGAGATTCAACAATCTCCCCCTTTTTGATGATGACAACTACTTGATGACGGAGTTAAACTTAACTCCCGGAGTTTAAACAAACTCCCCCTATCAATATGCCATATTGATAGAACCTTGAATTCAAACTGAATTCAAGTCATTGCAATATTCATCATGAATACTTGCAACACATTATCATGAACTTATGCATAAACTTATGCATAACATGTCATGTCATCAACATACTTCTCCCCCTTTGTCATCAACAAAAAGGAGAAGTACCACAATCAAGTGTTTGTGATGTAAGTTTAACTTATTGCATGAAAAACATAATATCAAGTTTTATCATCATGCAGTTTTGAAGCCAGAAAATTTAGCAAATGTTACATCATGCTTAGAACATTCAAGCTATCAAGTTTTAGATATGCAAGTTTTACGGCATACAAGATAGCACATGCAAGCTAGCAATGTTACAATATTTTAGAGCTTGCAAGCTAGCAGTTTAGAGATATTCAAGAAGGCAACTCTTGCTTCTTGAAACATGCAAGTTGCAAGCTAGCAAATTTTTGCTTCCTTTGTAGTGTTAGTTTTTGATATCGTAACGCAACTATTTCAAGTGTTTATCAATTGTAGCATTTCATCATATGGCATGATATCGACATGTAAAGCTGTGAAGCAAGATTTTGATATCATTTCATGATGTACACATTTCGAATATTTTAGCAAGCATTGCATCACATGGTAAGATATCAGCTCGTGCAATGCAAATTTTTGTTTGATATCTTGATACAGGGCATATAGCAATGATAGCAATCATATATTACTTGGTGATGCAAGTATGACCTAATCATAGCATCAGTGATAGCAACCATATCAACATCAGTGATAGCAAACACATTAACATCAGTAATAGCAACCATATCATCATTAGTGATAGCAAACATATCAGCATCAGTGATAGCAACCATTAGTGATAGCAAACATATCAATTCATATATTTCTCCCCCTTTGTCATCAACAACAAGGAGAACGATATAAACAAATTTTAAATATAAGTGCGATGCCATAAGTTGGTTCATGTCATTTTCCAACAGTGAGTGATAGGATACCAGTAATACAAACATCTCGAGGAAAACATGACATGGAGATAGCTTTTATTGCTTCTTCCTTTTTATTTGTTATCTTTACATGAAGGAGGAAAGCTATATGTGAAGTTCAAATCGATAAGATATTAAAGCACACTTCATTTTTGCAAGGATTAAGATATGTAAGTGAGTCAATTCCTTGTATGTAAAAATATCTTCCTTTGATAAGAGGGAATCATCAAATATGTTTTTCGAAAAATATTTTTCACATGATAAGTGCATTTGCTAGATGATTCCATATGTCAAAAATCAATGATGTGAATTAAACTTGATATGACATATGCTTGTTAAATTCGGAAGAGGATAATGTATCAAGAAAATCCAATTGTTAGGATCAGGAAAATCCGAAAATGAAATTTGACACTTTCATACATTCGGACAGAGTTTTACTAGAGATATTCAATTACAATCATGAAGGTAAAACATGCTTATTATCATAAAAATTTTGTATTTAAGCACCTAATTTCCAACATGTAATCATGGCAAATAATTGTGTAAAATCATTATGGCAATCGGGTGATTTGATCATTCAATCAAAAAAGTCCGAAAAAATATTTTTAACACGTTTAATCATTCGGACATATTTTTGCCATAGTTTTTCAAATATAATCATAAAGGTAAGACATACTCATCATCATGGTAGTATGATAGCAAGTTTACCATATACAAGCTAGCAAAAAAAAAAAAAAAAAAATTCTAAATTTTAAGGCCCGCAAGCTAGCATTTTGAGATGTTCAAGAAAGCAACTCTTGCTTCTTGAAATATAAGTTTTGCTAGATGTGCAAGTTAACTTTTGCTTCTTGAGATAGGCAAGATAGCATTCCTTGGTGATGTTTAATATAGCTAAGTTCTACATCATGCAAGCTAGTGAATTTTATAACATGCATAATCATCAAAGCATCATAAATTTTAATGATGTACAAAATTACAAATTTTGCATAATTGCATTTGTGTGTCTTGAGATCTGCAAGATAGCACTTCTTAGTGATGTTCAAGATAGCAATTTCTTCTCTTTTGAGAAGTGCAATTTTTGCTTTCTTCTTGAATTGTGCAAGCTAGCTATCTCCCCTTTTGTCATTGTCAAAAAGAAGGGAAAAACCCTTTACATCAATTTTTAAATCATGACAAAGGTTAGTATCAATCTTATTTGTGCATCATTATATTTTCAAATTAAAACATGCACATTTTCAAAACAAATAAACTCATTATTATATGCATGATTCCAAATCATCATTCATATTATTTCAATCATTGTTTCAATCACCACTTATAGCTTATCATTCACAATATATAAAATCATCTAACATGATACAATCATTTATTTTCAAAATATTTATCACTATTTTAATGTATGATAATGAAGTATTCATGATACCGAACATTAAATCAGTATTTATCACTTCATTTTAATCATGATTCCAAACATTTATCATTTAAAGCATTCATGATACACATAAAAAAAAAACATGTGCATCATTCCGAATCATAAATATTTTAAATCATCATGATATTAATTTGTCACATTGCATCCTACCATGCATGATCGAAACTTCTTATTTGCATACATCAAAATAAATTCATGAATATCTCATGCATTCATATCATCACTTGAGGAGTATTGAAAGGGAATAATTGGGTGATGAGATAAATATTTCATGAGTACAAAGAATTGTATAAAAATCATATCATGAATACAAGGAATTCAAGTCACAATCATTCAAGAGAAAATTCATTATTCATTTTCAATTCATTCAATTTGATAAATCAAGATCATGATTTTGATAAAACTTATTTCAATTTTAAATTATCAAAATCATTTTTATGGCTCACAAAATTTATAAATAGATTCATGATTTCATCGAGAAATAACAATGGAAATTAACATGATACACATTATTACTTCTCAAGCACATATAGCATGATTTCATAAGGTATTTTTAATCAAAATCATTTTGTTTATCATAAACATGCAATTTTCATGATTATTTTCAAAATTACTAGAATGATAAGCATGATTCCTAATTGTTTGTATTTTCATTATAAGATTATTAAACATGCAATTAAAAAAAAAATGCTTTATGAAAAGCATCATGTAATTTCAAAGTAAATTAAAGGCATTTTGATTACCTCAGCGTCGAAAGGCGTAAAGGCGTAGTTTGCCACCTCGCCTTTGTTGATTTTCTCCTCGTCTTGGGAGGAGCTCGATTCATCCCAATTTTTGTTCTTCTTCTTGCGTTCAAAGCAAGTAGTTCCATTCTTTTTGCTTTTTAATTTTCGTTTCATTTGTAGTTTAAGTTCACCATCACTTGAGCTTATGCTCGAGTGGTCTTCAAATGTTCTATGTCCCAAATTCTTTCTGTTTTGTTCATCATTGTCCTCATCACTTGAGTCATCGCTCAAGTGGCATTCATTTGTCCAGAGTTCCAAATCCTTCCAGTTCTTTGGAAGGTGATTGTGTTCAACATGTTCATCATGTGCATTGTGCACCATTTCATATGTCATCAATGAACCAATTAGTTCTTCAAGTGGAAATTGGTTCAAGTTTTTCGATTCTTGAATAGCAGTTAAATTTGAATCCCAAGTTTTAGAAAGTGAGCGCAAAACTTTGTTAACGAGTTCAAAATCCGAAAAGCTTTTACCAAGTGATTCTAAACCATTGACGACATCCGTAAAACGGGTGTACATGTCAACAACGGTTTCGCTTGGTTTCATATGAAAAAGCTCGAAATCATGCAGTAAAATATTAACTTTCGAGTCTTTGACTCTACTAGTGTTGAATCTCGTATTTTGATGATGAAACTACTTGATATATATGTTTATGATTTAATCTGCGTTTTGAGTGATGCAGGATGCTTCGATCAGGATGAGACAATTAAAGCAGGAAAATCATGTTGTGCCGAAGGAACATGTCAGAAGATTGGACGTTGGGCCGGTGGATCGGTCGACGTATCGACAGAAGGCTTCGGGCCGTGGACTCGGGCATCAGGCCAAGAAGAGCGGGTATTGTGCCAAGGATATCAGAGTTGCGGAGTCAACTGGCCGATTGGGCAATATGCTGCAGGAGAGGACGATGCGCCGAAGAATCGGACGAAGCGTCGAGGGACCAATGACATGCCGGACAACTTGGTTAATTGCTTAGGATTAATTGTCTCGATCGAAGTTTTGTTTTAAGTGTGCAGAATTAACTACGATGAAAGACAAGCAGCAGGTGTTGCGCCGGAGTCAAGATCATGATCACGTTGGGAGTTCGAGAGTTCGACGGAAGTTCGGACGGTCGTCGGAGGTTCAGCGAGAACAGATCCGAGAAGTCCAGAAGCTTGCCAAGCGAAGCTCATCGGAACTCGCCAAGTGGATCGTCGCAAAGTCCAGGAGTTTGCCGGATGTCCGCAGAAGGATCACCGAGGGTTCATCGGATGATCGACGGAAGTTCACCGGAAACTCGCTGGAAGAAGCGATTGACGCATCGGAGCCAAGCTGCAGAAGTTGTCTTAGATTTAATCGTAGTTAGCATGTTGATTAAGCTTGAAAATGGGAGGTGATCCCATTAGCTTAATCTTGGGGCAATTGGGCCCCTGAAAAGATTGAAATTGGGCCGAATGGAACTAACCATTCGGACCCTGATTGCACCAGGCGGTGCAACCGCCTAGGCCAGGAGGTGCAACCGCCAGGGCTGCGTTTCCCAGCGAGACTGGGCGGTGCAACCGCTCCAGCCAGGAGGTGCAACCGCCCAGAGCTCGGTCTTCGAGCTAGACTGGGCGGTGCAACCTCTCTGATAGAGAGGTAGCACCGCCTGAGCTCGGTCTTCTAGCGCAGTCAGGCGGTGCAACCGCCCCTGACAGAGAGGTGCAACCGCCTGGGCTCAGTCTCCGAGCTCTGCCAGGCGGTGCAACCTCTCCAGTGAAGAGGTGCAACCGCCTGTTCCTGGAATTCCGGGATTTGATCGATTTGATCGTTTTGAGCTCCAAATTTGAATTGGGTTGGGGCCTATATATACCCCACCCATTCAGCACTGAAAGCACAGAACAAACACTCGAAATCTTGCTCTCTTTCTGTGTTTCTTAGAGCTCAAAACTGCTAGTTATCCTCCTTCTATTCTTCAAGTTTGAACTGTAAAGAGAGGAGAGAAAACATCTATAAGGGTTGTCTCCTGAGCCTGTCAAAAGGAGAGAAACTGTAAAAGGGCAGTTAGCCTTCGCCCATTGAAGGAAGGTAGCTAGTTGACGTCGGTGACCTCGTCGGAGGAGGAAGCCAAAAGTGGAGTAGGTCAAGACTGACCGAACCACTCTAAATCTCTCGTTTGCTTTTACTTGAGCAAGTTTATCATTACTGCAAACCTCCTACATAGCTACTGCCCTCTGCGCTTTTACGAACGAGTCTCTAAACTCTTATCTTTCTGAATCTGCATTCAGACGTAAATCGGTGTCCTCGTATGATCTTTACGCTGCAGTTTACGCTTACGTTTTGATTCCATTTATAACTGCAAATTGCCTTCTGCGTATTCATAAAACGCTTTTCAAAGTTCAAAACTACGTTTAGACGTAAAATTACATTTTGACGTAAAACTGCGTTTAGACGTAAAACAGCGCGTTTTTGACTTAAAAAACCGCGTTTAGACGTAAAACGCGCGTTTAGGCGTAAAATAGTGTTTAGACATAAAACTGCGTTTAGACGCAAAACTGCGTTTAGGCGTAAAACTGCGTTTAGACGAAAAACGCGTTTAGACGTAAAACTGCATTTAGACGAATCGGCTTTCCTCGCACAATCATCAGATTTCAGTTTACGTTTACATCTTGATTTCAACTGCATACTGCCTTCTACGATTTTACAAACGAAGTTTCAAAGTTTAGACGTAAATCTGTGTTTAGACGAAATTTATGTTTAGCGAATCTACGTTTAGAAGTAAATCTGCTTTTTGCAGATTACTTTTTTGAGCTATACAATAGCAGCACACTGTCTTTATACTTCTGTCTAAACAAGTGATTTTCTTAATCGACACTTAGACGTAAATCTGTTTCTTCGCATTTAACATCGGATTTCAGTTTGCGCCGATATTCTGGTTTTCATCATTGCTGCAAACTGCCTGCATAGATTGACTGAAACCTTGCTTAGTTGTCCTTATCATTCAAACGCAGCTTTCGGTTTTAATCGCAGAAAGTTTTCCGCTGCACTAATTCACCCCCCCCCCCTCTTAGTGCACTCGATCCTAACAATTGGTATCAGAGCGGGGAATTTCTCATTTCGGATTTACACCCGAGAGAAATGGCTCTTCATGAGGGCTTTTCGATCTTTCGTCCACCGTTCTTTAACGGATTGGACTACACTTATTGGAAAACTCGAATGAGAGTTTTCTTGATTTCTCTAAATCTGGATTTATGGAATATCGTTGAAAACGGTTTTCAACTTCCCTCTAAACCGATGAACGAATGGTCGGATTTAGAGAAGAAGTATTTTTCTTTAAACGCATAAAGGCTATGAATGCCTTATTTTGCGCTTTGGACAAAAAAAATGAGTTCAATCGGGTTTCTTTGTGCTAAACGGCTTTCGATATCGGCGACTCTTGAAATCACGACGAGGGAACTAGTAGAATCAAAGACTCGAAAGTTAATATTTTACTACATGATTTCGAGCTTTTTTTCATATGAAACCAAGTTTAAACCGTTGTTGACATGTACACCCGCTTTTACGGATGTCGTCAATGGTTTAAAATCACTTGGTAAAAGCTTTTCGGATTTTGAACTCGTTAACAAAGTTTTGCGCTCACTTTCTAAAACTTGGGATTCAAAAGTAACTGCTATTCAAGAATCGAAAAACTTGAACCAATTTCCACTTGAAGAACTAATTGGTTCATTGATGACATATGAAATGGTGCACAATGCACATGATGAACATATTGAACACAATCACCTTCCAAAGAATAGGAAGGATTTGGAACTCTGGATAAATGAATGCCACTTGAGCGATGACTCAAGTGATGAGGACAATGATGAACAGAACCACCTTCCAAAGAACAGGAAGGATTTGGGACATAGAACATTTGAAGACCACTCGAGCATAAGCTCAAGTGATGGTGAACTTAAACTACAAATGAAACGAAAATTAAAAAGCAAAAAGAATGGAACTACTTGCTTTGAACGCAAGAAGAAGAACAAAAATTGGGATGAATCGAGCTCCTCCGAAGATGAGGAGAAAATCAACAAAGGCAAGGTGGCAAACTACGCCTTTACGCCTTTCGACGCTGAGGTAATCAAAATGCCTTTAATTTACTTTGAAATTACATAATGCTTTTCATAATGCATTTTTCTTTTTTATTTTCTTAAAAATTACATGTTTAATAATTTTATAATGAAAATAAAAAATTAGGAATCATGCTTATCATTCTAAGTAATTTTGAAAATAATCATGAAAATTGCTTGTTTATGATAAACAAAATGATACATTATGAAATCATGCTATATGTGGTTGAGAAGTAATAATGTGTATCATGTTGATTTCCATTGTTATTTCTCGATTTTGAGTATATGAAATCATGTTCAATTTGAAGTTATGATTAATGAGTATATATTTTTGAAATTATGGTGATTATCGATTTTCATGATAATAACAGTGGCTTTAAAAATTGATGCATGTTTTCATTTGACATAAATGAAAAGGCATGCTAACATGAAATCGATCACTTAAGATGAAACACTTAAAAAAAAAAAAAAAAGGGGGGAGAAATATATGAATTGATGCTATAAACACTATGCTATGATTATGCCATGCTTGCATCATCAAGAGATATATGAATTGATATGATTGCCATATTTGCAATGCTTATATAAATTGATGCTATGATTGCCAAATTTGCATTGTGCCATGTTTGCACCATACGTTAAGATATCAAGAACTTGTATCGTAATTTTACGCATTGATATCTTACCATGTGATGAAATGCTACAATTGATAAACACTTGAAATGCAATCCTCTATCTTATTGATTTTTCAATAAATCTATGATTATATGAATTTATTGAATGTAATTTTGAGGATGATTTCAGATTTGACAAATGCTTGATTCGTATTTACGACATAAGATACACTTTAAGTATGAATCATGCTTCAATCATGTTAAATGCCTCAATCATTTTCTATCTCTAGAGTTCTCGATTTTGATGAAATACAAGTGATAAATTTATTTATGATATCTTGTAAATTACTTGAATTATGAATGAGTTTTTATGATGTGTTAAAAGAATCACTTAAAAATAAAATGCTTTTCCCATCTTATCGAGATTAATGCATGATATTATGTGAATCTCGAAATTGATTTTGATTAAATAGTAATAACGTTATTCATGTTATGAATCTAAAAAATGATAATATGCTTCATGTGATAATATGAATACACGAAACACTTATGATGTGAATTTTATACAATTCCGTGTATTCATAAAATATTTATCTCCTCATCCAATAACTCTTCTTGATATTCCTTATGAGATGAAATGAAATAATGCATGAAATACAAATGAGGAGTTATTGATCATGCATGGTACGATATAATTTGACAAAATTAATACCATCATGATATGAAACATTTATGATTTGCAATTATGCATGCAATACTTGTGCTTTCTAATTATGATGTGATGTATTGCATATGATGTAAATCATGATTTAAAATGCTATGAGTGCTAAGTTACACACTTTGAGAAAAAATTGCTATATTGAAACATTAATGTAATTATGAATGGTGATATGAAATTATGCATGTAATACTTCAACCTATGATAACGATGCATGCAATGATATTCATGATGAAAAATTGTCTTGACATTCATGACTTGATTATTCATCCTTTGTTATGATTTTGAAATCATTGTAAAAGGAAAAAGAACTACAAAACTGTATTCTTCATTTCTTTTTGACAATGACAAAGGGGGAGATAGCTAGCTTGTACAAGTCAAGAAGATGCAAAAACTTGATTGCTAGCTTGCCTATCTTAAGTAGCAAAGATTGCTAACTTGCTTATTTCAAGAAGAAAAATTGTCTTCTTGAACATCACTATCTTGAATATCTCAAGAAGCAAAACTTGCAATTTGCACATTGCAATAGGAAGCAAGAATCATGAGCTTACACAAGAAAGCTATCTTGCATTTGCTTTCGAAATTTTTGCTAGCTTATATATTGTGAAACTTGTATATCATAAAAATTGCTAGCTTGTTGGTCTAACGAGAAGCAAAAAGTTGCTATCTCAAAAGAAGCAAATGTGCTATCTTGCCTATCTCAAGAGGCAGAAATGCTAACTTGCGCATCTAGCAAAGTGAACAAAATTTTCAAAAAGCAAGAGTTGCCTTCTTGAACATTACCAAAAGTGCTATCTTATATGCTATAAAACTTGCATATCTAAAACTTGATAGCATGAATGTTCTAAGCATGATGTAACACTTGCTAAATCTTCTAGCTCCAAGATTGCATGATGATAAAACTTGATATTATGAGTTTCATGCAATAAGTTGAATCAATATCACAAACGATTGATTGTGATACTTCTCCTTTTTGTTGATGTCAAAGGGGGAGAAGTATGTTGATGACATGACATGTGATGCATAAGTTTATGCATATGTTCATGTTGACGTGTTGCAAGTATTCATGATGAATATTGCAATGACTTGAATTCAGTTTGAATTCAAGGTTCTATCAATATGGCATATTGATAGGGGGAGTTTGTTTAAACACTGGGAGTTAAGGTTAACTCCGTTTTTGATGACATGTTGCTTAGATTTTTGAATCTAAGAGTTTCTATCAATATGGCATATTGATAGGGGGAGTTTGTTTAAACTCCGGGAGTTAAGTTTAACTCCGTCATCAAGTAGTTGTCATCATCAAAAAGGGGGAGATTGTTGAATCTCGTATTTTGATGATGAAACTACTTGATATATGTTTATGATTTAATCTACGTTTTGAGTGATGCAGGATGCTTCGATCAGGATGAGACAATTAAAGCAGGAAAATCATGTTGTGCCGAAGGAACATGTCAGAAGATTGGACGTCGGGCCAGTGGATCGGTCGACGTATCGACAGAAGGCTTCGGGCCGTGGACTCGGGCATCAGGCCAAGAAGAGCGGGTATTGTGCCAAGGATATCGGAGTTGCGGAGTCAACTAGCCGATTAGGTAATATGCTGTAGGAGAGGACGATGCGCCGAAGAATCGGACGAAGCGTCGAGGGACCAATGACATGCCGGACAACTTGGTTAATTGATTAGGATTAATTATCTCGATCGAAGTTTTGTTTTAAGTGTGCAGGATTAACTATGATGAAAGACAAGCAGCAGGTGTTGCACCGGAGTCAAGATCATGATCACGTTGGGAGTTTGAGAGTTCGACGGAAGTTCGGACGGTCGTCGGAGGTTCAGCGAGAACAGATCCGAGAAGTCCAGAAGCTTGCCAAGCGAAGCTCGTCAGAACTCGCCAAGTGGATCGTCGCAAAGTCCAGGAGTTTGCCGGATGTCCGCAGAAGGATCACCGAGGGTTCATCGGATGATTGACGGAAGTTCACCGGAAACTCGATGGAAGAAGCGATTGACGCATCGGAGCCAAGCTGCAGAAGTTGTCTTAGATTTTATCGTTGTTAGCACGTTGATTAAGCTTGAAAATGGGAGGTGATCCCATTAGCTTAATCTTGGGGCAATTGGGCCCCTGAAAAGATTGAAATTGGGCCGAATGGAACTAACCATTCGGACCCTGATTGCACCAGGCGGTGCAACCGCCTAGGCCAGGAGGTGCAACCGCCAGGGCTGCGTTTCCCAGCGAGACTGGGCGGTGCAACCGCTCTAGCCAGGAGGTGCAACCACCCAGAGCTCGGTCTTCGAGCTAGACTGGGTGGTGCAACCTCTCTGACAGAGAGGTAGCACCGCCTGAGCTCGGTCTTCGAGCGCAGTCAGGCGGTGCAACCGCCCCTGACAGAGAGGTGCAACCGCCTGGGCTCAGTCTCCGAGCTCTGCCAGGCGGTGCAACCTCTCCAGTCAAGAGGTGCAACCGCCTGATCCCAGAATTCCGGGATTTGATCGATTTGATCGTTTTGAGCTCCAAATTTGAATTGGGTTGGGGCCTATATATACCCCACCCATTCAGCACTGAAAGCACAGAACAAACACTCGAAATCTTGCTCTCTTTCTGTGTTTGTTAGAGCTCAAAACTGCTAGTTTTCCTCCTTCTATTCTTCAAGTTTGAACTCTAAAGAGAGGAGAGAAAACATCTGTAAGGGTTGTCTCCTGAGCCTGTCAAAAGGAGAGAAACTGTAAAAGGGCAGTTAGCCTTCGCCCATTGAAGGAAGGCAGCTAGTTGACGTCGGTGACCTCGTCGGAGGAGGATGCCAAAAGTGGAGTTGGTCAAGACTGACCGAACCACTCTAAATCTCTGGTTTGCTTTTACTTGAGCACTTTATCATTACTGCAAACCTCCTACATAGCTACTGCCCTCTGCGCTTTTACGAACGAGTCTCTAAACTCTTATCTTTCCGAATCTGCATTCAGTCGTAAATCGGTGTCCTCGTACGATCTTTACGCTGTAGTTTACGCTTACGTTTTGATTCCATTTATAACTGCAAATTGCCTTCTGCATATTCATAAAACGCTTTTCAAAGTTCAAAACTACGTTTAGACGTAAAATTACGTTTTGACGTAAAACTGCGTTTAGACGTAAAACAGCGTTTAGACGCAAAACTGCGTTTAGACGTAAAACTACGTTTAGACGTAAAATAGCGTTTAGACGCAAAACTGCGTTTAGACGCAAAACTGCATTTAGACGTAAAACTGCGTTTAGACGTAAAACTGCGTTTAGACGCAAAACTGCGTTTAGACGTAAAACTGCATTTAGACGTAAATCGGCTTTCCTCGTACAATCATCAGATTTCAGTTTATGTTTACATCTTGATTTCAACTGCATACTGCCTTCTACGATTTTACAAACGAGTTTCAAAGTTTAGACGTAAATCTGTGTTTAGACGTAAATTTGCGTTTAGACGTAAATCTACGTTTAGACGTAAATCTGCTTTTTGCAGATTACTTTTTGAGCTATACAATAGCAGCACACTATCTTTATACTTCTGTCTAAACAAGTGATTTACGAATCGACACTTAGACGTAAATCTGTTTCTTCGTACGAACATCGGATTTCAGTTTGCGCCGATATTCTGGTTTTCATCATTACTGCAAACTGCCTGCATAGATTGACTGAAACCTTGCTTAGTTGTCCTTATCATTCAAACGCAGCTTTCGGTTTTAATCGTAGAAAGTTTTCCGCTGCACTAATTCACCCCCCCCTCTTAGTGCTCTCGATCCTAACAACTAGTTCCCTCGTGCATGATTTCAAGAGTGCGCCAGATATCGAAAGCCGTTTCGCACAAAGAAACCCGATTGAACTCATTTTTTTCCAAAGCGCAAAATAAGGCATTCATAGCCTTTGCGTTTAAAGAAAAATACTTCTTCTCTAAATCCGACCATTCGTTCATCGGTTTAGAGGGAAGTTGAAAACCGTTTTCAACGATATTCCATAAATCCAGATTTAGAGAGATCAAGAAAACTCTCATTCGAGTTTTCCAATAGGTGTAGTCCAATCCGTTAAAGAACGGTGGACGAAAGACCGAAAAGCCCTCTTGAAGAGCCATTTCTCTCGGGTGTAAATCCGAAATGAGAAATACCCCGCTTTGATACCAATTGTTAGGATCGAGAGCACTAAGAGGGGGGGGGTGAATTAGTGCAGCCGATATTTTTCAGCAATTTAAAGCGAAAACTGCGTTCGTCCGATAAAAACGATTTCGATGTAAAAGCCGACTCACAGTTTGTATCTAAGTGTAGTTTACGCTGTTTGCGTCTAAATGCAGTTTGCGTCTAAATGCAGATTGCGTCTAAGCGCAGTTTGCATTTAAGCGCAGTTTGCGTCTAAGCGCAGATTGCGTCTAAGCGCAGTTTGCGTTTAAGCGCAGTTTGCGTCTGGGCGCAGTTTGCGTCTAAACGCAGTTTTATGTCTAAGTGCAGATTTACGTCTAAGTGGAGTTTTACGTCTAAATGCAGATTTACGTCTAAGTGCAGTTTTACGTCTAAACACAGTTTTACGTCTAAACGCAGTTTTGCGTCTAAACTCAGTTTTACGTCTAAACGCAGTTTTACGTCTAAACGCAGTTTTGCGTCTAAACGCAGTTTACGTCTAAACGTAGTTTTTACGTCAAAGCGTAATTTTACGTCTAAATGCAGTTTTACGTTTAAAAGCAGTTTTGAACTTTGAAAACCATTTTATGAATACGCAAAAAGCAATTTGCAGTTATAAATGGAATCAAAACTTAAGCGTAAACTACAGTATGAAGATCGTACGAAAACACCGATTTACGTCTGAATGCAGATTCGGAAGGATCAGAACTTAGTTACTCGTTCGTAAAAGCGCAGTGGGCAGTAGGTATGTAGGAGGTTTGCAGTAATGATAAAGTGCTCAAAGTAAAAGCAAACCAGAGATTTAGAGTGGTTCGGTCAGTCTTGACCTACTCCACTTTTGGCTTCCTCCTCCGACGAGGTCACCGACGTCAACTAGCTGCCTTCCTTCAATGGGCGAAGGCTAACTGCCCTTTTACAGTTTCTCTCCTTTTGACAGGCTCAGGAGACAACCCTTACAGATCGTTTCTCTCCTCTCTTTACAACTCAAGACTTGGAGAACAGAAAGAGGAGAACTTTTGGACTTTACACAAATTTGAGCTCTTAGAATCACTGAAAAGATCAAGAATTCGGTGTGGATCTGTATCTTTTCAGTGCTGAATGGGTGGGGTATTTATAGGCCCCAACCCAGTTCAAATTTGGAGCTCAAAACGATCAAATCCCGGAATTCCGGGATCAGGCGGTTGCACCTCTTGACTGGAGAGGTTGCACCGCCTGGCAGAGCTCGGAGACTGAGCCCAGGTGGTTGCACCTCTCTGTCAGGGGCGGTTGCACCGCCTGAGTCTGGCTCGAAGACTGAGCCCCAGGCGGTGCCACCTCCTGACTGAGGCGGTTGCACCTCTCTGCCTGAGCTTGAAGACCGAGCTCAAGCGGTGCTACCTCTCTGTCAGGGAGGTTGCACCGCCCTGTCTAGCTCGAAGACTGAGCTCTGGGCGGTCGCACCTCCTGGCTGGGGCGGTTGCACCTCCTGGCCTAGGCGGTTGCACCGCCTGGTGCAATTAGGGTCTGAATGGTTAGCTCCATTCGGCCCGATTTCAATCTTTTCAGAGGCCCAATTGCCCCAAGATTAAGCTAATGGGATCACCTCCCATTTTCCAACTTAATCAACGTGCTAACTACGATTAAATCTAAGACAATTTCTGCAGCTTTGCTCCGATGCGTCAATCGCTTCTTCCGGCGAGTTTCCGGCGAACTTCTGTCGATCATCCGATGAACCCTCGGTGATTCTTCTGCGGACTTCCGGCAAACTCCTGGACTTTGCGACGATCCACTTGGCGAGTTCTGACGAGCTTCGCTTGGCAAGCTTCTGGACTTCTTGGATCTATTCTCGCATAACCTCCGACGACCGTCCGAACTTCTGTCGAACTCTCGAACTCCCAACGTGATCATGATCTTGACTCCGGCGCAACTCCTGCTGCTTGTCTAACTTTCATCGTAGTTAATCCTGCACAACAAAACAAAAACTTCGATCGAGACAATTAATCCAAAGCAATTAACCAAGTTATCCAGCATGTCATTGGTCCCTCGATGCTTCGTTTGATTCTTCGGCGCTTCGTCCTTTCCTGCAGCCTATTGCCCAATCGGCCAGTTGACTCTGCAACTCCGATATCCTTAGCACAATACCCGCTCTTCTTGGCCCGATGCCCGAGTCCACGGCCCGAAGCCTTCTGTCGATACGTCGACCGATCCACCGGCCCGACGTCTAATCTTCTGACATGTTCCTTCGGCACAACATGATGTTCCTGCTTTAATTGTCTCATCCTGATCGAAGCACCCTGCGTCACTCAAAACGCAAATTAAATCATAAACATATATCAAGTAGTTTCATCATCAAAATACGAGATTCAACAAAATCCTCTATGAATGTGTATAACCTCCCTACTGAGTGTGTATAAATGGCTATCAAGAGCTCACTATCAAACTATATTAGGCAATTATATCTTATACATTTTATAGTTTCTTCTACCATTTCTATCTTTCTATCTTCTTCGTTTAATATCTATCATGGTATCAGAGCAGTTTGCCTAGAGCAAGCCCTCTTCTCGACCATCCCTCTCGTGGCGACATCTCCGCCCGTCAACCGTAGCCATTCGCTGCAGCCTACTGCAGCACTTGTGGAAGCACAGTCACGACCTTTGTTTCTACCGCAGGCTGCTGCTCCCTTGCCAACCGAAGTCTTCCGCTCAAAACTCCGCTGCTCTTCCGGCCACCAAACTCCAATACTGCATTACTGCAACTATCTCCAACCTTGTAGATTTCTCCAGCATCGTTGCAGAAATCGCTGCAAGCTGCAGAGATTTCTTTCACCTCGCTGCAACAATCTCTCCTGCATTCTGAATCACTGCAGCCTACCAATGCCTCTGGAAGAAGCAGCAGCCCTCTTCGACATTGCATACAGCTACTCTTCTACATCTGACGTCTTCATCATCTACCTCTCGCCACCACAGCCATCACTGCCTTTCTTGCTGCAGATTGCTCGCCCATCACTGCAGTTCATCACGCTACAGCCTTCTCTGCAGTTCATCGCGCTGCAGCCTCCTCTGCAGCGCATCGATCTGCTTTTTTCCTCCTATATCTTTACATCTTCTATAAAGATCACTTTATATCTTTACATCTTTATATCTTTACATATCTAGGATGTCTTCATTTTCCTCTTCCGATATTCCTGTCCCTATTTCTGTAGGGACTCTGAGCACTTCTCAAAGTCTTATCACCATCAATGCTGCAGCACTCATTCCCTTCAAATTATCCAAAGGCGGCAACTACGCATCTTGGCGGGCACAACTTTCTAATCTTTTATTTGGCTATGATCTCCTAGGTTACGTTGATGGCTCTCTCCAGTGTCCACCTGAAATGATCAACATCCCAGGCGAACCCAATCCAGTGCCAAATCCAGCCCACCAACTATGGTTACGTCAAGATCGCCTCATCCTCCAAGCTATTCAAGCTTCGGTTGCTGGATCCATTGCCCCGCTGATATCCTCATGTACGACTGCTGCAGAAGCATGGTGCAAATTACAAACAACTTTGGCAAATCGCTCGCGTACTCGCATGCTCGGACTTCTCTCCAATCTGATGAAAATGAAACAAGAGGGAAGTACTATTGCTGATTATCTACAAAATATCAAAGTTATCATCGATGATTTAGCTTTGATAGGTCATTCTCTCAGCGATGAAGAAGTCCTAATCCATACCCTCAATGGCCTAGGAGGCGAGTACAAAGAACTGACAGCAGCACTTCGGGCACGTGACTCACCAATATCATTCGAAGAACTTTATGATAAGTTGATCGACTATGAGACGTACTTGAAGCGTGATGATAAGTTGCCCGGACCACCTATTACAGCTCAGGTCAATCAAAAATCCAAGAGGAAGAGCAACCAGTACAATAAGCACGTCAACAACGATTTGGCTAAGCTGCCTCCTAGCTTTATGGGGCCCAGACCAAACCCTCCTTATCCATATCAAGGTGGTAACTTTCATAATACTCAGCCATCGCGTCCTGACTTCACAGGCCGCCAACGAGTCGTTTGCCAACTATGTGATAAAGTTGGACACTCCGCGAAAGTCTGTCGGTCTCGTCCCAGACTCCCTACTCCATCACAATGGCCTCAGGCGAATTTCATGGCTACTCCAACTCCTACTCAACCTAATTGGATTGTGGATTCGGGCGCCTCTCATCACATCACCTCTGATCTTCAAAACTTGTCCATCCACAACAACTATGACGGAAATGAAGATATCATCATCGGTGACGGTAAAAGAATTCCTATTACTCATTCTGGTTCCTCAACGCTTAGTTCACTTACCACAACCTTTACACTCGATGATGTTCTGTGTGCACCTAACATTAAAAGAAACCTCATTTCCGTTTCTCAATTCTGTAAACAAAATAATACATCAATTGAATTCTTTCCTAACTTTTTTCTTGTCAAGGATTTGAGCACGGGGGCATCCTTGGTCCAGGGCCAGAACAAAGACAACATTTATGAGTGGCCATCCACTTCACAAATTACCCTTCCTACTGCTCACTCCTCAATCGCAGCTCCGGTTGATGTATGGCATCGTCGTCTTGGTCATCCCTCCCCTTTTATTCAGCAAAAATTACTTTCTCGTTATTCTCTTCCTACCTTGAAAATCAATAGCACTATTAATCATTGTGATACTTGTCTTTGCAATAAAAGTCATAAACTGCCTTTTGGGACAACCTCCATTTCTTGTTCTAAACCATTTGAAATCATTTATACCGACGTTTGGGGCCCTGCCCCAATTCCTTCTTTTGACAAGTTTCGTTTTTATGTCATTTTTGTAGACTATTTTACTAAGTACACGTGGTTATATCCTCTCCATCATAAGTCTGATGTTTCTATAGTATTTACCAACTTTCGAAAGTTGGTCGAGAATTTTTTTTCAAACTTCCATTAAAACAGTTTACTCTGATGGTGGCGGCGAATATCAAGCCCTCACATCCTGTCTCTTTGCTTGTGGTATACAACACCTCAAGTCACCCCCACATACTCCCCAATTGGTTGGTTCTGCCGAACGCAAACATCGGCATATCGTTGAAACTGGTCTCTCCCTTCTACATCAAGCATCCATGCCACCATCTTTTTGGTCAGTAGCTTTTCAAACTGCAGTTTATCTCATTAATCGTATGCTCACTCCAGTCTTACAATACCAGTCACCATTTGAAAAATTATTCCACAAACTTCCAAACCTTCATAAACTTAGAGTTTTTGGTTGTTTATGTTATCCATGGCTCCGTCCCTATGCGTTGTATAAGCTAACACCACGATCTAAGCCTTGCACTTTTATAGGCTACTCTCTTGAACATAATGCTTTTCGATGCTATGAACCCCAAACTAAAAAGGTCTTTATATCACGTCATGTTATCTTTGAGGAGTCTGTCTTTCCTTTTCAAAATAATCCTACCATGCAAACTACTCCGATAAACATACATCATTGGAATATCCCTCCGATCTCATCACACGAACCTCCAATGACACCATCCAGTCCTTACTCTCAAGATTCACATACTACTATTACTCTAGTTCAACAGATTCTCACTCCCTCTATTCTTCCACTCCCACTACAATCACTCAAGCTCAAAAATCTTCTCACTGGTGTAAAGCCATGTGTGACGAATATGATGCTCTCCTCCATAACTCTACATGGACCTTAGTACCCTTTCATCACACACAAAATATCATCGGGTGTAAATGGGTCTTTCGAATTAAGCGGAACCCAGATGGATCCGTTGCTAGATACAAAGCACGTCTAGTCGCCAAAGGGTTTCATCAACCACCTGGTGTCGACTTCACAGAGACATTTAGTCCCGTTGTTAAACCCACAACAATTCGTCTTATCCTGAGTTTGGCTATCTCAAAGGGCTGGCACATACGACAATTTGATGTTAACAATGCCTTTTTACAGGGGTCACTTACTGAAGATGTCTTTATGCACCAACCTCTTGGTTTCGTTCATCCTTAATATCCGAGGCATGTCTGCAAACTTCAAAAAGCTATTTATGGACTTCGTCAAGCTCCATGGGCTTGGTATAACGAGCTTGGCTCGTTTTTGACCTCAATTGGCTTTATCAATTCAAAGTTTGATACCTCGTTATTCATTTGCCAGCACAATGGAGGCATAATATATCTTTTAGTATATGTGGATGATATTATTGTCACAGGATATGATCCTTTGAAGACTCAGGCATTTCTAAAGCACTTGGCCGATCGATTCTCCCTCAAAGATCTAGGAACTTTAAGCTACTTTCTGGGAGTGGAAGCAACATTTACGTCTTCAGGTCTCTTCCTATCACAAAGAAAGTATATTCAAGATTTATTATCAAAGGCAAACATGCAGGATGCGAAAGAGGTTACAACTCCTCTTTCTACCAGTGAATCACTTAAATTATGTGATGGAAGTCCTGCTACAGATTCGACTCAGTATCGACAAGTCCTTGGCTCCTTACAGTACTTGGCTCTCACCCGTCCAGATATTTCATTTGCCGTCAATAAGTTATCGCAATTCATGCATCGACCATCTACTACGCATTGGTCTGCGGTTAAACGAATTTTGCGGTATCTTAAAGGGACTCTTAATCATGGCATTTTTCTTCGCAAAAATACTTCACTCCATCTCCATGCCTTTGCTGATGCTGATTGGGCAGGGAACTTTGATGAAAGAACATCTACGTCTGGATACATTATCTTCCTTGGAGCCACTCCAATCAGTTGGAGTTCTAAAAAACAAAAGACGATTGCACGATCTACAACTGAAGCTGAATACCGTGCCGTCGCCACCGCCGCTGCTGAACTCAATTGGGTCACAAATTTGCTCAAGGAACTCAACGTCAACTCCACGGTTATTCCTATAATATATTGTGATAATATTGGAGCTACTTATTTATGTGCCAATCCAGTGTTCTATTCCCGCATGAAACACATAGCCATCGACTTCCATTTTGTGCGAGATCAAGTTGTCAGACATCAACTCCGAGTTTCTCACGTATATACAGCAGATCAGCTAGCCGACTCACTCACAAAGCCTCTCGCCCGAAAACTATTTTCATCTCATCGGTCCAAGATCGGCATCCTTGATGGAAGCTCAATCTTGCGGGGGCATGATAAGCAGATAAGATTTCCTCAAGGCAGTTGAGGAAATCTCTCAGCAGTTGAGAAGCAGATAAGATTTCCTCAACTGCCTTGAGGAAATCTTATCTACTTATCATGCCCCCGCAAGATTGAGCTTCCATCAAGGATGCCGATAAATACCCCTTACTTCTCAACTAGTAAAGCAAAGAGAAGTGATGAGAACTGAACCAAAACTATTGTGAAATAGCTTACAAAAGTTGAGAGTTCACCTCCATCATTTCTAAGTATGAAAGTTTGTAAAAGGAGAGTGAGCCACTTATGAAAGTTTGGTAAAGGGGTGATTGATCTTTGCCCTTCAAGAAAGATCAATAATGGAAACCGGTGACCTCATCGGAGGAGGTGTCGGTAGTGGATATAGGTCGAACGACCAAGCCACTATAAAATTGCCGTGTTCTCTTCTTGGTGTGTACATTACTTTTGCTGCATTCTACTTTACTTCATTGTAACCTATCCAATCCTCTCCTCTCTACTCACTTATAAACTTATTCGAGTCAATCATCTTTTCAAAACATTTTTGTCGAACTAAGATTTTCATAGCATGAAGTTTTTTGAAGTTGTTTAAATTTATCGTTTTCATTCGCTGCACTAATTCATCCCCCCTCTTAGTGTCATTTTTTATCTTAAAAATTGATATCAAAGCGATGTCACTCTTATTTTGGTTTGAAACCCAAGAGAGATGGCATTTGCTCATAAACATGAGGGTCACTTAATCACACGTCCACTCATGTTCAATAGGACGGAGTACACCTATTGGAAAACAAGAATGATGATTTTTCTAATTTTTATGGATTTTAAGTTATGGAACATTGTGGAAAACAGCTTTCAAAAGTCTTCTCTTCCTATAAATGATTAGAATGAGTTGGAGAAGAAGATTTTCTCTTTAAATGTCAAGGCTATGAATGTCTTATTTTGTGTTTTAGATAAAAATGAGTTCAATTGAGTGTCTATTTATGAAACGACTTTCAATATTTGGCACACACTCAAAATCATTCAAGAAGATACTAGTAGAGTAAAAGAGTCTGACTTACAATGCTCATGAAGAGCCTGAGAATAACCTTCCAAAGAATAGGAAGGATATGGCACTAAGAACTCATGAAGACCACTTGAAAGGAAGTTCAAGTGATGAGGACTATGATGATGACTTGGCACTCTTGACAAGAAAGTTTAAAATATTTATAAAAAAAAATTAATCTAAAAATGACACTAAAAATAAAATTGAACATAAGAAAGAACAAGTTATATGCAAAGAATGCAAGAAGACGAGACATTTCAAAGGTAAATGTCCTCAAGTGAAGAAGAAACAACTAAAGAAGAAGAATGCGCTCAAAGCAACGTGGGATGATTCGAGCGATTCTGAAGATGAAGAACAAAGCAATAAGGAAATCACCAACTACACACTAATGACTATAAAAGATGAGGTAAGTGGTTCATTAGATGCAAATTTATCTTTCAATGAGCTTTTAAGTGCTTTTCATGATTTGTTTGATGAATATAGAATAATGAGCAAAAAGTATAATTCGTTGAAAAATAAGCATGCCATTTTAAATAATGAATTTGAAAAACTTAAGCATAATAATCCTTCATTGCCTCCATGCACTGAGTGTGAACACTTAGAGGTACATGAGAAGGAAAACTTGCTACTCTAAGAAACCCTAGAAAAGTTTATGTTGAATCTCGTATTTTGATGATGAAACAAATTGATAATTATGTTTATGTTTTAATCTATGTTTTGAGTGACGCAAGATGCTTCGATCAGGTTGAGATAATTAAAGCAGGAAAAATCATGTTATGCTGGAGGAACATGTCAGAAGATTAGACGTCGGGCCGGTGGATCGGTCGACGTATCGACATAAGGCTTCGGGCCGTGGACTCGGGCATCGGGCCAAGAAGAGTGGGTATTGTGCCAAGGATATTGGAGTTGCGGAGTCAACTGGCTGATTGGGCAATAGGCCGCAGGAGAGGACGATGCGCTGAATAATCAGACAAAGCGTCGAGGGACCAATGACATGCCGGACAACTTGGCTAATTGCTTAGGATTAATTGTCTCAATCGAAGTTTTGTTTTACAAGTGCAAGATTAACTACGATGAAGACATGCAACAGGAGTTGCTCCGGAGTCAAGACTATGATCACGTTGGGAGTTCGAGAGTTCGACGGAAGTCCGGACGGTCGTCAGAGGTTCTGCTGGAACAAATCCGAGAAGTCCAGGAGCTTGCCAAAGATGCTCATCGGAACTCGCCAAGTGGATCATCGCAAGTCCAGGAGTTTGCCGGATGTTCGCCGGAGCATCGCCGAAGGTTCGTTGGATGTTCGCCGGAAGTTCACCGGAAGCTCGCCGGAAGAAGCGATTGACGCACCAGAGTAAGTTACAATAAATGTCTTAATAAATATCATAGTTAGCATGTAGATTAAGTTAGGAATGGGAGGTGATCCCATTAACTTAATCTGGGGGCAATTGGGCCTTTGATAGACCCAAATTGAGCCGAATGGATCAACCCATTCACACCAGAATTCTTGCCAAGCGGTGGCACCGGTAGGGTTGGTAGTGGCACTGCCCAGGAGATGGTCTCCCAGGAAAGCTAGGTGGTGCAACCGCCTAGGTCAGGCGATGGCACCGCCAGGGCTTAGTCTCCGAGCGAGATTGGGCGGTGCAACCACCCAGTCAAGCGGTGGCACCGATTTGGCTCAGTCTCCGAGCGAGACTGGGCAGTGCAACCGCCCCTATCAGGTAGTGGCACTGCCAGAGCTCGGTCTTCGAGCTCTGTTAGGCGGTCATACCACCCATTCTGGCGATAGTACCGCCAGGACCTCGAAAATCCGAGAGGTGATATTTTTGAGCTTCAAATTCAAACCAGTTTGGGGCGTATATATATACCCCACACTTTCCTGCATAAAAGGGCACCGAAAGCTTGATATTATTCTGTGACTTTAGAGCTTCAAACTATTGTAAAAGCTAGAAGTTCTCCTACCTCTTTTCTTCCAAGTTCTGAACTTTCAAGAGAGGAGAGAAAATTCTATAAGGGTTGTCTCCTAAGCCTGTCAAAAGGAGTGAAACTATAAAAGGGTGATTGGCCTTCGCCTATTGAAGGAAGGCCTCTAGTGGACGTTAGTGACATCGTCGAAGGAGGAAGCCAAAAGTGGATGTAGTTAACATTTGACCGAACCACTCTAAAATCTGGTTTGCATTTCCTTTGTGCTAGTTATCTTAACTGCAAATTGCCTTCCTTACTTCAAATACGTTTCTGTAAGCTTTCAAAGTTATTATATGCATGAAATGACTTTTATGTCAGAATCGGATTTCAACGTACGAACGCAGGTTCAATCGTCGAAAGTTTTCCGCTGCACTAATTCACCCCCCCCCCCCCCCTTCTCTTAGTGCTCTTGATCCTAACAATTTAAAGTCTGTAGCAAGTTCTTGAACATAATCCTTGCCAATTAGGATCACATTTATAGAAGAGGCGGAATAAAATTTGTGAGTAGCTCTCACCAAAATCCAACCACCTTTATTAAAGGCCCTACCTTGCATGTATCACCCCGCACCAAATGCAACTTTTGTTACAAACTTGGACATGTTGCTTATAAATGTTCATTTAAGAGATATAGTCCACACAAATTGATTTAGGTTCCTAAAGGAACTGCAAAGAACTCTATGCAAAATGATAAGTTGAGTAGATCGATTTTTGAGGCACCCAAGTCAAATGGATACCTAAAAATCACCCTTTTTTTAGAAATGTTTACCATCACAAGCTAGGAGCAAGAGATGATATCTTGATAGTGGATGCTCGAGGTATATAACCGGAGATCCATCTAAATTCTCTAAGCTCACTAGCCTAGACGAAGGGTATGTCACCTTCGGAGACAAAAATAAGGGTAAAATCATTGGCAAAGGAACTAGAGGTAACAAATTTAACTTTCTAATTGAAGATGTGTTGTCGATACATGGCTTAAAGCATAATCTTTAGAGCATTAGTCAATTGTGTGATAAAGGATGTATCATTAGATTTAAATTCAATACTTCTATTATTGAAAAACCACATAAAAACATATTTATGATTGCTTTAAAATAAAATATTGCATACACTAATGACATTAATGGTCTTTGTAATGAAATGTATTTTTCTGTGTTGAATGACAATACTTGGTTTTGGCATAGGAGATTAGGTCATGCTAGCATAAAACTAATCTCTCAAATCTCATCTAGAAAACTTATAAGATGTATTACTAATATTAAGTTTGTTAAGGATAATGTGTGATGCACGTCAACTAGGAAAACAAATAAAAGGTAGTTGCAAATCAAAGAATCAAATCAGCACCTCTAGACCATATTAATTGATCCCCATGGATTTGTTTGGACCAATTGATACAACAAGCTTAGGAGGTAGCAAATATGTCTTTGTAATTGTAGATGATTATAATAGATACATATGGACATACTTCTTGACACACAAAAGTGATTGCTTTAAGTGTTTTTCTAAGTTTTGTAAACATGTTCAAAATGAAAAACGCTTTATGATTGCATCAATTCGGAGTGATCATGGTGGTGTATTTCAAAATCATGATTTCTAAAACTTTTATGAATCTAATGGATATAACCACAATTTCTCTTCTCCGAGAAATCCTCAATAAAATAGAGTAGTAGAAAGAAAAAATAGGAGTTTACAAATGGCAAGAACCATATTGAATGAACAAAGCCTACCCAAATATTTTTGGGCTGGAGCCATTAATATGACATGCTATGTCATGAATAGGATTCTAGTAAGACTATTACTTTCCAAAACTCCTTATGAATTATAGAATAATAAAAAACCCAACGTTTCGTATTTTAAAGTTTTTTGTTATAAATATTTTATCTTGAATGAAAAGATGCCTTAGGAAAGTTTGATGCAAAATCCAATGAAGGTATTTTTCTATGTTATTCTTCTATTTCTAAAGCTTTTCGTGTCTTTAATAAAAGAATATTGGTTATACAAGAGTCTATTCATGTTGTCCTTAATGAAGTTTCTGAATTTAAGAAAAATAATTTTGATGATGATCTTAATTTTGATGCTTTGAATTTGAATAAAACCTCTCCTCCAACTAGCAAATTGGAAACATCTTCTTCTGAAATATCCTTACCTAAGGAATGGAAGTATGTAGATGCTCATCTTACGGAGCTAATCATAGGAGACACATCAAAGGGTGTTCAAACTCATTCTTTTGTTAAAAATTTTTATGCCAATGCTGCTTTTTTTTCTCAAACTAAACCAAAATACATTGATGAAGCCTTGAAAGATGATTCATAGGTTATTACAATGTAAGAAGAGTTAAACCAATTTGAGAGAAATGAGGTGTGGAAGCTTGTTCCGAGGCCAAGTGACCATTTAGTTATTGTTACTAAATGGGTCTTTAGAAACAAGCAAGATAAATTTGGTATTATGGTTAGAAATAAGATTATATTAGTGGCCAAGGGTTTCAACCAAGAAGAAGGTATCAATTATGAAGAAACTGTTAGGACTCTAGCTAGGAGAGTCTTAATTGAGAGGGGCATTCATGTAAAACCTATCTAGCTAACCCGTATTAAAGAGGTGAAGAGGCCGGCTAGGGTTAAGAGGTTGTTTCTTAGAGAATCATTAGAAGTTGTAAAGGAATAGGAGTCTTGAGTAGGAGTCCTATTAGGAGTTGGGGTTTAGAAGCCCTATAAATAGCCATGTATTCATCCTCTTTTCTCAAGCAATTGATGAATCTTTTCTGTAGCCTTTGAGCAGCAAATTTGAGGAAGGAACCCCTATAGAGTTCCTAAGAGATCGATCCCCTAAAGAGTTTAATCCCAAGCTTAGAATCTACAAGGGTTCTTGTTAGGATCGGAGCGGCACTAAGAGGGGGGGGTGAATTAATGCAGTGGATTAAAACTTATAAGTTTGAAATCGATTTTGTAAATGTGTAGAGATTTTGATTTGATGAATGATGACTTAGTTAAATAGCTTGAGTAAAGGTAGTCAAGAGTAGGGAGATGAAAACCAAATGATTTACAGCTAAGTAGAGAAATGGTTCAAAAAATTAAACACTCACACATTCAAGGAACACCACGATGTATAGTGGTTCGGTCAAATGACCTCATCCACTTTTGAAGCCTTCTTCGATGAGGCTCCCAACTTTCACTAGCAAATCACTTTGAAGGGAAAGGACCAAATACCCCTCTTACAACCTTTTTACAAGTGGTTCACACTCTTACAGATTTTTCCAAAGAGAAATATGGAGGTGAACACTTAAGCTATTGAAAACAAGACTTTGTTAGAGCTTTTTCTCACTTTCTAACTTCTCAAAAAGGTGTAATCTCTACTGAGAATTGAGGGGTATTTATATGCCCCAACATGATTCAAATTTGGGCTCCAAATTTAAATTACTTTTGGGTTTCCCAGTGCTGGTGGTGCCACTGCCTGTTAGTGTTTGACACTGATAGTGTACTAGCGGTGCCATCGCCGGATCGGGTTCTGGGCGGTGCCACCGCCCAATCCGATAGTGTACTAGCGGTGCCACCGCCGGACCTCTTGGGTTATGGGTGGTGCCACCGCCCATTCCAGTAGTGTATTGGCAGTGCCACTGCCGGACCTCTCGGGTTCTAGGCGGTGTCACCACCCAGTCCGACGGTGCAACCACCTAGACTATTCTAGCTCACTGGTTGGGCTCTATACTTGGGCCAAACTAGTCCAAACTCGGGCCCAATTGGCCCCTAACTGGGTTATAGGATTAACCCTTAATACTAACCCAAATTATATACAAACTACGAAATTAAAACATAGCCGTAAGCAACTTTTTAACTGGCAACGTCAAGTTTCCTTCTAGCAAGCTTTCCGATGAACTTCCGACGGACTTCCGATACACCCTCGGATTTCTTCTGATGGACTCCCAACAGGTTCCCGGTCTTGTGGCGAGTTCAGCGAGTCTTTGGCAAGTATCCAAACCTTCTCGGTGATCTCCACTAACCTCTAACGATCTTTCCGGCGGACTTTCGAAAACATTGACAAGTCCTCGATTCTTTCTCAGTTGGTTCCGATAGCACTTCCGACGATTCTTCGGACTTTCAGTGGACTCTCGAACACCCATCGAACTTGACTCCGATAAACTTGCTTTATGTCTTCAAGCTATTGTAGTTAATCCTACATGCTTAACTCAATAATATGGATTAGATCAATTAACTTATCAATTGATTTCATCATCAAAATATGAGATTCAATAATCTTCCCATTTTTTATGATGAGAATCAATTGATGATGAAGTTAATCATAACTCTCCCTATCTATATGCCATATTATGAGAAGATAAAAATACTTGAATTCAATCTCTTTGAATTCAAGCCTAAACCGATAAGTTCTATCCATTGAACTTATTGTTATTCTTAATAAGCATGAGCAAATACTAAACTTCGTATTTCTCATAATTTCAAGGCATGAAAATTATTTTCAAGCCGAATGATAAAAGACAATTATCATTTTGAAAAAAAAAAATAATAATTTAAAATTTCGACATGGATCTCAAGATATAAATGTAAGGCATGATTTCATATGATCATGAGATGATTGCTTATCATATATATATATAAATGATAAACATGATACGACAATCAACCTAAAAACTTTCATATGCGATATGCTCAAAAAGTTTTACGATGCTTTTATGGAATATAACACATATAAGACATTTTTCATTGCATTATACAACATATAAGTTATTGCAATATGATACATATAAGTCATGCTAATTTCATATTTGCACAACATATAAGCAATTGCATTATACAACATATATGCTATTGCAATACGATACATACAAGTCATGCTAATTTCATATTTGCACAAGTCATCAATTTTTTGTACATTTTTCTCCCCCTTTGTCATCAACAAAAAGGAGATGAGTTTTCAAACATAAAACTCGTGATCATTGAAGCCATTCATAAAATCATCTCATAAGAAAAATCTTGAAAAGGAGATGGCAAAATTTACAAAGCTTCAACTTGGCATTAAGATCGATCATTCACGGAAGGCATCAAATCACCCAAAACAACATGAAGGTGCCATCAAAATGTTGACAAAATTTCGGAAAGAAACATCCAACATCATATACTAGGATAATGCAAACACATGTCAAGGTAGCATAGAGGCTTACAATATAGAATAATGCAAACACATCCAACATCTTTGCTGTGATTTGAGTTGCTCTTGTTGTGATTTGATTTAATTTAATATAGGATAGTGTCTTCGATCACTCTTTAAGATCGAAAAGAAAGAAGTCAAACCCACGAAAACTGAAAAGAGGATGAAATTTTTTTGAAAAATATATACAATCAAGCTCATTCACAAGGATAGTTCAACATGCCTAATTCCCTTCTAATAAGATCAAATTGATCTTCATTTAAGGCTTTTATGAAAATATCCGCTAATTAATACTTTGTATCAATAAATTCTAGAATGACATTATTATTATTGACATGATCTCATATAAAGTGATGCCTAATGTCAATATGCTTAGTTCTAGAGTGTTGAATTGAATTTTTGGATAAACAAATAGCACTTGTATTATCACATTTTATGGGAATGTTCTTTAAGTAAATTCTATAGTCTGTCAACATATTTTTCATCCAAACAACTTGTGCACAGCATGCACTTATAGCTATGTATTCGGTTTCCGCCTTAGATAGTGCAACCGAATTTTGTTTCTTGGAAGTCCAAGAAACAAGTGCATGTCCTAAAAATTAATATGTTCCGGATGTGTTTTTTCTATCTATCTTACATCCGCCAAAATTGGCATCTACATAAGCTATTAAATCAAAAATATTAGATTTTGGATACCATAATCCTAAATTAGGAGTTCTTTTAAGATATCTAAGGATTCTTTTAACACTTTTAAGATGAGACAGTTTAGGATTAGCTTGAAACCTAGCACAAAGTCCTACACTAAACATGATATCCGATCTAGTTGTAGTGAAGTAAAGTAAACTACCAATCATTCCCCTATATGTTTTTTTATCAAAGCTTTCACCACTTTCATCCATGTCTAACTTAGTGGAAGTACTCATAGGAGTGTTTATAGCTTTTGAACCATCTATGTTAAATCATTTTAACAATTCTAATGTATATTTAGATTGATTAAGAAATATACCATTACTAAGTTGTTTAATTTGCAATCCTAGAAAGAAGGTTAATTCTCCCATTAGGCTCATTTCAATTTCATAACTCATACATTTGGCAAATGATTCACATAGTGATTCATCCGAAGAACCAAAAATAATATCATCAACATAAATTTGAATAATAAGAAAATTATTTTCAAAATGTTTGATAAACAATGTAGTATAAGCCTTGCCTTTTGTAAAATTATTTAAAATAAGAAAGGAACTAAGCCTTTCATAACAAGCTCTAGGAGCTTGTTTTAATCCATAGAGAGCCTTAGTTAATTTAAATACATGATTAGGAAGAAGAGAATTTTTAAATCCGGGAGGTTGTTCAACATTCACTTCTTCGAAAAAAAAACCATTCAAGAAAGCACTTTTGACATCCATTTGAAATAGTTTAAAATTATTACTACTAACATAGGCAAGAAGCATCCTAATGGCTTCTAATCTTGCCATAGGAGCGAAAGTCTTTTCGTAGTCGATACCTTCTTCTTGGTTGAAACCTTTGGCCACTAATATAGCCTTGTTTCTAATCACGATACTGCATTCATCTTGCTTGTTTCTAAAGACCCATTTAGTACCAATGACTAAATGGTCACTAGGTCTAGAAACAAATTTCCATGCCTCATTCCTCTCAAATTAGTTCAATTCATCTTGCATTGCAATAACCCATGAATCATCTTTCAAGACTTCGTCAATGCATTTAGGTTCAATTTGAGAAAGGAAGGCGGCGTCAGCACAAAAATTTTTAAGGAAGAATGAATTTGAACTCCTTTTGATATATCTCCTATAATTAGCTCATTTGGATGAGCATCTACATACTTACATTCCTTGGGTAAGAAAATTTCGGAAGAAGATGCATCCAAGTTGCTATTTTGAGGAGGGGGTTCATTTAAATTTAAATTATCAAAATCAAGATCATCATCAAAATCATTTTTCTTTAACTTAGAAATTTAATTAAGACTACATAAATAGACTCTTCTATAACTAAGGTTCTTTTGTTAAAAACATGAAAAACCTTAGAAACAGAAGAGTAACAACGAAAGATGCCTTCATCGGATTTAGCATCAAATTTTCCTAAGGCATCATTTTCATTCAAAATAAAGCATTGGCAACCGAAAACTTTAAAATAAGAAACATTTGGTTTTTTGTTATTCCATAATTCATAGGGAGTTTTTGATAGAGATGGTCTTATTATAACCCTATTCATGACATAGCAAGCCGTATTAATGGCTTCGGCCCAAAAATACTTAGGTAGACTATGTTCATTTAATATGGTTCTTGCCATTTCTTGTAAATTTCTATTTTTTCTTTTAACTACCCCATTTTGTTGAGGATTTCTTGGAGTGGAGAAGTTGTGATTATATCCATTGGATTCACAAAAATTTTGGAAGTCACGGTTTTGAAATTTGCTACCGTGATCACTCCGAATTGATGAAATCATGAATCCCTTTTCGTTTTGAGTAAGTTTCCAAAATTTTGAGAAACATTTGAAATAATCACTTTTATGAGCCGTCCAAGTGTATCTATCATAGTCATCTATAATTACGAAGGCATATTTGCTTCCTCCTAGACTCGTTGTATCAATTAGTAAGGCATGCTATTTCTTTAATAGATTAAATTTCTTACTATTAGTTTACACTCATCAAATAATTCATGAAAAGCAATAGAAAGTTCATCGAAAGATAAATCTTCATTAATTAAATCACATACCTCTCCTCCTAAAGCCTTTAGCGCGAAGTTTGCCTCCTTTTTGTTGCTAGCTTCTTCATTCTCAGAATCACTTGATTCATCTCAAGTTGCTTTTAAAGCTTTCTTCTTCTTCGGTTGCTTCTTCTTGGCTTGGGAGCATTCATTTTTAAAGTGCCACGGCTTCTTGCATTCATAGCATATTACTTGGTCTTTTTATGTTCAAGTTTGTTTTTGGTGTTATTTTAAAATTAATTTTTTCTTATAAATTTTTAAAATTTTTGAGTTAAAAGTGCAATGTCATCGTTACTGTTCTCATCAATTGATGTTCCTTTCAAGTGGTCTTCTTGTGTTCTAAGTGTCATATCCTTTTTGTTCTTTAGAAGGGGGTTCTCGAGCTCTTCATGAGCATGGCACGTCATTTCGTAGGTCATTAGAGACCCAATAAGTTCTTCAAGAGGAAATATTTTAAAGTCCTTGGCCTCTTGAATGACCATAACTTTTAGATACCAACTCTTTGGAAGGGATCTTAAAATTTTAATTACTAGTTCAAAGTTAGAAAAACCTTTATCAAGAGCTTTGAGTCCATTGATGATATCCGTGAAACGAGTGTACATGTCTCCGATAGACTTACTTGGTTACAAAAGTTCGTAAGAATGCATAAGAATGTTGATTTTGGACCCTTTCACTTGGCTAGTGACTTCATAAGTGACCTCAAGAGTTTTCTAAATATCAAAAACCGAATCACAAATCGAAATATGATTAAATTCATTTTTGTCAAGTGAACAAAACAAGACATTCATAGCCTTTACGTTTAAAGCAAAAACCTTCTTCTTCGATTCATTCCATTCGCTCATTAGAAGAGAAGATTTTTGAAATCCATTTTCAACAATATTCCAAAGCTCAAAATCCATGGAAATAAGAAAGATCCTCATATGAGTCTTCTAATACATGTAATCCTGTTAGGATTAAGAGCACTAAAAAGGGGTGAATTAGTGCAGCGGAAAACTTTCGACGTTTAAAACTACGTTCGTACAACAAGAGCAATTTCGGTAGAAAAGGCGATTCATAAATTACTTTAACTTGAGATCAGGTAAGAAGTAGTTAAAACAAATCTATAAAGACAGTTTGCAGTTATGATAGAAATCAGAATGTAAGCGCAAACTGAAATACGATGTTCGTACGGTAAAAGCGATTTCAGTAGAAAAGCCAATTCGTAAATCACTTTAACTTGTGATTAGGGAAGAAGCAGTTAAAACGAATCTATGAAGGCAGTTTGCAGTTGTGATGGAAATCAGAATGTAAGTGCAAACTAAAATACGATGTTCGTATAAGAAAAGCGATTTACGTCTAAACACCGATTTGGAAAATACTGAGCTTGGAAACGCAATCGTAAAAGCGCAGAAGGCAGTAAGCTATGAAGGAGGTTTGCAGTAAGGATAATAAGCTCAAAGTAAATGCAAACCAGAGAGCAGCGCGATTTTCGAGTGGTTCGATCAATCTTGACCTACATCCACTTCTGACTTCCTCCACCGATGAGGTCACCGACGTCCACTAGAGGCCTTCCTTCAATAGGCGAAGGCCAACCACCCTTTTACAGATTTACTCCTTTTGACGGGCTTAGGAGACAACCCTTACAAACTTTTCTCTCCTCTCATGAAAGATCTGAACTTGGAAGAAAAGAGGGAGAAGAACCTTTAGCTTATACAACACTTTTGAGCTCTAAAAATCACAGAGCAAGATCAGGATTTTGATGGTTTTTCGTCGCTTTTTCATTGCTGAAAGAGTGGGATATTTATAGGTCCTAAACTAGTTTGAATTTGGAGCACAAAACTGTCATTTTCCGAAATTCCGGGGTTTGGTGGTTGCACCGCCTGTTTGGGACGGTTGCACCGCCTGACAGAGCTCAAAAACTGAGCCTCTAGGCAGTCTGCTTGTCAGGGGTGGTTGCACCACCTGGCAGAGCTCGGAGACCGAGCTCAGGTGGTGCCACCGCTTGACTGGGGTGGTTGCACCGCCCAACCAGAGCTCGAAGACAGAGCTCAAGCGGTTGCACCGCTATCAGAGGCGGTTGCACCGCCCAGCCAGAACTCGGAGACTGAGCCCTGGGCGGTGCCACCGCCGACCCAGGCAGTGCCACCTCTGGGCGAGAGATTTGGGTCCGAATGGGTTGATCTATTCGGCCCAATTTGGTTCTTTCAAGGGCCCAATTGCCCATGGATTATGTTAATGGGATCACCTCTCATTTCCAACTTAATCATCATGCTAACTACGATAATTCTTAAGACTTTTACTACAGCTTGCTCCGATGCGTAAATCGCTTCTTTCGGTGAACTTCCGGTGAACATCCGACGGACCTCCGGCGATGCTCCTGCGGACTTCCAACAAACTCCTGGACTTATGATGATCCACTTGGCTAGTTCCGACGAGCTTCTTTTGGCAAGCTCCTGGACTTCTCGGATTTGTTCCCCAGAACCTCCGACGACCGTCCGGACTTCCGTCAAGCTCTCGAACTCCTAACGTTATCATACTTTTTGACTCCGGCGTAACTCCTACTGCATGTCTTACTTCCATCGTAGTTAATCCTGCACATGTAAAACAAAACTTCGATCGCGATAATTAATCCTAAGCAATTAACCAAGTTGTCCGGCATGTCATTGGTCCCTCGACGCTTCGTCCGATTCTCCGGTGCATCATCCTCTCCTGCGGCCTATTGCCCAATCGGCCAGTTGACTCTGCAACTCCGATATCCTTGGCACAATATGTTGAATCTCGGATTTTGATGATGAAACTAATTGATTGTGTTTAGATGTTTAATTGCATTTTGAGTGATGCAGGTCTACTCGATCAGAATTAGACAGTTAACGCAGGAGGAATTGACGTTGCGCCGGAGGAGATCACGTCAGGATATTGGACAGCAGAAGGCTTCGAACGTCGGGCATCGGGCCAAGAAGAGCGGAATTGCGCCAAGGATATCGGGGTTGCAGAGGTCAACCGCCGATTGGGCAACAAGCTGCAAGAGAGGACGATGTGCTAAAGAATCAGACGAAGCGCCAACCAATGACGTGCCGGGCAATAGAATGTCAATTCGCGTTGTAATAACTGTCTAGATCGGAGTAGAGTTTTGGTTTGCATGTGCAGGATTAACTTCGATAACGATGAAGGCATAAAGTGAAACAAAGTGTGGAGTCAAGAACGAAAGATTCGTTGGGAGTTCAAGAGTTCGACGGAAGTCCGAAGGATCATCGGGAACGCTACCGGAACTAGCCGAGAATGAGTAGGGAGCTTTCAAGGGTTTTTGGAAGCTATTGGGAAGGTTCGTGGGAAGTTCGCAGAGTTTGCCGAGAAAGATTGGAGCTTGCCGAAGAAGCTCGTTGGAACTCGCCAAGATCAAATCGTGAAGTTTAAGAGCTTGCCGGAGTCCCAGAATGGTTTCCAGAGTTTATCGGAAGACCGCGAAAAGTTAAATTAGGAAGCTTCCTAAGAAGTCTTGACTTATGGACTTTGTAATAGCTTATATAATGTCTTTAAAATTCGTAGTTAGCATGTTAATTTGGGTTAGGATTAGGTATTAATCCTATAACCCAAGTAGGGGCCTATAACACCTGAGGCTGAAAAAACGTGAGAGCGGTGAGCTGAAAACACCATGAGCGGGGCTGAAAACACTGTAGGCGGTGGCACTGCTGGGGCTGAGCAGTGGCACCGCCCAGCACCCGAAAGTGCCGGGCGGTGACACCTCTTGGGCTGGGCGGTGGCACCGCCAAAGCATCGAAACTCAAAGGCTACTGGCGGTGGCACCGCCAGCATCGGGAACCCAAAGAGAATTTGAATTTTGGAGCCCAAATTTGAATCCTCTTGAGGCCTATAAATACCCCTCAAATCTCAGCTGAGATCACAACTTTTTGAGCAGCAAGAGTTTGAGAGAAAGGTCTTAGAAAAGTGTTAGCTTGTCTTCTTTTCAATTTGCTAGTGTTCACCTCATCTCTTCTCGAAAATCTGTAAGAGAGTGAACCGCTTGTAAAGAGTTCAAGAGACTTGCTAGTGGAAGGTGGGAGCCTCATCGAAGAGGGGCCTCGCAAGTGGAGTAGGTCATTTGACCGAACCACTCTAAAATCGGCGTGATCCTTGGTTTGCATTTCATTATTGCTATTTACATTATTGCAAACCTTCTTATATGCTTTAGTTCCTTATTACTTTTGCTGCGCATATTTAAGAATACGCTTTCAAGATTAAGCTTGTCAAGTTCCGCTCTTATCATACGAAAGATTTTTTAAAAACCGAAGTTATAATCCGCTGCACTAATTCACCCCCCCCTCTTAGTGCTGCTCCGATCCTAACACAATACCCACTCTTCTTAGCCCAATGCTCGAGTCCACGACCTGAAGCCTTCTGTCGATACGTCGACCGATATACCGGCCCAACGTCCAATCTTTTGACATGTTTCTCCGGCATAACATGATTTTTCCTACTTTAATTGTCTCATCTTGATCGAAGCATCCTGCATTACTCAAAACACAAATTAAAACATAAACACATATCAAGTGGTTTCATCATCAAAATATGAGATTCAACAATCTCCCCCTTTTTGACGATGACAATCGCTTGATGACGGAGTTAACCTTAACTCCCGGAGTTTAAACAAACTCCCCCTATCAATATGCCATATTAATAGAACCTTTAATTCAAACTGAATTCAAGTCATTGCAATATTCATAATGAATACTTGCAACACATTATCATGAACTTATGCATAACATGTCATGTCATCAACATACTTCTCCCCCATTGTCATAAACAAAAAGGAGAAGTACCACAATCAAGTGTTTGGAACATTAGTTCAACTTAATGCATGAAAAACATAATATCAAGTTTTATCATCATGCAGTTTTAAAGCTAGAAAATTTAGCAAGTATTATATCATGCTTAGAACATTTAAGCTATCAAGTTTCAGATATGCAAGTTTTACAGCATACAAGATAGCACTTTTGGTAATGTTCAAGATAGCAAGTTCTACATCATGCAAGCTAGCAATATTATAACATCTTAGAACAAGCAAGCTATCAGTTTTGAGATGTTCAAGAAAGCAACTCTTGCTTCTTGAGATCTGCAAATTTGTCAAGTTTTGCTTAGATGTGCAAGTTAGCATTTTTGCCTCTTGAGATAGGCAAGATAGTACATTTGCTTCTTTTGAGATAGCAACTTTTTGCTTCTCTTTAGACTACAAGCTAGCAATTTTTATCATATACAAGTTTCACAATATACAAGCTAGCAAAAACTTCGAAAGCAAATTCAAGATAACTTTCTTGTGTAAGCTCATGATTTTTGCTTCCTATTGCAATGTGCAAGTTGCAAGTTTTACTTCTTGAGATAGGCAAGCTAGCACTTTTCCTATTTTTGTTTCTTAAGATAGGTAGGCTTGTGATGTTCAAGATGACAAGCTCTTTCTTCTCTTTTGAGAAGTGCCATTTTTGCTTTCTTTGCATAGTGCAAGCTAGCAAAATTCCAAACTGGCAAGAGATAATGTTTTACATGAGGCATGCAAATAATTTGGCAAATGTTACATTTGCATCTTCTCTTTTGAGAAGTGAAATTTTTGCTTTCATCTTGAATTGTGCAAGCTAGCTAGTTTACCTCTTTTCATGATGTCCACGCTAGAAATTCTTGCTCCCCCTTTGTCATTGTCAAAAACAAGGGAAGACCCTTATATCAATTTTCATATTATGACAAAGGTAAGTATCAATCTTATTTGTGCATCATTATATATTCAAATTAAAATATACATAATTTTAAAAACCTTATTTTTCTTGCACGATATCGAAAAATAAATCAATCATCATTAATGGGCATATCATACATGATACTCAAACATGAAAATTTTTAAGCATTTATCAACATGTTGATCATGATACCAAACATTCATCATTTAAAGCATTCATGATACACATCATATGCAATACATCATGTATATCATTATCATAAGTATTGCATACATCATTTTCACTTCATGAATATTTCATCATTGCATGCATCATAGCAAAACATTTTAAGCCATACAAGCCATAAATACAAAGAAATCATGTCATGAAGGATAAAATCATTTAAATACCAAAAGACATGATTCATATAGTAAATATCTTCTTTAAATAAAATATCAAGAAAAATCATAGGAGTACAAAGAAGATATCTTATTTTAAAAGAAAATCAAGTAATAACTCCAAGAACTCATAAGGAAAAATCATGATTCATTTAGAAAATCTCCTCTCAAGAGAATATCAAGTAAAATCATAGAAGATCGATTAATTAGAAATTTTGATTTATAATAAAATCTCATGTAACGAATGTCGAGAAATCAAAATGATGATTTATATAAAAAAAATATCACAAGTTATATTTAAGAGAAAAATAATCATTCATTTTCAACTCATTCAATTTGTCACATCAATATTTCTTAGATATGCATGATATAAATCTTCAACATATAACATGCATAAATTCAAAAAATTGAAAGGAGAAGGGAAGAATTCAAAGGTATGAAGATTTCAACCATCTCATAAACAAATGTAAGACCAAGTCATGAATCCAAAATTCCATGAAACAAAATGATCATCAAAGGTAATCTTATGTTATTCCAAGAAATCAATATCATGATTTTGATAAAACTCATTTCAAATTTAAATCATCAAAATCACTTTTATGGTTCACAAAATTCATAACATAGGTAGATTCATGATTTCATTGATAATATATTTTCCCGTTTTTTAAGTATTTGATTTCATGTTAGCATGCCTTTTCATTTATGTTAAATAAAAACATGCATCAACATTTAGGATCAAAAAATTAATTTCATCATAGAACCATCAAGATCAAAAGATTTTCAAAAATGAATTGTTATGATCAAGAAAATCCGAAAATGAAATTTAACACTTCATGCATTCGGACATGGTTTCGCCATATACACTCATGAAAATAACACATGCTTATCATCATGTATAACCTAAAATCTCATGCATAAAATTGTCAACCATTGTATCAAAAACATTAATATTTTCATTACATCATTATGCATTCCTTCAAATCAAACATAATTTGATTCAACAATGTTAATCAAACATGATACACATTATTACTTCTTAACCATGATTTCATATTTTCAATCATTTTGTTTGTTTATCATAAAATATATAATATTATCATTTTCGAAATTACTAGCATGATCATACTTTTTGTATTTTTATTTTTAAATATGTAATTTTCAAGAAAATTAATTCTAGACTAAAAAAGAAAATACATCATGAAAGCATCAAGTAATTTCAAAATAAATCAAGGGGATTTCGATTACCCTATCATTGAAATTGGTTAAGGCGTAGTTTGCCACCTCGCCTTTCTTGATTTTCTCCTCATCTTCGAGGAGCTTGATTCATCCCACTTTATGTTCTTCTTCTTTGGCTTCTTCCTTCGTTCAAGTTTATTATTTATTTTAGATTTTTATTTAATAAACTTATTAAGATTTAGTGTTCGAAGTTCAAGTTCATCATTGTCCTCATCACTTGAGTCATCGCTCAAGTGGTATTCATTTGTCCAAGATTCCAAATCCTTCCTGTTCTTTGAAAGGTTGTTTTGTTCATCATGTTCATCATGTGCATTGTGCACCATTTCATATGTCATCAACGAACCAATTAGTTCTTCAAGTGGTAAGTTGTTTAGGTTTTTTAGCTTCTTGTATTGCAGTTACTTTTGAATCCCACTTCTTAGAAAGAGAACGCAAAATCTTGTTTACGAGTTCAAAATCCGAAAAACATTTGCCAAGAGCTCTTAATCCATTGACGACATCCGTGAAACGGGTGTACATGTCAACAATGGTTTCGCAAGGCTTCATTCGAAAAAGTTCGTAAGAATGCACGAGAATGTTGATTTTGGACTCTTTCACTCGGCTAGTGCCTTCAGGAGTGATCTCAAGAGTTCTCCAAATATCAAAAGCCAAATCACGCATCGAAACGCGATTAAATTCATTTTTGTTAAGTGCACAAAAAAAGGCATTCATAGCCTTTACGTTTAAAGAAAAATACTTCTTCTCCAAATCCAATCATTCGTTCATTGGTTTAGAGGGAAGTTGAAAATCGATTTCAACAATATTCCATAAATCCAAATTCATATAAATCAAGAAAACTCTCATTCAAGTTTTTCAATAAGTATAGTCCAATCCGTTAAACAACGATGGACGAACAACTGAAAAACCCTCTTTAAAGCCATGAAGAGCCATTTCTCTCGGGTGTAAATCCGAAATGAGAAATACCAGGCTCTGATACCAATTGTTAGGATCAAGAGCACTAAGAGGGGGTGAATTAGTGTAGCAAAAAACTTTCGACGTTTAAAACTGCGTTCGTACGACAAGAGCAATTTTGGTAGAAAAGTCGATTCATAAATTACTTTAACTTGAGATCAGGTAAGAAGTAGTTAAAACAAATCTATAATGGTAGTTTGCAGTTATGATGGAAATCAGAATGTAAGCGCAAACCGAAATACGATGTTCGTAAGGTAAAAGCGATTTCAGTAGAAAAGTCGATTCGTAAATCCCTTTAACTTGTGATTAGGAAAGAAGCAGCTAAAACAAATCTATGAAGTCAGTTTGCAGTTGTGAAGGAAATTAGAATGTAAGCGTAAACTGAAAAACGATGTTCGTACGAGAAAAGTGATTTACGTCTAAACACCGATTCGAAAAATACTGAGCTTGGAAACGTAATCGTAAAAGCGCAGAAGGCAGTAAGCTATGAAAGAGGTTTGCAGTAAGGATAATAAGCTCAAAGTAAATGCAAACCAGAGAGCAGCGTGATTTTAGAGTTGTTCGGTCAATCTTGACCTACATCCACTTCTGGCTTCCTCCACCGATGAGGTCACCGACGTCTACTAGAGGCCTTCCTTCAATAGGCGAAGGCCAACCACCCTTTTACAGACTTTGCTAGGCCTTTTTCTTACTTTCTAACTTCTCAAAAAGGTGTAATCTCTACTGAGAATTAATGGATATTTATAGGCCCCAAGAGGATTCAAATTTGGGCTCCAAATTTGAATTACTTTTCGGTTTCCTAGTGCTGGCGGTGCCACCGCCTGTCAACGTCTAACACTAATAGTGTACTAGCAGTGCCACCGTCGGACCTCTCGAGTTCTGGGCGGTGCCACCGCCCAATCCGGTAGTGTACTAGCGGTGCCACCGTCGTACCTCTTGGGTTCTTGGCGGTGCCACAACCATATCCGGCAGTGTACTAGCGGTGCCACTATCGAACCTCTCGGGTTCTGGGTGGTGCCACCACCTAGACTATTCTAGCTCACTGGTTGGGCTTCATACTTGGCCCAAACCAGTCCAAACTCGGGCCTAATTGGCCCCTAACCGGGTTATAGTATTAACCCTTAATCCTAACCCAAATTATATGCAAACTATGAAATTAGGACATAGCCCTAAGCAAATTTTTAACCGGCAACGTCAAGTTTCCTTCCAGCGAGCTTTCCGACAAACTTCCGGCGGACTTCCAATACACCCTCAGATTTCTTTCGGGGGACTCCTAGTAGGCTCTTGGTCTTGTAGCAAGTTCAACAAGTCTTTGTTAAGTATCCGAACCTTCTTGGTGATCTCCGTGAACCTCCGACAATCTTTTAGGCGGACTTCCAAAAACTTCGGCAAGTCCTTGATTATTTCTCGGTTGGTTCCAACTACACTTCCGATGATTCTTTGGACTTTTGGTGGACTCTCGAACACCCATGAAACTTGACTCCGGTAAACTTACTTTATGTTTTCAAGCTATCACAGTTAATCGTGCATACTTAACTCAATAATATGGATTAGATCAATTAACCCATCAATTGACTTCATCATCAAAATCCGAGATTCAACAGTTCTAACACTTAGTATCAGAGCGGCATTCTTGGTATCTCGCTGCCCTTCCACAGCTATCCATCAGCCCTCCATAGCCGCCCAAAGAAATACTCACATTTGCTTAAAAGATTATCGTCGAATTCTGCCATCATCTCCAGCACCGTAGATCATCCTTTGATCTCCCCATGAATTGCAATAGGTTATGGTTTCCTACCTTACTGCTACTACAATTTAGTTATCCTTATTCAAAAATCTAGCCATCTATCAGCCCTCCACAGCCACCTAAAGCAATTCCTACAGTTGCTTAAAAGATCGTCGTCGAATTATGTCGTCATCTCCACCATCGCGGATCATCCTTTGATCTCCTCGTGAATTGTAATAGGTTCTAGTTTCTTACCTTACTGCTGCTGCAATTTAGTTATCCTTATTCAAAAATCTAAAAATAATTATTTATATATTGCTGCATAAACTTTTCGTCATAAGTTTTCATCTCTACAAGGAAAGATACACTACAGAATTCCAACCGCATAGCATAGTCTGTTTGATCTTGCTACTGCGTTTTTTCTGTCTAAATTTCTACAATATTTTTATGACAGCTTTTACACTTCCTAGCAACAGATTTCCCTTTAGTTTCATCAAAAAATTCTCGATATAATCTACTAATCTTTTACGTCCAAGCTACTACACTTGAAACTCTGCACTGTAGAATTCCAACCGCATAGCACAGTTTGTTTGATCTTGCTACTATGTTTTTTCCATCCAAACCTCTATGAATATTTTATGACATCCTTGACTCTTCCTAATAGTGGATTTACCTTTGGTTTCATTAAAATATTTTCAATATAAACCACTGATCTTTTACGTCCAAGCTGCTACACTTTAGATGTAAAAATCTACTGTAGTACCTTTCAGTGATCCTCAATTCTTCCAAACCTTCCACCACCCATGCCATTAACCTGTCAATAGAAAAAAGATAAAAATATCCTTGATCTACAATGCTATGGCTTCCCAAGATCCAATTGATGCCAAATTTGAAGCATAAGAATCTCGGATTGAATCACATTTGGAGGACAAATTGCGCGCTTTGTTTGTAGAATTCATAATTAGATAACTGCCGAGTCCAACTAAGTCTCAGTGAGGAGAGAGTTCAGAGAGGCCTCCGGAGAAGGAGGGACAGCCCTTGAACATTCTGCACCCACGCATGAGGGTGGACTTCCCGTGATGCGAAGGAGACCTAGTAGGGTGGATTTTGCGTGTCGAACGTTACTTTCGTTACTACCAAATGTTGGATGATGCTATGGTGGAAATTGTTATCATCCACCTTGAAGGAGATGCTATTCAATGGTATAATTGGCCGGAATACAATAATGGTACTCTAACATGGAATCAATTTAAGAATGCACTGCTGAATCATTTAGGACCTATGGAGTATGAAAATATTGATAGCCAACTCGTAAAGGTTCAACAAACCTCAAAATTGTAATCCTAAAGTAACGGCTATTCAAGAATCAAAGAACTTGAACCATTTTCTAATTGAATTTATCGGGTCCTTGATGACCTATAAAATGACGTGCAAGGTGTTAAATCTTGAATTTTGATGATGAAACTAATTGATAGTGTTTATGATTTGATCTGCGTTTTAAGTGATGCAGGAAGCTTCGATCAAGGAGAGATAATTAAAGCAGAAAGAATCATGTTGGGCCGGAGTGGAATTATTGAATCTCATATTTTGATGATGAAGTCAATTGTCATTTGTTTAATCAAATCTATATGTTGAGAAAAGTGTGTAAAATTAACTATGATGGCAGTAAGACATAAAGCAGGTGTTGTGCTAGAGTCAAGATCGAGATCTCATTAGGAGTTCGAGAGTTCAACGGAAGTCCGGACATTCGTCAGAAGTTCTATGGGAACCACCCAAGAAGTCCAAGAGCTTGCCATAGAAGCTCATCGAAACTCGCCAAAATGATCATCGTAAAGTCAAGGAGCTTACCGGGAGTCCGTCGAAACATTACTGAGAGTTCGTCGGATGTTCGCCGGAAGTGCATCGGAAGCTCACCCGAAGAGCAATTAACGCACCGGAACAAGAATCACTATAAATTGTCTTAATTATTATATTTAGAGCATAAATTAAGTCAGGATTACGAGGTAGTCTCGTTACTTAATTATGGGCCATTTGGGCCCTTAACAGGGCTGAATTGGGCGAAATTGAGCACCCAATTCAGCCCTTGAAAACTTGGCTGGCAATGGCACCGTTAGGGCTGGCGGTGGCACCGCCTAGAAAGGAGTGCCCCTGGATTCCTAGGCAGTGGTACCACCCACAATGGGCAGTGGTACTATCGGCAGCAGTGTTGCCAGTGGTGGTACCGCCCCTGTTCGACGGTGGTACCGCCTAGGGTCATATTAGCGGGGGTAGTACCGCCCAGTAACGATGGTGGTACCGCCAATACCCCAGATTCCGTGGATGTGATACATTTTGACTCTAATTTTGAAGCCATTGGGGCCTATAAAAGCCCCACCCTTTTCTGCATGAAAGGGCACGAAAACTATTGGCTTAATCTTGAAGTCTTGAGTCTTAAAGTGTTGTAAAAATTATAATTCTCCTCCATCTCATAACCTTGTAACCATTCAAGAAAAAGGAGTGAGACTTGTAAGGGTTGTCTCCTAAACCCGGGAAAAGGAGAAAGTGCTATAAAGAGGTGTTTGGTCTTCACCTATTGAAGGAAGGCCTTTATTGGACGCGGTGACCTCATCGAAGGAGAAATCCAAAAGTGGATGTAGGTCACCTTGACCGAACTACTCTAAATTCTGGTTTGCTTTTCATTTGTGCAAATTACTTTACTGCAAACCTTCTTAATCTTCTCTTGCACTTTTACGAAAGCTTTCAAGTTCAACTTCTCTCCGAAACTTATTGAATCGAAACCATTTTGGTTAGAATCGGTTTTAAACGAAACGAACTATTTTTTGAAATCACGAAAGTTTTCCGCTGCACTAATTCACCCCCCCTCTTAGTATTGCTCTTGATCCTAACAATTGGTATCAGAGCAAGGTTCACTCTTATTTTGTTTTAAACCTAAGAGAGTCTTGAATCTCATATTTTGATGATGAAACCACTTGATATATGTTTATGATTTAATCTACGTTTTGAGTGATGCAGGATGCTTCGATCAAGATGAGAAAATTAAAGCAGGAAAAATCATGTTGTGCCGGAGGAACATGTCAGAAGATTGGACGTCGGGCCGGTGGATCGGTTGACATATCGATAGAAGGCATCGGGCCGTGGACTTGGGCATTGGGCCAAAAAGAGCGGGTATTGCGCCAAGGATATCAGAGTTGCGGAATCAACTAGCTGATTGGGCAATAGGCCGTAGGAGAGGACGATGCGCTAAAGAATCGGAGGAAGCATCGAGGGACTAATGACATGCTGGACAACTTGGTTACTTGCTTAGGATTAATTGTCTCGATCGAAGTTTTGTTTTACATCTGCAGGATTAATTACAATGGATGTAAGACATGCAACAAGAGTTACTTCGGAGTCAAGACTATGATCATGTTGGGAGTTCGAGAGTTCGACGGAAGTCCGGACGGTCATCGGAGGTTCTGCGGGAATAAATCCGAGAAGTCCAAGAGCTTGCCAAAAGAAGCTCATAGGAACTCGCCAAGTGGATTGTCGCAAGTCCAGGAGTTTGCCGGAAGTCCGCAGGAGCATCACCAAGGGTTCATCGGATGATCGACGGAAGTTCGCCAAAAGCTCGTTGGAAGCTCGCCGGAAGCTCGCCGGAAGAAGTGATTGACACACCGGAGCAAGTTGTAGTAAATGTCTTAAGAAATATCGTAGTTAGCATGTAGATTAAAGTTAGAAATGAGAGGTGATCCGAATTAACATAATATGAGGGCAATTGGGCCCTTGATAGACCCAAATTGGGCCTAAAGGATCAACCCATTCGGACCAGAATTCCTGCCAAGCAGTGCCACCACCAACCGCGGTGGCACCACCAGGGTTGGTGGTGGCACTGCCTAGGAGATAGTCTCCCAAGAAAGCTGGGCGGTGCAACTGCCCAGTCAAGCAGTGGCACCGCCTGGGCTTAGTCTCTGAGCGAGACTAGGCGGTGCAACCGCCCTTGTCAAGTGGTGGCATCGCCCAGAGGCTCAGTCTCCGAGCTCTACCAAATGGTACAACCGCCCCTATTAGGTTGTGGCATCGCCCAGAGGCTCAGTCTTCAAGCTCTGTCAGGCGGTGCAACCGCCAAACCCCGAAATTCCGTGAGATGACAATTTTGAGCTCCAAATTCAAACTGGTTTGGGGCCTATAAATACCCCTCTCATCCCTACTTAATTTACACAAGCACAAAGATATTAAAAGAGACAAAAAATTGTTGTAATCTCTAGAATTTTCCTCCTCAAAATTCTAAGTGTTAGAATTCTGTTTAGAGAGGAGAGTGAGTGCTTGTAAGGGTTGTCTCCTAAACCCAATAAAAGGTGAAGAGGGGTGTAAGAAGGAGGTTAATCTTCGCCTAGTAAAGGAAGATCGTTAGTGGATGCCGGAGGCCTCGACGGAAGAGGAATCAGAGGAGTGGATGTAGATCACGATTGACCGAACCACTATAAACTCTCGTCTTCTCTGGTTTGCATTTTGTTTCCTACTATTACCTTACTGCAAACCCCTTCAATAGCTTACTGCCTTTAATACATTTACGTATGCTTTCAAGCTAAGTTTCTAAAATCGATTTTACGTCAAAAATGGTTTTTATCGTATGAGAGATTTGACGAAGTTGACATTTTTATCCGCTGCACTAATTCATCCCCCCCTCCCCCCTCCTCTTAGTGCTCTTAATCCTAACAATTGGTATCAGAGCACGGTATTTCTCATTTCAGATTTACACCCGAGAGAAATGGCTCTTCATGGCTTTCAAGAGGGTTTATCGGTTGTTCGTCCACCATTGTTTAACAAATTTGACTACACTTATTGGAAAACTCGAATGAGAGTTTTCTTGATTTCTATGAATTTGGATTTATGGAATATTGTTGAAAACAGTTTTCAACTTCTCTCTAAACCGATGAACGAATGGTCGGATTTGGAGAAGAAATATTTTTCTTTAAATGTAAAGGCTATGAATGCCTTATTTTGCGCTTTGGACAAAAATGAGTTCAATCTGGTTTCTTTGTGCAAAACGACTTTCGACATATGGCACACTCTTGAAATCACACACGAAGGCACTTCTAGAGTTAAAGATTCAAAAATCAATTTTTTAATGCTTGATTTCGAGCTTTTTCGAATGAAGCTGAGCGAAACCATTGTTGACATGTACACCCATTTTACCGATGTCGTCAATGGTTTAAAAGCTCTTGGCAAATGTTTCTCGAATTTTGAACTTGTTAGTAAAGTTTTATGATCACTTTCTAAAGCTTGGGAATCAAAAGTAACGGCAATACAAGAAACAAAAGATTTAAATATTTTTCCAATTGAAGAATTTATCGGCTCATTGATGATATATGAAATGGTGTGCAATGCACATGATGAACACAATGGGCACTTGAACCACCTTCTAAAGAATAGGAAGGATTTGGAACTCCGGACAAATGAATACCACTTGAGCGATGACTCAAGTGATGAGGACAATGATGAACTTGAACTTCGAACAGTAAATCTTAATAAGTTTATTAAATAAAAATCTAAAATAAACAATGAACTTGAACGGAGGAAGAGGCCAAAGAAGAAGAACATAAAGTGGGATGAATCGAGCTCTTCCGAAAACGAGGAGAAAATCAAGAAAGGCGAGGTGACAAACTACGCCTTAACCGCTTTCAATGATGAGGTAATCGAAATCCCCCTAATTTATTTTGAAATTATTTGATGATTTAATGATGTATTTTCTTTTTTAGTTTAGAATTAATTTTCTTGAAACTTATATTTTAAAAATAAAAATACAAAAATTATGATCATGCTAGTAATTTTGAAAATGATAATATTGCATATTTTATGATAAATAAGCAAAATAATTTTGATTGAAAATATGAAATCATGCTATATGTGGTTAAGAAGTAATAATGTGTATCATGTTGATTTCCATTATTATTTCTCAATTTTGATTAAATAAAATCATATTTGAAGAAATGCATAATGATATAATATTAAACATTTTGATACTATGATTGACAATTTTATGTATGAGATTTTAAGTTATACATGATGATAAGCATGTGTTATTTTCATGAGTGTATTTGAAAAACATATGGCAAAACCATGTCCGAATTCATTTTCGGATTCTCTTGATTTTTGTGATTTATTGATCTTGATGGTTTTATGATGAAATTCATTTTTCGATCCTAAACGTTGATGCATGTTTTTTTTTATTTAACATAAATGAAAAAGCATGCTAAATCAATCACTTAAAATGAAATACTTTAAAAAAAGGAAAATATATTATCAAAGAAATCATGAATCTACTTATGTTATGAATTTTGTGAACCATAAAAATGATTTTGGTGATTTGAATTTGTGATGAGTTTTATCAAAATCATGATCTTGATTTCTTGGAATTACATAAGATTTCCCTTGATGATCTTCTCGATTATTTAAAAGGAGATTTGTCGAAATGATTCATGGAATTTTTGATTAATGACTTGATCCTTCATTTGTTTATGACATGGTTGAAATCTTTGTACATTTGAATTCTTCCCTTCTCCTTTCGATTTTTGAATTTATGTATGTTATATGTTGAAGATTTGAAACCATGTTTTGATATCATGCATACCCAAGAAATGTTCATTTGACAAAATGAATGATGATTTTTCTCTTGCATATAACTTGTGATATGTTTTTTTTATGAATCATCATCTTGATTTCTCGATATTCGATACATGAAATTTTATTATGAATCAAGATTTTTTGTTTAATTGATATCCTAAGATTATCTTTCGATTATTTATGAGGAGCTTTTTCAAAAAGAAATCATGTATTTTGGTATTCACATGTTCAAATCTTTCATGATATGATCTTTATACAATTCCTTGTATTCATGAAATGTTTATCTCATCACCCAACTAATTCTTCTTGATATTCCTTATGTGATGATATGACTGTATGAAATATTTATAAATTTGTAATGATGCATGCAATACTTATGATAATGATGTACATGGTGGTGTATTGCATACGATGTCTATCATGAATGTTTTAAATAAAGAATGTTTGATATCATGATCAACATGTTGATAAATGCTTAAAAATTTTAATGCTTGAATATCATGTATGATATGCTCATAATAATGATTGATTTATTTGTATCATGCATGAAAAATGAAATGTATGGTTTTGAAAATGTGCATGTTTTAATTTGAAAATATAATGATGCACAAATAAGATTGATACTTACCTTTGTCTTCCCTTCGTTTTGACATTGACAAAGGGGGAGAAATATTGCTAGCTTATCTTGTAAAATTTAGAAACGTGCACTTTGCAAAGGAAGCAAAATTGCTATCTCAAACAAAAGAAGCAAATGTGCTATCTTGCCTATCTCAAGAGGCAAAAATGCTAACTTGCACATCTAGCAAAACTTGACAAACTTGCATATTTCAAGAAGCAAGGGTTGCTTTCTTGAACATCTCTAAATTGCTAGCTTGCATGTTCTAAAATGTTTTAACATTGCTAGCTTGCAAGATGTAGAGCTTGCTATCTTGAACATCTTATGAAACAAAAATTACAAAAGTGCTATCTTGCCTATCTCAAGAAGCAAAACATGCTAACTTGCGCATCTAGCAAAGTTGACAAAATTTACATATTTCAAGAAGCAAGAGTTGCCTTCTTGAACATCTCTAATTTGCTAGCTTGCATGATGTAGAAGTTGCTATCTCAAAAGAAGCAAAAGTACTATCTTGTATGTTGTAAAACTTGCATATCTAAAACTTGATAGCTTAAATGTTCTAAGCATGATGTAACACTTGCTAAATTTTCTAACCTCAAAACTGCATGATGATAAAACTTGATGCAATAAGTTGAACCTATATTCCAAACACAAGAATAGTTGCAATAAGTTTATGCATAAGTTCATGATGATGTGTTGCAAGTATTCATGATGAATATTGCAATGACTTGAATTCAGTTTGAATTCAAGGTTCTATCAATATGGCAAATTGATAGGGGGTGTTTGTTTAAACTCCAAGAGTTAAGGTTAACTCCATCATCAAGTGGTTCTCATCATAAAAAAGTGAGAGATTGTTGAATCTCGTATTTTGATGATGAAATCACTTGATATATGTTTATGATTTAATCAACGTTTTGAGTGATGCAGGATGCTTCGATTAGGATGAGACAATTAAAGCAGAAAAAATCATGTTGTGTCAGAGGAACATGTCAGAAGATTGGACGTCGCGCCAGTGGATCAATCGACGTATCGACAAAAGGCTTCGAGCCGTGGACTCGGACATCGGGCAAAGAAGAGCAGGTATTGCACCAAGGATATCGAAGTTACGGAGTCAACTGGCCGATTGGGCAATAGGCCGCAGGAGAGGACGATGCGCCAAAGAATCGGACGAAGCATCGAGGGACCAATGACATACCAGACAACTAAGTTAGTTGCTTAGGATTAATTGTCTCGATCGAAGTTTTGTTTTACATGTGCAGGATTAACTATGATAGATGTAAGACATGCAGTAGGAGTTGCTACGGAGTCAAGACTATGATTACGTTGGGAGTTCGAGAGTTCCATGGAAGTCCGCAGGAGCATCACCAAGGGTTCATCGGATGATCGACGAAAGTTCGCCGGAAGGTCGCCGGAAGAAGCGATTGACGCACCGGAGCAAGTTGCAGTAAATGTCATAAGAAATATCCTAGTTAGCATGTAGATTAAAGTTAGGAATGGGAGGTGATCCCATTAACTTAATATGGGGGCAATTGGTCCCTTGATAGACCCAAATTGGGCCGAATGGATCAACCCATTCAGACTATAATTCCTGCTAGGTAGTGGCACCGCCCAAGAGATGGTCTCTCAAGAAAGCTGGGCGGTGCAACCTCCCAAGTCAAGCGGTGGCATCGCCTGGGCTCAGTCTCCGAGTGAGACTAGGCGATGCAACCGCCCTGACAGGCGGTGGAACCGCCTGAGCTCGGTCTCCGAGCTCTGCCAAGCGATGTAACCGCCCCAATCAGGCAGTGGCACCACTAGGGCTCAGTCTCCGAGCGAGACTGGGCGGTGCAATTGCCCCTATTAGGCGGTGGCACCGCTTAGAAGCTCAGTCTCCGAGCTCTGCTAAGTGGTGCAACCGCCCCTGTCAGGTGGTGGCACCCTCCAGAGGTTCAGTCTCCGAGCTCTGCTAGGCGGTGCAACCGCCCCGGTCAGGGGGTGCAACTGCCAGACCCCAAAATTCCGAGAGATGACAGTTTTGAGCTCCAAATTCAAACTGGTTTGGGGCCTATAAATACCCCTCTCATCCCTTGTTAATTTATACAAGCACAGAGAGATTAAAAGAGAGAAAATGTTGCTGTAATCTCTAGGATTTCCCTCCTCTAAATTCTAAGTGTTAGAATTCTGTTTAGAGAGGAGAGTGAGTGCTTGTAAGGGTTGTCTCCTAAACCCAGTAAAAGGAGAAGAGGGGTGTAAGAAGGAGGTTGATCTTCGCCTAGTAAAGAAAAATCGTTAGTGGATGCCTGTGGCCTCGACGGAAAAGGAATCAGAGGAGTGGATGTTGGTCAGGATTGACCGAACCACTATAAACTCCCATCTTCTCTAGTTTGCATTTTGTTTCCTGCTATTACCTTACTGCAAACCCCTTCAATAGCTTAATGCCTTCAATACATTTACGTATGCTTTTAAGCTAAGTTTTTGAAATCGGTTTTACATCGGAAATGGTGTTTATCGTACGAGAGATTTTATAAAGTTGACATTTTTATCTGCTGCACTAATTCACCCCACCCCCCTTTTAGTGCTCTTGATCCTAATAGAGAAATAGAATTTGCTAGTAACCTAGAGGGCCATTCAATTACACATCCGCTCATGTTTAATGGGATGGATTACACATATTGGAAGACTAGAATGAGGATCATCCTAATTTCAATGGATTTCGAATTATGGAATATTGTAGAAAATGGCTTTCAAAAGTTTTCTCTTCCAATGAACGATTGGAATAATTTGAAGAAGAAGACTTTTGCTTAAAAATGCATAGGCTATAAATATCTTATTTTGTGCATTAGATAAAAATGAGTTTAATCGAGTATCGATTTGTGAAACATCTTTTGACATTTGGCATACACTTGAAGTGACTCGTGAAAACACTAGAAGAGTGAAGGAGTCAAAAATTAATCTTTTGGTGTATTCTTATGAGTTATTTCAAATGAAACCGAGTGAGACCATTGGAAACATGTATACCCAATTTATGGATGTCGTTAATGGTGTAAAAGGACTTGGTAAAGGTTTATCAGATTTTAAACTTGTTAATAAAATTTTAAGATTCCTTCCAAAGAGTTGGGATCCTAAAGTAACAACCATTCAAGAGGCCAAAGATCTAAATCATTTTCCTCTTAAAGAACTAATTGGGTCACTAATGACCTATGAAATGACATGTAAAACTCATGAAGAGCTTGAGTATACCCTTCCAAAGAACAGGAAGGATATAGCACTGAGAATACAAGAAGACCACTTGAAAGAAAACTTAAGTGATGAGGACCTTGATGAAGACTTGACACTATTAATAAGAAAATTTGTAAAATTTATAAAAAAAATAAATTTAAAAATGATACTAAAAATAAATTTGAACAAAAAAAAGAACAAGTAATATATTATGAATGCAAGAAGCTAGGACACTTCAAGAGTGAATGTCCCCAAGTAAAGAGGAGGCAACCAAAGAAGAAGGTATTCAAAGCTACATGGGATGACTCAAGTGCTTCCAAAGAAGAGGAATCAACCAACACTAAGCAAGTTGCTCACTATACACTAATGGCTATTGGAGATGAGATAACAAGTTCATTAGATGCAAATTTAACTTTCGATGAGCTTTCAAATGCTTTTCATGAATTGTTTGATGAATGTAGAATCTTAAGTAAAAAATATAACTTTTTGAAAAAGAAATATGCTTCTCTTATTTGCGACTTTGATAGAGTAAAGATTGTGCATGAAAATAGCTTACCTTTCTGCACAAAATGCCATGAACTATAAATGCTTCAAAAGGAAAACATGCTAATTAAGAAAACCTTAGAAAAGTTTGAGATTGGTAGCAAATCCTTAAACATGATCTTTGCCAACAAGGGTCACGTTCATAGAAAAGGCCGAATCGGATTTGTGAGTAGCTCTCACCATAATCCAACCAACTTTGTTAAAGGCCCTACTTTGCATGTTTCACCCCGAAAGAAATGCAACATTTGTTACAAATTTGGGCATATAGCTTATCATTATCCATTCAAGAAATGTAGTCCACATAAATTAATTTGGGTTCCTAAAAGAACTTCAAATGACTCAATGCAATATGATAAGCTATGTAGATTGAATTTTTAGGCACCCAAGGTCAAATTGGTACCTAAAAATCATCATTTTTTTTGTAGAAAAATGTACCATCACAAGCTAAGAGCAAGAGATAGTACCTTGATAGTGGATGCTCAAGGCATATGACCGGAGATCCATCTCAATTCTCTAAGTTCACTAGCATAGATGAAGGATATGTCACCTTTAAATACCACAACAAGGTTAAAATCATTGGCAAAGAAACCATTGATAACAAATCCAACTTCTTTGTTGAAGATGTATTATTAGTTGATAGCTTAAAGCATAACCTCTTGAGTATTAGTCAATTATGTGATAAAGAATATATTGTTAGATTTGAATCTAATGCTTGTATTATTGAAAAACCATATAAAAACACATCTATGATTACATTAAAACAAAATAACGTATATACTATTGACATTAGTGATCTTTGCAATGAAATATGTTTTTTGGTTTTGAATGATGATGCTTGGCTTTGGCATAGGAGATTAGGTCATGCTAGCATGAAACTAATCTCTCAAATTTTATCTAACGAATTTGTAAGAGGAATTTCTCATATCAAGTTCATCAATGATAATCTATGTGATGCCTGTCAACTAGGAAAACAAATAAAAGGTAGCTTCAAACCTAAGAACCAAATAAGCACCTCTATACCTTTGTAATTGATCCATATGGACTTGTTCGGACCAATTACTACATCAAGCCTAGGAGGTAGTAAATATGCATTTGTCATTGTGGATGATTTTAGTAGATACACATGGACTTACTTCTTAGCACACAAAAATGATTGCATTAGGTATTTCTCTAAGTTTTGTAAACTTTTTCAAAATAAAAAAGATTTTATGATTTTATCAATTTGAAGTGATCACGGTGGTGAATTTTAAAACTGTGATTTCTAAGAATTTTGTAAATCTAATAGATATAACCATAACTTCTCTACTCCAAGTAATCCTCAACAAAATGGGGTAGTAGAAAGAAAGAATAGAAACTTACAAGAAATGGCTATAACCATTTTAAATGAACATAGCCTACCCAAATATTTTTGGGCTGAAGCCGTAAATATGGCATGCTATGTCATGAATAGGGTTCTAGTAAGACCTTTACTTTCCAAAACTCCTTACGAGTTGTGGAACAACAAAAAACCCAATGTTTCATATTTTAAAGTTTTTGGGTATAAGTGTTTTATCTTAAATGAAAAAGATGCTTTAGGAAAATTTGATGCTAATTCGGATGAAGGAATTTTTTATGGCTATTCTTCTATTTCTAAAGCATTTTGTATCTTTAATAAAAGAACTTGGATTATAGAAGAATCCATTCATATTGTTTTTAATGAGGTTTCAGAAATTAAGAAAAATAATTTTGATGATGATGTTAATTTTGATACTTTGAATTTAAATAAAACTCTTTCTCCATTTAGCAATTTGCATGTATCTACTTTCGAAATATCCTTACCCAAGGATTGGAAGTATGTAGATGCTCATCCTAAGGAGCTAATTATAGGAGACACATCTAAAGGGGTTCAAACTTGTTCTTCTCTTAAGAATTTTTGTGTCAATGGCGCTTTTCTCTCCTAAATTGAACCAAAATGCATTGATGAGGACTTGATAGATGATTCATGGGTCATTGCAATGCAAGATGAGTTAAATCAATTTGAGAGAAATGAGGTATGGAAGCTTGTTCCTAGGCCAAATGACTATTTAGTTATTGGTACTAAAATGGTTTTTGGAAACAAGCAAGATGAATTTGGTATCGTGGTTAGAAACAAGGCTAGATTAGTGGCCAAAGGTTTCAACCAAGAAGAAGGGATCGATTATGAAGAGACCTTCACTCTTGTGACACGATTAGAAGCCATAAGGATGCTCCTTGCCTATGCTAGTAGTAACAATTTTAAGTTGTTTTAAATGGATGTTAAAAATGCTTTTCTTAATGGATTTATTTCTAAAGAAGATTATGCTGAATAACCTCCCAGATTTGAGAATGATAATCACCCTAATCATATGTTTAAATTGACTAAAGCTCTCTATGGATTGAAACAAGCCCCAAAGGCTTGGTATGAGAGACTTAGATCATTTCTTATCGAAAATAATTTTCTAAAGGCAAAGGTCGATACTATATTGTTTATCAAAAAATTTAAAAATAATTTTCTTATTATTCAAATTTATATTGATGATATTATTTTCGATTCTACGAATGAATCTCGATGTGAGTCATTTGCTAAAATTATGAGTCTTGAATTTGAAAAGAGTTTGATGGGGGAATTAACTTTCTTTTTGGGCTTACAAATCAAACAACTAAGTAATGATTTATTTCTTAGTCAAACAAAATATACTTTAGATTTGCTAAAAAGGTTTAACATGGATAGCTCAAAGGCTATCAACACTCCTCTAAGCACCTCCACTAAGTTAGAAATTGATGAAAGTGGAGAAAGCTTTGATCAAAAAGCTTATAGAGGTATGATAGGAAGTTTACTTTACCTCACTGCAACTAGACCGGATATCATGTTTAGTGTAGGACTTTGTGCTATGTTTCAATTTAATCCTAAGATATCTCATCTTAAAGCAGTTAAGAGAATACTTAGATATTTTAAAAGAACTACAAATCTAGGATTATGGTATCCAAAATCTGAGAACTTTGAGCTAATTGCTTATGCTGATGCAGATTTTGCTAGATGTAGATTATGCGGATTTTGCTAGATGTAGGTTAGATAGAAAAAGCACATTAGGAACATGTTAATTTTTAGGACACGCACTTGTTTTTTGAACTTCCAAGAAATAAAATTCGGTTGCACTATCTACAACTAAAGCCAAGTACATTGCAGCTAGTGCATGTTGTGCAGAAGTTGTGTGGATGAAAAATACTTTAGAAGATTATAAGATTCATCTTAAAAATATTTCCATAAAATGTGATAACACAAGTGCAATATGTTTAATATAAATCTCATTCGACACTCTAGAACTAAACATATTGATATTAGATATCACTTTATACGAGATTATGTTAATAATCATGATATAATATTAGAGTTTATTGATACGAAATATCAATTAGCCGATATTTTTACAAAGCTTTTAAGTGAAGAACAATTTGATTTTATTAGAAGAGAATTAGGAATGTTAATTTTTCCGAATGCATGAATTTGTTAAATTATATTTTCGGACTTTCTTGATTCTTTGATCACTCTCTTAAATTCTATGCTGATAATTTTATGATGCGAAATTTACATGATGATAAGGTTGTGTGCTTCAATAATATGTTTACTTTGATGTTGGAAATTTTGTGCTTTGATGCTAAAAGTTTCTATGATGATGAGCATGTTATCATACAATGATGCAATATCATGTTTACTTTGATGATTATGATTTCTATTGAATATTGAGAAGTTTTAATCATACATCATATTCTTAATTTTTGAGTACTACAAAGCACTAATGATATTACCTCATGCAAGTAGTGATGAAAAGGCTATGACAAAACATTTTATAAATGCATGAAGTATTTATACATTTCTTGATTTTTGATTCATAGAAGTCATTAACAAATGCATCTCTCATGGATTTCACTCTAATGAATTTTTGATGAGAAATGGATTTGATGTAATGCCCTTCTCATTATGAAGTTTTATTCATGAATTTCTTATTCATGTGATACTCCTCTCCCATAAATTCTTCTAATGAAAATTGAAGGAATTTCAATGGATATCTTAATCCTTGAAAGATGAATTCTTATGTGTGATAATGAAAGCATGTGTGTAATAATTTTCGTGGGGATTTGACTTCATATGGATATCTCGATCCTTTTCAAGAATCCCTTCTCTTTGTCAAAATGAAAGCATGTTTTAACATTTTTGACTTGATTCAAATAATTTCACAAACTTAGTTCTTTATAGATTCCCTCCTTGCCTTCTTTCCTCTTCTTCATGCAAAATTATGATGATAAGTGGGAGAAGTTGTTGGAATCTATCATTTTAATGTTGATAACATCTAATGATGAGAACTTTTGAGTGTGAAACTTGCTTGGTTTTTTTTTACCACACTTGTATTGTTGAATTGTTCTCCTTTTTTATGATGACAAAGGGGGAGAAATAATACCAAAATATAGTAAATTGATGACAAATGTACGCAATGTATTTCATCATATATACTTGAAATGTTTACTTGATAAAATTTATTCATTATGATAAGATATCAAGAGCTTAACTTGTAATTTTACAAATTGATAGCTTGCCATAGAATGATGAATTGCTATCTTTGTCATTTTTATATTTGAAATATTATACTTGAAAATAGATATCATGCCGTGACATAATTTTAAGAATGTTAGATCATGATAGGAATCATGATGTGTGTATTGATAAGTTTAAATGAACTTAACTTATCAATATATCTCTTGAATTCAAAGGTCATGAATTCAAGAACGTCTTTTTTTAAGTATGGCATATAGATAGGGGGAGTTAAGGTTAACTCCATCATCAATTGATTGTCATCATTAAAAAGGAGGAGATTGTTGAATCTCGGATTTTGATGATGAAGTCAATTATAATTTGTTTGATCTAATCTATATGTTATATGTTGAAATAAGTGTGCAGGATTAACTATGATGGTAGTAAGACATAAAGTAAGTGTTGTGTCGGAGTCAAAATCGAGATCTCATTTGGAGTTCGAGAGTTCAACGGAAGTCCGGACATTCATCTGAAGTTCTGCGAGAACCAACCAAGAAGTCCAGGAGCTTGCCATAGAAGCTCGTCGGAACTCGCCAAGAAGATCGTCATAAAGTCCAGGAGCTTGCTGGGAGTCTGTCAAAACATTACCGAGGGTTTGTAAGATGTTCACTGGAAGTACACTAGAAGCTCGCCGGAAGAGCAATTGATGCATCGAAATAAGAAGCATTGTAAATTGTGTCATAATTATCATAATTAGAGTGTAAATTAAGTTAGGATTGGGAGGTAATCCCACTAACTTAATTATGGGCCAATTGGGCCCTTAATAGTGTTGAATTGGGCCGAATTGAGCACCCAATTCAGCCCTTGAAAACGTGGCCGGCGGTGGCACTGCTTGGAAGCGGTGCCCCTGGATTCCTAAGTGGTGGTACCGCCGGCAGCAGTGCTGTCAGTGGTGGTACCGCCCAAGGTCATATCAGCGGCAGTAATACTGTCCAGTAACGGCAATGGTACTACCAGTACCCCGGATTCTAGGTATGTGACACTTTTTTGCTCCAATTTTGAAGCCATTGGGGCTTATAAAAATCTTACTCTTTTCTGCATAAAAGGACACGAAAACTATTGGCTTAATTTTGAAGTCTTGAGTCTTAAAGTATTGTAAAAGTTAGAATTCTCCTCCTTCATCTCTTAACCTTATAACCATCCAAGAAAGAGGAGTGAGACTTGAAAGGGTTGTCTCCTAAACCCGGGAAAAGTAGAAAGTGCTGTAAAGAGGTGTTCAGTCTTCACCTATTGAAGAAAGGCCTTTAGTGGATGCCAGTAACCTCGTCGGAGGAGGAATCCGAAAGTGGATGTAGGTCACCTTGACAAAACCACTCTAAATTCTGATTTGCTTTTTATTTATTCAAATTACTTTATTGCAAACCTCCTTAATCTTCTCTTGCACTTTTACGAAAGCTTTCAAGTTCAACTTCTCTCGGAAACTGATTGAATCGAAACCATTTTCATTAGAATCGATTTTAAACAAAACAAATAATTTTCTGAATTCGTGAAAGTTTTCCACTACACTAATTCCCCCCCCCCTTCTTAGTGCCACTCTTGATCCTAATAGGAACATGTCAGAAGATTGGACGTCGAGCTGGAGGATCGATTTATGTATTGGTAGAAGGCTTCGGGCCATCAGTTCGAGCATCGAGCCAAAAATAGCAGAAATTATGCCAAGGAAATCAGAGTTGTGGAGGTCAACTAGCCGATTGAGCAATAGGTCTCAAGAGAGGATAATGCGCCAAAGAATCAGACGAAGCGTTAATGAACCAATGACATGCCGGACAACATGATTTAAGCTTTACAATAATTTTTTAGATCAAAGTAGGTTTTATTTGTGTAGGACTAACTACGATAGTGATCAAGGCATAAAGAAAAATGATGTCCCAGAGTCAAGAATGAGACTTCGTTGGGAGTACGAGAGTTCAATGGAAATCCGGACGTTCGTTGGAAGTTCTGTCAGAATTGACCAAGAAGTCTAGGAGCTTACCAAAGAAGCTCATCAGAACTGGCCAAAAAGATCATCATGAAATTTAGGAGTGTTAGGATCAAGAGCACTAAAGGGGTGAATAAGTACAGCGGAAAACTATCGACGATTTAAAACGATGTTCGTACAATAAAGACGATTTTGGTAAGAATGCTGATTTGGAAATCACTTTAACTTGTGATCAAGCGAGATGTAGTTAAAGTAAAAATATAAAGACACTTTGCAGTTAAGATAGAGAACAAAATGTAATTGTAAACCGAAATATGATGTTCATACGATAAAAGTGATTTTGGTATGAAAATCGATCTGGAAGTTGCTTTAACTTAGATTAGGTGAAGTGCAGTTAAAGTAAAGCTATGGAGGCAGTTTGCAATTAAGATAGAGAACAGAAAAGTAAATGCAAACCGAGATTTAGAGTGGTTCGATCAATCTTGACCTACATCCACTTTTGGCTTCCTCTTCCAATGAGGTCATCGACATCCACTAGAGGCCTTCCTTCAATAGGCGAAGGCCAACCATCCTTTTACAGTTTCGCTCCTTTTGGCGGGCTTAGGAGACAACCCTTACAGAATTTCTCTCCTCTCTTGAAAGCTCAAAACTTGGAAGAAAAGAGGGAGGAGAACTTCTTGCCTTTACAACACTTTTAAGCTCTAAAAATCACAGAATAAGATTGGATTTTCGGTACCATTTCATGCAGAAAAGGGTGGGGTATATATAGGCCCCAAACTGGTTTGAATTTGGAGCTCAAAAATATCTTTTCTCGGATTTTCGGGGTCCTAGCGGTACTACCTCCTGACTGGGGCGATACAACCGCTTGGCAGCTCGAAGACTGAGCCTATGGGCAGTGCCACCGCCTGACAGGGGCGGTTGTACCACCGAGTCTCGCTCGGAGACTGAGCCCAAGCGGTGCCATCGCCTGACTAGGGTGATTGCACCGCCTAGCTTTCCTGGGAGACCATCTCCTGGGCAATGCCACCGCCGACCCTAGCGGTGCCACTGCCTAGCAGGAATTATGGTCCGAATGGGTTGTTCCATTCGGCCCAATTTGGGTCTATCAAGGGCCCAACTGCTCCCAGATTAAGTTAATGGGATCACGTCCCATTCATAACTTAATCTACATGCTAACTACGATATTTCTTAAGACATTTACTGAAACTTGCTCCAATGCATCAACCGCTTCTTCCGGTGAGCTTCTAGCGAATTTCCGGCGAACATCCAACGAACTTTTGGCGATGCGCCGGGGGACTTCCAGCAAACTCCTAGACTTGCGATGATCCACTTGGCAAGTTTCGACGAGCTTCTTTGGCAAGCTCCAGACTTCTTGGATTTGTTCCCATAGAACCTCCGACGATCGTCTAGACTTCCGTCGAACTCTCGAACCCCCAACGTGATCATAATCTTGACTCCAACAAAACTCCTGCTGCATGTCTTTCTTCCTTCGTAGTTAATCCTGTACACTTATCTCAACATATGGATTAGATAACAAATGATAATTGACTTCATCATCAAAATCTGAGATTCAACAAGAAGCTTACTGGGAGTATGTTGGAACATTACCGAGAGATCATCAGAAGTTCGTCGGAAAATCGCCAGAAGCTTGCCGGAAGCTCGCTAGAAGAAACCAAGACTAACCGGATCGGATTTGCTTAGTGTATGCCTTAAATTTCATAGTTAGCATATAATTAGGATTAAAATTGGGCCAACATAATTAGGGGCTAGTTGGGCCCATGTATGGACTATGTTAGGCCAAGTGAAAGGCCCAAATAGTGACCCAACATGTGGCACCATCGTGGCATAGTCTTGAAGCTATGTCAGATGGTGGTACTTCCCAGACATCGTCTCCCAAGCAGTGGTACCGCTAGTCTAGGCAGTGGTATCGCCCAAACACAGTCTCCCAAGCAATGGTACCACCCAGTGTCAATACTGTAGGCGGTGGTACCACTAAGACCCAAGAAACCCAAGATAAGATCTTTCTAGGCTCCAAGTTTGAATCCACTTGAGGCCTATAAATACCTCTCTCATCCTTGGTTAACATACATAAGAATTAAGTAAAAAAAAAGGTAGAAAAACTATGTTGTAATCTTGTGAGTGTTAGGATCAAGAGCACTATGAAGGGGGGGTGAATTAGTGCAGCGGAAAACTTTCGATGATTAAAACTGCGTTCGTACGATAAGAGCGATTTCGGTAGAAAAGTCGATTCGTAAATCACTTTAACTTGTGATCAAGCAAGACGCAGTTAAAGCGAATCTATAAGGGCAGTTTGCAGTTATGACAGAAATCAGAATGTAAGTGCAAACTGAAATATGATGTTCATACGATAAAACTGATTTACGTCTAAACACCGATTCGAAAAATACTGAACTTTGAAACATGATCGTAAATTCACAAAAGGAAGTAAGCTATTGAGGAGGTTTGCAGTAAAGATAATATGCTCAAAGTAAATGCAAACCAGAGAGCACCGTGATTTTAGAGTGGTTCGGTCAATCTTGACCGACATCCACTTTTGGATTCCTCCACCGACGAGGTCACCGACATCACTAGAGGCCTTCCTTCAATAGGCAAAGGCCAACTATCCTTTTACAGTTTTCTTCATTTTGATGGGCTTAGGAGACAACCCTTACAGAATTTTCTCTCCTCTCTTGAAAGATCAGAACTTGGAAGAAAAGAGAGAGAAGAACTTTTAACTCATACAACACTTTTGAGCTCTAAAAATCACAGAGTAAGATCAGGATTTCGGTGGTTTTCGTTGCTCTTTCATTGCTGAAAGAGTGGGGTATTTATAGGCCCCAAACCAGTTTGAATTCGAAGCTCAAAACTGTCAATTCCCGAAATTCTGGGCTTGGCGGTTGCACCGCCTGGCAGAGCTCGGAGACTGAGCCTCTGGGCGGTGCCACCACTTGTAAGGGGCGGTTGCACCTCCTGCCAGAGCTCGGAGACAGAGCTCAGGCGGTGCCACCGCCTGACTGGGGTAGTTGCATTGCCCAGCCAGAGCTCGGAGACCGAACTCAGGCGGTTGCACCTCTGTCAGAGGAGGTTGCACCGCCTAGCCAGAGCTTGGAGTCTAAGCCCTGGGCGGTGCCACCACCGACCCAGGCGGTGCCACCTTTGGCCAAGTAATCTAGGTCCGAATGGGCTGATCCATTCGGCCTAATTTTGGTATTTCAAGGGCCCAATTGCCCCAAGATTAAGTTAATGGGATCACCTCCCATTTCTAACTTAATCATCGTGCTAACTATGAATTTCTTAAGACTTTTACTACAACTTGCTCTGGTGTGTCAATCGTTTCTTCCGGCGAGCTTCCGGCAAACTTCCGGCGAACATCTAACGAACCTCCGATGATGCTCCGATAGACTTTCGGCAAACTCCTGGACTTGCGACGATCCACTTGGCGAATTCCAACGAGCTTGTTTTGGCAAGCTCGTGGACTTCTTGGATTTGTTCCCGCAGAACCTCCAACGACCGTCCGGACTTCCGTCGAGCTCTCAAACTCCCAACATGATCATAGTCTTGACTCTGGCGCAACTCCTGTTGTATGTCTTTCTTTCATCGTAGTTAATCCTGCACAATAAAAACAATACTTTGATTGAGACAATTTTTCCTAAGCAATTAACCAAGTTGTCCAGCATGTCATTGGTCCCTCGACGCTTCGTCCGATTCTTCGGCGCACCATCCTCTCTTGCAGCCTATTGTCCAATCGGCTAGTTGACTCCACAACTCCGATATCCTTGAAGCAATACTCGCTTTTCTTAGCCCGATGCCCGAGTCCACGACCCGAAGCCTTCTGTCGATACGTCGATCGATCCACCGGCCCGACGTCCAATCTTCTGACATATTCCTCTAGCACAACATGATTTTTCCTGTTTTAATTGTCTCATCCAGATCGAAGCATCCTACGTCACTCAAAATATAGATTAAAATATAAACATAATTATCAATTAGTTTCATCATCAAAATACGAGATTCAACAATCTCTCCCTTTTTTATGATGACAACCAATTGATGACGAAGTTAAACTTAACTCCTGGAGGTTAAACAAACTCCCCCTATCAATATGCCATATTGATAGAAACTTGAATTCAAACTGAATTCAAGTCATTGCAATATTCATCATGAATACTTGCAACATGTCATCATGAACTTATGCATAGACTTATGCATAAACATGTCATGTCATCAACATACTTCTCCCCCTTTGTCATCAACAAAAAGGAGAAGTACAACTATTCTTTGTGTTTGTAATATAAGTTCAACTCATTGCATGAAAAACATAATATCAAGTTTTATCATCATGTAGTTTTGAAGCTAGAGTATTTAGCAAGTATTACATCATGCTTAGAACATTCAAGCTATCAAGTTTTAGATATGCAAGTTTTACAGTATACAAGATAGTACTTTTGGTAATGTTCAAGATAGCAAGTTCTACATCATGCAAGCTAGCAATATTATAACATCTTAGAACATGCAAGCTAGCAGTTTTGAGATGTTCAAGAAAGCAACTCTTGCTTCTTGAAAAATGTAAATTTGTCAAGTTTTGCTAGATGTGCAAGTTAGCATTTTTTCCTCTTGAGATAGGCAAGATAGCACATTTGCTTCATTTGAGATAGCAACTTTTTACTTCTCTTTAGACTACAAGCTAGCAATTTTTACGATATGCAAGTTTCACAATATACAAGCTAGCAAAAATTTCGAAAGCAAATGCAAGATAGCTTTCTTGTGTAAGCTCATGATTCTTGCTTCCTATTGCAATGTGCAAGTTGCAAGTTTTGCTTCTTGAGATAGGCAAGATAGTACTTTTGTAATTTTTGTTTCTTAAGATAGGCAAGCATGTGACGTTCAAGATAAAAAGCTCTTTCTTCTCTTTTAAGAAGTGTCATTTTTGCTTTCTTTGCAAAGTGCAAGCTAGCAAAATGTTAGAACCCTTGCAGATTCTAAACTTGGGGTTGATCTCTTTAGGGGATTGGCCTCCTTGGAACTCTATAGGGGTTCCTCCCTCCAAGTTACTGCTCAAAGGCTGCAGAAAAGATTCATCTATTGCTTATCAAAAAAGGAGGAATACATGGCTATTTATAGGGTTTCTAAACCCTAACTCCTAATAGGACTCTTACTCAAGACTCCTACTTCTAACCAACTCCTAATACGACTTCTACTGAAGACTCCTATTCCTTTACAACTCCTAATTCTTCTCAAAGAAACAACCTCCTAACCCTAGCCGGCCTCTTCACCTCTTTAATAGTGGGCAGCTTATGTAGGTTTTACATGAATATCCCTCTCAATTAGTACTCTCCTAGCTAGAGTCCTAACAGACCCGTCCTCTTCAAATCAGCCTTGTCCTCAAGGCTGACGATTCATGAATTTTGAGAATTTGATCTTCAAGTCGTCATGGTTCTCCCAAGTGGCATCTTCTGTTGGTAGGTTCCCCCTCTGTATTAGCACTTTAGTTGTGGGTTGTCGTCGTCGAGTCACGATCCATCGATCAATAATGGTACTTGGCTGGGTCTGGAGTTCTCCTTGGATAGTCATATTTGGCGGGTGGCTTTGGGCTGTCTTCAAGCACCTATTTATAATTTTTGTCTGGCCGTCGATTTTTGGGTGATATGCCATACTCCTTTTCAATTTAGTACCCTACATATAGAATAACTTTGTCCAAAATCTGCTCGTGAAGATGCAAGTAGAATTTATCATAAGCACAATGCGTCCCTTATAGTGTAATTTTTTTTATTCCCAATTGTAATGAGCCACGGAGCTTGGTGCTTCCTCCAAATTTTTTATAATCTTACTAATCTCTGAATCATCCTGGCATTCCATCTTAATATCCTCAAGGAAGTTGTTGGTCGGAAGTGAAACAATCGAAACTTCAGCTTGCTCGAGTAGCTGCGAAAGCACATCTGCAAGAATATTCTCTTTCCCCTTTTTGTAAGTTATTTCATAATCAAATCTAAGAAGTTTTGTTACCCATTTTTGCTGCTCAGGGGATGATATCTTTTGCTCCAAAAAGTACTTGAGGCTTTTATGGTCAGTTTTAATTTGAAATCGTCGACCAATCAAGTAGGGTCTCCACCTCGTTGCTGCGCGCACAATGGCGAGCATCTCCTTATCATATATTGACTTATTTTGATGGGAGGGAGATAATGTCTTGCTAGTGTATGCAAGTGGTCGACCATCTTGCATGAGAATGGCTCCAATTCCGACTCCAGATGCGTCGGCCTCAATAATGAAGGGTCGGTTGAAATCTGGTAGTGTTGGCACCGGCATCGTCGTCATGACCGCCTTAAGTTTGTCGAAGGCAGCGGAGGCTCTGTCTAACCATTGGAAGACATCTTTTTCCAGTAAAAAAGTAAGTGGTGCATTGATCTTTCCATAGTTCTTTACAAACTTACAATAGTAGCCTGTTAAACCTAGAAAGTCATGTACTAATTTTATGTTCCTCGGGGTACGCCAGTTTTGCATTGCTTCAATTTTGAAGGAGTCTACTGTCACACCTTCCTCTGATATGATATGCCCAAGATATTCCACCTTCTGTTGAAGAAAACAAAAATCCGTAGTGGTTGTTGTGTGTTCAAAAGGTGGTTTTCGGTATGTCTTCTTCGTACACTCATATTTGATGATACCCGGATCAAAGGTCCAGCTTTGTGAAGATTTGTGCTCCCTTTCATCTAGCAATTCATCTGCTATTGGAATTAGGTATTTGTCCTTGATGGTTTTGCCATTGAGAGCTCAGTAATCAACATATATTCGCCTTGTTCCGTCCTTCTTGCGTACAAGTAGCACCGGTGAAGAGTAGAGGTTGCAACTTGGCCGAATAACTCCTGTTTCTAGTATCTCTTTTACAATCCTTTCTATTTCATCCTTCTGTAGATCTGGATACTGATATGGCTAAGCATTTGCTGAAGATTTGCCTGGAAGGACCGTTATACAATGATCATGCCGACGGGTAAGAGGTAGGATGCGCGGTTCGTCAAATATATTTGAAAATTCAGCAAGCAAAGGAAGTAGATTTGGATCTTCAAATTCTGTTGGCTCTCCCTTAGTTTGCTGCTCAAGTTGTGCCAAAAAGCCATTGCATACTTTATGTAAAACCTTCTCCATTTGTTGTGTGCAAATCATTGTTATGTCGCCCCCACATTTTCAATGCAATGTCACCTGTTTCTCCTTACTGTAAAATTTCATAATTAGTTTCATAAAATTCTAGGAAATATTACCTAATGTCATCAACTATTTAATTCTTAGCATGGCCTCATGATTGTAAAGAGGGAGAAGGAAGAAATCTGCAATTATCTCTTGGTCCTAAAGCAATAGTTTCTCCTGCGGGTGCCTACGATCACAATTCAAAATCCGTCCGTCGGTGACCTTAACATTAAACCTACAATGATTCTCGATAGGCAATGCTCTCCGAACAGCAAGCTTACTATTTAGGAAGTTAGTAGTACTGCCTGTGTCGATGGGAACAGTGATCAGTTGTAATTTGAGAAGGCCTCCAACTTTCATCGTTTATGGGTTTGAGTAGCCAACTAGTGTGTGTATTATAACGTCAGTCGGTTGTGGCTCTTCTTCCGCATCTTCTTCATAATGTTTAAGGCTCTCTTTTGAATGCTCAATGACCTCTTCTTCCACTGGTTAAATTAAAAGAAGTCTCTGTTTTCTACAGCAATGCTTGTAACTTCACGGCTCGTCGCAATGCCAACATAACCGCTTCGTAGATTGCTCCCGAAGCTCTTCTCATTTCAACTTCTTTGGTGCAGGGACTCGATCGACAGTAGGGGGGATTGAGGGCTTCAATATTTCTAGTTGAGGAGCAACTCTAGTCTTCCAAGCTTCATGATTCAATCACTCCTCTTGATGTCGTGCGAAAGAGATGGCTGCCATAAGCGTGTACGATTGTCGCGCTTTAACTTCTCCCCGGATCTCCGACTTTAAGCCCTCAATGAAGGTCCTCAATAGCTATTTTTGAGACCAATCATGAGTTTGATTAGGTAACCTTTCAAACCTGGTTTGGTACTCTTGAATGGTGGAGGTTTGTCGGATCTTTGCTAGTTGTCCGTCAATATTCTCGTAATCAATTGGTCTGAAGCGGATCAGCAGTCCTTCTTTGAATTGTCGCCATGAAAGGACTCCATAAGTATGTTCAAACTAGTCAAACCACTGTATAGCATCTCCTTCAAGATGTATAGCTACAATTTTCACCATAGATGCATTCGCGGTTTTGTGCTACCGAAAATATCGCTCCACGCGCGAGATCCAACCAGTCGGGTCTCCTTCTTCCCATCTAGGGAAGTCCACTCTCATGCATGGATAGTTAGGGTTGATCATAGAGCCTCCCCTCCCTTGGAAGTCATCTCTTCGAGCTTGGTGCGATTGGGTAAAGCTCTCTCCTTGATATGATTTCTTCGAGCTTAGTGGTCGGCCCAATCTGAGTTCGGCAAAGAGCGTCTGAATCTTATCCTCCATTCGTACCTCCAAGGCTTCGAATTTAGCATTGATTGCCTCCTTAGATGCCATAGTATATGCCCCCAAATCTATGATGTTAAGATCTCTCTTTTGTTATCGGGTTAAAGGCGTGTATAGGTTGAGAGAGGTGATGGTCGAAAGAGTTGGTGGATTGATAGATGTAGGTTGCGGTTTAGGCTTGTTTTGTGGCTGTTTTGGGTGCAGTTTGAGGATATGGTTTAGTGGGGTTTTAGGGCTGTGGATGAAAGTTTTGGATCCGTGGTAAATAGTAGCAAAGGTTTGAAAGAAATAAGTGGAAGTTACAGCAAGTATGTGTTGTCTTGTAAGAGTAGAATTGTCGTAGAAGAAACAAAGGTTTCTCGACATAATTTCCGCCAAAAACTTAAGAGAACTGAGGAGGGAATTGATAGCAAAATCACAGTTTATATGACAGCAAGGATGTCTAATTTAATCAAGAAAATTTCGGTAGTATAACAGTAAGGAAATTGGTGCAAGTTGCAATTGCAGAATTCTCGTCGAAAAATTTCAGCGGTCTACGACGAAAATTTGCAGCAACACAAAATCGTTTTTAGAGATGAATTTCTCAATAAATAAATCTTACATGGAAGCCAAGATGATCTATGAAGTGTATAAGAAATTTTATTAAAAAAAGATTGCAAATAAATGGGTTAAGACAACAATATGCTGCTGAAATTTTCTGCAGCATAGATTTTCAAGTGTAGCAGATTGGACATAAAAGATAAGTAGTTTAAATTGAGAATTTTTCAATGAAACCAAAGGGAAATCTACTGTCAGGAAGTGTCAAAGATGTCATAAAATTTTCGTAGAAATTTGGATAGAAAAAACAGAGTAGCAAGATCAAACAGACGGTGCTATACAGTTGGAATTCTGCAATGTATCTTTCGTCGTAAAGATGAAAACTTTATGATGAAAAGTATATGCAGCAATATAGGAATATTTTTTTTGAGATTTTCAAATAAGGATAAATAAATTGCAGTAGCAGTAAGGTAGAAAACCAGAACCTGTTGCAATTCATGGGGAGATCAAAGGATGATCCGTGGTGGTGGGGATGATGGCGGAATTTGACAACGATCTTTTAAGCAATTGTGGGAATTGCTTTGGGCGGTTGTGGAGGGTTGATGGATGGCTGTGGAAGGGCAGCGAGATGCCAAGAACGCTGCTCTGATACCAGGTGTTAGAACCCTTGCAGATTCTAAACTTGGGGTTAATCTCTTTAAGGGATCGACCTCCTTGGAACTCTATAGGGGTTCCTCCCTCAAGTTGCTGCTCAAAGACTGCAGAAAAGATTCATCTATTGCTTATCAAAAAAGGAGGAGTACATGGCTATTTATAGGGTTTCTAAACCCTAACTCCTAATAGGACTCCTACTCAAAACTCCTACTTCTAACCAACTCCTAATAGGACTTCTACTGAAGACTTCTATTCCTTTACAACTCCTAATTCTTCTCTAAGAAACAACCTCCTAACCCTAGCCAGCCTCTTCACCTCTTTAATAGGGGGCAGCTTAGGTAGGTTTTACATGAATATCCCTTTCAATTAGGACTCTCCTAACTAGAGTCCTAACACAAAATGCCAAACTAGCAAGAGATAATGTTTTGCATGAGGCAAGCAAACAGTTTGGCAAATGTTACATTTGCATCTTCTCTTTTGAGAAGTGCAATTTTTGCTTTCACCTTGAATTATGCAAGCTAGCTAGTTTGCCTTTTTTCATAATGTTCATGCTAGAAATTCTTGCTCCACCTTTGTCATTGTCAAAAAGAAGGGAAGACCCTTATATCAATTTTCATATTATGACAAAGGTAAGTATCAATCTTATTTGTGCATCATTCTATATTCAAATTAAAACATACATAATTTCAAAAACCTTATTTTTCATGCACAATACCGAAAAGTAAATCAATCATCATTAATAGGTATATCATACATGATACTTAAACATTAAAATTTTTAAGCTTTTATCAACATGTTGATCATGATACCAAACATTCATCATTTAAAGCATTCATGATACACATCATATGCAATAACTACATCATGTACATCATTATCATAAGTATTGCATACATTATTTGAACTTCATGAATATTTCATCATTGCATGCATCATACCAAAACATTTCAAGCCATGCAAGCCATAAATACAAAGAATTCATGTCATAAAGGATAAAATCATTTGAATACCAAAAGACATGATTCCTATAGTAAATATCTTTTTTAAATAAAATATCAAGAAAAATCATAGGAGTACAAAGAAGATGTTTTAAAAGAAAATCAAGTAATAACATCAAGAACTCATAAGGAAAAATCATAATTCATTTAGAAAATCTCCTCTCAAGAGAATATCAAGTAAAATCATAGAAGATCGATTAATGAGAAATTTTAATTTATAATAAAATCTCATGTATCGAATGTCGAGAAATCAAAATGATGATTTATAAAAAATATCACAAGTTATATTCAAGAGAAAAATCATCATTCACTTTCAACTCATTCAATTTGTCACATCAATATTTCTTAGATATGCATGATACCAAAACATGGTTTTAAATCTTCAACATATAACATGTATAAATTCAAAAATTGAAAGGAGAAGGGAAGAATTCAAATGTACGAAGATTTCAACCATCTCATAAACAAATGTAAGACCAAGTCATGAAACCAAAATTCCATGAATCAAAATGATCGTCAAAGGTAATCTCATGTTATTCCATGAAATCAATATCATGATTTTGATAAAACTCATTTCAAATTTAAATCATCAAAATCACTTTTATGGTTTACAAAATTCATAACATAGGTAGATTCATGATTTCATTGATAATATATTTTCCCTTTTTTTTTAAGTATTTTTTTTCATTTATGTTAATTAAAAACATGCATCAACATTTAGGATCGAAAAATGAATTTCATCATAAAACTATTAAGATCAATAGATTCTCAAAAATGAATTATTATGGTCAAGAAAATCTGACAAATGAAATTTAACACTTTCATGCATTCGGATATGGTTTTGCTATATGTTTTTCAAATACACTCATGAAAATAACAAATGCTTATCATCATGTATATCTTAAAATCTCATGCATAAAATTGTCAATCATTATATCAAAAACATTTAATATTTTCATTACATCATTATGCATTACTTCAAATCATGATTTCATTCAACAATGTTAATCAAACATAATACACATTATTACTTCTTAACCATGGTTTCATATTTTCAATCAAAATTATTTTGTTTGTTTATCATAAAATATGCAATATTATCATTTTTGAAATTACTACCATGATCATAATTTTTGTATTTTTATTTTTAAATATGTAATTTTTAAGAAAATTAATTCTAAACTTAAAATAGAAAATACATCATGAAAGCATCAAGTAATTTCAAAATAAATCAGGGGGATTTTGATTACCTTTTCATTAAAAGCGGTTAAGGCATAGTTTGCCACCTCGCCTTTCTTGATTTTCTCCTCGTCTTCGGAGGAGCTCGTTTCATCCTACTTTGTGTTCTTCTTTTTTGGCCTCTTCCTCTGTTCAAGTTCATTGTTTATTTTATATTTTTGTTTAATAAACTTATTAAGATTTAGTGTTCGAAGTTCAAGTTCATCATTGTCCTCATCACTTGAGTCATCGCTCAAGTGGTATTCATTTGTTCGGGATTCCAAATCCTTCCTGTTCTTCGGAAGGTTGTTTTGTTCATCATGTTCATCATGTGCATTGTGCACAATTTCATATGTCATCAACAAACCAATTAGTTCTTCAAGTGGTAAGTTGTTTAGGTTTTTAGCTTCTTGTATTGCATTACTTTTGAATCCCACTTCTTAGAAAGAGAACGCAAAATCTTGTTTACGAGTTCAAAATCCGAAAAACATTTGCCAATAACTCTTAAATTATTGACAACATTTGTGAAACGGGTGTATATATCGCCTATAGTCTCGCTTGGTTGCACTCGAAAAAGCTCAAAATCCTACAGTAAAATATTAACTTTCGAGTCTTTGACTCTACTAGTTCCCTTGTGCGTGATTTCAAGTATTCGCCAAATATCAAAAGCCGTTTCACACGTAGAAATCTGATTGAACTCATTTTTGTCCAAAGCGCAAAATAAGGCATTCATAGCCTTTGCATTAAAAGTGAAAGTCTCCTTTTCCAATTCATTCCAATCGATCATTAGAAGAGAAGATTTCGAAAATCCATTTTCGACAAGATTCCAAAGTTCAAAATCCATTGAAATAAGGAAGATCCTTATTCTGGTCTTCCAATAGGTGTAGTCCGTCCCATTGAACATAGGTGGACGTGTAATAGAATGGCCCTCTTGGTTTCCGGCGTATGCCATCTCTCTTGGGTTTTAATCCATTTAAGAGTTAACCCGGCTCTGATACCAATTGTTAGGATCAAGAGCACTAAGAGGGGGGGGGGGGTGAATTAGTGCAGTGGAAAACTTTTGACGATTAAAACTGCATTCGTACAATAAGAGCGATTTCGGTAGAAAACCCGATTCGTAAATCACTTTAACTTGTGATCAAGCAAGATGCAATTAAAGTGAATCTATAAGGGCAGTTTGCAGTTATGATGGAAATCAGAATGTAAGTGTAAACTGAAATATAATGTTCGTACGATAAAACTGATTTACGTCTAAACACCGATTCAGAAAATACTGAACTTTGAAACACGATCGTAAATTTGCAGAAGGCAGTAAGCTATTAAGGAGGTTTGCAGTAAAGATAATATGCTTAAAGTAAATGCAAACTAGAGAGCACCGCGATTTTAGAGTGGTTCGGTCAATCTTGACCTACATCCACTTCTAGCTTCCTCCACCGACGAGGCCAACCACCCTTTTACAGTTTCACTCCTTTTGACGAGCTTAGGAGACAACCCTTATAGAATTTTCTCTCCTCTCTTGAAAGATCAGAACTTGGAAGAAAAGAGGGAGAATAACTTTTAACTCATACAACACTTTTGAGCTCTAAAAATCATAGAGTAAGATCAGGATTTCGGTGGTTTTCGTTGCTCTTTCATTGTTGAAAGAGTGGGGTATTTATAGGCCTCAAACCAGTTTAAATTCCGAGCTTAAAACTATCAATTCCCGATATTCCGGGGTCTGGCGGTTGCACCGCCTGACTGGGGCGGTTACACCACTTGGTAGAGCTCGGAGACTGAGCCTATAGGCAGTGCCACTGCTTGTCAGGGGCGGTTGCACCTCCTGCCAGAGCTCGGAGACCGAGCTCAGGCGGTTGCACCTCTGTCAGAGGAGGTTGCACTGCCCAGCCAGAGCTCGGAGACTGAGCCCTGGGCGGTGCCACCTCTGGCCAAGTAATCTGGGTCCAAATGGGTTGATCCATTCGGCCCAATTTTGGTCTTTCAAGGGCCCAATTGTCCCAAGATTAAGTTAATAGGATCACCTCCCATTTCTAACTTAATCATCATACTAACTACAAATTTCTTATGACATTTACTGCAACTTGCTCCGATGCGTCAATTGCTTCTTCCGGCGAGCTTCCGGTGAACTTCCGGCAAACATCTGACGAACCTCTAGTGATACTCCGATGGACTTCTGGCAAACTCCTTGACTTGCGATGATCCACTTAGTGAGTTCTGATGAGCTTCTTTTGGCAATCTCCTGGACTTCTCGGATTTGTTCCCGTAGAACCTCCGACGACCGTCTGGACTTCCGCGAGCTCTCGAACTCCCAATGTGATCATAGTCTTGACTCTGGTGCAACTCCTACTGCATATCTTTCTTTCATCGTAGTTAATCTTGCATACTTAAAGCAAAACTTAGATCGAGACAATTATTCCTAAGCAATTAACCAAGTTGTCCGGCATGTCATTGGTCCCTCGACACTTCGTTTGATTCTTCTGCGCATCATCCTCTCTTGCGGCCTATTGCCCAATTGGCCAGTTGACTTTGCAACTCTGATATCCTTGGCGCAATACCCGCTCTTCTTGGCCCGATGCCCGAGTCCATGACTCGAAGCCTTCTGTCGATACGTCGACCAATCCACCGGCCCGACGTCCAATCTTCTGACATGTTCCTCCGACACAACATGATTTTTTCTACTTTAATTATCTCATCCAGATTGAAGCATTCTGCATCACTCAAAATGCAGATTAAAACATAAACACATTTATCAATTGGTTTCATCATCAAAATATAAGATTCAACAATGAGAACTCCTTTAAAAGCTCTAAGTGTTAGTATAGTTTTAGAGAGGAATCAAAGGGGTGTAAAGGTTGCCTCCTAAACTTGTGAAAAGGAGAAGAGGGTTGTAAAATGGTAGTTAATCTTTGTCTATTTAAAGAATATCATTAGTGGATGCCGGTGGCCTCGACGGAAGGGGAATCGGTGGAGTGGATATAGGTCACGAGGATCGAACCACAATAAATCGGTTTGCATCTTTGTTCTGCTTTTAATTCTTATATGGCAAACTAATTTTCTTTTTTTATTTGCTCATAACATTCTTGCAAACATTTTAAAGTTAAGTATCTTTCCGAGATTGATTTTAATCGTATGAAAGCTTTCAAAATTGATATTTTTACCACTACACTAATTCACCCCCCCTCTTAGTGCCGACTCATTCCTAACAGTTGGTATCAGAGCCACGTTATTTTCTCATTTGGTGTAATACTCAAGAGAAATGGCTCTTTTCGGCTTTCAAGAGGGTCACTCTCTCATTCGTCTTCCAATGTTCAATAGGACGAACTACACTCATTGGAAAACTCGAATTAGAGTTTTCTTGCTTTCCTTGGATTTGAATATATGTAATATTGTCGAAAGTAGTTTTCAAAGGTCTTCTCTTCCAATGAACGATTGGAATGATTTGGAGAAGATAATTTTTTCTTTAAATGCAAGAGCTATGAATGCTCTATTTTGCGCCTTAGACAAGAATGAATTCAATCGGGTTTCTATTGTTGAATCTCGGATTTTGATGATGACGTCAATTGTCATTTGTTATCTAATCCATATGTTGAGATAAGTGTGCAGGATTAACTACGATGAAAGTAAGACATGCAGCAGGAGTTGCGCCGGAGTCAAGACTATAATCACGTTAGGAGTTCGAGAGCTTGATGGAAGTCTGGACGGTCGTCGGAGGTTCTGCGGGAACAAATCCAAGAAGTCCAGGAGCTTGCCAAAAGAAGCTCGTCGGAACCCACCAAGTGAATCATCGCAAGTCCAGGAGTTTACCGAAAGTCCGCAGGAGCATCGTCGGAGGTCCGTCGGATGTCCGCCGAAAGTTCACTAGAAATTCGCCAGAAAAGGCGATTGACACACTGGAGCAAGCTATAGTAAAAGTCTTAAGAATTATCATAGTTAGCACGATGATTAAGTTAGAAATGGGAGGTGATCCCATTAACTTAATCCAGGGGCACTTGGGCAAGAACCAAATTGGGCTGAATTGATCAACTCATTCGGACCTAGATCTCTCGCCCAGAGGTGGCACCGCCAGGGTCAGCGGTGGCACCGCTTGAGCTCTATCTCCGAGCTCTGCCAGGCAATGCAACTGCCCCTGACAAGCGGTGGCACCGCCCAGAGGCTCAGTCTTCAAGCTTTGTCAAGCGGGGCAACCACCCCAGTCAGGCAGTGCAATCGTCGGACCCCGGAATTCCGAAAAATGACAATTTTGAGCTCCAAATTCAAACTGGTTTGGGGCCTATAAATACCCCACTCTTTCAGCAATGAAAGAAAAACAAAAAACCACTAAAATCCTGATCTTACTCTGTGATTTTTAGAGCTCAAAAGTGTTGTATAAGCTAAAGGTTCTTCTCCCTCTTTTCTTCCAAGTTCAGATCTTTCAAGAGAGGAGAGAAAAGTTTGTAAGGGTTATCTCCTAAGCCCGTCAAAAGGAGTAAATCTGTAAAAGGGTCGTTGGCCTTCGCCTATTGAAGGAAGGCCTCTAGTGGACGTCAGTGACCTCATCGGTGGAGGAAGCCAAAAGTGGATGTAGGTCAAGATTGACCGAACCACTCTAAAATCAAGCTACTCTCTAGTTTGCATTTACTTTGAGCTTATTATCCTTACTGCAAACGTCCTTCATAGCTTACTGCCTTCTGCGCTTTTACGATTACGTTTCCAAGCTCAATATTTTCCGAATCGGTGTTTAGACGTAAATCGCTTTTCTCGTACAAACATCATATTTCGGTTTGCGCTTACATTCTGATTTCCATCACAACTGCAAACTGCCTTCATAGATTCATTTTAACTGCTTCTTGCCTAATCACAAGATAAAGTGATTTACGAATCGGCTTTTCTACTGAAATTGCTTTTACCGTACGAACATCGTATTTCAGTTTGGGCTTATATTCTGATTTCCATCATAACTGCAAATTACCGTTATAGATTTGTTTTAACTACTTCTTACCTGATCTCAAGTTAAAGCAATTTATGAATTGGCTTGTCTACCGAAATTGTTCTTGTCATATGAACGTAGTTTTAAACGTCGAAAGTTTTCCGCTACACTAATTCACCCCCTAGTGCTCTTGATCCTAACAATTGGTATCAAAGCGGGGTTCACTCGCAAACGGATTAAAACCCAAGAGAGATGGCATACGCCGGAAACCAAGAAGGCCATTCTATTACACGTCCACCCATGTTTAATGGGACGGACTACACCTATTGGAAGACCCGAATGAGGATCTTCCTTATTTCAATGGATTTTGAACTTTGGAATCTTGTCAAAAATGGTTTTTCGAAATCTTCTCTTCCAATGATCGATTGGAATGAATTAGAGAAGAATACTTTCGCTCTTAATGCAAAGGCTATGAATGCCTTATTTTGTGCGCTTGATAAAAATGAGTTTAATCGCGTTTCAGTTTGTGAAATCGCGTTTGATATTTGGCATATACTCGAAGTGACTCATGAAGGCACAAGTAGAGTAAAAGAGTCAAAAATCAATCTTTTGATATACTCTTTCGAATTTTCTGAATGAAACCGAGCGAGACTATTGGCGACATGTACACCCATTTCACAAATGTCGTCAATGATCTAAAAGGACTCGGCAAAAGTTTTTCGGATTTTGAGCTCGTAAATAAGATTCTAAGATCCCTTCCTATGAGTTGGGACCCTAAAGTCACTGCTATTCAAGAGGCTAAAGATTTAAGCAGCTTCCCTCTGGAAGAACTAATCGGGTCATTAATGACCTATGAAATGACATGCAAGGCTCATGAAGAACAAGAAGACATCCTTCCAAAGAATAGGAAGGATAAGGCACTTAGAACTTTAGATGACCACTTGAGAGAAAACTCAAGTGATGAGGACTGTGACGATGACTTGGCACTTCTAACAAGGAAATTCAAAAAATTCATTAAGAGAAACAAGTTTAAAAATGACACAAAAAATAAACTTGAACCCAAAATGGACCAAGTTATTTGCTATGAGTGCAAAATGCTAGGACACTACAAGAGTGATTGTCCCCAAGCCAAGAAGAAAACATCAAAGAAGAAGGCGCTTAAAACAACATGGGATGATTCGAGCGTGTCCGAAGAAGAGGAGTCCAACACCGAGCAAGTTGCTCATTAGGCCTTAATGGCCATCGGAGAGGAGGTAACAAATTTATTTGATGCAGATTTATCATTTGATGAGTTATTAAATGTCTTCCATGATTTATTTGATGAATGCAAGATTAGTAGTAGAAAATACAAATTTCCAAAAAAGGAGCTTGATAGTCTTAATTGTGATTTCGATAAGTTAAAAACTGAATATCATGATAGTTTAGGCTCTTGTATAAAATGCTATGATCTAGAAACTATCCAAAAGCAAAACTTGCTACTCATGGGCACCTTGAAGAAATTCGAGGTTAGTAGCAAGTCTTTGAACATGATCCTTACAAACAAGGGTCACATTCCCAAAAGAAGTGGAATCGGATTTGTAAGAAATTCTCACCAAAATCCAACCACCTTCATAAAAGGCCCCATCCTACATGTTCGACACCAAAGCAAATGCAACTTTTGTTGCAAGCATAGACACAAAACGCATTATTGTCCATTCAAGAAAATTAGTCTGAACAAATTAATTTGGGTTCCTAAAGGAACCATGATAAACTCTATGCAACATGACAAACAATATAGATCAACTTTTGGGGCACCCAAAAGTAAATGGGTACCTAGAAATTATCCTGTCTTGTAGAAACGTAAACCATCCCAAGTTAGGAGCAAGAAATAATATCCTGCTCTTTGGATTCTCGATATTCATAACCCGAGATCCAAAAAGAACACGCGATGCTCCCTAAGCCTAAATAACAAAAAGAAGATTAGAAAACTAAAATTACAAGAGCAATACAAACTTATTTGATCCCTTAGAATTGGAAACCCATATTTCTACCTTCACATATCCTCTGGATTTCCGATCCCATCAAACTGATTAGTTCTTTACTTTTAATTTCAACTATATCACGAACTTACGTCTTGTAAGGAAAGTTTGTCATGAACTTGCAAAGCTTACCAACGTGGACAAACTGTCACAAACATGAATACGACATTTGAAGAAGAATATGTGCGTCACTAGATCTATCTTGATCGTGCAAATGTCTCATCTTAAAATGAAAATTCTTACGTTGTTACGTAAGTAAAGTTGACTGCTCCATAAATAAAAACTCTTCTCAAGTAAGAAACATTCAAAACATACCACATAATAGTCAAAACGAGTGCTCATTGCCTGCAGGCGGTGGTACCGCTCCAGCTGGCGGTAGCACCGCCGGTTGTCACGGGTTGCAAGCGATTGCACCACCACAGCCAGCGGTGCAACCGCCCGCAATCTTGCCCCCTATTAAACCGAGCTAGGGCCGGCGGTGGAACCAACCCCAACTTTCTCCCTTCCCCTCTTTTCTCTTCCAAAGCCTCTCCACCTCCATTTCTCCCATCTTAGCATCCCAAATCCTCCTCATTTCGAAGCAAAAGTTCAACAATTTCTCCTTCTCTTGAAGATCTCACTTAAGGTATTCTCTAAGAGCCCTCTAAATTCTATTTTTGATTTATTTACTCTTGCTCATTACTATCCTCTCAAATAACAGTAGTTATGGGCTCTAGAAGATCCTCAAGGGACAAAGGAAAGAGGAGATTAGTGAAATATTTTGATCTTACCCTCTTTGATTCAAAGTATCATGCTGAAAAATTCTCCTCCTTTGAATTTAGAAGTGTCAATAAGGGAAAACATGTAGATTTAGATGAACTAAGAGACTTAGAGACAATCCAATGGTTTGCCAACCTAGATTTACTCCCTATTTTACAAATTCGTGAACCCATCTATCCAAGACTTGTTAGACTATTTTACAACAATCTACAAGTAGATGAAGAAGAAAGAATGTCCACCTATCTCTTAGGACAACACATCTCCATTACGAATAAATTCATTTGTGACATGATAGGCATTCCCGTAAAAAATAGAGGACTTTATTTTAGAGGATCATGGGACAATGAAACAGTTGGGACAACATATGTTGAAGCCTTAGGAACAATTTTCAATAATCCCAACTTAGTAATAGTTCCTAAAAGCTGTTAATACCTACTACCACTAAACACTAAAGTACTTCATCATATCCTAACGAGTATCATTCTTCCTAAACAATATCATCATGATGAAGTAAGTCAAATAGAGTTAGGAACCATGTATTGGATCATGAAAGGACATAACATATGTTTTGGATACCTCATCCAACAAAATATGATAGAACTATCCAAGAGAGACATGACGCTTCCATATGGTGGTATAATCACTAGAATCCTTAAAGCCTACGATATCCAAATCCCACCCGATGAAGAAGTGATGAAAGTAGATAGGTTTAGCATAATAAAAAAAAATCTACGTCATCGATTGAGGTGTGTTTATAGAAATGGTAATTGGGTTAAAATGCATAGAAGAACCGATCGCCCTCAACCTGAACCAAAACCCGAAACACCAGTCTTTAGGGGCACTCAATCTCCTCCGATCTATCCCTTTGAGGAAACACATCCATTTTAGCAAGCTCATGCATCATCCATTGAAGACATTGGGATTCAGATAGATCGATTTGAACAAAGACAAGATCAGCTTGAACACCGGCAAGATCAAATCCTATCTGAACTACAGCTAATTCATCGACAATTTGACTCTTTATTTAGGCACTTTAATTTTCCACCTCTTGAATAAAGCTTGTATATGTGGACACAATAACCTCTTGTTGTAACAACTACGTTGTTGTAAACTCTTTCTATTACTTACCTTGATCACAATGCTTTATGGTTACTTGATGCAAGAATATGCAGGGTTACGTTGCTCAATCTCATTACTCATTGTCGGATTTCATGTTGATATTAAATGTTTCTATAATACCAACTTTGAAAACCTTGTGTCTTGGTTTCCATGATGAATATGAAAGTAATATAGCCTTGAAATTGATGTGTCATGTGACATAATATTGATGTATTACCATGATGTTGATACCATGATGTTGATGTATTGCCATGATGATGTGTCCGAATGCATAAACTTGTTAAAATTATTATTCGGACTTTATTTGTCACATCCTGGATTTTTTTTTTTTTTAATCTTTCCACACATTTAGGCCAAATAGATAAACATCACTTTATTCATCATTCATAAACATTTATTACAATTCATTTATTACAATCTATTTTTTAATTGAATCATAAATAGAAAAGTAAACATGGTGATGTTAACTTCAAGAATCATCCAAGTGGCTCTACCCAACGATAGAGGAAGGTGCGCTCTCCACTGGAATCTGATTTAGTACTAGAGGGAGGCTGCTCTGAAAATCAAAAACAAAGAAAATTCAGCAACGCTGAGTAGGAACCCCAAAAGTCAACTCAAAATGTATACATGATCAAACTTCAATCAATCATCCCATAGGCATATATCAAATACCCGAAAGAGCACTCCCCTAACAGCGGATGGAGAGACTTTACCCTACGGGATGAGTTTGTGTTCTCCCAATAGCGGATGGAGGCAAACTCATATCACACTCCCAACAGCGGATGGAGTGGTGTCCCACACCCGCCAATGTGGGGACACATTCCTCCTAACAGCGGATGGAGGAACCGTCCAATCGCCACATCTACCGGCCCACTAATCCCCGAAGGGAATCGCCGTACCAGCTCTCGGTAGGAAAATAATATAATCTCACACTGGTCATGTCCATTTCGGGATGAAATAACATATTTAAAACGTCTCTTTCAATTATTATCAAAATTAAGTAATATAAATTAGCCCTCAATTGACTTGAACTCTAGTTTAACCGATTCAATTGAACTCGATTTACTAGAGCCTAACTGAACTGATCTCTAATCCTTATTTTAACTGGTTTGGAACCACCCTAGACTAGTATAATTTAGACTAGATTAAGTTCAATTTAGGTTAAACTAACTTCAATAAGTCAATCAATTCGAAATCACCCTGAATTAATCTAGACAAATCAAGTCTAGTTTAGTTCAATCAATATTTGGGCTCAAGTTCAATAATAATATTGGGCTAGATTGAGCCAGTCCATCTACTCGTCATGTGCATTATACATAATTGAGCATGCATTACAAAAAACTGGCCCAGCCCTGGCCCATGGACTAGTCATGTGCGTCGCATATGACCGCCCATAATGGTTGGGCTGGGGTAGCCAACGGGCCAAGGCCTGACCCGTGTGTTGGGCCTGGCCTGTGAACAATTCCATTCCAATTAATATACAATTTCATATCATAGCATATACCCATTAACAATATAAATAAAAACATAATAATGCATTAAAAGATAGATGAGGAGAAAGACTTTAATACAAAGAAATAACGTTCTAAATTTGACTAGAAATCATAAAACATTAAAAGAAGGATTGGGAGATAAGTTTTAATACAAGGAAATAGCCTTCTAAATTCAAATAAAAATTATGTTTTCAACACATAAAATTTCAACATATTCTAGTCATATTTTAAATCATTCAGAATAATATATTTTAAATTTCAGATCAAAGAATATTTAGATAACATATTCTAATCTAACAAGATTTTAATCCAGATAAGATTAAAGATAAATTGTAATACAAGAAATATCATATAAAACAAATACATTTTAAACATATCTAACTCTACAATAAAAACCTTAATCATGGGTCAAAAATATTATGAAAACTTTAACTAATTACTTTAATACAAAAAATTTGACATTTAAAGAATCGATACATATTTTTCAAACTATAAAACTTTCAACATTTAAAGAATCAAAATAAAAACTAAAACTTTTAAATTTAAGAAATATAGGGAAACCTACCTCTTGTCAACAAGGTGTAACTCCTCGTTCCTCCCGCTGCCAAGCTCGACTAGGTGAGGAATGAAGGAGAGAAATCCCTCCCTTTAAATAGGAGGAGGTGAGCCTCTATTAAGGGAAATTCATTTTAATTTTCATATTTATTTAATATAATTTATTTTCATTTAATATACTAACAAATATGATATCATTATATTTGGAATACTTAATAGTTATTTCCTTAATTCATATCAACAAACAAGGAAGTAGATTAAGATTTCCTTAAATTATAATAACAAGTAAAGAAAGAAAATCAAATCATAACTTAAATATTTGATGTGATTATATTTCTCCCCTCCTATAGGAAATTTGGTCCCCAAATTTAGCTTACCTTAACAGAATAGATGAGGATACTGCTCTCGCATATCTTCTTTTCTTTCCCACGTTGCCTCTTGGTCTGAATGGTGTTGCCAACAAATCTTTACCAAAGATATAATTTTGTTCCTTAGAACATGTTCTTTCCTTTCCAAGATCTGGGTTGGTTGTTCTCCAAAAGTAGCATCATCTCTTAGATGTAGAGGTTGGTGAGATATGACATGTGATGGATCCCTGATATATCTTCGAAGCATAGACACATGGAATACATCATGGATGCCAGCCAAAGCCGGGGGCAATGCCAATCTGTATGCCACAGGCCCAACCTTTTGTAAGATCTCAAATGGGCCGATAAATCTTGGGGCTAACTTCCCCTTTGACCAAACCTCATAACTCCCTTGGTTAGCGACACTTTTAAGAAAACATGCTCACCAACTTCGAACTCTAGATCTCTTCGCCTTCGATCTGCATAACTTTTCTGACGACTTTGAGCTGTTAATAATCTTTGGCGTATAATTCAAATATTACTAGCATCTTTTTGAATTAATTGAGGCCCCAAAAGTTTTCGTTCTCCTATCTCATCTCAATATACAAGTGATCTGCACTTTCTTCCATAAAGAACTTCAAATGGAGCCATCTGTATACTAGAGTGGTAACTATTATTATAAGAAAACTCAATTAGATGTAAGTGCATATCCCAACTCCCACCAAAGTCCAAAGCACATGCTCTTAAGAGATCTTCAAGAGTTTGTATTGTCCTTTCAGATTGACCATCAGTTTGGGGGTGAAAGGCTGTACTAAACTTCAACTGCGTGCCCAAAGATTTTTGTAGATTTTCCCAAAATTTAGAGGTGAATCTTGGATCTCTATCTGAGATAATGCTAACTGGCACCCCATGATATCGAATAATTTCCTTAATATATAAGCTTGCTAGTTTATCCAATGAATACTTCTTGTTAATAGGGAGGAAGTGAGCAGATTTAGTAAGTCTGTCTACTATTACCCAAATTCCGTCATATCCTTTCACAGTCTTGGGTAATCCTATCACAAAATCCATAGTGACTTGCTCCCACTTCCATTCAGGAATCGAAATCCTTTGCAACTTTCTCGCAGGTACTCGATGTTCTATCTTCACCTGTTAGCATATTAAACATTTAGAAACAAACTCTACTATATCTCTCTTCATACCACGCCACCAATAGTTTTGGCGTAAATCTCGATACATCTTAGTAGTCCCAGGATGGATATTAAATTTTCATCTATGTGCCTCCTCTAATAATTGCATCTTTACTGGATGGCTTTCGGGAACAAAAAGTCGATTGTGAAATGTAATAGAACCATCTTCGGCTTAGAGGAATTCAAGTCTAGATCCTTGAGCTATTTCCTTAACTATCATTTGAAGATATGTATCTTCCTTTTGACCTTCTTTAACCTTTTTCACCAAATATGATTGTGCCATCAAACACACAAGAAAATCTTTATTTGTCTCCGATAAAAGTTTAAGTTTTAAGTCTGCTAACTCCGTCATCATAGAATTCCTTTGAATGTTCATATAGGCAACAAGACTGTAGGTATTTCTGCTTAAGGCATCAGCAACTACTTTAGCTTTCCCAAGATGGTAGTTGATATTAAAATCATAATCCTTTAGAAAGTCCAACCACCTTCTTTGTCTCATATTTAAATATTTCTGTGTGAAAATATATTTGAGACTCTTATGATCTGTGAAGATTTCGAAAGTCTGTCCATAGAGATAATGCCTCCAAATTTTCAGTGTAAAAATGATAGCTGCTATCTCTAAGTCATGAGTAGAATAGTTCTTTTCATGAGGCTTTAATTGCCTCGATGCATAAGCAACTACCCTCTCGTTTTGCATTAGAACGCAACCAAGCCCTTTTAGAGAGGCATCACTATACACTACAAAACCTTCTCCCCCTGAAGGAATCACCAAGATAGGAGCACTGGTTAATTTCTTCTTCAATTCTTGAAAACTTTGTTGACATTTATCATTCCACATGAATTTTATATTCTTTTGTGTCAACTTGGTCAATGGTGTTGCTATTTTTGAAAAGCCTTCTACGAATCTTCTATAGTATCCAGCCAAACCCAAGAAGCATCTAATTTCTGAAACATTAGAAGGCTGCTTTCATTTTATCACAACTTCAATCTTGTGAGGGTCAACAGATATACCAGCGCTCGAAATTACATGACCGAGAAATATAATTTCATTGAGCCAGAAGTTGCACTTGCTTAACTTGGCATATAGTTTCTCTTGCCTTAGGACTTCCAGAATTGTCTTAAGATGGTGTTCATACTCTGCTATGCTTTTGGAGTAGATCAGGATATCATTAATGAACACAATTATAAATTTATCAAGATAAGGGTGGAACACCCTATTCATAAGATCCATGAAGGCAGCCGGTGCATTTGTGAGTCCAAAAGGCATTACTAAGAATTCATAATGACCATATCTTGTTCTAAAGGCAGTTTTTTGTTTGTCTCCTTCCCTTATCTTCAGTTGATGATACCCGGATCTCAAATCAATCTTTGAGTATACCCGAGTACCTTGAAGTTGATCAAACAGGTCATCTATTCGGGGAAGTGGATATTTATTTTTTATGGTCACTTGGTTGAGCTGTCTATAATCGATGCATAGTCGCATAGATCCATCTTTCTTCTTCACAAATAGGATAGGGGCACCCCAAGGTGATACACTGGGTCGAATAAAACCCTTGTCCAAAAGCTCTTGGATCTGTTTCTCTAACTCCTCCAACTCAATTGGTGCCATTCTATACGGAGGTTTAGAAATAGGTGTAGTACCAGGTAAAAGATCAATTGTAAATTCATTCTGTCTATTTGGTGGCAATGCAAGTAGATCTTCAGGAAAAACATCTGGAAAATCTCGTACAATGGGGATGTCCTTTAATACTGGCTTCTTAGATTCTTCTCCAGAAATGAAGGCCAAGTATCCCTGACATCCCTTCAGTAATAGTTGAGTAGCACTCAAGGCTGAAATAATAAAAGGAAACTTTTCTTGAATCCCAATGAACTTGAAAGGTGGTTGATCTAGAGATGAGAAAGTAACAGTCTTCCGAAAACAATCGACACTTGCATAGTATGTTGAAAGCCAGTCCATACCCAAGATAGCATCGAAATCTTAAAATTCTAGTAGAATAAGATCTACTAGCAAATCGTGGCTTTCAATAGTAATAACACAGTTTCTATATATCTGATCAACTATCAAAGAGTTTCTAACTGGTGTTACTACCATTAATGCATTATTCATTATCTCATGACTCTGGCATACCATAGAGTGTGATGATACCTTTAATAAAAGATCCCAAGGCTTCAGCATCTTGATGAGTCAGTGCGTAGACTCTTGCCTGTCCTTCCTCTCTGGGTCGTAGCTGTTGTTGTCCAGTTGTTTGGGGTGGAGCTCGGCGTTGATGTTGCTTCCGTGGGCAATCCTTCGACATCTACCCCAGTTGTTGACAATAAAAATATACGCGTTGACCCATAGGGCATGAGGTGGAAACATGATCTGTCTTTCCACAGAAATAACATCTTATAACAACTTGATTGCTAGGAGCTCCTGCTTGTTGATGCCCAAACTGTTTGCCTTTTCCTTTCTTTGAGGGTCCAGAATGTAATCCCCCATACATAAATGGTGTAGCATTAAAAGGTCGCTTTCGATCCTTTGCTTGTTGTAATTCATTATCCAATTTCTCTACCACCAAAGCTCGATTTAACACTTCAGCATATGTTGGTAAAATCAGTACTGCAACAGACTTTCTAATTGATGATCGAAGTCCCCTCTCAAAATGACGAGCTCTTTGACTTTCATTAAAAGTAATATGTGGAGAGAACTGAGCCAACTCAGTGAAATGATGATCATATTCCATTACAGTTCTATTTCCTTGGTGGATGCTAAGGAACTCTTGTTGTTTCTCAAAGCGAATTGAATCAGGAAAGAACTACTCATAAAATGCATCTTTAAACTGCTCCCAAGTTACCACATTACCTCCTGCCTCTAACATCCTCCTTTTTTAGGTCCACCAAGTGTCTGCCTTCCCTTCCAAAATGAAAGAAGCGAAAGGCACTTTTTGATTTTCCCTACATTCGATAGCTTTGAATGTCTTTTCCACTTGACGAATCCAACGTTCAGCAAAGATTGGATCTGGCTTGCCCTCAAAAATTGATGGTCCCAATCTCTTAAAGTGATCTAAGGTATTATTCCTACCTTAGATCAAAGTATCCCCTAATCTCTGGAATTGGCTCCATTACTCCTATAATAGTTAAAGTCAATCAAGGGACCTAATACACCAACAAGCCCTAGACCATGCTCTGATACCAAATGTCATGACCCGAGTCTGATGAGCCAACTGGCCAAGAACTCCATTTTGGTCCTTCAACCGCGGACCAAAATGTTTATGCGGGAGGTTACGTAGTACACTCATCAGGCCCTTATAAGCTAATCATACACATTGCCCACTTCCGATGTGGGACTAATGGGATGTTCTGACGTCCTCGCCAAGACTACACATAACCCAGATCGAACCCTAGCATAGTGCACGTGAGGATTAACTCAGTGGTGGCTCCACGCCGTGATGAGTTCTCTGACTCAATCCACGGGTAGCCCTTTCCTACTCGATCCCTCTCACCCAACCCAAATGCTAGGTTGGCTCTGATACCATAAAAGATGTCACATCCTAATTTTTTATTTTTTTTAATCTTTCCACACATTTAGGCCAAATAGATAAATATCACTTTATTCATCATTCATAAATATTTATTACAATTCATTTATTACAATTCAATTATTCATCGAATCATAAATAGAAAAGTAAACATGGTGATGTTAACTTCAAGAATCATCCAAGTGGCTCTATCTAACGGTAGAGGAAGGTGCGCTCTCCACTGGAATCCGATTTAGTACTAGAGGGAGGCTGCTTTGAAAATCAAAAACAAAGAAAATTCAGCAGCGCTGAGTAAGAACCCCAAAAGCTAACTCAAAATGTATACATGATCAAAATTCAATCAATCATCCCATTGGCGTATATCAAATACCCGAAGGAGCACTCACCCAACAGCGGATGGAGAGGCTTTACCCTACGGGATGAGTTTGTGTTCCCCAGTAGCGGATGGAGGCAAACTCATATCGCACTCCCAACAGCGGATGGAGTGGTGTCCCTCACCTGCCAAAGTGGGGACACGTTCCTCCCAACAACGGATGGAGGAACCGTCCAACCGCCACGTCTGACGGCCCACTAATCCCCGAAGGGAATCGCCGTACCTGCTCTCGGTAGGAAAATAATATAATCTCACACTGGTCATATCCATTTCGGGATGAAATAACACATTTAAAACGTCTCTTTCAAATATCATCAAAATCAAGTAATATTAATTAGCCCTCAATTGACTTGAACTCTAGTTTAATCGATTCAATTGAACTCGATTTACTAGAGCCTAACTGAACTGATATCTAATCCTTATTTTAACTGGTCTAGAACCACCCTAGACTAGTATAATTTAGACTAGATTAAGTTTAATTTAGGTTAAACTAACTTCAATAAGTCAATCAATTTGGAATCACCCTGAATTGATCTAGACTAATCAAGTCTAGTTTAGTTCAATCAACATTTGGGCTCAAGTTCAACAATAATATTGGGCTAGATTGAGCCAGTCCATATACTGGTCATGTGCATTATACATGATTGAGCATGCATTACAAAAAACTGGCCCAGCCCTGGCCCATGGACTAGTCATGTGCGTCGCATGTGACCGCCCATAATGGTTGGGCTGGGGTAGCCTACGGGCCAAGGCCTGACCCGTGGGTTGGGCCTGGCCTGTGAACAATTTTATTCCAATTAATATACAATTTCATATCATAGCATTTACCCATTAACAATATAAATAAAAATATAATAATGCATTAAAAGATAGATGAGGAGAAAGACTTTAATACAAAGAAATAACGTTCTAAATTTGACTAGAAATCATAAGACATTAAAAGAGGGATTGGGAGATAAGTTTTAATACAAGGAAATATCCTTCTAAATTCAAATAAAAATCATGTTTTCAACACATATAAAATTTTAACATATTCTAGTCATATTTTAAATCATTCAGAAGAATTTATTTTAAATTTCAGATCAAAGAATATTTAGATAACATATTCTAATCTAACAAGATTTTAATCCAGATAAGATTAAAGATAAACTGTAATACAAGAAATATCATATAAAACAAATACATTTTAAACATATTTAACTCTACAATAAATACCTTAATCATGGGTCAAAAATATTATGAAAACTTTAACTAATTACTTTAATACAAAAAATTTGACATTTAAAGAATCGATACATATTTTTCAAACTATAAAACTTTCAACATTTAAAGAATCAAAATAAAAACTAAAACTTTTAAATTTAAGAAATGTAGGGAAACCTACCTCTTGTCAACAAGGTGTAACTCCTCGTTCCTCCCGCTGCCAAGCTCGACTACGTGAGGAATGAAGGAGAGAAATCCCTCCCTTTAAATAGGAGGCGGTGAGCCTCTATTAAGGGAAATTCATTTTAATTTTCATATTTATTTAATATAAATTATTTTCATTTAATATACTAACAAATATGATATCATTATATTTGGAATACTTAATAGTTATTTCCTTAATTCATATCAACAAATAAGGAAGTAGATTAAGATTTCCTTAAATTATAATAACAAGTAAGGAAAGAAAATCAAATCATAACTTAAATATTTGATATGATTACATTATTGATTGAATGATCAAATCACTTAATCGCCATTACATGCCAAAAATAACATGTTGAAAATTAATACAAAAATTTTCATAAACGATGAGCATGTCTTCATAGTCTTGCATGTAAGTGTTAAATTAAATTTTCGATTCCAATCGGATTTCATGAATACATTATTCTCTTTCAGATTTTGATTCACATTATTAATTCTTGACAAAAAGAATCATCTAGCAAATGCATAGCTTTTAGACTTATCATGTGAAAAATATTGCCTTTGAGAAATTTGATTATTCTTTCTTATAAAAGGAAAATATTTTTTGCAAGGACTTTACTTGCATAAATATCATGATCCTTGTAAAGCATGCTATCGATTTGAACTACACAAATGGCTTTCCACCTTCATGCAAAAAAGATAATAACAAATAAAAAGGAAGAAGTTTTCACTCTATGTAAATAATCTTCATGTCATGGTCTTCTTGAGATGTTTGTATCCTATAAATGACATAAACCTACTTATGGCATCACACGTATATTCAAAAGTTGCTTATATCGTTCTCCTTTTTGTTGATAACAAAGGGGGAGAAGTATATGATTTGATGCTATAAATGTCATATTATGTTGAAAGAAGTAGACATATGATTATTGATGCTATGTCATGTTTGCTATGATTGCCATATTTGCATCATGTTAAGATATTAAGAACTTGCATTATAATTATACATGTTGATATCTTACCATATAATAAATTGCTATCATTACTATAATTCACATTTGAAATTTGAAAATAGATGTCGAGTCTTGACATCATACAAATAGATACATCATGATAGGAATCATGATGAGAGTATTGATAAGGTTAAATGGTTTTAACTTATCAATATGTCTCTTGAATTCAAAGGCTTTGAATTCAAGAATGACTTATCTCAATTATGGCACATAGATAGAGGGAGTTAAAGTTAACTCCGTTATCAATTGATTGTAATCATAAAAAAAGGGGAGATTGCTGAATCTCGGATTTTGATGATGACGTCAATTGTCATTTGTTATATAATCCATATGTTGTGATAAGTGTGCAGGATTAACTACGATGAAAGTAAGACATGCAGTAGGAGTTGCGCCGGAGTCAAGACTATGATCATGTTAGGAGTTCGAGAGCTTGATGGAAGTCCGGACGGTCATTGGAGGTTCTACGGGAACAAATCCGAGAAGTCCAAGAGCTTGCCAAAAGAAGCTCGTCGGAACTCGCCAAGTGGATCGTCGCAAGTCCAGGAGTTTGCCGAAAGTCCGTAGGAGCATCGTCGGAGGTCCGTCGGATGTTCGCCGGAAGTTCACTGGAAGCTCGCCAGAAGATGCGATTGACGCACCGGAGCAAGCAGTAGTAAAAGTCTTAAGAATTGTCATAGTTAGCACGATGACTAAGTTAGAAATGGGAGGTGATCCCCTTAACTTAATCCAGGGGCAATTAGGCCCTTGGAAGAACCAAATTGGGCCGAATGGATCAACCCATTCGGACCCAAATCTCTCGCCCAGAGCTGGCACCGCCTGGGTCGGCGGTGGCACCGCATGAGCTCGATCTCTGAGCTCTGCCAAGCGGTGCAACCGCCCCTAACAAGTGGTGGCACCGCCCAGAGGCTCAGTCTTCGAGCTTTGTCAGGCGGTGCAACCGCCAGAACCCAGAATTCCGGAAAATGATAGTTTTGAGCTCCAAATTCAAACTGGTTTGGGGCCTATAAATACCCCACTCTTTCAGCAATAAAATAGAAACGAAAAATCACCAAAATCCTGATCTTATTCTGTGATTTTTAGAGCTCAAAAGTGTTGTATAAGCTAAAGGTTCTTCTCCCTCTTTTCTTCCAAGTTCAGATCTTTCAAGAGAGGAGAGAAAAGTTTGTAAGGGTTGTCTCCTAAGCCCGTCAAAAGGAGTGAATCTATAAAAGGGTGGTTGGCCTTCGCCTATTGAAGGAAGGCCTCTATTGGACGTCAGTGTCCTCATCGGTGGAGGAAGCCAAAAGTGGATGTAGGTCAAGATTGACCGAACCACTCTAAAATTGCGCTGCTCTCTGGTTTGCATTTACTTTGAGCTTATTATCCTTACTGCAAACCTCCTTTATAGCTTACTACCTTCTGCGCTTTTACGATTGCATTTCCAAGCTCAGTATTTTTCGAATCGGTGTTTAGACGTAAATCGCTTTTCTCGTACGTACATCGTATTTCAATTTGCGCTTACATTCTGATTTTCATCACAACTGCAAACTGCATTCATTGATTCATTTTAACTACTTCTTGCCTAATCATAAGTTAAAGTGATTTACGAATCGACTTTTCTACTGAAATCGCTTTTACCGTACGAACATCGTATTTCAGTTTGCGCTTACATTCTGATTTTCATCATAACTGCAAACTACCTTTATAGATTTGTTTTAACTACTTCTTACCTGATCTCAAGTTAAAGCAATTTACGAATCGGCTTTTCTACCGAAATTGCTCTTGTCGTACGAACGCAGTTTTAAACAACGAAAGTTTTCCGCTGCACTAATGCACCCCCTCTTAGTGCTTTTGATCCTAACATCTATCTGTGAAACGACTTTCGATATTTGGCACACTATTGAAACCACACACGAAGGCACTAGTAGACTAAAAGATTCTAAGATAAATCTTTTGATGCATAATTTTGAATTATTTCAAATGGAACCATGTGAGACTATTGGAGACATGTATACTCATTTTACGGATGTCGTCAATAGTCTAAAAACTCTTGGTAAAAGTTTTTTGAATTTTGAACTTGTTAGGAAAGTTTTACGATCACTTTCTAAAAATTGAGATTTGAAATAATGGTAATACAAGAAACAAAGAATGTGAATAATTTTCCTCTTAAAGAACTTATTGGGTCTTTAATGACCTATGAAATGAGTTTCATGGCATATGTTGAATATGATGAACTTGAGAACAATCTTCTAAAGAACATGAAGGATTTTGCACTTAGAATAAAAGAAGACCATTCGAGCGAAAGCTCAAATGATGATGACTTTGAACTCTTGACTATAAAGCTTAAAAAATTCTTAAAACATGAATCAAGGAACAAAAATAAACTTAAAAAGAATGCAACTACTTGCTATGAACACAAGAAGAAGGAAGTACTCTGGGACGAATCGAGTTCATCCGAAGATGAAGAATAAAATAACAAAGGCGAGGTGGAAAACTATGCCTTAATGGCTCTTGACGATAAGGTAACCAAAATTCCTTTAATTTATTTCGAAATTACATGATGTATTTCATGAGTTGTTTTTAAATTAGTTAAAAAAAATCAAAAATAAAAAATTATAAAAAAATTATATCATGCTTCTTTTTCTAGCTATTTTAAAAAAAGATCATAATAATTACATATTTTATGAAAATATAATAATATGATGCTTGTACACCTAGTAAGATTAATCTTATGTATGTGTTTAAGAAGCAATAATGTGTATTATGTTGATTTTCGTATTGCTTTTCGATTTTGATTGAAGATGCCTTTTGTTCAATAAAACCACGCTTTATGTTTAATGAAATCATAATGCAATAATAATGTTAAAAGATTTGGTATCATGCTTGATGATTTTATATTTATTTATGCATAATGATTTGAAGTAATAATGATTTTTGGGTAATTTATGGTTTATTGATCTCTGAGATTTTCTCGTTCGATTTTAAACTACAATGTATGGCTTTCATACGAAAAAAACTTGAGCATACTAATATGAAATCAATCAAATAAAATGAAACACATAATATATATATATATATATATATATATATATATATATATATATATATTATCATTGGAATCAAAATGCTAAATCATATCGCTTGTTTAAAGAAGCCTTATGTTTAATGTGTCATATTTTTTATCATGATGATTTTGATGATGAGATTTGTTTTTCAGTTTAAATCAATAATGCATGGATTTGGCATAAAAATTTAGGCATTCTAGTAAAAAATCAAATCACTTAAATTGAAACAACTAAAAAGAGGAAAGCACTTCTCCTTGAAAAATTTCTTTTTCCCTACTTTGTCAATTTTTCAAAAAGGAGATTAATGAATTTATTTATGTTATTTTATAAATATCTTGAACTATTAAAGTGATTTTAATGACTTAGATGCGAATGAGTTATTAATCCAAATCATGATATTGATTTATCAATATTTGATACTTGAGATCTTTCTATTAATTGAGATATTTTCTTCCTTGTTTCTTCTTATCATTTACTAAAGAGGAGAATTTTCTAGATAAATCATGATTTTGATGATTGAAGATTTTATATGCATGAATCGAGATCTTGTTCTCCTATGATTCTTTTTACTATTCACTAAAACCAAAACTTTTTACTTGACATCTTGATAATTTATAACTTGAGTTTTGTTATATATTATTCCCCTCCTTTTGACTATGACAAAAGGGGAGAAAATAAATGATGAATGTTTGGTACCAACAATCATGAAGTGATAAATACTTAAAAATATTGATTTAATTTTGGTATCATGAATGCTTTAGTATCATGCATGGGAGTAATGATGAAGGTTTTGAAAATAAATGTTTATATCAGTTTTGATGATTTTACATTTTGAAATCATGCATGATGAGTTGAAGTGATATTGGTTTAAAAATATTTATTCAAATGTATAAATCAACAATCTTTTTGTCAAATGAATCATGATTTTTATTGTGAATTCTTGGAATTATAACTTGAGTCTTCTTTCTAAATCAAGATTGTTTCCTATCATGCTTTCTATTTACAAAAGAAAAAACTTGTCAAAATGATATATGGTCGTTTGACATTCATGACTTGATTTTTCCTCTTTGTTGTTTACCTTTGTCATGATTTGAAAATTGATGTAAAGGGAAAAGAATTACAATGATGTATTCTTCCCTTCTATTTGACAATGACAAAGGGGGAGCAAAACTTGCTAGAAACCAAAATTGCTAGCTTGCACTTCTCGAAAGAGAAGAAATAACTTACTATCTTGAACATAAACAAGAATTGCTAGCTTGCAATCTCAAGAGAAGCAAAAGTGCTATCTTGCCTATCTTAAGAAGCAAAACATGCTAACTTGCACATCTAGCAAAATTTACAAACTTGCAAAACATAAAATTATTTCTAGCTTACATGATGATAAAACTTGAGATTATGTTTATAATGTAATGATTTGAAACTTGCTAAATTCACTTCTCCTTTTTGTTGATGACAAAGTGGGAGAAGTTATGATAATGATCATGCATGGAATGATGTATTGAAATTTTGATTATCCATGATTTTATGATGATGTGTTGTAAATATTCATGATTAAATTTGCTTTGACTTGAATTCAACTTGAATTAAAGGTTTTATCAATATGGCATTTTGATAGAGGGAGTTAAGGTTAACTCTTGTCATCAATTGGTTGTCATCATCGAAAAGGGAGAGATTGTTGAATCTCGGATTTTGATTATGAAACTAATTGATAGTGTTTATGATTTTATTTGCGTTTTGAGTGATGTAGGAAGCTTCGATTAGGGAGAGACAATTGAAGCAGGAAGAATCGTATTGGGTCAGAGTGAAATATGTCAAAAGATTAGACGTCGAGCCGAAGGATCAATCGATATATCAGTAGAAGGCTTCAGGCCATGAGTTCGGGCATCGGGCTAAGAAGAGCGGAAATTATGCCAAGGAAATCGGAGTTGCGAAGGTCAACTAGTCGATTTTGCTATAGTCTGCAAGAGAGGATGATGCGTCGAAGAATCGAACGAAGCGTCGATGAACCAATAACATGCCAGACAACATGATTCAAGCTTTGTAATAGTTTTCTAGATCGAAGTAGGTTTTATTTGTGCAGGATTAACTATGATACTGATCAAAGCATAATGCAAAATAAAGTCTCGGAGTCAAGAATGAGACTTCGTTGGGAGTTCGAGAGTTCGTCGGAAGTTTGGACGTTCGTCAAAAGTTCTATCGGAATTGACCAAGAAGTCCAGGAGATTACAGAAGAAGCTAGTCAAAACTCGCCAAGAAGATCGTCGTGAAGCTTAGGAGCTTGCCGGGAGTCCGTTAGAATATTGTCGAGAGATCATCGAAAGTTTGCTGGAAGATCGCCAAAAGCTCACCGGACGAAACCTAGACTAACCGGACTAGATTTGCTTAGTATATGCCTTAAATTTTGGTAGTTCGAATATAATTAGGATTAGAATTGGGCCAACCTAATTAGGAGCCAGTTGGGCCCATGTATGGACTATGTTGGGCTAAGTGAAAGGCCCAAACAGTGACCTAACAGGTGGCACCATCATGGCATAGTCTTCGAGATTGTGTCAAGCGATGGTACCACCTAGACACAGTCTCCTAAGTGGTGGTACCACCCAGTGTCAATGCTGTAGGCAGTGGTACCGCCCAACACAAGCGATGGTATGGCTAGGACCTGGGAAACCCGGGATGAGATTTTTCTAGGCTCCAAGTTTAAATCCATTTGAGGCCTATAAATACCCCTCTCATCCCTGATTAACATATATAAGAATTGAGTAAAAATAAAAGTAGGAAAACTCTATTGTAATCTTGTGAAAACTCCTCTAAAAGCTCGAAGTGTTAGTATAGTTTTAGAGATGAGTGAAGGGGGTGTAAGGTTGTCTCCTAAACCTATGAAATGGAGAAGATGGTTGTAAAAAGGTAGTTGATCTTCGCCCGTTGAAAGAAGATCGTTAGTGGATGCTAGTGGCCTCGATAGAAGTAGAATCGATAAAGTGGATATAGGTCACGAGGACCGAATCACTATAAATCGGTTTGTATCTTTGTTCTACTTTTAATTCTCATATTGCAAACTGATTTACTTACTTTATTTGCTCATGACATTCTTGCAAATGTTTCAAAGTTAAGCATCTTTTCGAGATTGATTTTAATCGTATAAAGGCTTTCAAAATTGACGTTTTTATTGCTACACGATTTTAATCTTAGTGCCGACTCGTTCCTAACACAAGGCACATGATGAACTTGATGAACATAAGAATAACCTTCCAAAGAACATGAAGGATTTGACACTTCAAACAATAGAAAACTACTCGAGTGAAAGCACAAGTGATGATGACATAGAACTCCTCACAAGTAAATTTATAAAATTTATAAAACATAAAACTAAGAATACATATAAACTTAAAAAGAAAAAGCTGTCAAAGAACAAAAAAGCACTCAAGATAACTTGGGACGAAACGAGTGCATCCAAAAACGAGGAGCAAACCAATGAAGACGAAATGGCGAACTTCGCTTTGAAGATTCTCGACAATGAGGTAAACAACTCAATTTAAACTCCTTTACTTTACTATGAAATTACTTAATGCTTTTCATGAGTTATTTTTAAATTAGTTAGTTAAAAAAATTATTACAAAAAATATTATCATGCTTCGTTTTTAGTGATTTAAATAATAATAATAATAATAATAATAATAATTTAAACATGAAAATTGCATGTTAGCTCCTAGCACTAAGCATGAAAAGTTAGAAAGAAAAATGCATTACTACAATAAACAAAATGATTTTGATTGAAAATTCCTTATGTTCAATGAAATCATGCATGATGTTTTAATGAAGGTACGATGATTTAAAATCATATGTTTTGGAATGATGTGTTGCACTTTTTAATCTTGATAATTTTTATAATAAATCTTGCTCTTTCAGTTTTTAACAATGATGCATGTTTTGTTTGGGATAAAAAAAAAAAATAAGGACATGCTTGTATGAAATCAAATCACTTAAATTGAAACAAAAAGTGGAGAATGCATGTTTCTTGAAAATATCTCTAAAGCTTTTCAATTTTTTTTCAACAAGTGATTCTTAATAATGAATCTATTTTATGTTTGCTCTTAAATTATGAAAATAAATTTAATGATTTTATATTTTAAAACTATGCATGATAAGTTGAAATAATAATGGTTTAAATGCACAAATCGACAATCTCTTTGTCACACGAATCATGATTTCTTCACTTGACACTCTAAATTTTTATGATTCATGATGAATTGAGATATTATACATGAATCAAGTTCTCATGTGAATCTATCTATGTTGCCTTCATTGAATTTTCTGAAAAGTGATTTTGATGATGATTTTGGATCTATTTTCATATGACTCATTTTACTAATGAGATGATATATCCAACTAAATCATTTATCGTATTTATGACTTGTGATATATTTAACATGAAACATCTTTTTTGATGCACATATGATTCACTCTTTTAAGAGAATATTTATCAAATCGTGATAAGTTAAGATTTTCTTTATATGAATCATGATTTTTCATTGTTTTTCTATGATTCTACTTGCTATATATTAAAAAGAAGCATTATTGAAATCATGATCTTGAATTATCGAATCAAAACTTGATATTTTCCTTATGTGAATCAAGATCCCTCAATTTTTATTCTCGCACTTTATTAAAGAGAATATTTATTAAAATGAATCATGTCTTTTGGTATTCACATGATCTTATCTTTCATGATATGATTTTTATATAATTCCGAGTCTTTATGAAGTATATCTCATCACCAATTTTTTCTTAATATCTTCCATATGATGACTTAAATATTTACACCTTTGTGCTATTCCCTTCTTTTTGCCAATGATAAAGTGAGAGAAAAAATTGCCAGTATGCACATCTCAAGAAAGCATAATGCTAACTTGCAAAGAAAGGCAAAACTTACAAGCTTGCACATCTCAAGAGAGATAGTCTTGCTAGCTTGTGCATCACAAAAATTAGCAAAACGTGCTAGCTTGCACATTGTAAAGAGAAGCAATAAGTTGCTATCTCAAGAGAAGCAAAAACTTTATTAAACTTCACATTAAAAATTATTAGCTTACACATTGCAAAAGAGAACCAAGAAAAGTGCTAGCTTGAATGATAAACTTAAATCTCCCAAATGCATAAACTCCTCTTATACATTTTTTAGATCATGATCTTGATTTCTTGATTTTTATGACTTGAGTGTTCTTTTTAAATCAAGATCATTTCCTATCATTCCTTCTATTAAAAAAAAAAAAGCAAAAAATGAGACATCATCTTTTGGTATTCATGACTTGATCTTTTATTTTTTATTATTGAAACATTGATGTAAATCTATCCTTGCTATTTATCTTTGTCATTGATGTAAAGGAAAAAGAATTACAATATTGTATTCTTCCCTTCTTTTTTACAATGATAGAGGGGGAGATAAAATTGCTAGCTTGCATGCTCTAAAATATTATAAAATTTGCTAGCTTGTATATTCGAAAATGATGTAAAACTTGCTAAATTTGCTAGCTTGCACATTATAAAAGGAAAAAAACTTGCTATGAAGCAAAATTGCTAGCTTGCACTTCTCAAAAGAGAAGAAAGAATTTGCTATCTTGAATATCACCAAGAATTGCTAGCTTGCAATCTTAAGAGAAGCAAAAGTTTTCTCTTACCTATCTCAAGAAGCAAAACTTCTAAACTTGCATATCTGAAACTAAATTTGAAAACTTACACAACTTAAAATTGTTGCTAGCTTGTATATTGTAAAACTTATATATCTCAAAAACTTACTAGTTGCACTTCTCCTTTTTGTTGATGATAAAGGGGGAGAAATTATGATGACAATCATGCATAAAATGATGATTTGAAATTATGTATGATGATTTGGAATCATGCACATAATGATTTTATATTTTACAAATATACAAGATGATTTGGTATTATGCATGTAATACTTCAACGTATGATAATGATGCATGTAATGATGAAATATTTATGATTAAATTTGCTTTGACTTGAATTCAATTTGAAATCAAGGTTCTATCAATATGGCATATTGATAAGGGGAGTTAAGGTTAACTCCGTCATCAATTGGTTGTCATCATAAAAAAGGATGCGATTGTTGATTCTCATATTTTGATGATGAAACTAATTGATAATTTTATGATCTAATATGCATTTTGAGTGATGCAGGACTAGCTTCGATTATGAGAGGCAAATTGATTTAAACAAAAGGAATCATATGTTGGGCCGAAGCTGAGCATATCAAAAGATTGGACGTCAGGCCGAAGGATCGGTCGACATGTCGACAAAAGGCTTCATGCCGAGAATTTGGGCATCGGGCTGAAGGATCGGACATTGTGCCAAGGAGATTAGAAGTTGCAAGTGTCAACATATCGATTGGGTAATATGCCGAAGGAGAAGACGATGCGTCGAAGGATCAGACAAAGCGTCGGAAGAACCAATGATATGTCGGACAACAAATGATTTGTGATTTATAATAATTTATCTAGATCGAGTTAGTTTAGGTCGTAATTGGGTTGGTTTAGAATATAATTAAGTCAACTCAATTATGGGTCAACTGGGCCCAAAGAGGGGTTGTTTTGGGCCAAGAGAAAGGCCCATTCAGTGACCCAAATATTGGGTCAAGCGGTGGCACCGCTAGAAGCTCAGTCTCAAAGACACAGTCTTCGAGATTTTGTCAGGCAGTAGTACCACCAGACCGGACTATGGTACCACCCAATATTAATGTTGCAAGCAGTGGTACCGCCTAGCACAAGAGGTGGTACCGCTAGTACCCCGAAAATCCAGGATGAGTCACTTTTAGGCTCTAAGTTTGAATCCATTTGGAGCCTACAAAAATCCCTCTCATCCCAGCTCAAATTATACAAGAACTAAGAGCAAAAAGAAAGAAAAACGCTATTGTAATCTTATGAGAACTCCTCTCAAGCTCTAAGTGTTTGTGAAGTTTAAGTGAGGAGGTAGTAGTGGTGTAAAGGTTCTCTCCTGAACTTGTCAAAACGAGAATCGTATTGTAAGGGTAATTAATCTTTGCCCATTAAAAGAAGATTAGTTGTGGAAGCCAGTGGCCTCAAATAAAGAGGAATCGGGAGTAGATGTAGGTCACAATGATCGAACTACAATAAAACTTGGCTTGCATTTCTATTCTTACTATTTACCTTTACTGCAAACTGCCCTACTTGATTACTACTTTCACTACGCTTACGAATGAGCTTTCAAGTTAACATCTTTCTGATATGATTTTTTTATCGAACAAGAAGAATTTTTAAATTGATGTGATTTTTATCGTAAGCAATAATTTACCCCTCTCTTAGTGTCGAATTGATCCTAACAATTATAACCAAGATTGAGTTAGGATTGGGAGGTAATCTCACTAACTCAGTTATGACCAATTGGGCCCAAAATAGGACTGAGTTGGGTTGGATGGAAGGCCCACTCAGCCACTTAGAGCCTTACCAAGCGGTGGCATCACCCAAGGTAGGCGGTGGAACTGCTTGAGGCTCAACTTCCCAAGTGATCTAGGTAGTGGTACCACCCATACTAGGCGGTGGTACCGCCAACAGTTAATGTTGTCAGGTAGTGATTTCACCAGAGCTCAGTCTCCAAGGCTTTGTTACGCAGTAGTACTGCCAGACCGGGCGGTGGTACCGCCCATTGTTAGAATACCTAGTAGTGGTATCGCCAGTACCCCGAAAATATGGAAAGAGACACTTCTTGGCTCCAATTCTAAAACATTTGGAGCCTATAAATACCCAACTCCTTTCTGCATGAAAGGGCAATAATGGCTATAACAAAGTGTGAAAAATTCTTTGAGTGTTGGATTGTAAAAGTACTGTAAAAGGAGCTAAGAGTCCTCTTTCTTCGGTTTTCTAATCATTAGAGAAGAGGAGTGAGGGTTGTGAGGGTTGTCTCCTAAACCCGTGAAAAGGAGAAAGCTTTGTAAGAAGTTGGTTGGTCTTCGCCTAGTGAAGGAAGACTATTAGTGGATGCCCATGACCATAACGGAGGAGGAATCGGAAGTGGATATAGGTAACAACGACCGAACCACTATAAATCTGATGTGTTTTCTCCTTGCTGCTTTCTTTCACTACTTACCTGCATTCTAAACTTTGCATTTAATTTAAATCATTATTTTCATTACTTTCCGATATGGGCTTTGTCGAAATGATTATATCGAAAGAAATTTTTCAAATCAACAAAATTTTTATCGCTGCACTAATTCACCCCCTCTTAGTGTCGTATTGATCCTAACACGAAGTTTTTCTTACATCACTTATCTCAAACGCTTATTAGTCTATAAACTCATCAATTGATTTCAGCATCAAAATTTAAGATTTAATAATACTTACCATATGTGTGTGACCCTCTGGGCCCAATATCGAGCTGGTCATGAGTCATACATATCAAAACTTCTTCTGACTCAGTAAATTATTATCCCCAAAATAATTCACTCGAATCGTCGACTATGAACGTACTATTGAATCTCGGATTTTGATGATGAAATCAATTGTAAATTGATTGATCTAATCTATACGTTGAGAAAAGGGTGCAAGATTAACTACAATATGTTGAATCTCGTATTTTGATGATGAAACCACCTGATATGTGTTTATAATTTAAACTGCATTTTGAGTGATGCAGGTCTACTCGATCAGAATTAGACAGTTAACGCAGGAGGAATTGACGTTGCGCCGGAGGAGATCACGTCAGGATATTGGATGGCAGAAGGCTTCGGACGTCGGGCATCGGGCTAAGGAGAGCGGAATTGCACCAAGGATATCGGGGTTGCGGAGGTCAACCGCCGATTGGGCAACAAGCCGCAAGAGAGGACGATGCGCTGAAGAATCGGACGAAACGCCAACCAATGACGTGCCGGGCAACGGAATGTCGATTCGCGTTGTAATAACTGTCTAGATCAGAGTAGAGTTTTGAGTTAAGTGTGCAGGATTAACTATGATAAACAGAAAACACAAAGCAAGAATACCGGAGTCGAGTTCGATGAACGTTTAAGAGTTCGAAGAATCGTCGGAGATGCTGCCGGAACCAACCGAGAAGAAATCGGGAACCTGTTGGAAGTTCGCCGAAGAGATCGTCGGAGGTTCGCAGAGATCACCGAGAAGTCTCAGCTACTCTTTAAAGTCATCACAAGTTCGGGAGCGTGCTTGGACCCCGTCGAAGGAAGTTCGTCGGAAAGCTCGCCGGAACAAGACTTGACGTTCGCGGTTAATAAATTGCTTAGGATGTGTTTTGTTATGTAGTTCACTTGTAATTAGGATTAGGATTAAGAAGATAATCCTATATCCTGATTAGGGGCCAACTGGGGCCAAAGTCAGATTTGGTTTGGGCTAAAAGAAAGCCAAACCAAGTGAACCGGAGAGCCAGGCGGTGGCATCGCCTGGCTGGGCGGTGACACCTCCTGGGCTGGGCGATGGCACCTCCCAGCACCCGAGCGCTTGGCGGTGGCACCGCTTGGCTGGGCGGTGGCACCGCCAGCATCGTGAACACAAAGAGAATTTGAATTTTGGAGCTCAAATTTTGGAACCCAAATTTGAATCCTCTTGAGGCCTATAAATACCCCTCAAATCTCAGCTGAGAACACAACTTTTTGAGCAGCAAGAGTTTGAGAGAAAGGTCTTAGAAAAGTGTTAGCTTGTCTTCTTTTCAATTTGCTAGTGTTCACCTCATCTCTTCTCGAAAATCTGTAAGAGAGTGAACCGCTTGTAAAGAGTTGTAAGAGGGGTATTTACCCTTCCATTTCAAGAGACTTGCTAGTGGAAGGTGGGAGCCTCATCGAAGAGGGGCCTCACAAGTGGAGTAGGTCATTTGACCGAACCACTCTAAAATCGGCGTGATCCTTGGTTTGCATTTCATTATTGCTATTTACATTATTGCAAACCTTCTTATATGCTTTAGTTCCTCATTACTTTTTTGCTAAGATATTTAAGAATACGCTTTCAAGATTAAGCTTGTCATGTTTCGCTCTTATCATCTGAAAGATTTTTTAAAAAACCGAAGTTTTAACTGGCTGCACTAATTCACCCCCCCCTCTTAGTGCTGCTCGATCCTAACAATTGGTATCAGAGCCACCGTTTTCTACTTTGGTTTAACACCCAAATAGAAATGGCTCTTTTTATGGCTTTCAAGAGGGCTTATCGGTTTTTTCGGCCCACCGTTGTTTAACGGATTGGACTACACTTATTGGAAAAACTCGAATGAGAGTTTTCTTGATTTTTATGAATTTGGATTTATGGAATATTGTTGAAAACGGTTTTCAACTTCCCTCTAAACCGATGAACGAATGGTCGGATTTGGAGAAGAAGTATTTTTCTTTAAACGCAAAGGCTATGAATGCCTTATTTTGCGCTTTGGACAAAAATGAGTTTAATCGGATTTCTACGTGCGAAACGGCTTTCGATATTTGGCGAACACTTGAAATTACGCATGAGGGAATTAGTAGAGTCAAAGACTCGAAAGTTAACATTTTATTGCATGATTTTGAGCTTTTTCAAATGCAACCAAGCGAGACTATAGGTGACATGTACACCCGTTTCACAGATGTCGTCAATAATCTAAGAGTTCTTGGTAAATCTTTTTCGAATTTTGATCTCATAAGCAAGATCTTAAGATCCCTTCCAAAAAGATGGGATTCTAAAATAACCGCAATACAAGAAATAAAATATTTAAATATTTTTCCACTTGAAGAACTTATCGGCTCATTGATGACATATGAAATGGTGCGCAATGCACATGATGAACACAATGAACACTTGAACCACCTTCCAAAGAATAGGAAAGATTTTGAACTCCGGACAAATGAATACCACTTGAGCGATGACTCAAGTGATGAGGACAATGATGAACTTGAACTTCGAACACTAACTCTTAATAAGTTCATTAAACAAAAATCTAAAATGAATAATGAACTTGAACGGAGGAAGAGGCTAAAAAAAAGGAAGGCACCCAAGGATGAATCAAGAACTTCCAAATGTGAAATGGCGAATTGGGCTTTGATGGGCTTCGACCACAAGGTAAGTAACTCAACCCTCTTGAATTATTTTGAAATTACTTGATGTTTTCCATGATGTATTTTCTCTTTTCTTTTGAATATTTATTTTTCTTGAAAATTGTATGTTTTATGTTAATAGAATAAAATGTTAGATTTAAATAATCATATATATGTGCTTGAGAAGCAAGAATGTGTATTTTGATGATTTCCATATTAACTTTCAATGATGATGCATGGTTTTTATATGGAAGGCTTAATGATATTTTTTTTAAAACCTTGTCTTTGGTTTTCAAACATGATGTATGTTTTTGACATAAGAACAAAACTTAAGCATGCTAAAATAAAGTCAATCACATAAATTAAAACTAAAGAAGTTTTAGTTATCTATAAGAATCATTCAAAATTATGTTCAATGAAACCATTGCATAATGATGTAATGAAAATAATAAACATTTTGAAATCATGTTTTAGTATCATGAATAATGATCATGCTTAATAAATCTCAAAATTATGCATATGAATCTTATGATTTATGGATTATTGATTTTTACCATAATGAAAGTGCCTTATTAATCTTTGTTGTAATAAATCTTACACTTTCGGTTTTAAACATTATACATGTTTTTACTTGGTATAAGTGAAATAAAATCATATGAATTGAAACAACTAAAAAGAGAAAAATATTTTTTCCTTGAAAAATTATTTTTCTCTATCCTATTGATCTTGATGTTTATTATGATAAATCTATGTATACCATTTTGAATCTCTTGAAAGTAATGTTGATATTTTGATGATTTTGATGATTTAAATTTGAAATGAGTTTTATCAAAATCATGATATTGATTTCTTGGAATAACATGAGATTACCTTTGATGATCATTTTGATTCATGGAATTTTGGATTCATGACTTGGTCTTACATTTGTTTATGAGATGGTTGAAATCTTTGTAAGTTTGAATTCTTCCCATCTCCTTTCAATTTATGCATGTTATATGTTAAAGATTTAAAACCATGTTTTAGTATTATGCATATCTAAGAAATATTGATGTGACAAATTGAATAAGTTGAAAATGAATGATGATTTTTCTCTTGAATATAACTTGTGATATTTTTTATATAAATCATCATTTTAATTTCTTGACATTCGATATATGAGATTTTATTATAAATCAAAATTTCTCATTAATCAATCTTCTATGATTTTACTTGATATTCTCTTGAGAGGAGATTTTCTAAATGAATCATAATTTTTCCTTGTGAGTTCTTGGAGTTATTACTTGATTTTTCTTTTAAAACAAGATCTCTTCTTTGTACTCCTATGATTTTTCTTGATATTTTATTTAAAGAAGATATTTACTATATGAATCATGTCTTTTGGTATTCAAATGATTTTATCCTTCATGACATGATTTCTTTGTATTTATGGCTTCCATGGCTTGAAATGTTTTGGTATAATGCATGCAATGATGAAATATTCATAAAGTTAAAATGATGTATGCAATACTTATGATAATGATGTACATGATGTATTTATTGCATATGATGTGTGTTTGGTATCATGATCAACATGTTGATAAATGCTTAAAAATTTTAATGTTTGAGTATCATGTATGATATGCTTATTAATGATGATTGATTTATTTTTCGGTATCGTGCATGAAAAATAAGGTTATTGAAATTGTGTATATTTTAATTTGAATATATAATGATGCACAAATAAGAATGATACTTACCTTTGTCATAATATGAAAAGTGATATAAGGGTCTTCCCTTCTTTTTGACAATGACAAAGGGGGAGCAAGAATTTCTAGCGTGGACATCATGAAAAGAGGCAAACTAACTAGCTTGCACAATTCAAGATGAAAGCAAAAAATTGCACTTCTCAAAAGAGAAGATGCAAATGTAACATTTGCCAAATTGTTTGCTTGCCTCATGTAAAATATTATCTCTTGCTAGTTTGGCATTTTTGCTAGCTTGTATGTTGCAAAACTTATCACTTTTTTCAAACATTTTGCTAGCTTACACTTTGCAAAGAAGCAAAAAAATGACACTTCTAGAAGAAATAGCTTGTTATTTTGAACATCACAAGCTTGCCTATCTTAAGAAACAAAAATTGCAAAAGTGCTATCTTGCCTATCTCAAGAAGCAAAACTTGCAATTTGCACATTACAATAGGAAGCAAGAATCATGAGCTTACACAAGAAAGCTATCTTACATTTGCTTTCGAAATTTTTGCTAGCTTGTATATTGTGAAACTTACATATCGTAAACATTGCTAGCTTGTAGTCTAAAGAGAAGCAAAAAGTTGCTATCTCAAAAGAAGCAAATGTGCTATCTTGCCTATCTTAAAAGGCAAAAATGGTAACTTGCACACCTAGCAAAACTTGACAAATTTGCATATTTCAAGAAACAAGAGTTGCTTTCTTGAATATCTCAATATTGCTAGCTTGCATGATGTAGAACTTACTATCTTGAACATTACCAAAAGTGCTATCTTGTATGCTGTAAAACTTGCATATCTAAAACTTGATAGCTTGAATGTCCTAAGCATGATGCATTACTTGCTAAATTTTCTAGCTTCAAAACTACATGATGATAAAACTTAATATTATGTTTTTCATGCAATGAGTTGAACTTATATTACCAACACAAAGAATAGTTGTACTTCTCCTTTTTGTTGATGACAAAGGGGGAGAAGTATGTTGATGACATGATATGCATAAGTTTATGCATATGTTCATGATGATGTGTTGCAAGTATTCATGATGAATATTGCAATGACTTGAATTCTTCTTGAATTCAAGGTTCTATCAATATGGCATATTGATAGGGGGAGTTTGTTTAAACTCCGGGAGTTAAGGTTAACTCCGTCATCAAGTGGTTGTCATCATCAAAAAGGGGGAGATTGTTGAATCTCGTATTTTAATGATGAAACCACCTGATATGTGTTTATAATTTAAACTGCATTTTGAGTGATGCAGGTCTACTCGATCAGAATTAGACAGATAACGCAGGAGGAATTGACGTTGCGCCGAAGGAGATCACGTCAGGATATTGGACGACAGAAGGCTTCGGACGTCGGGCATCAGGCTAAGGAGAGCGGAATTGCACCAAGGATATCGGGGTTGCGGAGGTCAACCGTCGATTGGGCAACAAGCCGCAAGAGAGGACGATGCGCTGAAGAATCGGACGAAACGCCAACCAATGACGTGCCGGGCAACGGAATGTCGATTCGCGTTGTAATAACTGTCTAGATCAGAGTAGAGTTTTAAGTTAAGTGTACAGGATTAACTACGATAAACAGAAAATAGAAAGCAAGAATACCGGAGTCGAGTTCGATGAACGTTTAAGAGTTCGAAGAATCGTCGGAGATGCTGCCGGAACCAACCGAGAAGAAATTTGGAACCTGTTGGAAGTTTGCTGAAGAGATCGTCGGAGGTTCGCAGAGATCACCGAGAAGTCTCAGCTACTCTTTAAAGTCATCACAAGTTCGGGAGTGTGCTTGGACACCGTCGAAGGAAGTTCGTCAGAAAGCTCGCCGGAACAAGACTTGACGTTCGCGGTTAATAAATTGCTTATGATGTGTTTTGTTATGTAGTTCACTTGTAATTAGGATTAGGATTAAGAAAATAATCCTATATCCTGGTTAGGGGCCAACTGGGGCCAAAGTCAGATTTGGTTTGGGCTAAAAGAAAGCCAAACCAAGTGAACCCGGAGAGAGCCAAGCGGTGGCACCGCCCGGGTGGCCGGTGACACCTCTCGGCTGGGCGGTGGCACCTCCCAAGACTGAAGGCTGGCGGTGGCACCGCCAAAGATCGGGAACCCAAAGAGAATTTGAATTTTGGAGCCCAAATTTTGGAGCCCAAATTTGAATCCTCTTGAGGCCTATAAATACCCCTCAAATCTCGGTGAGAACACAACTTTTTGAGCAGCAAGAGTTTGAGAGAAAGGTCTTAGAAAAGTGTTAGCTTGTCTTCTTTTCAATTTGCTAGTGTTCACCTCATCTCTTCTTGAAATTCTGTAAGAGAGTGAGTGAACCTGGTAAAGAGTTGTAAGAGGGTATTTACCCTTCCATTTCAAGAGACTTGCTAGTGGAAGGTGGGGAGCCTCATCGAAGAGGGGCCTCATAAAGTGGAGTAGGTCATTTGACCGAACCACTCTAAAATCGGCGTGATCCTTGGTTTGCATTTCATTATTGCTATTTACATTATTGCAAACCTTCTTATATGCTTTAGTTCCTCATTACTTTTACTGCGCATATTTAAGAATACGCTTTCAAGATTAAGCTTGTCAAGTTCCGCTCTTATCATACGAAAGATTTTTTAAAAACCGAAGTTTTAATCCGCAGCACTAATTCACCCCCCCCTCTTAGTGCTGCTCCGATCCTAACACAATAGCGGTAAGACATAAGCAAATGTTATGCCGGAGTCAAGATCGAGACTTCGTTAGGAGTTCAAGAGTTTGTTGGAAGTTCAAACGTTCGTTGGAAGTTCTGCCGAAACTGACCGAGAAGGCCAGGAGTTTGCCAAAGAGCTTATCAGAACTCGCCAAGAAGATCATCGTAAATATTAGGAGCTTGCTAGGAGTACACCAGAATATTACCGCAAGATCATCGAAAGTTCACCGAAAGATCGCTGGAAGTACACCGGAAGAACAATTGATGTACCAGAACAAGAATGCTTTATTAAATGTCTTAATTATTGTAATTAGAACTTAAGTTCAGTTAGGATTGGGAGGTAATCCCACTAACTCAGTTAGGGGACAATTGGGCCCTTATAAGCGCTGAATTGGGCCGGTTGAAATTGCTAGTCATAGGTGCCCAGCAAGCCAATCACGTGAGTGATGGCACGTGTGACTTGATACAGAATCTTTTTGCTTATTATATTTTGGCGTATATCACTTTATAACTATTGCATAAATGCATATATATATTGTGATGTCCTTGGATTTGTGCAATGGGAATCGGATCGTGATGAGATCACGATAATGAGATCGATTCACCTTTAAACACATATCCTAAATAATCCCGGTCATAGGTTACTCGAGAGGGATATCGTGATAATCGGATAGACTGGTGTGCTGTATACCCGTCCATATGATGGATGCAGCTGGTCTCATAGTCTGCTCGTGTAGGGACACTAGGGATACAAAGACAGGTGCTCATTGGAGAATGAGTTCACTGATTGATCCGCTTTTACGGAATCTTTGGATGGTTGATGATGCCTTATTGTCGACGGTGATTTTCGTAGTCCTAGTGGTGTATCTGGTCCTTAGACTTGAGACACCAAGGATGTCCCTAGTATGAGTGCTCCACTCTTTGATACAGACTTATAGGTTTGGCTGTCCCCCATCTAGTACAGTTTGGTCATTGGGAGTGGTAGTCGACCTCACGAGGGCTATTGAGTGTTGATAGAGGATCATCCACTCTCGGCGTCATGAGAGGAATATCCCATGTGTTCTTGCTCAGACAAATCCCTGGCCAGGGTCATTCTGGTTGAGAGAGAAAGAGTTCTCCGGGAGAATCCGATTAGAGCGAGACTCGTAGTAGAAACCGTATGGGTCGACAACACCATGCTCGATATAATGATCTCGGGATATTAGATGGATGAGGGACTATAGGTACATGGTGGCGAGGACGAGACAGGTCCAATAGATTGGATTCCCCCTGTATCGTCGGGGACTACTGGCGTAGTGGCCTAGCACGTCCAGTGAGTCGATGAGTCGCGCGGAATTATTATAGAGATAATAATTCACCGAAGTTAGAAAGGAGTTACTTGCGGTATGACTCATGGCCAGCTTCGATATTGGGCCTAGAGGGTCACACACATATGGTAGGCATTATGATGAGTAGAGGTTCGGATATGAGATATTCGGATTTGAGCCCTTGTCTTATTGGATGCAGATCCAATACCCACTAGGGAATGACCCATTAGGGTTTGACACGGGATCTCTATAAATAGGAGGGATTCACAGCCTCATAGGCTAGAGTCTTTGCTTGCCCTTCCTATTCTCCTCTCCCTCTCCACCTCAAAGGCCTGGAGTTTTGAGGAGGGTCGCAATAACCCCTGCTGTGTAGATCACCGCCAGAGAGGAGGACGCTTGACCTCCTTCACCCTCTCCTAAGGATCTGCAAGGAAACAGTGGGGATATCGATCTCCCTAGGTAACACAATCTCTATATCGCAGTTTTGTGTTTTTATGGATTTTTGCACTAATCTTCGCATTTGATCTAATTTAACATCATTTTTTTCGGAATCGGGGATTTTTGTTTTCTTGTTCTTCCGCTGCGCATATGATGTCGCCCCCGCTGATTTCCCAACAGAAATAGCCCATTCAACACCTGAAATCACGGCCGGCGATGGCACCACCTAGTGACCTAGTCTCCCAGATGGTTTGAGCGGTGGTACCGCCAGTAGTTAATGCTGCCAGCAATGGTACTACCCCTGTAAGGCGATGGTACCACTAGAGCTCAGTCTCCGAGCTCTGTCAAGCGATCGTATTGCCCAGACTAGGCAGTGGTATTGCCTAGTGTCAAACTGTAGGTGGTAGTACCGCCCAATAATGGTGGTGGTACCATCAGTACCCCGAAATCCGAGGATGTGACACTTTTTAGCTCCAATTCCAAAGTCATTGGGACCTATAAATACCCCACCCTTTTCTGTATCAAAGGGCACTAAAGGTGTTAACATAATCTTAAATCCCTAGGGTGTTAAATTATTGTAAAATTGAGAAGAGTCGTCCTCTCCCTCTCTTAGCTTTGTAATCATCCAAGAAAGAGGAGTGAGGCTTGTAAGGGTTATCTCCTAAACCCGATAAAATAAGAAAGAGCTGTAAAATATGGTTGGTCTTCGCCTATTGAAGGAAGACCATTAGTGGATGTTGGTGACTTTGACAAAGAAGGAATCGAAAGTAGATGTAGGTCACACCGACCGAACCACTATAAATTCCGATGTATTCTATCCTTACTGCAAATTCTCTTTACTCCATTCAACTTTACTATATTGTAAACTGCCCAACCTTTTCCTCTCACTTATTCAAAGTGAAACAAATAATTTGAGTTGAAACTGGTTTTTATCGTACGAAGTCTTTTGAATTAACGTAATTTTTCCGTTGCACTAATTCACCCCCTCTCTTAGTGTTGTTCTTGAACCTAACAATTGGTATCAGAGCGAGGTCACTCTCATTTGGTTTGAAACCCAAGAGAGATGGTATATGTTGGCAACCAAGAGGATCATTCAATCACATATCCACCTATGTTCAATGGGACGGATTACATATATTACAAGACTAGAATGAGGATTTTTCTAATTTCAATGGATTTTGAGTTATGGAATCTTGTAGAAAATGGCTTTCAAAAGTTTTCTTTTCCAATGAGCAATTGGAATGAGCAGGAGAAGAAGACTTTTGCTTTAAATATCATTATTTTGCACTTTTGATAAAAACGAGTTCAATCGAGTGTCTATTTATAAAACGGATTTTGATATTTGGCATACACTCGAAATCACTCACGAAGGCACTAGTAAAGGAGTTGAAGATAAATCTTTTAGTTCATATATATAAATTGTTTCGGATGAAGCCAAGTGAGACTATTATCGATATGTATACCCGATTTATAGATGTCGTCAATAGTTTAAAAGCTTTTGGCAAATGTTTTTTGAACTTTGAACTTGTTAATAAAATCTTGATATCCCTTCCAAAGATTTGGGACCCTAAAGTAATGACAATTTAAGAGGCCAAGGATTTAAACAACTTTCCTCTCGAAGAACTTATCGGGTCACTAATGACATATGAGATGACTTGCAACACTCGAGAAGAGCTTGAGAATAACCTTCTAAAGAATAGGAAGGATATTGCACTGAGAACTCAAGAAGACCACTTGAAAGAAAATTCAAGTGATGAGAACTATGATGATGACTTGACACTCTTGACAAGAAAGTTCAAAAAAATCATAAAAAGGAACAAATTTAAAAATGACTCTAAAAATAAATTTGACCCTAAGAAAGAACAAGTTATATACTACGAACGTAAAAAGCTAGGATATTTCAAAAGCAAATATCCCCGACCAAAGAAAAAGCAACTAAAGAAGAAGATGGCTCTTAAAGCAACTTGGGATGATTTAAGTGTATCCGAAGAAGAGAAGCCAACCAATACCAAGCAAGTTGCTCACTATGTACTAATAGTTATTGGAGATGAGGTAAGCAGTTCATTAGATGCAAATTTATCTTTTGATGAACTACTAAATATTTTTTGCTATTTATTTGATGAATGCAAATTAGTTAGTAAAAAATATAAATTGTTGAAAAAGGAGCATGCTTCACTTGTTAGCGATTTTGATAGACTAAAAATTGAGCATAATGATAGTTTAGCTCGTTGCACAAAATATAATGAATTAGAAATGCTTAAAAAGAAAAACTTGCTACTTAAAGAAACTTTAGAAAAGTTTGAGATTTGTAGCAAGTCCTTGAATATGAACCTTGCCAATAAGGGTCATATTCATAGAAGAGGTGGAATTAGATTTGTGAGTAGCTCTTACCAAAATCCAACAACTTTTGTTAAAGGCCTTGCCTTGCATGTTTCACCCCGAAACAAATACAACTTTTGTTGTAAATTTGGACATATTACGTACAAATATCCATTTAAGAGATATAGTCCACATAAACTGATTTGGATTCCTAAAGGAACATCAAATGACTCAATGCAACATGATAAGTTATGCAGATCGATTTTTGAGGCACCCAAGGTCAAACGGGTACCTAAAAATCATCCTTTTTTGTAGAAATATTTACCATCATAAGCTAGGAGTAAGAGATGGTACCTTGATAATAGATGCTCAAGGTACATAAGATCCATCTCAATTCTCAAAACTCACTAGCCTAGATGAAGGATATGTCACCTTCGGAGACAACAACAAAGGTAAAATTATTAGCAAAGGAACCATAGGTAAAAATATAATTTTTTTATTGAAGATGTATTGTTGGCTGATGGTTTAAAGCATAATCTTTTGATCATTAGTCAATTGTGTGATAAAGGATATGTTGAATCTCGAATTTTGATGATGACATCAATTGTCACTTGTTATCTAATCCATATGTTGAGATAAGTGTGCAGGATTAACTACGATGAATGTAAGACATGCAGCAGGAGTTGTGCCGGAGTCAGGACTATGATCACGTTGGGAGTTCGAGAGCTTGACGGAAGTTCGGACGGTTGTCGGAGGTTCTGCGGGAATAAATCCGAGAAGTCCAGGAGCTTGCCAAAAAGAAGCTCGTCAGAACTCGCCAAGTGGATCGTCGCAAGTCTAGGAGTTTGCCGGAAGTCCGTAGGAGCATCGTCGGAGGACCATCGGATGTTCGTCGGAAGTTCGCCGGAAGCTCGACAGAAGAAGCGATTGACACACCGGAGCAAGCTGTAGTAAAAGTCTTAAGAAATTATCGTAGTTAGCATGATGATTAAGTTAGAATTGGGAGGTAATCTCATTAACTTAATCTAGGGGCAATTGGGCCCTTGAAAGAATCAAATTGGGCCGAATAGATCAACCCATTTGGACCCAGATCACTTGCCCAGAGGTGGCACCACTTGGGTTGGCGGAGGCACCGCCTAGAGCTCGGTCTCCGAGTTCTGGCTGGGCGGTGCAACCGCTTGAGCTCGGTCTCCGAGCTCTGGCTGGGCAGTGCAACTACCCCAGTCAAGCGGTGGCACCGCCTGAGCTCGGTCTCCGAGCTCTGCCAAGCGGTGCAACCGCCCCTGACAAGTGGTGGCACCGCCCAGAGGCTTAGTCTTCGAGCCCTGTCAGGCGGTGCAACCGCCCCAATCAGGCGATGCAACCGCCAGACCCCGGAATTCCGGGAATTGACAGTTTTGAGCTCGGAATTCAAATTGGTTTGGGGCCTATAAATACCCCACTCTTTCAGCAATGAAAGGGCAACGAAAAACCACCAAAATCCTGATCTTACTTTGAGATTTTTGAGCTCAAAAGTGTTGTAATAAGCTAAAGGTTCTTCTCCCTCTTTTCTTCCAAGTTCAGATCTTTCAACAGAGGAGAGAAAAGTTTGTAAGGGTTGTCTCCTAAGCCCGTCAAAAGGAGTGAATCTGTAAAAGGGTGGTTGGCCCTCGCCTATTGAAGGAAGGCCTCTAGTGGATGTTGGCAACCTCATCGGTGGAGGAAGCCAGAAGTGGATGTAGGTCAAGATTGACCGAACCACTCTAAATCGCGCTGCTCTCTGGTTTGCATTTACTTTGAGCTTATTATCCTTTCTGCAAATCTCCTTCATAGCTTACTACCTTCTGCGCTTTTACGATTGCGTTTCCAAGCTCAATACTTTCCAAATCGTGTTTAGACGTAAATCGCTTTTCTCATACGAACATCGTATTTCAGTTTGCGCTTACATTCTGATTTCCATCACAACAGCAAACTACCTTAACAAATTCTTTTTAACTGCTTCTTGCCTAATCACAAGTTAAAGTGATTTACGAATCGGCTTTTCTACTGAAATCGCTTTTCTCGTTCGAACATCGTATTTCAGTTTGCGCTTACATTCTGATTTCCATCACAATTGCAAACTGCCTTAACAGATTTGTTTTAACTGATTCTTACTTAATCTCAAGTTAAAGTGATTTATAAATCGGCTTTTCTACTGAAATCACCTTCATCGTACGAATGCAATTTTAAAACGTTGAAAGTTTTCCGCTACACTAATTCACCCCCCCCCTCTCCCCTCTCTTAGTGCTCTTGATCCTAACAATTGGTATCACAATAGGGTTCACTCTCAAACGGATTAAAACCCAAGAGAGATGGCATACGCCGGAAACCAAGAGGGTCATTCTATTACACGTCCACCCATGTTCAATGGGACGGACTACACCTATTGGAAGACCCGAATGAGGATCTTCCTTATTTCAATGGATTTTGAACTTTGGAATCTTGTCAAAAATGGATTTTTGAAATCTTCTCTTCCAATGATCGATTGGAATGAATTGGAGAAGAAGACTTTCGCTCTTAATGCAAAGGCTATGAATGCCTTATTTTGTGCGCTTGACAAAAATGAGTTTAATCGTGTTTCGGTTTGTGAAATCGCGTTTGATATTTGGCATACACTCGAAGTGACTCACAAAGGTACAAGTAGAGTGAAAGAGTCAAAAATCAATCTTTTGATACACTCTTTTGAACTTTTCCGAATGAAACCGAGCGAGACTATTGGCGACATGTACACCCGTTTCACGGATGTCGTCAATGGTCTAAAAGGACTCGGCAAAAGTTTTTCGGATTTTGAGCTTTTAAATAAGATTCTAAGATCCCTTCCTAAGAGTTGGGACCCTAAAGTCACTGCTATTCAAGAGGCTAAAGATTTAAGCAACTTCCCTCTTAAAGAACTAATCGGGTCATTAATGACTTACGAAATGACATGCAAGGCTCATGAAGAGCAAGAAGATATCCTTCCAAAGAATAGGAAGGATATGGCACTTAGAACTTTAGATGACCACTTGAGAGAAAACTCAAGTGATGAGGACTGTGATGATGACTTGGCACTTCTAACAAGGAAATTCAAAAAATTCATTAAGAGAAACAAGTTTAAAAATGACACAAAAAATAAACTTGAACCTAAAATGAACCAAGATATTTGCTATGAGTGCAAAATGCTTGGATACTACAAGAGTGATTGTCCCCAAGCCAAGAAAAAAACATCAAAGAAGAAGGCGCTTAAAGCAACATGGGATGATTCGAGCGCGTCCGAAGAAGAGGAGTCCAACACCGAGCAAGTTGCTCATTACGCCTTAATCGCCATCGGAGAGAAGGTAACAAATTTAATTGATACAGATTTATCATTTGATGAGTTATTAAATGCCTTCCATAATTTATTTGACGAATGCAAGATTGTTAGTAGAAAATACAAATTGCTAAAAAAGGAGTATGATAGTCTTAATTGTAATTTCGATAAGTTAAAAACTGAACATCATGATAGTTTAGGCTCTTGTATAAAATGTCATGATCTAGAAACTATCCAAAAACAAAACTTGCTACTCATAGATACCTTGAAGAAATTTGAGGTTGGTAGCAAGTCCTTGAACATGATCCTTACAAACAAGGGTCACGTTCCCAAAAGAAGTGGAATCGGATTTGTGAGAAATCCTCACCAAAATCCAACCACCTTCATAAAAGGCCCCATCCTACATGTTCGACACCAAAGTAAATGCAACTTTTGTTGTAAGCATGGACACAAAACGTATTATTGTCCACTCAAGAAAATTAGTCCGAACAAATTAATTTTGGTTCCTAAAGGAACCATGATAAACTCTATACAACATGACAAACAATATAGATCAATTTATGAGGCACCCAAAAGTAAATGGGTACCTAAAAATTATCCTTTCTTATAGAGACATACACCATCACAAACTAGGAGCAAGAGATGGTACCTTGATAGTGGATGCTCAAGGCATATGACCGGAGATCCATCTCAATTCTCTAAGCTCACTAGCATAGACGAAGGCTATGTCACATTCGGAGACAACAACAAGGGTAAAATCATTGGCAAAAGAACCATAGGTAACAAATCTAACTTCTTTATTGAAGATGTTTTGTTAGTTGATGGTTTAAAACATAATCTCTTGAGCATTAGTCAATTATGTGATAAAGGATATATTGTCAAATTTGAATCTAACGCATGCATCCTTAAAAAGTCACACAACAACACATCTATGATAGCATTAAAACAACATAATGTATACACCATTGACATCAATAATTTGTGTAATGAAATATATTTTTCGATTTTAAATGAGGATGCTTGGCTATGGCATAAAAGATTAGGTCACGCTAGCATAAAACTAATTACTCAAATATCATCCAAAGAACTTGTACGAGGAATTCCTCACATCAAGTTCATCAAAGATAATGTGTGTGATGCTTGTCAATTAGGAAAACTGATTAAGAGTAGTTTCAAATCTAAGAACCAAATAAGCACATCAAGGCCCTTACAATTGATCCATATGGACTTGTTCGGACCAATCTCTACATCAAGCCTAGGAGGTAGCAAATACACCATCGTCATTGTAGATGACTATAGTAGATACACATGGACTTATTTTTTGAAACACAAAAATGAATCCTTTAGATATTTCACTAAGTTTTGCAAACTTGTTCAAAATGAAAAAGGTTTTATGATTTCATCAATTCAAAGTGATCACGGTGGTGAATTTCAAAATTATGATTTCCAAGAATTCTGTGAATCTAATGGATTCAACCACAACTTCTCTACTCCAAGAAATCCTCAACAAAATAAAGTAGTAGAAAGAAAGAATAGAAATTTACAAGAAATGGCAAGAACCATGTTGAATGAACAAAGCCTACCCAAAGATTTTTGGGCCGAAGCTATAAACACTGCATGTTATATTTTGAATAGAGTTTTAGTAAGACAGTTACTTACCAAAACTCCCTATGAGTCGTGGAACAATAAAAAATCCAATGTTTCATATTTTAAAGTTTTTGGGTGTAAGTGTTTTATCTTGAATGAGAAAGATGCCTTAGGAAAATTTGATGCTAAATCTGATGAAGAAATTTTTCTTGGTTATTCTTCGGTTTCTAAAACTTTTCGTATCTTCAATAAAAGGACTTTAATAATAGAAGAATCCATTCATGTTATTTTCAATGAGATTTCCGAAATCAAGAAAAATGACTTTGATGATGATGTTAATTTCGATTCTTTGAATTTAAATGAAACCCCTTTTTCAACTAACAATTTGGATGCATCCACTTCCGAAACTTCCTTACCTAAGGACTGGAAGTATGTAGATGATCATCCTAAGGAGCTAATCCTATGAGACACATCTAAGGGGGTTCAAACACGTTCTTCTTTTAAAAATTCCTATGCCAACGCCACTTTTCTCTCCCAAATTGAACCTAAATGTATTGATGAAGCCATGAAAGATGATTCATGGATTATCGCAATGCAAGATGAGTTAAATCAATTTAAGAGAAATGAGGTGTGGAAGCTTGTTCCTAGGCCAAATGACCATTTAGTTATTGGTACTAAATGGGTCTTTAGAAACAAGCAAGATGAATATGGTATCGTGGTGAGAAACAAGGCTAGACTAGTGTTCAAATGTTTCAACCAAGAAGAAGGTATCGATTACGAAGAAACCTTCGCTCCTGTGGCTAGATTAAAAGTCATAAGGATGCTCCTTGCCTATGCTAATAATAATAATTTTAAGTTATTTCAAATGGATGTTAAAAGCGCTTTTCTAAATGGCTTTATTTCTAATGAAGTTTATGTTGAACAGCCTCTCGGATTTGAAAATAATAGCCTCCCTAATCATGTATTTAAATTAACCAAAGCTCTCTATGGTTCAAAACAAGCCCTAAGGTCTTGGTATGACAGACTAAGTACTTTTCTTATTGAAAATAATTTCACAAAAGGCAAGGTCGATACTACATTATTTATCAAAAATTTTGAAAATAACTTTCTCATTGTTCAGATCTATGTTGATGACATTATCTTCGGTTCTACGAATAAATCTCTTTGTGAATCTTTTGCTAAAACCATGACTCTCAAATTTGAAATGAGTTTAATGGGAGAATTAACCTTTTTCTTAGGCTTACAAATTAAGCAACTAAGCAATGACATCTTTATTAGTCAAACTAAATATGCCCTAGATCTGCTAAATAGATTCAATATGAATAGCTCAAAAGCCGTTAACACTCCTATGAGCACCTCCACAAAGTTGGAAGTTGATGAAAGTGGAGAAAGCTTTGATCAAAAAACTTACAGGGGTATGATAGGAAGTTTACTTTATCTCACTGCAACCAGACCATATATCATGTTCAGTGTAGGATTTTGTGCTAGGTTTCAATCGAACCCTAAGATATCTCATCTCAAAGCGGTTAAAAGAATACTTAGTTATCTTAAAGGAACCATAAATCTAGGATTATGGTATCCAAAATCCAAAAATTTCCAATTAATTGCTTATGCTGATGCGGATTTTGCCGGGTGTAGACTAGATAGAAAAAGCACATCAGGAATATGTCAATTTTTGGGACATTCCCTTGTTTCCTGGTCATCTAAGAAACAAAACTCAGTTGCTCTATCAACAACTGAAGCTGAGTATATTGTAGCTAGTGCATGTTGTGCACAAGTTGTCTGGATGAAAAACACCTTAGAAGATTATAAAGTCCATCTTAAAAACATTCCCATTAAATGTGATAACACGAGTGCAATATGTTTAACAAAGAATCTCATTCAACACTCAAGAACAAAACATATTGATATTAGACATCACTTTATACGAGATCATGTTACTAATCATGATGTAATTATAGAATTCATAGGTACTAAGCATCAACTAGCTGATATTTTTATAAAACCTCTAAATGAAGAACAATTTGATTTCATAAGAAGAGAATTAGGAATGTTGATGTGTTCGAATGCATAAACTTGTTAAAATTATTATTCGGACTTTATTGATTGAATTATATGACAAAAATAACATGTTGGAAAAATTCTCATAAACGATAAGCATGTCCTCATAGTCTTGCATGAAAGTATTAAATTAAATTTTCGGTTCCAATCGGATTTCATTATTCTCTTTCGGATTTTGATTCACATCATTAATTCTTGACAAAATTTTTATCTAGCAAATTTATGGCTTTTAGACTTATAATGTGAAAAATATTTCATGATTCCTTCTTGTAAAAGGAAGATATTTCTTTTGTATATCATTATTTTGAAGCTTGTTTAATGTCATAAATGGATTCCTGAATTTGCATACCAAACTTTATATTTCTTTCATTTTTTTTGTAAATCATTTAGAGTAACCCATATAATGCTAGATCTTAAAAAAATATTTTCATATCATTATGATATAACTTAAACTCATAATAAGTCACTAATGTCATGATGATTCTTAACGAGTTCATTAAAAACTAAATGTCTCATTATGATCGATACATTTTTATAAGTAAAATTTTTAACTACAAGTCTGACCATTATATCGTTCAACATTATCTTTTGAATCATATTTATATAATAGACTCTTTTACAATTATTGGACAATTCGATAAATTTATCAGACACCATTCTAGTTATTGATTTTAACTCTTCTTTTATTGCATAATATTACTTTTCATAATCATTAATTTTCATGACATTTGAAAATAATAAGAGATCCATTCTAATTCTTATATCATTATATAATTCTTGTAGATATTATAATAACCATAAATGATATGATTCCTTTCCTTTTGAGATATTCCCAAGATTATCAATTATGGTTGTTCTACGAGACCATTAACAACAATATCAATATAATATAAGAGTTTAGTAATGTTTTTTTGTTGTTCACTTTTATCAAATCATTTAATGATTTGAGTAACAACAATCTCTCGAATAACAAAGGAGTATCAACTTGTATCTCCTCTATATCAAAATTGAATTTTAAGATTTTCACTCCCACTAATTTGTTATTTTATAGGAATCTTATGTTATTAGATTTAAATTGTCCCCGTACTATGATTAGAGCAATAAGATATGTACCCCTTTAAACTTTTTTTAATAGATAATAAAATATTCAGAAATAGTTATTAAATCTAATTTTAATTTATATGAGTTGAAGATCCTTATTTTTATAGGACAATCTTAAATATGTAAATATCTTAAGTTAGGTTTCCTATAATTTCATAACTTAAAAGAAGTCATGTAATTTACTTATTAGGGACACTATTCAAGATGTACATAGTTATCCTTGGAGCTTCTTCTCACATTGATTTAGGTACAAAAAAATAATATATCATCCTCCTAACCATATCTATAATGTATGATGATATCTTCCAACAATCATATTCTACTATAACACATCTGATAAATTATATACCTTATTTTTTCCAAGAATCTAGCAAAAGAATTAGAATTATAATTGGGTTCATCACAAATACTATAAAATTGATCACCCTTATCAGATATGATGATTTTGACTTTTCTATCTAATTGTCTATCGACTTTATTTATGTACACTTCAAAAGTATAAACGATTATAGACTTCACATGAATTAGATATATATAATCATATCTCAATAGGTTATCTATATGGTGATAAAATGTCTCTCTTTAATGAGACGAAAGCATAGAGTGACCCACAAATATAATCTCAAGGAGTTTATAAAACTACATTTCATTATGGGACCATTACAGACTTAAGATTCATATTAATTCTATATATACTATTATACAGAATTCAAAGGTTAATTTTATTGAATCATAATAAGTTTACAACTACCAAAAAGGGAAATAATATTCTAACAATTCTAGGTAAAGAACCCAAATTCCTAGAATTATAAGAACACATCATAGATCCTCAAGATCTATCAAATAAATCATCTTTAGATGTAAGTGATAAATATAAACTAATATCGCTTTCACTTTAAGATGATTCCCTATAATGATGAATATCTCTTTTTTTTTAATTTTATCACCCTTCATTTTTGTTTTCTTTTAATAAAAATCTATTATTGGTAACATATATTGAAATATCAAATTAATCCATCAAATATTAAAAAAATAATTTTTATAATATTTTATTTGAATCATATAAAGGTTATATTTATACATTTTCATTTCAAATCAAATCTTATATTATATTATATATATATATATATATATATATATATATATTCTTCTTCATATAACTTTCTTTACTACATAAGTGATACTTTATTGTGAAGATATTTTTTTATGAGTTTATATAGTAATTATAAACTCAGGTGACTTATGTTTCATCCTTAAATTAGTGTTACATACTCACTGAATAGTACTCAAAATATTATGAGTCTTGAACTTACAGCTTTATCATTTATTTTGATGATATAATCTTAAATTCTTTAAATACTATCATATTAAGGTGTCAATTAATGACTTATTAAAAAATTTAAATTAATCCTTAGATATTCTCATATGCTAGTTGTAAACTGTACTAAAGTCTTAGTATCATAAAATTCAGTCTTTTATACCTTTCTTGATCAATCACCTCAATTATTTATTTCACAGAACTTTCATTAATTAAGTTTGTGTTCTATTCAATTAATGTCTCACTTACTCAATACAACTTGCATATGCTTAAGCTATTTATTTCAAAAAGTATATGAACATTTGCAAAAAACACAATGAAAGAAGGACTAATATGATAATATAACATTAATGCTTTGAGTTTCCAAAATATGATGAACTATTGATATCATCTATATTTCATCTTTGAGTGAAATATTAACATATTTAGTATTTACTCAAGATCACTTATGGAGGACTGATATCATCCTTGTGGAATAGTATTGTTACCTTTGGGTATACAACCCTAAACTGTAAGAATATCCAAAACAGTATCATTCTACCCTATCACATAATTATTTAAAATAGATTCTCCTTTTGGATTATCTAAAATTTTGAATTATATGTGCCATCGTGAATATTATTTTATTTAATATCATTTAGGATGAATTTCATAATGTATTTTATAGATTATTGGTCCATGTCACTTTGGTGGCTACATGACTAATACAAAAAGATAAAATACAGTCTAAAATATCTCATGAATGATAAGAACTTTATTGTAATTCATATCCCATAAGCATATCATCCTAGGCTACTTTGGTAGCTACTGATCATATAAAACTTAGGAAGGCAAATTATAAATAATATTCACTAAATTTATTTATCTTGATTCATGCTGTCATTATGAATATTATTTTATTTAATATCATTTAGGACTAATTTCATAATGTATTTTATAAATTATTGGTCCAAATCACTTTGGTGGTTGTAGGACTAATATTAAAAATATAAAATATAATCTAAAATATCTTATAAATGATAAGACCTTTATTGTAATTCATATTTCATAAGTCTACTATTCGGAGCTACGACAACTATTGGTCAAATAAAACTTATGAAGATAAATTACTAATAATATTCATAAATTTATTTATCTTGACTCATACTAAAGCAATTCAATAATAGAATAACAACCATATTAATTATTGAATATATCAATAAAATGGAAAAACTCATATGATAATCATGATAATATATAAATCATGAAGAGCCTTTATGTCAGAAGCTCACTGAGAGCTCTTTGGGAGTTTGCTAAAAGCTCATCGGAAGATCACCGGGAGTGTGCCGAAAGTTTCTCCAAAGGTTCAGATGAACAATTGATGTGCTAGACAACTTAAAAGATTGTCACCGAATTCTGCCGTCATCTCCACCACCGTGGATCATCCTTCGATCTCCCCGTAAATTTTAATAGGTTCTGATTTCCTATCTTGCTACTGCTACAATTAGTTATCCTTATTCAAAAATCCAAAAAAGTTGTTCCTATATTGCTACATAAACTTTTCGTCGTAAAGTTTTCATCTTTATAGCGAAAGATGCACTGTAGAATTCCAACAGCATAGCATAGTTTGTTTGATCTTGCTACTATGGTTTTTTATCCAAATCTCTACGAAATTTTTATGACAGCTTTAACACTTCCTAACAGCACATTTTCCTTTAGTTTCATTAAAAAATTCTCAATATAAACTACTGACCTTTTATGTCCAATCTACTACACTTTAGACGTAAAAATCTGCTGCAGTACCTTTCTGTGATCCTCAATTTTTCTTAACCTTTCACCACCTCATGCCATTAACCCATCAACAGAAAAAAGACAGAGACATCTCTAATCTACAAGCATATGCTATGGCTTCTCAAGTTCTAATTGATGTTAAATTTGAAACATTGGAATCTCGGATTGAATCGCAGCTTGAATTGCGCTTAGAGGATAAATTGCGTGCTTTGTTTGCAGAATTCAGAATTGGACAACCATCGAGTCCAACCAAATTTTAGTGAGGACAGATCTCTAGAGAAGGAGGGACAGCCCTCGGACAAACTTCAGCCACGCATGAGGGTGGATTTCACGCGTCGAACGTTACTTTCGCTACTACCGAACGTCGGATGATGCTATGGTGGAAATTGCTATCATCCACCTTGAAGGAGATGCTATTCAATGGTATAATTGGCTGAAATACAATCATGGGGCTCCAACAAGGAATAAATTTAAGAATGCACTACTGAATCATTTCGGACCTATGAAGTATGAAAATATCAATGGCCAACTTGCAAAGATTCAACAAACCTCTACGATTCAAGAGTACCAAACTAGGTTTGAAAAGCTATCCTACCTTGCTTGTGATTGGACTGTCCATCAATTGTTAGGAATATTCATTGAAGGACTCAAGCCAGAGATAAAAGGGGAGGTTGAGGTGCGACAGCCTCGTACCGTGACAATTGTGATTTCTTTCGCCCGAATACAAGAAGAACAGCTCAAACAAGATGCTTAGAGGAAGAGAACCTCTCCTAGGCCCATGACATATAAACCTCCTTCTACTCCCAAACATCCTTCACTGCCAAAAAAATTGACAAGGGCAGAAATACGTGATCAATCAGCAAAGGGTCTTTGTTGGCATTGTGACGAGCCGTGGAACCGCAATCATCGCTGCAAAAGGGGCTGCCTCCTACTGATTGAACCTCTTGAAGACATAGAGGAGGAGGTCCATGAGCATGAGGAAGAGTTCATAGATGAAGAACAATAGTCGGTTGATATTACGATGCATGCTCTTGCCGATTACACGAACCCGCAAACGATTAAAGTGGGAGGACTTTTGAAGCAAAAACCTATCACCAATCTTATTGACACTGGGAGCACTAATGATTTTATGAACAGTAAGGTTGTTATTCATATGACCAAAACTATCAAGAATTACAGCAAGTTTGATGTTATGGTCACCGACAGACGAATTTTGATATGTGATCATAGGTGCTTGCAGGTGAAACTATTGCTGCAGGACTAAGAGATAATTGCATATTTCTTCCTCCTCCCTGTTGATGATTATGAGGTCATGCTTAGTATCGAATGGCTGATGAAATTAGGTGATGTTTCTTGAAACTTTATGAAACTAATTATGAAATTTTACAGCAAGAGGAAACATGTGATATTGCATGGGAAACGTGGGGGCGACGTAACAACGATTTGCATACAATGAATGGAGAAGGTTTTACACAAAGCATGTAGTGGCTTTTTGGTACAACTTGAGTAGCAAACCAAGGGAGAGCTAACAGAATTGGAAGATCCAAACCTACTTCTTTTGCTTGTTGAATTTTCAAATATATTTGACGAACCGCACAACCTATCTCCTACCCTTTGGCATGATCATTGTATATCGATTCTTTCAGGCAAACCACCAGCAAATACTCAGTCATATTAGTATCCAAATATCTAGAAGGATAAAATAGAAAGGATTATAAAAGAGATGCTCAAAACATGAGTTATTCAGCCAAGTTGCAGCCCCTACTCTTCACTAGTGCTCCTCGTATGAAAGAAGGATGGAACATGATGAATGTGCATTGATTATCGAGCTCTCAACGGCATAACCATCAAGGACAAATACCCTATTCTAGTAGTAGATGAATTGCTGGATGAATTAAAGAGAGCACGAGTCTTTACAAAGCTGGATCTTCGACCCGGGTATCATCAAATATGAGTGTGTGAAGAAGACATACCAAAAACTACCTTTTAAACACACAACGACCACTATAAATTTTTGATAATGCCCTTTAGTCTCACCAATGCTCCCACCACATTTTAGAGACTTATAAATGATATTTTCCAGAATTATCTTCATAATTTTGTGCTGATTTTCTTCGACGATATCCTTATTTATAGCCCTTCTCTTAAAAGTCATTTTCAGCATTTACGACTTGTTTTGATGATTTTGCGAGAATATGTTCTTTTTGTCAAGAAATCAAAGTGTAGCTTTCTTCAATAGAAAGTGAAATATCTTGAGAATATTGTATCAGAGGAAGGTGTGGCAGTGGACCCCTTCAAAATTGAAGCAATGCAGAACTGGCCAACCCCGAGGAACATAAAATCGCTACGTAGCTCTCTCGGTTTAACAGGCTACTACCATAAGTTTATGAAAAACTATGGAAAGATCAGTGCACTCCTTACTTCCTTGCTGAAAAATGATGCTTTCCAATGGTCGGACAAAGCCACCACTACCTTCGACGAACTTAAAACCGCAATGACAACAACACCCGTACTAGCGCTACCCGACTTCGATAAGACTTTTGTTATTGAAGTCTAGAGTCGGAATTGGTGTTGTACTAATGCAAGATGGCCACCCCCTCACTTATACTAGTAAGGCATTATCTCCTTCCCATCTCAGGTTAACCATTTACGACAAGCAGATGCACGTGATTGTGCATGCGGTGGCCAAATGGAGACCGTACTTGATCGGGAGACGCTTTCAACTCAAGACCAACCATAAAAGCCTAAAATATTTCTTGGGACAAAAGATATCTTCCCCCGAGCAGCTAAAATGGGTAATAAAGCTTCTTGGATATAATTATGAAATAACTTACAAAAAGGGAAAAGAGAATTTTGTTGTAAATACCAAGCAAGTTAAATTTTCAGTCATTTCACTTTCGACTAGCGACTTCCTTTAGGATATTAAGAGGGAATGGCAGGAAGATCTGAAGACCAATAAGATCATAAAAAAATTAGAGGAAATACTAAGCTCCATGGCTCATTATAGTTGGGACTCAATAGAATTATGCTATAAGGATGCATTATGCTTGTGTCAAATTCTACTTCAATAAAGACCATCCTTTAAGAGATACATTCCACACTTGCGGCTGGGCAATCTGGGTTCCTTAGAACCTATAAGAGAATTAAGCAAAATTTTTATTGGGTAGAGATGAAAAATATTATTGTTAAATTTGTGGCACAATGTAATGTATGTTAGCGACATAAAGGTGAGATAGTGGCAAGTCCCAGAAAGCTGCAAACTTTACCCGTCCCAGACTCAATATGGACTGATATATCAATGGACTTCATTGAAGGGCTACCCTCATCACAAAGAAAAGGTATAATTTTTGTTGTGGTAGATCGTCGTACAAAGTATGCTCACTTTTGCGCGGTTCGTAATCCCTACACTGCTTCTAGTATTGCTCAAATCTTTATGGAGAATATTATAAAATTGTATGGGATGCCAAGATCTATTGTAAGTGATCATGAAAGGGCCTTCATGAGCAGATTTTGGATAGAGTTATTCTAGATGTAGGACACTAAATTGAAAATGAGTACAGTGTATCACCCAAAAACCGACGGCCAAACTAAAGTGGTGAACCGGTGCTTGGAGATATACCTCAGATGCTTCACTAGTAATCGACCAAAAGAGTGGATAAAGTGGCTTCCCTAGGCCAAGTGATGGAATAATACAACTTATCATTCATCCATAAAATGTACACTCTATGAGGCTATGTATGGCCGACCTCTCCCTGTGATACCAAAATATGTATTGGACACCTTTAAAGTAGAACAAGTAGATAAGGAACTACAAAACAAAGACTAAATGCTGAATTTACTAAAAGATAATCTCACTATAGCTCTAGCAAGGATACAATAGTAATATGATTAACAAAAAGGTGAAAGAGAATTTTCAGTAGGAGATTGGGTCTTCCTATGGCTCCAGCCATATAAGCAAACATCAATCAAGACCAGAGCATCTATGAAGCTTTCACCTTAGTTCTATGGACCCTACCAAATCTTGGAGTGTATTGGAGTGGTAGCATACAGATTGGACTTACCCGCTAGCTCCCGAATACATCTAGTCTTCCATGTGTCATGCTTAAAGCTCAAGCTGGGACAAAACGAGATAGCCTAAAGTCATTTACCAAATATGACTACCCAAGGAGAACTCCAGACCCAACCAAGTGCCATTATTTATCGACAAATTATGACTCGACAACGACGACCCACTACTAAAGTGCTAATATAGTGGGCGAACCTACCAACAGAAGATGTTACTTGGGGAAAATATGACGACTTGAATTCCTAGAATTCATGGATCACCAACCTCGAGGACAAGGCTAATTTGAAGAGGGCTGGGTTGTTAGGACTCTAATTAGAAGAGGCCTAATTGAAATGAGAATTCATGTAAAACTTACCTAGCTGACCCCTATTAAAGAGATGAAGAGGCTAGCTAAGGATAGGATTAGTTTGGAGGTTGCTTCTTAGAGAAGCATTAGGAGTTGGTTAGAAGTATAAGTCCTATTAGGAGTCTTAAGTAGGAGTCCTAATTAAGTAGGAGTCTTGAGTATGAGTCCTATTATGAGTTAAGGTTTAAAAGCCCTATAAATAGTCAAGTATTCATCTTCTTTTGATAAGAAACAGATGAATCTTTTGAGCAACCTTTGAGCAGCAACTTGGAGGAATGAACCCCTATAGAGTTTCAAGGAGGTCGATCCCCTAAAGAGATCAACGCCAAGCTTAGAATCCATAAGGGTTCTAACATGGTGGTACCGTCCAGTGTCAGTGCTATAGGCGGTAGTACCACCAAGACCCGAGAAACCCGGGATGAGATATTTTTTTGGCTCAAATTTTAAAGTCATTTGAGGTCTGTAAATACCCCAATTATTCTTGTGTAGAGAGGTAAGAATTGAGCACAAAATTGAGTTTAAAGGGGGGATAGAATACTTGAGAAAAATTATGTAATCTCTCTTTGGATTTAGAGTCCCTTCTTCTTAGTATTTAGAAAGTTCTTCTAAAGGGAGAAGTGAGGTCTAAGAAAGAGAGGTTGTAAAGGTTGTTGTTAGGATCAAGAGCGGCACTAAGAGGGGGGGGGAGTAAATTAGTGCAGTGAAAGAATCGTTGATTTCAAAAAATATTTATTTCGATTAAATCTATTTCAGAAAGATATTGAACTTGAAGGCATCCGTAAAAGTGTAAAGAGAAAGTTAAGGAAGATTGCAGTAATGTATATTGCTCAAATAGAAATGCAATCTAGAATTTAGAGTGATTCGATCATTGTGACCTACATCCACTTATGATTCCTCCTCCAACGAGGTCACTAGTGTCCACTAATGGTCTTCATTCAATAGGCAAAAACCATCTACCTTTTACAGCTCTTTCTCCTTTTACTAGGTTTAGGAGATAACCCTTACAAGCCTCACTCCTCTTTCTTGGATGGTTACAAAGCTAAGAGAGGGAGGGGAGGACTCTTTCTCACTTTTACAATACTTTAACACCCCAAGAATTCAAGATTATTTTAACACTTTCATGCCCTTTCATGTAGAAAAGGGTGGGATATTTATAAGCCCTAATGGCTTCAGAATTTAAGCAAAAAATTATCACATCCCCGAATTTCAGGGTACTGGCGGTACCACCGCCTGACACCTGACACTAGGAGGTACAACCGCCTAATAAAGCTCAGAGACCAAGCTCTGGCAGTACCACCGCCTGATAGGGGCGGTACCACCACTAGTAGTATTAACTGCTAGCGGTACCATCGCCTAGTCTGGGTGGTACCACCACCTAGAACACTTGGGAGACTGAGTCCCAAGTGGTGCCACCGCCGACCGTGGTTTCAAGTGCTGAATGGGCTATTCAATCTGGCCCAATTTAATCCTATTAAGGGCCTAATTGGCCCCTAATTAAGTGCTAGTCATAGGTGCCCAACAAGCCAATCACGTGAGTGATGGCACGTGTGACTTGACAGGCAGTCTTTTGGCTTATTATATTTTGACATTTTATCACTTTATATTAACTATTGCATATATACATATATATATTGTGATGTCCTTGGATCTGTGCAATGGGAATCAAATCGTGATGAGATCACGATAATAAGACCGATTCACCTTTAAACACAGATCCTAAATAATTTCGATCATAGGTTACTTGAGAGGGACATCGAGATAACCGGACAAACTAGTGTGTTGTATACCCATCTATATGATGGATGTAGCTGGTCTCATAGCTACTCGTGTGGGGACACTAGGGATGCAATATAGGTGCTCATTGGGGAATGAGTTTATTGATTGATCCGCTTACGGAATGTTGGATTGTTATTGATACCTTATTATTATACAGTGATTCCGTAGTCCTAGAGGTGTATCTAGTCCTTAAAATTGAGACACCAAGGATGTCCTATATGAGTGCTCCACTCTTTGATACTGGACTTATAGGTTTGGATGTCCCAGATCTAACACAACCAGTCTTCGGGAGTGATAGTCAACCTTATAAGGGCTATTGAGTGTCGATAGAGAATCATCCACTCTCAGTATCATGAGAGGAATATCTTATGTGTTCTTGCTTAAACAAATCCTTGGCCAGGGTCATTCAGATTGAGAGAGAAAGAGTTCTTTAAGAGACTCCGATTAGAGTGAGACTCGAGTAGAAACCGTATGAGTCTGATAACACCATACCTGGTATACAATCTTTGGGATATTAGATGGATGAGGGACTATAGGTACACGGTATCATCTAGGAACTACGACGTAATGGCCTAGTATGTTTGTAGTCGATGAGTCAAGTGAATTATTATGGAGATAATAATTCATTGAGCCAGAAGGAGTTCTGACAGGTATGACTCATGGCCAGTTTGATATTAGGCCTAGAGGGTCACACACATATGGTAAGCGTTACGATGAGTAGAGGTTCCGATATGAGATATTCGTCGGAGCCCCTATCTTATTGGATATCTAATAAGCCCCTAAATTATTGGATCCTTTGGATGAGATCTAATAAGAGTCCATAAGATATTATTAGATATAGATCCACTATTATAAGAGGCTTTGGTAGTTGAATGGAGATCTAATACCTAATATGAGAGGATCCATTAGGGTTAAGTTGATAGGGGACCTCTATAAATAGGAGGGATTTAATAGTTCATGGGCTAGAGCCTTTGCTTGCCTCTCCTATTCTCCTCCCCCTCTCCACCTCAGAGCATATCTGGAGCCTTGCTGTATGGATCACCACTAGAGAGGAGAGCGCTTGACCCCCTTCACCCTCTCCTAGAGATATGCAAGGATTCAACGATATACGATCTCCCTAGGTAATACAATCTTTACTATACATAGTTTTAAGTTTCATAGATTTTCGTGTATTAATCTTCGCACGACGAAGAACAAATCTTTAGGGAATTGGGAATTTTCATTTCTATTATTCTGCTACGCATGTGATGTCACCCCCAAGATTTTCAAACACTAAGTTAGTGGGGTTACCTCCCAATCCTAACTCAATTTATGGTCTAATTATAATAATTAAGACATTTGGCAAAGCATTCTTATTTTGGTACATCAATTGTTCTTCTAGAGAGCTTCCGGCGAACTTCTGACGATCTCTTGGCAATATTCCAGCGGACTCCCAGCAAACTCTTAGACTTCATGACGATCTTCTTGGAAAGTTCCAATAAGCTTCTTTGGCAAGCTGCTAGACTTCTCGGTCAGTTCTAGCAGAATTACCGACGAACGTCCGGACTTCCGATGAACTCTCGAACTCCCAACGAAATCTCGATCTTGACTTCAACACAACATTTTCTTTATGTCTTACTACAATCGTAGTTAATCATGCACATTTTTCTCAACATATAGATTAGATCAAATAATTTACCAATTGATTTTATCATCAAAATCTGAGATTTAATAATCACCCCTTTTTTATGATGACATTCAATAGATGACAGAGTTAACCTTTACTCCCCCTATCTATATGCTATACTTGAGAAAATACATTCTTGAATTCAAGGCCTTTGAATTCAAGTATCAAACTGATAAATTAAGTTCATTTAAACTTATCAACATGTACATTATGAAACTTATCATGATTTACCAATTCAAAATACGATGCTAGGTATTTAAAAATGATGTCAAGGCTTGATATCCATTTTCAAGTCCAATGGTGATAGATAATTATTATTTTCAAATATGATATAAATTTCAAATATAGCAAGATGACAAAGATAGCAATTCATCATTCCATGGTATCAATTGTAAATAGCAAGTTAAGCTCATGATACCTTGTGATAGATAATTATCAAGCATTTATGAAACATCTCAAGTATCTACAATGCATATGAAATACATTTTGACATGTTTTAAGCATTTGCAATGTGTTGCAATATATTTGATGATTCCAATTTTATTTCAAGCATTTGCAAAACATACAAGTATATTTCAAGCATTCACACAACATACAAGTATTTATGATAAGCATTTATGATAAGATACATTGCATACATTTACAATGCTAATTTGTCATCAATTTACCACATTTTGATATTTTTCTCCTCCTTTGTCATCAACAAAAAAGAAAATAATTCAACAATGCAAGTGTGGTAAAAATTCAAGCAAGTTTCACACTAATTTATTCAATCGATATTGCATCGTTGCTTGGTAACATTCAAAAGTTCTCAACATTAAAAAGAGAGATTCCATCAACTTCTACCCCTTTGTCATCAAAACTTTGTACGAGGAAGAAGAAGAAAGCTAAGGAGAGAATTCACTAAGAACCAAATTTGTGAAATGATTTGAATCAAGTTAAAAAAAGATAAATGAGTTTCATTAAATTATGCTTCAATTTTAACAAAGAGAAGGGATTCATGGAAAGGATCAAGATATTCATGTGAAATCAAATCCCCATTCTTGCAAGTGATCATCACATACTAAAAATTCATAAAACTTCTTTCATGAGAAGAGTAAGGAAGAGTTCATGAGAAAGGATAAAAAGAAATCCATGAATAAAGCTTCATTAAATCTATTTCTCAATAAGAATTCATAATAGTAAAATCCATGAAAGATGTATTTGTCAATAAACTCAATGGGTGAAGGGACTAAATATATCAAACATTATTATGTGATAGAGCAAGGGTATGGAGTAAACTTGATACAACATAAATTCATTAAAAAGCTCCATTCTTGAAATACATAAAGATAGTCCAAAAAAGAAATATAACAACTCATGCATTCGGACAATTTAACATATCTATCTCTCTTCTAATGAAATCAAATTGTTCTTCATTTAAAGGTTTTGTAAAGATATCGGCCAATTGATGTTTCGTATCAATAAATTCTAAGATTATATCATGATTATTAACATGATTTCATATAAAGTGATGCTAATGTCAATATGTTTAGTTCTAGAGTGTTGAAAAGGATTTTTTGTTAAATATATTGCACTTGTGTTATCACATTTTATGAGAATATTCTTAAAATAAATTCTATAATCTTCTAATATATTTTTCAACCATACGACTTGTGCATAATATGCACTAGCCGTTATATATTCGGCTTCGGTCGTAGATAGTGTAACCAAGTTCTGTTTCTTAGAAGACCAAGAGACAAGTGCATGACCTAAGAATTGACATATTCCAGATGTGCTTTTTCTATATAATATATAGCCACCAAAATCCGCATTAGCATAAGCAATTAATTCAAAGTTTTTAAATTTTGGATATCATAATCCTATATTAGTTGTTCCTTTAAGATATCTAAAGATTCTTTTAACTGCTTTAAGATGAGATAGCTTAGGATTAGATTGAAACCTAGCACAAAGTCCTACGCTAAACATAATATCTAGTCTTGTTGTAGTGAGGTATAGTAAACTACCTATCATACCTCTAAAAGCTTTTTAATCAAAGCTTTCACCACTTTCGTCAATGTCTAACTTAGTAGAGGTACTCATAGGAATATTTATAGCCTTTGAACTATCCATATTAAACCGTTTTAGAAAGTCTAGTGTATATTTTGTTTGACTAAGAAAAGTATCATTACTAAATTGTTTGATTTGTAAGCCTAAAAAGAAAGTTAGTTCCCCTATTAAACTCATTTCAAACTTTAGGTTCATACTCTTGGCAAATGATTTATATAGAGATTCATTTGTAACAAGAGCGAAAGTTTCTTTATAATCAATACCTTCTTCTTGGTTGAAACCCTTGTCCACTAATCTAGCCTTGTTTCTAACCACGATACCAAATTCATCTTGCTTGTTTCTAAAGACCCATTTAGTATCAATAACTAAATGGTTATTTGGCCTCGGAACAAGCTTCCACACCTTATTTCTCTCAAATTGGTTCAACTCTTCGTACATTGCGATCACCCATGAATTATCTTTCATGGCCTCATGAATGTATTTAGGTTCAATTTGAGAAAGAAAAACGGCATTGGCATAAAATTTTTTAAGAGAAGAATGAGTTTGAACCCCTTTTGATATGTCTCCTATGATTATCTCCTTAGGATGAGCATCTACATACTTTCATTCCTTGGGTAAGGATGTTTCGAAAAATGATACATCCAAGTTACTAGTTGGAAGAGAGGGTTCATTTAAATTTAAAGCATCAAAATTAAGATCATTATCAAACTCATTTTTCTTAAGATCGAAAACTTCATTAAATACAACATGAATAGACTCTTCTATAACCAAAGTTCTTTTGTTAAAGATACGAAATGCTTTCGAAATAGAAGAATAGCCAAGAAAAATGTCTTCGTTAGATTTTGCATCAAACTTTCCTAAGGCATCTTTTTCATTTAATATAAAATATTTACAACTGAAAACTTTAAAATATTAAACATTGGGTTTTTTGTTATTCCATAATTCATAAGGAGTTTTGGAAAGTAATGGTCTTACTAGAACCCTATTCATGACATTGCATGTCGTATTAACTGCTTCGGCCCAAAAATATTTGGATAGGCTATGTTCGTTCAATATGGTTCTTGTAATTTCTTGTAAGTTTCTATTTTTTCTTTCTGCTACTCCATTATGTTGAGGATTTCTCGAAGTTGAGAAATTATAGTTGTATCTATTAGATTCTTAGAAATCACAGTTTTAAAATTCACCACCGTGATCACTCCGAATTGATGAAATCATAAATCCTTTTTTATTTTGAACAAGTTTACAAAACTTTGAAAAATATCTAAAGCAATCACTTTTGTGTGCTAAGAAGTATGTTTAAGTGTATTTTCTATAATCGTCCACGATTACAAAGGCGTATTTGCTACCTCATAGGCTTGATGTATCAATTGGTCTAAACAAATCCATATGGATCAATTGCAATAGTCTAGAGGTGCTTATTTGATTTTTTAGTTTGAAACTACCTTTTATTTGTTTTTTTAGTTGACATGCATCACACACATTATCTATAACAAACCTAACGTGAGGAATACCTCTTACAAGTTCTTTAGATGAGATTTGTGAGATTAGTTTCATGCTAGCATGACCTAATCTCCTATGCCAAAGCCAAGCATTATCATTCAAAACTGAAAATCTCATTTCATTAGAAAGATCATTAATATTGATAGTATATATATCATTTTGTTTTAGGGCAATCATAGATGTGTTTTTGTATGATTTTTTAATAATGCAAGTATTGGATTCAAATATAATGATGTATCCTTTATCAATTGATTAATGCTTAAAAGATTATGCTTTAAGCCGTCAACCAATAACACATCTTTAATCAAAAAATTGGATTTGTTACCTATGGTTCCTTTGCCAATGATTTTACTCTTGTTTTTGTCTCGAAAGGTGACATACCCTTCGTCTAGGCTAGTGAGCTTACAGAATTGAGATAGATCCCTAGTCATATACCTTAAGCATCCACTATCAATGTACCATCTCTTGCTCCTAGCTTGTGATGGTGAACGTTTCTACAAAAAAAATAATGATTTTTAGTTACCCATTTGACCTTGGGTGCCTCAAAAATCGATCGATATAACTTATCAGTTTGCATAGAGTTCTTTATGGTTCCTTTAGGAATCCAAATCAATTTATGTGGACTATGTTTTTAAAACCGATATTGATAAGCTATATGCCCATATTTACAATAAAAGATACATTTGTCTCAAGGTAAAACAAGCAAAATAGGACCTTTAACAAAGATGGTTGGATTTTGGTGAGGCTAATCACAAATCCGATTTTGCCTCTTCTATGAATGTGACCCTTGTTAGCAAGGATCATGTTCAAGGACTTGCTACCAACCTCAAACTCTTCTAAGGTTTCTTTAAGTAGTAAGTTTTCCTTTTTAAGCATTTCTAATTCATTACATTTTGTGTATAGAGCTAAACTATCATTGTGTTCAAATTTTAATTTATTAAAATCACTAACAAGTGAAGCATGCTCCATTTTTAATAGTTTATTTTTTTTACTAACTAATTTACATTCACCAAATAAATCATGAAAAGCACTTAGTAATTTATCAAAAATTAAATTTGTATCTAATGAACTACTTACCTCATCTCCGATTGCCATTAGTGTATAGTGAGTAACTTGCTTAGTGTTGGTTGGCTCCTCTTCTTCGGATGCACTTGAATCGTCCCTGTTAGGATCAAGAGCACTAAGAGGGGGGGGGTGAATTAGTGCAGCGGAAAACTTTTGACGATTAAAACAACGTTCGTACGATAAGAATGATTTCGGTAGAAAAGCCGATTCGTAAATCACTTTAACTTGTGATCAAGCAAGATGCAGTTAAAGCGAATCTATAAGGGAAATTTGCAGTTATGATTGAAATCAGAATGTAAGCGCAAACTGAAATATAATGTTCATACGATAAAACTGATTTACGTCTAAACATCGATTCGGAAAATACTGAACTTTGAAACACGATCGTAAATTCACAAAGGGCAGTAAGCTATTGAGGAGGTTTGCAGTAAAGATAATATGCTCAAAGTAAATGCAAACCAGAGAGCACCGTGATTTTAGAGTGGTTCGGTCAATCTTGACCTACATCCACTTCTAGCTTCCTCCACCGACGAGGTCACCATTGTCCACTAGAGGCCTTCCTTCAATAGGCGAAGACCAACCACCCTTTTACAGTTTCACTCCTTTTGACGGGCTTAGGAGACAACCCTTACAGAATTTTCTCTCCTCTCTTGAAAGATCAGAACTTGGAAGAAAAGAGGGAGAACTTTTAACTCATACAACACTTTTGAGCTCTAAAAATCATAGAGTTGTTGAATCTCGTATTTTGATGATGAAACTACTTGATATATGTTTATGATTTAATCTGCGTTTTGAGTGACGTAGGGTGCTTCGATCAGGATGAGACAATTAAAGCAGGAACATCATGTTGTGCCGAAGGAACATGTCAGAAGATTGGACGTCGGGCCGGTGGATCGGTCGACGTATCGACAGAAGGCATCGGGCCATGGACTCGGGCATTGGGCCAAGAAGAGCGGGTATTGTGCCAAGGATATCGGAGTTGCAGAGTCAACTGGCCGATTGGGCAATAGGCTGTAGGAAAGGACGATGCGCCGAAGAATCGGACGAAGCGTCGAGGGACCAATGACATGCTGGACAACTTGGTTAATTGCTTTGGATTAATTGTCTCGATCGAAGTTTTTGTTTTGTTGTGCAGGATTAACTACGATGAAAGTTAGACAAGCAGCAGGAGTTGCGCCGGAGTCAAGATCATGATCACGTTGGGAGTTCGAGAGTTCGACGGAAGTTCGGACGGTCGTCGGAGGTTCTGCGAGAACAGATCCGAGAAGTCCAGAAGCTTGCCAAGCGAAGCTCGTCGGAACTCGCCAAGTGGATCGTCGCAAAGTCCAGGAGTTTGCCGGATGTCCGCAGAAGAATCACCGAGGGTTCATCGGATGATCGACGGAAGTTCGCCGGAAACTCGCCGGAAGAAGCGATTGACGCCATCGGAGCAAAGCTGCAGAAGTTGTCTTAGATTTAATCGTAGTTAGCACGTTGATTAAGCTTGAAAATGGGAGGTGATCCCATTAGCTTAATCTTGGGGCAATTGGGCCCCTGAAAAGATTAAAATTGGGCGAATGGAGCTAACCATTGGACCGTGATTGCACCAAAGGCGGTGCAACCGCTAGGCCAGAGGTGCAACCGCCAGGCTGTGTCTCCAGTGAGACCGGGGTGCAACCGCCCCAGCCAGGAGGTGCAACTGCCCGAGAGATCTTCGAGCTAGATCTGGCGGTGCAACCTCCCCGACAGAGAGGTAGCACCGCCGAGCTCGATCTTCGAGCTCAGGCAGAGAGGTGCAACCGCCTCAATCGAGGTGGCACCACTTGGGGCTCGATCTCGAAGCAGACTTCGGGCGGTGCAACCGCCCGATAGAGAGGTGCAACCGCCCGCTCGATCTCCGAGCTCTGCCGAGGCGGTGCAACCTCTCCGATCAAGAGGTGCAACCGCCTAATCCCGAATTCGGGATTTGATGGATTTTGAGCTCAAATTTGAACTGGGTTGGGGCCTATAAATACCCCACCCATTCAGCACTGAAGAGATATAGATCCACACCGAATTCTTGATCTTTTCAGTGATTCTAAGAGCTCAAATTTGTGTAAAGTCCAAAAGTTCTCCTCTTTCTATTCTTCAAGTCTTGAGTTGTAAAGAGAGGAGAGAAAGGATCTGTAAGGGTTGTCTCCTGAGCCCGTCAAAAGGAGAGAAACTGTAAAAGGGCAGTTAGCCTTCGCCCATTGAAGGAAGGCAGCTAGTTGACGTCGGTGACCTCGTCGGAGAAGGAAGCCAAAAGTGGAGTAGGTCAAGACTGACCGAACCACTCTAAATCTCTGGTTTGCTTTTACTTTGAGCACTTTATCATTACTGCAAACCTCCTACATTGCTACTGCCCTCTGCGTGTTTACGAACGAGTCTCTAAGTTCTGATCTTTCCGAATCTGCATTCAGACGTAAATCGGTGTTTTCGCATGCGATCTTTACACTGTAGTTTACGCCACGTTTTGATTCCATTCATAACTGCAAATTGCTTTCTGCGTATTCATAAAACGCTTTTCAAAGTTCAAAACTGCGTTTAGGCGAAAAATTACGTTTAGGACGTAAAACTGCGTTTAGATGTAAAACTGCGTTTAGACATAAAACCGCGTTTAGGCGTAAAACTACGTTTAGGCGTAAAAACGTTTAGGACGCAAAACTGCGTTTAGGCGTAAAACTGCGTTTAGGCGATAAAACTGCGTTTAGTCGCAAAACTGCGTTTAGGCGTAAAACTGCACTTAGGCGTAAAACTGCACTTAGGCGTAAAACTACGTTTAGAGGCGAAACCGCGCTTTAGACGCCAAACCGCGCCAAACGCGAAACTGTGTTTAGACGAAACTGGCGCTTTTTAGACGCAAACTGTGTTTAGACGCAAACTGTGTTTAGACGCAATCTGTGCTTAGACGCAAACTGCGCTTAAATACAACCTGCGCTTAAACGCAATCTGCATTTAGACGCAAACTGCATTTAGACGCAAACTGCGTAAACTACAAACTGTGAATCAGCATTTACATCGAAATCGTTTTTATAGGACGAACGTGGCTTTTGTTTTTAAATCGCTGAAAGTTTTCCGTTGCACTAATTCACCCCCCCCCCTCTTAGTGCTCTCGATCCTAACAATTGGTATCAGAGCGGGTTATTTCTCATTTCGGATTTACACCCGAGAGAAATGGCTCTTCAAGAGGGCTTTTCGGTCTTTCATCCACCGTTCTTTAACGGATTGGACTACACTTATTGGAAAACTCGAATGAGAGTTTTCTTGATTTCTCTAAATCTGGATTTATGGAATATCGTTGAAAACTGTTTTCAACTTCCCTCTAAACCGATGAACGTATGGTCGGATTTAGAGAAGAAGTATTTTTCTTTAAACGCAAAGGCTATGAATGCCTTATTTTGCGCTTTGGACAAAAATGAGTTCAATCGGATTTCTTTATGCAAAACGGCTTTCGATATCTGGCGCACTCTTGAAATCACGACGAGGGAACTAGTAGAGTCAAAGACTCGAAAAGTTAATATTTTACTGCATGATTTCGAGCTTTTTTTCATATGAAACCAAGCTTAAACCGTTGTTGACATGTACACCCATTTTACGGATGTCGTCAATGGTTTAAAATCGCTTTTGGTAAAAGCTTTTCGGATTTTGAACTTCGTTAACAAAGTTTGCGCTCACTTTCTAAAACTTGGGATTCAAAAGTAACTGCTATTCAAGAATGAAAAAAAACTTGAACCAATTTCCACTTGAAGAACTAATTGGTTCATTGATGACATATGAAATGGTGCACAATGCACATGATGAACATGTTGAACACAATCACCTTCCAAAGAACAGGAAGGATTTGGAACTCTGGACAAATGAATGCCACTTGAGCGATGACTCAAGTGATGAGGACAATGATGAACAAAACAATCTTCCAAAGAACAGGAAGGATTTGGGACATAGAACATTTGAAGACCACTCGAGCATAAGCTCAAGTGATGGTGAACTTAAACTACAAATGAAACAAAAATTAAAATGCAAAAAGAATGGAACTACTTGCTTTAAACACAAGAAGAAGAACAAAAATTGGGATGAATCGAGCTCCTCCGAAGACGAGAAAGTCAACAAAAGCGAGGCGGCAAACTACGCCTTAACAGCCTACGACGTTGAGGTAATTAAAATGCCTTTGGTTTATTTTGAAATTACTTGATGCTTTCATGATGTATTTTCTTTTTTAGTTTAGAATTAATTTTCTTGAAAATTACATGTTTTAAAAAAATACAAAAATTATGATCATCTTTGGTAATTTCGAAAAAATGATAATATTGCATATTTTATGATAAACAAACAAAATGATTTTGATTGAGAAATCATGGTTAAGAAGTAATAATGTGTATCATGTTTGATTAACATTGTTGAATGAAATCACGTTTGATTTAAAGTAATGCATAAAGATGTAATATTAAATGGTTATGATACAATAATTAACAATTTTATGCATGGGATTTTAAGTTATCCATGATCATGAGCTTGTTTGATCTTCATGATTTAATTTCAAGATCTATAGCAAAAATCATGTCTGAATATATGAAAGTGTTAATTTCATTTTCGGATTCACTTAACAATTGGTATCCTAACAATCGGATTTTCTCATACACTTATGAAAAATATTTTTCTAAAATGGATTTGATGAAATGATTCCTGCTTATAAATTCCATCTTGAAATATGAATGATAGTGTTTTTGCTAAAGAGAATAATTATTAAAATCATGATCTTGATAATTATAACATGAAGCTCTTTATAAATCAAGATCGTTCATTATGCTCCCTACATCTATCAAAAGGAGTTCTTCAAATGAAATGCAACTTGTCTTTTGATTTCTTAGAATTCAATGAAGTGTCATATTGATATCTTGAAACTTGGAATATTTTAAAATGTGATCTTGATAAAAATGTTACAAGTTGCTCTTTTGTACTGTATCTTTTCAAATGAATCATGAGCCTTGATATCATATATTTCATAATATAGAAATAACAAGATTTCTTTGCCTTATGTCTTGAACCTTCATGCTTATCTTAATTTGGCATATAAAGACTAAGGCATGCTTAGATGAAAAAGAATCACCGAATAATACTTGATCTTAGAAATAAATTCCCTTGAAAGAATTAAAATATTTAACTTTTTTGCTCTTCCCCTACTTTCTTCTTGTTTTCAATGATAAAATGGGGAGAAGTTTTGATCATGCATGGTAGGATATAATTTGACAAAATTGATACCATCATGATATGAAACATTTATAATGTGCAATTATGCATGCAATACTTGTGCTTTCTAATTATGATGTGATGTATTGCATATGATGTAAATCATGATTTAAAATGCTATGAGTGCTAAGTTACACACTTTGAGAAAAAAATTACTATATTGAAACATTAATGTAATTATGAATGGTGATATGAAATTATGCATGTAATACTTCAACCTATGATAACGATGCATGCAATGATATTCATGATGAAAAAAATTGTCTTGACATTCATGACTTGATTATTCATCCGTTGTTATGATTTTGAAATCATTGTAAAAGGAAAAAGAACTACAAAACTGTATTCTTCCTTTCTTTTGACAATGACAAAGGGGAGATAGCTAGTTTGTACAAGTCAAAAAAGATGCAAAAAAACTTGATTGCTAGCTTGCCTATCTTAAGCAGCAAAGATTGCTAACTTGCTTATTTCAAGAAGAAAAATTGTCTTCTTGAACATCACTATCTTGAATATCTCAAGAAGCAAAACTTGCAATTTGCACATTGCAATAGGAAGCAAGAATCATGAGCTTACACAAGAAAGCTATCTTGCATTTGCTTTCAAAATTTTTGCTAGCTTATATATTGTGAAACTTGTATATCATAAAAATTGCTAGCTTGTTGGTCTAAAGAGAAGCAAAAAGTTGCTATCTCAAAAGAAGCAAATGTGCTATCTTGCCTATCTCAAGAGGCAAAAATGCTAACTTGCGCATCTAGCAACGTGAATAAAATTTTCAAGAAGCAAGAGTTGCCTTCTTGAACATCTCTAATTTGCTAGCTTGCATGATGTAGAACTTGCTATCTTGAACATTACCAAAAGTGCTATCTTATATGCTATAAAACTTGCATATCTAAAACTTGATAGCATGAATGTTCTAAGCATGATGTAACATTTGCTAAATTTTGTGGCTTCAAAACTGCATGATGATAAAACTTGATATTATGTTTTTCATGCAATAAGTTAAACTTACATCACAAACACTTGATTGTGGTACTTCTCCTTTTTGTTGATGACAAAGGAGGAGAAGTATGTTGATGACATGACATATTATGCATAAGTTCATGATAACGTGTTGCAAGTTCATGATGAATATTGCAATGACTTGAATTCAGTTTGAATTCAAGGTTCTATCAATATGGCATATTGATAGGGGGAGTTTGTTTAAACTCCGGAAGTTAAGTTTAACTCCGTCATCAAGTAGTTGTCATCATCAAAAAGGGGGAGATTGTTGAATCTCGTATTTTGATAATGAAACTACTTGATATATGTTTATGATTTAATCTGCGTTTTGAGTGACGAGGGTGCTTCGATCGAGGATGAGACAATTAAAGCAGGAACATCATGTTGTGCCAAGGAACATGTCGGAAGATTGGACGCCGGTCGGTGGATCGGTCGACGATGATCGACGAAGGCTTCGTGCCGTGGACTCGGCATCGGGCCAAGAAGAGCGGGTATTGTGCCAAGGATATCGAGAGTTGCGAGAGTCAATCGGCCGATTGGGCAATAGGCTGCAGAAAGGACGAGCGCGCCAAGAAAGAATCGGACGGCGCCGAGGGACCAATGACATGCTTTGGACAACTTGGTTAATTGCTTTGGATTAATTGTCTCGATCGAAGTTTTTGTTTTGTTGTGCAGGATTAACTACGATGAAAGTTAGACAAGTAGCAGGAGTTGCGCCGAGTCAAGATCATGATCACGTTGGGAGTTCGAGAGTTCGACGGAAGTTCGGACGGTCGTCGGAGGTTCTCGCGAGAACAGATCCGAGAAGTCCGAAGCTTTGCTGCTTAAGCTCGCCGGAACTCGCCAAGTGGATCGTCGAAAGTCTAGGAGTTTGCCGGATGTCCGCAGAAGAATCACCGAGGGTTCATCGGATGATCGACGGAAGTTCTCCCGAAACTTCGCCGGAAGAAGCGATTGACGACGGAGCAAAGCTGCAGAAGTTGTCTTAGATTTAATCGAGTTAGCACGTTGATTAAGCTTGAAAATGGGAGGTGATCCCATTAGCTTAATCTTGGGGCAATTGGGCCCCCTGAAAAGATTGAAATTGGGCGAATGGAGCTAACCATTCGGACCGATTGCACCAAAAAAGGCAACCGCTAGGCCAGAGGTGCAACCGCCAGGGCTGTCTCTCCCAGCGAGCCCGGTGGTGCAACCGCCCTAGCCAGAGGTGCAACCGCCCAGAGCTCGATCTTCGAGCTAGATCGGCGGTGCAACCTCCCCGACGAGAGAGGTAGCACCGCCGAAGCTCGGTCTTCGAAGCTCAGAGGCAGAGGTGCAACCGCCTCAATCGAGGAGGTGGCACCGCCTCGGGGGGCTCGATCTCGAAAGGGACTCGGCGGTGCAACCACCCCGACAGAGAGGCAAACCGCTGGGCTCGATCTCGAGTGCCGCGAGGCGGTGCAACCTCTCCAATCAAGAGGTGCAATCACTGATCCCGAATTCGGGATTTGATCGTTTTGAGCTCCAAATTTGAACTGGGTTGGGGCCTATAAATACCCCACCCATTCAGCACTGAAGAGATATAGATCCACACCGAAGTCTTGATCTTTTCAGTGATTCTAAGAGCTCAAATTTGTGTAAAGTCCAAAAGTTCTCCTCTTTCTGTTCTTCAAGTCTTGAGTTGTAAAGAGAGGAGAGAAAGGATCTGTAAGGGTTGTCTCCTGAGCCCGTCAAAAGGAGAGAAACTGTAAAAGGGCAGTTATCCTTCGCCCATTGAAGAAAGGCAGCTAGTTGACGTCGATGACCTTGTCGGAGGAGGAAGCCAAAAGTGGAGTAGGTCAAGACTGACCGAACCACTCTAAATCTCTGGTTTGCTTTTACTTTGAGCACTTTATCATTACTGCAAACCTACTACATTGCTACTGCCCTCTGCGCGTTTACGAACGAGTCTCTAAGTTCTGATCTTTCCGAATCTGCATTCAGACGTAAATCGGTGTTTTCGTACGATCTTTACACTGCAGTTTACGCTTACGTTTTGATTCCATTCATAACTGCAAATTGCTTTCTACGTATTCATAAAACGCTTTTCAAAGTTCAAAACTGCGTTTAGACGTAAAATTACGTTTAGACGTAAAACTGCGTTTAGACGTAAAACTACGTTTAGACGCAAAACTATGTTTAGACGTAAAACTGCGTTTAGACGTAAAACTTGCGTTTAGACGTAAAACTGCGTTTAGACGTAAAACTGCGTTTAGACGCAAAACTGCGTTTAGACGTAAAACTGCACTTAGACGTAAAACTGCACTTAGACGAAAAACTGTGTTTAGACGCAAACTGCGCTAAAACGCAAACTGCGCTTAGACGCAAACTGCGCTTAAACGCAAACTGTGTTTAGACGCAAACTGCGCTTAGACGCAAACTGTGTTTAGACGCAAACTGTGTTTACACGCAATCTGTGCTTAGACGCAAACTGCGCTTAAATGCAAACTGCGCTTAGACACAATCTGCATTTAGACGCAAACTGCATTTAGACGCAAACTGCGTAAACTACAAACTGTGAATCGGCATTTACATCGAAATCGTTTTTATCGGACGAACGCGGCTTTTGTTTTTAAATCGCTGAAAGTTTTCCGCTGCACTAATTCACCCCCCCCCCCTCTTAGTGCTCTCGATCCTAACAAGAGTAAGATCAGGATTTCGGTGGTTTTGGTTGCTCTTTCATTACTGAAAGAGTGAGGTATTTATAGGCCCCAAACCAGTTTGAATTTCGAGCTCAAAATTGTCAATTCCCGGAATTCCGGGGTCTGGCGGTTGCACTGCCTAGCCGAGCTCGGAGACTGAGCCTCTGAGCGGTGCCACCACTTGTCAGGGGCGGTTGCACCTCCTGCCAGAGCTCGGAGATCGAGCTCAAGCGGTGCCACCGCTTGACTGGGGCGATTGCACCGCCCAGCCAGAGCTCGAAGACCGAGCTCAGGTAGTTGCACCTTTGTTAGAGGAGGTTGCATCGCCCAGCCAGAGCTTGGAGACTGAGCCTTGGGCGGTGCCACCGCCGACCCAAGCGGTGCCACCTCTAGCTAAGTAATTTGGGTCCGAATGGGCTGATCCATTCAGCCCAATTTGGGTCTTTCAAGGGCCCAATTGCCCCAAGATTAAGTTAATGGGATCACCTCCCATTTCTAACTTAATCATTGTGCTAACTATGAATTTCATAAGACATTTACTACAACTTGCTCCGGTGCGTCAATCGCTTCTTCCGGTGAGCTTTCGGCGAACTTCCGGTGAACATCTGGCGAACCTCCGGCGATGCTCCGACGGACTTCCGACAAACTCCTGGACTTGTGACGATCCACTTGGCGAGTTCTGACGAGCTTCTTTTGGCAAACTCCTGGACTTCTTGGATTTGTTCCCGCAGAACCTTCGACGACTGTCCGAACTTCCGTCAAGCTCTCGAACTCCCAACGTGATCATAGTCTTGACTCCAGCGCAACTCCTACTGCATGTCTTACTTTCATCATAGTTAATCTTTTACACTTATCTCAACATATGGATTAGATAACAAATGACAATTGACGTTATCATCAAAATCCGAGATTCAATAGTCCCAAATTGCTTTAAGAGCCTTCTTCTTCTTTGGTTGCTTCTTCTTTGCTTAGGGATATTCGCTTTTGAAATGTCCCGGCTTCTTACATTCATAGCATATAACTTGTTCTTTCTTAGGTTCAAATTTATTTTTAGTGTCATTTTTAAATTTATTTTTTTTATAAATTTTTTGAATTTTCTTTTCAAGAGTGTTAAGTCATCATAATAGTCCTCATTACTTGAATTCTCTTACAAGTGGTCTTCTTGATTTTTTAGTGTTATATCCTTTCTGTTCTTTAGAAGATTGTTCTCAAGCTCTTCATGAGAGTTGCAAGTCATCTCATAAGTCAATAGTAACCCCATAAGTTCTTTGAGAGGAAAGTTGTTTAGATCCTTTGCCTCTTGAATGGTCATTACATTATGGTCCCAACTCTTTGGAAGGGATCTCAAGATTTTACTAACAAGTTCAAAGTTCAAAAAGTATTTGTCAAAAGCTTTTAAACTATTAACGACATCCGTAAAATGGGTGTACATGTCGACAATAGTTTCACTTGGCTTTATGTGAAACAATTCATAAGTATGAACTAAAAGATTTATCTTTGACTCCTTTACTCTACTAGTGCCTTCGTGAGTAATTCCGAGTATGTGCAAAATATCAAAAGTCGTTTCACAAATAGACACTCGATTAAACTCATTTTTATCCAAAGCGCAAAATAAAGCATTAATAGCCTTAGTATTTAAAGCAAAAGTCTTCTTCTCCAACTCATTCTAATTGCTCATTCGAAAATAAGACTTTTCAAAGTCATTTTCTATAAGATTTCATAATTCAAAATCCATTGAAATTAGAAAGATCCTCATTCTTGTCTTCCAATTTGTGTAATCCATGCCATTGAACATGGCAAACATGTAATTGAATGACACTCTTAGTTGCCAACAAATGCCATCTCTCTTAGATTTTAAACAAAATGAGAGTGACCTTGCTCTGATACCAATTGTTTGGATCAAGAGTGGCACTAAGAGGAGGGGATGAATTAGTATAGTGGAAAAATCGTTGATTTCAAATATATTCATTTCGATTAAATCCGTCTCAGAAATATATTAAACTTGAAGGCATTTGTAAAAGTGTAAAGAGAAAGTTAAGGAAGATTGTAGTAATGTAAATTACTCAAATAGAAATGCAAACTAGAATTTAGAGTGGTTCGGTCGTTGTGACCTATATCCACTTCTGATTCCTCCTCTAGCGAGGTCACCTGCGTCCACTAATGGTCTTCCTTTAATAGGCGAAGACCAACCACCTTTTACAGCTCTTTCTTCTTTTACCGGGTTTAGGATATAACCCTTACAAGCCTCACTCCTCTTTCTTAGATGGTTACAAAGCTAAGAGAGGGAGGGGAGGACTCTTTCTCACTTTGACAACACTTTAACACCCCAAGAATTTAAGATTATGTTAACACTTTTATGCCCTTTCATGCAGAAAATGGTGTGATATTTATAGACCAACCACCTTTTACAGCTCTTTCTTCTTTTACCGGGTTTAGGAGATAACCCTTAAAAGCCTCACTCCTCTTTCTTGGATGGTTACAAAGCTAAGAGAGGGAGGAGAGGACTCTTTCTCACTTTTACAACACTTTAACACCCCAAGAATTTAAGATTATGTTAACACTTTTATGCCCTTTCATGTAGAAAAGGGTGTGATATTTATAGGCTCTAATGGCTTTAGAATTTGAGTTAAAAAGTGTCATATCCCCGAATTTCGAGGTACTGACGGTACTATCGCCTAACACTTGACACTAGGCAGTACCACCACCCAGTTTAGGTGGTACCACCACTTGACATAGCTCCGAGACTGAGCTCTGGTGGTACCACTACCTAACAAGGGTGGTACCATCGCTAGCAGCATTAACTGCCAGCGGTATCACTGCCTAAAACACCTAGGAGACCGAGCCCCAAGCAGTGCCACCGTCGACCCTAGCGGTGCCACCACCGGCTATAGTTTTAGGTGCTGAATGGGCTGTTCAATCTAGCCCAATTCAACCCTATTAAGGGCCCAATTGACCCTTAACTAAGTTAGTGGGATTACCTCCAAATTCTAACTCAATTTATAGTCTAACTACAATAATTAAGACACTAGGCAAAGTATTCTTGTTCTAGTACATCAATTATTCTTCTGGCGAGCTTCCGGCGATCTTCTTGCAAACTTCCGACGATCTCTCGGCGATGTTCCGGCAGACTCCCAGCAAGCTCTTAGACTTCTCGGCCTTCTTGGAGAGTTTCAATGAGCTTCTTTGGTAAGCTCCTTGACTTCTCGGTCAGTTACAACAGAACTACCGATGAACGTCCGAACTTTCGACGAACTCTCGAACTTCCAACAAAATCTCGATCTGGACTCCGGCATAACATTTGCTTTATATCTCACTGTTATAGTAGTTAATCCTGCACACTTTTCTCAACACATAGATTGGATCAAATAATTTACCAATTGATTTCATCATCAAAATCCGAGATTCTACAGTTGTCTACTAAACCCATGAAAAGGAGAGAGTGTAAAAGGGTAGTTGATCTTCGCCCCTCGAAGGAAAATTAGTAGTGGAACCCGTTGGCCTCAAGTGAAGAGGAATCGGGAGTGGATGTAGGTTAGACGACTGAATTACTATAAATCAGGTTGCATTTCTGTTTTGTTATTTATCTTTATTACAAACTGCTTTACTTCCTCATTACTTTACCTACACACTCTTATAAATGTTTTCAAAGTTAAACATTGTCGAAACGATTTTATCGTATGAAGTTTCAAAACTGACGTTTTTAATGAAAGTACTATTTCACCTCCCCTCTTAGCGCCGACTCGATCCTAACTAGTCTTGCGATACCACCGCCTGACACAATCTGGGAGACTATGTTTGGGCGATACCACCACCCAGATATCTTGGGAGGTTGAGCCTCAAGCGTTACCACCGCCTAGGCCAGCTAATGGTCACTAATAGACCAAACAATAGGCCCAATTCAGCCCTTATTCAGACCCAATCATCTCCTAATTTAGTTAATTGGGTTACACATAAATTTAACTCAAACTAAGACCTAACTATGATGATTAAGGCTTAAACAAAAGCAAGACAGTAAATTTAAGTTATATGGCTTGTCATTTATTCATTCGAACTCCCAGTGAACTTCTAGCGAACTTTCGGCGAACTTCTAGTGCATCGTCTGAACCTTGGACATATCAACCAATCTATCAGCATGTTGACTCTCGCAACTTTCGATCTTAGCGTAACGTCCGATTCTTTCGACTTGATGCCCATTTTTTGACTCTAGCCCATCGTCTGATTCTTCTTGCTTCAATCGTTTTGCTTTTTTAATCAAAATTAGTCCTGCATCACTTTTCTCAAATAGTATATTAGATCACAAACTTAGTAATTGATTTCATCATCAAAATCCAGGATTCAATAGTACTACCTCCGAACAAAGCCTAGGAATTTGGGCTCTAGCGGTACAACTATCATCTTGAGCAGTACTATCATCACCATAAGAGATATGTGGGATATATTAAAGGAGAGGATGTTGCGGATATTGATCCTTAGACCTATGAGGAGGCTATTACGAGTATAGATTCTAGGAAATGACAAGAAACCATGAATTCTGAAATGGATTCCATATACTCAAATAAGATTTGGAACCTAGTTAAAGCACCCGAGAGTATTGTACCTATTGGTTGTAAGTGGATCTTTAAGAAGAAAATTGGAGTAGATGTAATGATAGAGACATATAAAACAAGGCTAGTGGCTAAGAGGTATCGTTAAAGGCAAGGTGTTGACTATAACGAAACCTTCTCACCCGTAACCATGCTAAAATCCATCTAAATTCTATTTGCTATTACAGCACACTATGATTATGAGATCTGGTAGATGAACGTAAAAACCATGTTCCTCAATGGTAGCCTCGAGGAGGAGGTGTATATGATATAGCTTAAGGGATTCATATTCAAAGACTGCCTAGATAAGGTGTGTAGGTTATTTAGGTACATTTATAGAGTGAATCAAGCTTCCCGAAGTTGGAATATAAGATTTAATGAGGCGGTTAGATCTTATGACTTTGTTAAAAATAAAGATGAGCCTTGTGTGTACAGGAAGGAAAGTGGGAGCGCTATCACCTTCTTGGTATTATATGTGGATGGCATCCTAGTAATTGAGAATTATGTAGGAATGATATCCACAATAAAAGCTTGGTTATCTAGACACTTCTCCATGAAGGACTTAGGGGTAGCATCCTATATCTTGGAGATTCGGATCTACAGAGATAGATCCAAGAGGATGCTTGGCTTATCCTAGTTCAGGTACATAGACACCATTGTCAAAAGGTTTGGCATAAAAAATCCAAGAGATATCTCATACCAATGAGACATGAGATATGACTTTTTAGGAGTATATCCCCAAAGACTCCTAAAGAAAAGGCAAACATGGATAGGATACCCTATGCCTTAGTGATATGGTATATCATATATTTCATGCTTTGTACCAGGCCTGATATAGCGCATACTCTGAGTGTCATGAGCAGGTATCAAGTAGATCCAGGCTTAGAGCATTAGAAAGCAGTAAAGTGTATCCTTAAGTACTTGAGAAGGATTAAGGATATTTTACTAGTATACGGAGATAGTAGCCTCAAGGTTGAAGGCTACACAAACTCGAGTTTCCAATCCAATGTCGATGATAGCAAGTTGAATTCGAGGTATGTGTACACTTTGAATAGAGGAGCAGTATATTAGAAGAGTTCCAAGCAAGATACTATTACTGACTCAACCATAGAAGTGGAGTACATTGCTGCAACAGAGGCAACAAAGAAGGGAGTCTAGATGAAGAAGTTCATAATAGATCTAGGAGTTATGCCGAGCAACGAGGAGCTGATTCCCTTATATTGCGACAATAACGGAGTGATTGCTCTAGTAAAGGAATCCAGGTCTCATTAGAAGTCTAAGCACATTCTAAGGAGATTCCACCTTATTAGAGATATCATGACCCAAGGAGATATAGTAATGGAAAGAGTTTCATCCGAAGATAACATCGTAAATCCACTAATCAAGCCATCGTAGATCCATTGGATGGAGTTCTAACCATTGTCTCAGATAACATCGAATTAGGAGCGCTATCACCTTCTTGGTGTTATATGTGGATAATATCCTGATCATTGGGAATGATGTAGGAATGATATCCACAGTAAAAGCTTAGTTATCTAGGCACTTCTCCATGAAGGACTTAGGGGTAGCATCCTATATCTTGGGGATTTGGATCTATAGAGATAGATCCAAGAGAATGCTTGGCTCGTCCTAATTTAGGTACATAAACATCATTATCAAAAGGTTTGGCATGAAAAATTCCAAGAGAGATCTCATACCAATGAGACATAAAATATCACTTTCTACGAGTATACCTTCAAAGACTCCTGAAGAAATGGCGAACATGGATAGGATACCTTATGCCTCAGCAATAGGGTCTATTATGTATATCATGCTATATACTAGGCATGATGTAGTGCATGCTCTAAGTGTCATGAGCAGGTATCAAATAAATCCAGGCTTGGAGTACTGAAAAGTAGTAAAATATCTCTTTAAGTACTTGAGAAGGACTAAGGATCTTTTACTAGTATATGGATGTAGTAGCCTCAGGGTTGAAGGCTACATGGACTCAAGTTTCTAATCTGATATCGATGATAATAAGTCTAATTCAAGGCATGTGTTCACCTTTAATGGAGGAGCAGTATGCTTGAAGAGTTCCAAATAGATACTATTACTGACTCAACTATAGAGGTAGAGTACATTGCTATAGTAGAAGCATCAAAGGAGAGAGTTTGGATGAAGAAGTTTATCACATATCTAAGAGTCATGCCAAGCAGCAAGGAGTCGATTCCCTTATATTGCAACAATAATGGGGTGATTGTTTAAATGAGAGAACCCGGGTCTTATCAGAAGTGTTATGAGGAGGTTCCAACTTATTAAAGAGACCATGAACCGAGGAAATATAGAAGTGAAAAGAGTTCCAATCGAAGATAATATCGTCGATCCACTAACAAAGTCGTTGTCTCAAATTATCTTTGAGCGTCATTGGGGTTTGATGGGGATCAAACACATAGGTGATTGAGGTCAAGTGGCAGATTACTACTCATAGGTGTCCTGCAAGCCAATCTCATGAGTGATGGCACATGTGACTTGACACGTAGTCTTTTTGTTTATTGTTATTATTTGATATTTTATCACTTTATATTGCTTATTGCATGAATATACTGTTATGTCCATGGATCTGTGCAATGGGAATCGGATCATAATGAGATCATGATAATGAGACCGATTTGCCTTTGGACATAGATTCTAAATAATCCTAGTTATAGGTTACTCGAGAGGGAGATCGAGATAACCAAATAGATGTGTGTACTATATACCCGTACATATGATGGAGGCAGTTGGTCTCATAGTTTCTTGTGTGGGGACACTAGGGATACAATGTAGGTGCTCATTAGATAATGAGTTCACTAATTGATCCGCTTATGGAATGCTAGATGATTAATGATACCTCATTGTCAGACAATAATTTCGTTGTCCCAATTGTGTACCTAGACCTTAGACTTAAGACACTAAGGATGTTCTATATGAATACTCCATTTTTTGATACTCGACTTATAGGTTTGGAAGTTTCAGATCTAGCACAACAGGTCATCGAGAGTGGCAGCCAACCTTATAAGAACTATTGAGTATCGATAGAGGATCATCCACTCTTTGTGTTATGAGAGGAATATCTCATATGTTCTTGCTTAAACAAATCTCTAGCCAAGGTCATTCGGATTGAGAGAGAAAGAGTTCTCCGGGAGAATCCGATTAGCACGAGACTCTAGTAGAAATCATATAGGTCTAATAGCACCATGTCCGATATATGGTCTCTAGGATAATAGATGGATAAGAGACTATAGGTACATGATAACTAAGGATAGTCAAGTCCAATGGATTCGATTCTCCTGTATTGTTTGAGGACTACAGCGTAGTGGCCTAGTACCTTCGTAGTCGATGAGTCGAGTGAATTATTATTGAGATAATAATTCATCGAGCTAAAAGGAGTTATGACAGGTATGACTCACGGCTAACTCGAGATTGGGCCTAGAGAGTCGCACACATATGATAGACATTACGACGAGTAAAGGTTTGGATATGAGATATCCGTTGGAGCCTCTGTCTTGTTGGATATCCAATAAGCCCCTGAATTAGTGGATCCTATGGATGAGATCCCATAAGAGCCAATGAGAGATTATTAGATAGAGATCCACTAATCTAAGAGCCTAGGGTAGTTGTACAGAGATCCAATACTCAAGAGGGCAGGATCCATTCTGGTTAAGTTGATAAAGGGCCTCTATAAATAGGAGGGAACCAAAGATTTATAGGCTATAGCTTCTCTTGGTTGTCATCTCATATTCTCCTCTCCCCTTCTCCTCCTCAAATAGTAGGCCTGAAGATTTGAGGAGCGTCTCGCAGCCCTGCTATGTGGATTACCACTAGAGAGGAGGATGCTTGATCTCCTTCATCCTCTCCTATAGATTTATAGAGATTTAGGGATATATGATCTCCCTAGGAAAAATACAATCTTTTATATATGTAGTTTTTGGTTTTACAGATTTTGCGCACCAATCTTCGTATGATGACGAACATAATTTTGGAAAATTTAGAAATTTTTGTTTTCTATTCTTCCACCTTGCATATGATATCACCCCTAGATTAACCAACACACCCTATGCGATACTACCGCCAGACTTCCCGAAAAGCATAAATAGTGCTTTTTGACTCTTTTTGACTCTCAGGCCATACCACCGCCTAGCCTAACCCTAGATCACTAAACTGACCTTCCAATTGATCCAATTTGACCCTAGTTCAAACTCAATTGACTCATAATCAAGTTGGCATGGTTACACCCCAAAACTTGTTAAGACCGAAATCGATACTATGAGAGGAGAGTGAACTAGTGCTCACGTAAAAATGATGGTGATTTGAAAACTTCATTCAATAAAATTTTATCAAAAATGCATTTGAACTTAGAGAAAGTATGAAGTGGAGTGAGCAGCCAAATCAGTAAGCAATATAAAGAAAAAGGCAAAGAAGAGAAGGCACACTAATTTTATAGTGGTTCGGTCATCGTGACCTACATCTACTTCTGATTCCTCCTCCGTTAAGGTCATTGACTTCCACTATTAATCTTCTTTCAATAGGTAAAGATCAACTACCCTCTTACAGCTCTACTCTCCTTTTCACAAGTTTAGGAGATAACCTATATAGTTCTCTCAGCCCTCTCTTAAATAGAACTTACACTTAGAGAAGAGGAGGGGAACTCTTAAAGGATTACAATAGCATTTTCTTATTTATAGGCTCCAAATGGCTTCAAAAATAGAGCCAAAAAGTGTCTTATCTTAGATTTTTGAGGTACTAGCGGTACCACCACCTAACAACCCTACAGTAGCTGTACTATAACTAGTCTGAGTTGTACGATCGCTTGATAGAGCCTCGAGGACTAGGCTCTAGTGGTACCACCACTTGTCAAGCAATACCACTGCTTGATAACATTAACTGCCGATGGAACTATCGCCTAGTTTGGGTGGTACTATCACCTAGTTTGAGCGGTATCACCGCCCAAACAAGTTCTAGGAGACCGAGCCTCATGCGGTTCCACCGCTAGCCCTGGTGGTGCCACCACCTGATGTGACTCCAGGTCACTACATGTGCCATCAATCTGCTTAATTCAGCCCTAATTCATGCCCAATTGGTCCCTAATTGAGTTAGTAGGATTATTCTCTAAACTAACTCAAATTGACACCTAACTATGATAATTAAGGTTAAACTAATTATAATACAACCAATTTTAGTTGTTTGGCATGTTAATTGATTATCCGAACTTTCGATGAACTCCCTAAGAACTCCCGGTGAGTTTTTGGCGCATCATCCAAACCTTTAGTGTAATGCCTGATCCATCTATTCTCGACGCATTATCTGATTCTTCCGGCCCGATGCTCGATCTTTGACTCTGGCCTAATGTTTGATTCTTTAATTATTTTACCTTTTTATGATCATAGTTTGTCCTGCATCACTTTTCTCAACACAAGGATTAGATCATAAATCAATTGATTTCGTGATAAAAAACTGAGATTCAATAAAACCAAGTCAATTAGACTCTAAATAACTTTGATCAAGAATTAACAACTCTTATTACAATCATGAAGCCTTCAGTGCGTTGTCCGACATGTCATTTGTTCATCCGAAACTTTGTCCGAACCTCTGGTGCGTCATCCTTTCCTTCGACATATTGCCTAATCCATCAGCATATTAACCTCCCACAATATCCGATCTTCTTAGCACAATACCTGATTCTTCTAGCCCAATGCCTGAACTCATGGTACGAAGTTCATTCTCTGGTATATCAACCAATCCTTTGACCCAACATCCAATCTTTAACATGATGCTCTCCGGCTCAACATATGATTCTCCTACTTCAATGATTTGTTTTTTGATGGTTTCAATCCATGATCGAAGTTCTCTTGCGTCACTTGTCTCGAACTCTTATTAGTCCATAAACTCATTAATTGATTTCATCATCAAAATACATGATTCAATAGTATTTTTTTATTGAGTTACATTGCATTAATACAAGAAAAACACTCCAAAAGCACTAAAAGTAATTTATTTTATGTTAATTTTGAAATGTTTTTGTTCAGTAGAAACTCAAAGCCGGTGCTAATGAACCTAAGTGTCATTGAATTATATGCCCCCCAAAAATGAATTATGTGACAATATATTATTGCTATAACATCTTTTGCACTAGATTATAGTGTTTTCATTAATATCATAACAATATTATAACTTCATAAGAAAACACCATAATTGGTGCATAGGAAAAGTGAACTGATTCACCTTATCAACCAGTCTGCAAGCTTGTTGCATTTGTCATATAGGAGATAGTTTAAAGACTGTGGTAAGGGATACTCTTAAAGAAAACGGAGAATGATTTTCTAAGATTCTAAAAAAATTTACCTAAAAGAAGTCTATAGTAATGAGCTCTTAGTCTCCATATTTGGTTTTTATCAAGAGTTCTTTTGTTTTGACTAGGACCAAAATATCTTCAAAGAAATTATAAAAAGATGATGATTATTTTTTGACTAGCTTTAATCCAATTTTTTAAGGTTAAATAAATTTTTTATAGATGAAATGGATCGGATTAGTTCAATTAAACCTTAGCTACTTGATTTGGTTCAATTGACTCTTAGATTCCCTTTATTTTTTTAAATTACCCCTCATCTCCTCCATCTCCATAATGTTGTCTCCTCTTTCTCTCCCTTTGTTATCTTTATTAGAACCCTAGCGGATTCTAAACTTAGGGTTGATCTCTATAGGGGATCAGCCTCCTTAGAACTCTATAGGGGTTCCTTCCTTCAGGTTGCTGCTCAAAGACTGCTGAAAAGATGCATCTATTTCTTATTAAAAGAGGATGAGTATATGAATACTCATTTCAATTAGGACTCTCCTAATTAGAGTCCTAATAAACCCGCCCTCTTCAAATCAGTCTTGTCCTCGAGGTTGAAGATTCATGAATTCTGAGAATTTGATCTTTAAGTCATCATATTTCTCCCAAGTGACATCTTCTACTAGTAGGTTCACCCACTATAATAGCACTCAGTAGTGGGTTGTCGTTGTCTAATCACGATCCATCGATCAATAATGGCACTTGGCTAGGTCTAAAGTTCTCCTTGGGTGGTCATATTTGGTAGATGGCTTTGGGCTGTCTCGTTTTATCCCAACTTAAGCTTTAACCATGACATATGGAAGACTAGATGGATTCGGGAGCTAGCGGGTAAGTCCAATCTGTATGCTACCACTCCAATGCGCTCCAAGATTTGGTAGGGTCTATAGAACTGAGGTGAAAGCTTAATAGATGCTCTGGTTTGGATTGATGTTTGCTTGTATGGCTGGAGCCGTAAGAAGACCCAATCTCCTATTGAAAATTCTCTTTCGTCTTTTTATTGTTCATATTGTTGTTTTATCCTTGCTTGAGCTACAGTGAGATTATCTTTTAGTAACTTCAGCATTTAGTCTCTGTCCTAATTCCCTATCTACTTGTTCTACTTTAGAGGTGCCCAACACATATTTTGGTATCACAAGGAGAGGTCGGCCATACATAGCCTCATAGAGAGTACATTTTGTGGATGAATAATAAGTTGCATTATACCACCACTCAGCCTAGGGAAGCCACTTTGTCCACTATTTTGGCTAGTCACTAGTGAAGCATTTGAGGTATATCTCCAAGCACCTATTCATCACTTCAGTTTGGCCGTCGGTTTATGGGTAATACGCCAAACTCATTTTCAATTTAGTGTCCCGCATCTAGAATAACTCTGTCCAAATCTGCTCATGAAATCCTATTATGATCACTTACAATAGATCTTGACAGCTCATGCAATTTTACAATATTCTCCATAAAGATTCGAGCAATATTAGAAGTAGTGTAGAGATTATAAACAGTGCAAAAGTGAGTATACTTTGTAAGGCGATCCACCATGACAAAAATTATATCTTTTCCTTGTGATGAGGGAAGCCCTTCGATGAAGTCCATCGATATATCAGTCCATATTGAGTCCGGGATGGGTAAAGGTTGCAGCTTTCCGGGACTTGCCACTGTCTCGCCTTTATGTCACTGATATATATCATATTATGCCACTGATTTAGCAATAATATTTTTCATTCGTACCCAATAAAAATTTTACTTAATTCTCTTATAGGTTCTAAGGAACCTGGAGTGCCCAACCGTAAGTGTGGAATGCATCTCTTGAAGGATGGTATTTATGCAAGTAGAATTTGGTACAAGCACAATACGTCCCCTATAGCATAATTCTATTGAGTCCCAATTGTAATGAGCCACGGAGCTTGGTGTTTCCTCCAATTTTTTTATGATCTTACTGGTCTCTAGATCTTTCTACCATTCCCTCTTAATACCCTCAAGGAAGTCGCTAGTTGGAAGTGAAACAACTGAAAATTTAGATTGCTCGGGTAGCCACGAAAACATATCTACAACAATATTCTCTTTCCCCTTTTTGTAAGTTATTTCATAATCATATCCAAGAAGCTTTGTTACCCATTTTCGTTGCTCGGGGGAAGATATCTTCTACCCCAAGAAATTTTTTAGTCTTTTATTGTCGATTTTGATTTGAAAGCATCGCCCAATCAAGTACGATCTCTATTTGGCCACCGCATGCATAATCACAAGCATCTCCTTGTAATAAATAATCATCCTAAGATGGGAAGAAGATAATGACTTATTAGTATAAGTAAGGGGTGGCCATCTTGCATTAGGATAGCACCAATTCTGACTCTGAAGGCATCGGCTTCAATAACAAAAGTCTTGCCGAATTCGAGTAGCGCCAGTACTGGCATTGTCGTCGTTGCGGCTTTAAGTTCATCAAAGGTGGTGATTGCTTTGTCCGACCATTGAAAAGCATCTTTTTTTAGCAAGGAAGTAAGGGGTGCACTAATCTTTCTATAATTTTTCATGAACTTGCGGTAGTAGCCTGTTAAACCGAGAAAGCCACGTAGCGATTTTATGTTCCTCAGGGTCGGTCAGTTTTGCATTGCTTCAATTTTGGAGAGGTCCATCACCACACTTTCTTCTGATATGATATACCCAAGATATTCTACCTTCTATTGAAGAAAGCTACACTTTAGTTTTTTGACAAAAAGAACATGTTCTCGTAAAATCGTGAAAACAAATCGTAAGTGCTGAAAATGACTTTCAAGAGAAGGGCTATAAATAAGGATATTATCAAAGAAAACTAACAAAAACTTACAAAGATAATTCCAGAAAATATCATTCATAAGGCTTTGGAATGTGGAGGGAGCATTGGTGAAACCAAAGGGCATTACCAAAAATTCGTAGTGGTCGTTGTGTGTTCGAAAGGTGATTTTCGGTATGTCTTCTTCGTACACTCATATTTGATGATATCCGGATCGAAGGTCCAGCTTTGTGAAGACTTGTGCTCCCTTTAATTTATCCAGCAATTCATCTACTACTAGAATATGATATTTTTCCTTGACAGTTATGCCATTAAGAGCTCGGTAATCAATGCACATTCATCATGTTCCGTCCTTCTTTCGTACGAGGAGCACCGGTGAAGAGTAGGGGCTGCAACTTGGCCAAATAATTCATGTTTTGAGTATCTCTCTTACAATCCTTTCTATTTTATCCTTCTAGAAATGTGGATACTGATATGGCCGAGTATTTGCTAGAGGTTTGCCCAGAAGAATTGGTATACAATGATCATGCCAACGGGTAGGAGGTAGGTTGCGTGGTTCATCAAATATGTCTGAAAATTTAGCAAGAAAAAGAAGTAGGTTTGGATCTTCAAATTCTGTTGGCTCTCCCTTAGTTTGCTGCTCAAGTTATACCAAAAAGTTGCTGTATGTTTTGTGCAAAACCTTCTCCATTCATTGTGTGTAATTCGTCGTCACATCGCCCCCACGTTTCCTGTGTAGTATCACCTATTTCCCCTTATTGTAAAATTTCATAATTAGTTTCACAAGTTTTAGGAAATATCACCTAATATCATTAGCCATTTGATGTCGAGCATGGCCTTATAATCATTAAGAGGGAGGAGGAAGAAATCTACAATTATCTCTTGGTCCTACAATAATAGTTTCACCCGCGGGCACCTATGATCACACTTCAAAATTCATCCATCGATAACCTTAACGTCAAACCTGCTGCAATTCTTGATATGTAAGACCATCCAAACAACAACCTTATTGTTCATAAAATTATTAGTGCTCCCAGTGTCAATAAGAATGGTGATAGGTTGTTGCTTTAGAAGTCCACCCGCTTTCATCATTTGCGGGTTCGTGTAACCTGCAAGGGCATGCATTGTAATATCAATTGGCTACTGTTTTTCATCTGCAACCTCTTCGTCAAGCTCCTGACCTCCTCCTCCTTGTCTTCAAGAGGTTCAATCAGTAAGAGGTGGCCCTTTTTTGCAGAGATGATCACAGTTCCACGGCTCGTCGCAATGCCAACAAAGACCCTTTGTTGATCGGTTACATAGTTCTTCTATTGTCAATTTTTTTGGTAGCAAAGGATGGCTGGGAGTAGAAGGAGGTTTATATGCTACAGGCCTAGGAGAAGTTCTCATCCTCTAAGCATCTTGGTTGAGTCTTTCTTCTTGTATTCGGGCAAAAGAAATCGTAGCTGTCATGATATGAGGCTACCGTGCCTTAACCTCACCTTTTATCTCTGGCTTGAGTCCTTCGACGAATGTTCCTAATAATTGATGGTCAGTCCAATCATGAGCAAGGTAGGATAGCTTCTCAAACCTAGTTTGGTACTCTTGAATCGTAGAGGTTTATCGAATCTTTACGAGTTGACCATCGATATTTTCATACTCCGTAGGTCTGAAATGATTCAACAATGGATTCTTAAATTGATTCCACATTAGAGCCCCGTGAGTGCATTGTTGAATCTCATATTTTGATGATGAAACCAATTGATAATTGTGTTGATGTTTTAATCTATGTTTTGAGTGACACAAGATGCTTCGATCAGGATGAGACAATTAAAGCAGGAAAAATCAAGTTGTGCTGGAGGAGAACATGACAGAAGATTGGATGTCGGGCCTGTGGATCGGTCGATGTATCGACAAAAGGCTTTGGGCCATAGATTTGAGGCATTAGACCAAGAAGAGTGGATATTGTGCCAAGGATATCGGAGTTGCAGAGTCAACTGGCCAATTGGGCAATAGGCCGCAAGAGAGGACGATGCGCCGAAGAATCGGATGAAGCGTCAAGGGACCAATGACATGCCGGACAACTTGATTAATGCTTAGTATTAATTGTCTAGATCAAAGTTTGTTTTACAAGTGCAGGAATAACTATGATGGCAGTTAGACATATAGCAAGAGTTGCGCCGGAGTTAAGACCATGATCATGTTGGGGGTTCGAGAGTTCGACGGAAGTCCGGACGGTCGTCGTAGGTTCTGTGGGAACAAATCCAAGAAGTCTAAGAGCTTACCAAAGAAGCTCATCAGAACTCACCAAGTGGATTGTTACAAGTCCAAGAGTTTGCCGAAAGTCCGTCGGAGCATCGCCGAAGGTTCATCGGATGTTCGCCAGAAGTTCGCCGGATGCTCGTCGAAAGAAGCGATTGACGCACCAGAGCAAGTTACAGTATTAATGTCTTAAATATCATAGTTAGCATGTAGATTAAGTTAGGAATGGGAGATGATCCAATTAACTTAATCTAGGGGCAATTGGGCCCTCGACAGACCCAATTTGGGCCGAATGGATTAGCCCATTCGTACCCAGAATTCCTGGCCGGCGGTGGCACCGCCCAGGAGACTTAGTCTCCCAGGAATTCTAGGTGATGGTACCACCCCTGTCAGGTGGTGGTACCACCTGAACTCGGTCTCCGAGTGGTGTCAGGTGGTAGTATCGCCCAGCTCTGGTGGTGGTATCACCAGGACCTCGAAAATTCAGGAGATGACACTTTTGAGCTCCAAATTCAAACTGATTGGGGCATATATAAACCCCACCCTTTCTGCATGAAAAGGCAACCGAAAGCTTGCATTTATTCTGAGAATTTGAGAGCTTAAAAGTGTTGTAAAAGGCTAGAAGTTCTTCTTCCTCTCTTCTTCTAAGTTTTGATCATTCAAGAGAGGAGTAAAAATCTATAAGGGTTCTTGTCTCCTAAGCTCGTCAAAAGGAGAAAAGGTGTAAAAGATGGTTGGCCTTCGCCTATTGAAGGAAGGCCTCTAGTGGACGTCGGTGACCTCATCGAAGGAGGAAGCCAAAAGTTGATATAGGTCAAGATTGACCGAACCACTCTAAAATTATCGTGCTCTCTGGTTTGCATTTATTCTTGTTGTTTACCTTACTGCAAACCTCCCTATATACTTTACTTCCTCATTTCTTTTGCTGCACTCCTTTACGAACTCACTTTCAAGTTAAGTTTCTGAAAACGGTTTTACGTCAGAAACGATTTCATCGTACGAACATCGTTTGAAATCGACAAAAGTTTTTTCGCTACACTAATTCAAAACCCCCATCCCCTCTTAGTGCTCTTGATCCCAACAATTGGTATCAGAGTCTCGTTTTTCATATTTTGTTTAACACCCAAATTGAAATGGCTCTTTTCGGCAACTAAGAGGGTCACTCTCTCATTCGTCCTCCCTTTTTCAATGGTATGGACTATACTTATTGGAAAACTCGAATGAGAGTTTTCTTGCTTTCGTTGGATTTGAATTTATGGCACATTATCAAATTTGGTTTTAAAAGGTCTTCTGTTCCAATGAAAGATTGGAATGATTTGGAGAAGAAGATATTTTCTTTAAATGCTAGACTATGAATGCTTTATTTTGCGCCTTAGATAAAATCGAGTTTAATCGGGTTTCTACTTGCGAATCGGCTTTCGACATATGGCACACTCTTGAAATCACACACGAAGGCACAAGTAGTGTTAAGGATTCGAAAGTTAATTTTTTAATGCATGATTTCGAGTTTTTTCGAATGAAGCTGAGCAAAACCATTGTTGATATGTATACCTGTTTTACAGATATCATCAATGGTTTAAAAGCTCTTGGCAAATGTTTTTCAGATTTTAAACTTGTAAACAAGATTTTACGTTCTCTTAATAAAACTTGGGATTCAAAGGTAATCGCTATTCAAGAATCAAAAGATTTGAACCATTTCCCTCTCGAAGAACTAATAGGGTCTTTGATGGCCTATGAATTAACATGTAATGCACGTGAAGAACTTGAGAACCTCCTTCCAAAGAACAAGAAGGATTTGGGACATAGAACATTTGAAGACCACTCGAGCATAAGCTCAAGTGATGGTGAACTCGAACTTTCAATGAAAATTATGAAACAAAAATTTAAAAACAAAAAGAACGTAACTACTTGCTTTGAACGCAAGAAAAAGAACAAAAATTGGGATGAATCAAGCTTGTCCGAAGATGAGGAGAAAATCAAGAAAGGCGAGATGGCAAACTACGCCTTAACGACATTCAATGATGAGGTAATCAAAATGCCTTTAATTTATTTCGAAATTACATGATATTTTTCATGATGCATTTTCCTTTTTTTATTTAGTTTAGAATTAATTTTATTGAAAATTATAAGTTTAATAATTTAAAAATAAAAATGCAAAAATTAGGAATCATGCTTATCATTCTAGTAATTTTGAAAATAATCTTAAAAATTACATGTTTATGATAAACAAAATGATTTTGATATCATATGAAATCATGCTATATGTGGTTAAGAAATAATAATGTGTATCATATTGATTTACATTGTTATTTTTTTATTTTGATTAAATAAAATCATGTTTGATTTGAAGTAATGTATAATGATGTAATGAAAATATTAAATATTTTGATACCATGATTAACAATTTTATGCATGAGATTTTAAAGTTATACATGATGATTTTTGTGATATATTGGTCTTGATGGTTTTATGACGAAATTCATTTTTCAATCATAAACGTTGATACATGTTTTTATTTGACATAAATGAAAAAGCATGCTAACATGAAATCAACCACTTAAAATGAAACACTTAAAAAAGGGGAGGGGGGATATATTATCAATGAAATCATGAATCTACTTATGTTATGAATTTTGTGAACCATAAAAATGATTTTGATGGTTTGAAATTTGAAATGAGTTTTATCAAAATCATGATCTCGATTTCTTGTAATAACATGAGATTTCCTTTTATGATCATTTTGATTATTTAAAAGGAGATTTGTCGAAATGATTCATGGAATTTTGGATTCATGACTTGATCCTTCATTTGTTTATGAGATGGTTGAAATCTTTGTACCTTTGAATTCTTCCCTTCTCCTTTCGATTTTTGAATTTATGCATGTTATATGTTAAAGATTTGAAACCATGTTTTGATATCATGGATACCCAAGAAATGTTGATTTGATAAATTGAATGAATTGAAAATGAATGATGAATTTTCTCTTGAATATAACTTGTGATATTTTTTATGAATCATCATCTTGATTTCTCGATATTCGATATATGAAATTTTATTATGAATCAAGATTTTTCTTTAATCGATCTCCCAAGATTTTCTTTTGATTATTTAATAGAAGGTTTTTCAAAAAGAAATCATGCATTTTGGTATTCACATGTTCTAATCTTTCATGATATGATTTTTATGCAATTTCTTGTATTCATGAAATGTTTATCATATCACCCAATTATTTTCTTTTTAATATTCTTTATGTGATTATATGAATGCATGAAACACTTATGATAATAATGCATGCAATGATAAAATATTCATGATAAAAAATTGTTTTGACACTCACATCTTGATTTTTTCATCTTTATTATCTTACATTTGTCATAATTTAGAAATTGACGTAAAGGGTCTTCCCTTCTTTTTGACAATGACAAAGGGGGAGCAAAACGTGCTATAAAGCGAATATGCTAGCTTGCACAATTCAAAAAAAAAAAAAGGGAAACTTGCTAGCTTGCTAATCTAAAAAAGGAAGCAAGAAGTGCTATCTTGCAAATCTCAAGAGAAGCAATGTTTGCTAAGTTATACATTTCAGAAAGAGGCAAAATAGTCTATTTTGCACACCTCAAAAGATGTAAAATTTTGCTAACCTTCTTTATGTGTAAAATTTGATAGCTTGCATACTATAAATTTACATACCAAAAGTGATATATTGCCTATCTCAAAATATAAAACATGCTAACTTGCACTTGGCAACGAAAGCAAAATTGCTAGCTCAAATATTACAAAGGAAGCAAAAATTTGCTAGGTTGCAACTTGAAAATTTCAAGAAGCTTGAGTTGCTTTCTTGATCATCTCTAATTTGCTAGCTAGCATGATGTAGAACTTGCAATCTTGAACATTATAAAGAAATGCTATCTTGCCTATCGCAAAGAAAAGCAAATATGCCAACTTGCACATCATTAAATTTGCTAGCTTGTATGAGGTAGAACATGCTATCTTACTACCTTGCATATCTACAACTTGATAGCTTGAATGTTTTAAGCATGATGTAACACTTGCCAAATTTTCTAGCTTACAAATTACATGATGATAAAACTTCATGTTTTTCATGCAATAATTTGAATTTATGTTTAAACATATGAGAATTGTACTTCTCCTTTTTGTTGATGACAAAGGCGGAGAAGTATGTTGATTTTATGTCATGATTTGATCATGACATATTGCTTGGATTTTTGAATCCAAGAGTTTCTATCAATAAGGCATATTGATAGGGGGAATTTGGTTAAACTCCGGGAGTTAAGTTTAACTCCGTCATCAATTGGTTGTCATTATCAAAAAGGGGGAGATTATTGAATCTCATATTTTGATGATGAAACCAATTGATAATTGTGTTGATGTTTTAATCTATGTTTTAAGTGACACAAGATGCTTCGATCAGGATGAGACAATTAAAGCAGGAAAAATCAAGTTGTGCTAGAGGAGAATATGTCAGAAGAATGGACGTCGGGCCGGTGGATCGGTCGACGTATCGACAAAAGGGTTCGGGCTATGGATTCGGGCATCAGACCAAGAAGAGCGGATATTGCGCCAAGGATATCGGAGTTACGGAGTCAACTGACCGATTGGGCAATAGGCCACAAGAAAGGACGATGCGCCAAAGAATCGGACAAAACGTCGAGGCACCAATGACATGATGGACAACTTGATTAATGCTTAGTATTAATTGCCTAGATCGAAGTTTATTTTACAAGTGCAGGATTAACTATGATGGTAGTAAGACATGTAGTAGGAGTTGCGCCGGAGTCAAGACCATGATTACGTTGGGGGTTCGAGAGCTCGACGGAAGTCCGGACGGTCGTCGGAGGTTCTACGGGAACAAATCTAAGAAGTCCAGGAGCTTACCAAAGAAGCTCGTCGGAACTCATCAAGTGGATCGTCGCAAGTCAAGAGTTTGTCGGAAGTCCACCGGAGCATCGCCGAGGGTTCGTCGGATGTTCACCGGAAGTTCACCGGAAGCTCGTCGGAAGAAGCGATTGACGCACCGGAGCAAGTTGTAGTATTAATGTCTTAATTATCGTAGTTAGCATGTAGATTAAGTTAGGAATGGGAGGTGATCCAATTAACTTAATCTATGGGCAATTAGGCCCTCGATAGACCCAATTTGGGCCGAATGGATCAGCCCATTCGTACCCAGAATTCCTGGCCGACGGTGGCACCACCTAGGAGACTTGGTCTCTCAAGAATTATGGGCGGTGGTACCACCCTTGTCAGGTGGTGGTACCGCCTGAGCTCGGTCTCCGAGTGGTGTCAGGTGGTAGTACCACCCAACACTGGTGGTGGTACCGCCAGGACCTCGGAAATTCGGGAGATGACACTTTTGAGCTCCAAATTCAAACTGATTGGGGCGTATATAAACCCCACCCTTTCTGCATGAAAGGGCAACCGAAAGCTTGCATTTATTCTGAGAATTTGAGAGCTTAAAAGTGTTGTAAAAGGCTAGAAGTTCTTCTTCCTCTCTTCTTCTAAGTTTTGATCATTTAAGAGAGGAGTGAAAATCTATAAGGGTTGTCTCCTAAACCCGTCAAAAGGAAGAAAGGTATAAAAGATGGTTGGCCTTCGCCTATTGAAGAAAGGCCTCTAGTAGATGTCGGTGACCTCTTCGGAGGAGGAAGCTAAAAGTGGATGTAGGTCAAGATTGACCGAACCACTCTAAAATTATCGTGCTCTCTGGTTTGCATTTATTCTTGCTATTTACCTTACTGCAAACTTCCATATGTGCTTTATGTCCTCATTACTTTTGCTGCACTCCATTACGAACTCGCTTTCAAGTTAAGTTTCCAAAAACGGTTTTACGTCGGAAACGATTTCATCGTACGAACGTCGTTTGAAATCGACGAAAGTTTTTCCGCTGCACTAATTCACCCCCCCCCTCTCTTAGTGCTCTTGATCCCAACATATATTCCAGCCAATTGTATCATTGAATAGCATCTCATTCAAGGTGGATAATAGTAATTTCCATCATAGCATCAACCGACATTCGGTAGTAGCAAAAGTAACGTTCTGCACGCAAAATCCACCCCGCCAGGTCTCCATATTCCCAACGCGGGAAGTTCACCCTCATGCATGGCTGAAGCATGTTCAAGAGCTGTCCCTCCTTCTTTGGAGGTCTCTCTGAAGTCTCTCCTCACTGAAATTTGGTTGGACTCAATGGTTGTCCAATTCTGAATTCTACAAACAAAACACGTAATTTGTCCTCCAAGCATGATTCAAGCCACGATTCAATTCGAGATTCTAATGCTTTAAATTTGGCATCAATTGGATCTTGAGAAGCTATAGCATATACTTGTAAATCAGAGATGTCTTTGTCTTTTTTCTATTGATGAGTTAATGGCATCCGGTGGTGGAAGGTTCAGAAAAATTGTGGGTCATGGAAAGGTACTATAGTATATGTTTATGTCTAAAGTGTAGCAGTTTAGACATAAATTATTAGTGGTTTATATTGAGAATTTTTTGATGAAACCAAAGGGAAATCCGCTATTTGGAAGTGTCAAAGTTGTCATAAAAATTTCGTAGAGATTTGGATAGAAAAAACATAGTAGCAAGATCAAACAAACTGTGCTATGTGGTTGGAATTCTACGGTGCATCTTTCGTTATACAGATGAAAACTTTACGATGAAAAGTTTATGCAACAATATAGGAACAACCTTTTTTTTATTTTTGAATAAGGATAACTAAATTGTAGTAATAATAAGGTAGGAAATCAGAACGTGTTGCAATTCATGAGGAGATTAAAAGATAATCCATGATGGTGGAGATGATGGTGAAATTCGGCGACGATTTTTTAAGCAATTGTGGGAATTACTTTGGGCGGCTATGGAGGGCTGATGGATGGCTATGGAAGGGCAGCGAGAACCAAGAATGCTGCTTTGATACTAAGTGTTAGAACCCTAGCGGATTCTAAGCTTAGGGTTGATCTATTTAGGGGATCGACCTCCTTGGAACTCTATAGGGGTTCCTTCTTTCATGTTGCTGCTCAAAGGCTGCTGAAAAGATACATCTATTTCTTGTCAAAAGAGGATAAGTACATGACTATTTATAGGGCTTATAAACCCCAACTTCTAATATGACTCGTACTCAACACTCATACTCAATTAGGACTCCTACCCAAGACTCCTAATATGACTCATATTCAAGACGACTCCTTCTAACCAACTCATAATGCTTATCTAAGAAGCAACCTCCAAACTAATCATATCCTTAGTCGACCTATTCACCTCTTTAATAGAGGTCAACTAGATAGGTTTTACATGAATGCCCCTTTCAATTATGACTCTCCTAGTTAGAGTTCTAACAGTCTCCTCTCACTTCGTCTCCCTTTCTACCTTTGTCTCCTCTCACTTTGTCTCCCACTTCACCTCAAATATCTCTTTTTCCTCCCCCTTCCCTTTAGCATCCTCCTCCTCTTCCGCCTCTCCCTACATTGCCACCTCTCCTACGTCTTATTCCTCCGTATTTATCTTCCTATACTCCACCACTCACTCACTCCCTCTTCCTCCCTCCCTATCTCTCATCCTTCTTACATTACTTAGAAAAGTCATTACACTCTAAGTTATATTAGGATTATACTCAAATTATACTCGTGTTACACTCATTAGTCGAACATATTAAAAAAAAATTTAATTTTTATAAAAAAAATATTCTAAATTTATCATAAAACTTAAAAAACGAATGATTCATAAAAAATATATTAATATTCAGATAAAATTATCCTAAATTATCCAAAAAGTCATTACATCTAAGTTACACTCATTTATAGAATATATTAAAAATATACTAATTTGTATGTAAAATTATCCTAAATTCATAATAAGATTAATCAAAAAAATTTATATTTCTTGCGTTTATTTTGACCTAGTTACACTTGAAATTGAACTAAGTTATACTTATCACCTAACATATTTTAAAATTAATAATTTTTTTTTATTTTATATGAATTAAGGATAATTTAATTATCAAAACATTAAGAATTATATTCGAATATGTTTCTAATAAAAACTATAATAGTTTTTATTTTATGATACATTTAGAATAAGTTTATATAAAATTAATATTTTTTAATAACTGATGTGAATGAGTATAATTTGATTGTAATTTAAGTATAATAAAATATTTTTAGGTAAACAATAAAATGGAGAAGAACGAGGATGAGGAGAGGAAGGCAAAAGGGGGTGGGGGGTGGGGAGTGGGGAGAGGGAATGGAAGGAGATGGAAGGAGGTAGAGTAAGAAATGGAGTGGGAGGAGGAAATCAAATGGAAGGAGGAGATAGTGGATTGGGATACTGAGGAGACGAGAGAGGTGGAGTTGAGAGAGTGGGAGAAAAAAAATAAAAAATAGCGATGAAACCAAAAGGCCCAAGATTCTTTGCTGTGATTGCTGCTGACATCTAACGCTAGATTTTTGCTAAACTTGTCCACCTCTTCTCGATTAGGACTTTTGAACTGGATATGTTATTTACTGAGGGTAAGACTGAAACTACCAATAAAAACAAATAAACTATTACGCGTTCCAATTAATTATTGAAGGGGGTGCCATTCTCGTAATTAGCCTACCAACCGAGGTCCATTCTGCGTCGGACCTCAATCATTTAGAAAGCTTAGCCGTCCTGCACCGCCACTCAAATTGCCTTCTACCTCTTTCCCCTTCCTCTTTCTCTCTCTCTGAACAAAATATATAGGAGATAGAAATCCACCATAACTGCAGATATCTGCTGTAGAACAAGGACCAGAAGCAGAAGCATGAGCAGAAGCAAAACCAGAAGAGAGAAAAGATGAAGAAAAGAAAGTGAAATCCCAGTTGCAACAATCATTGTTGTAGCTCGTTTTTCCAGTCTCTTCTCATCCTCTCTTTCCCTGACAAAATTTTCTCATCCAGACTTGTTATCAGATGCATCTTAACCTTAAGAGACAGTGAGTGTGCGTGTGTGAGATGAGAAAAGTCAGAAATCAGACACCAGACAGGACAAAGGGTTCTCCGTAGAGAAGCAAAGCGAGAAGAAAATAGAGCGAGCGAGAGAGAGAGAGAGAGAGAGTCGGAAGGCATGGAAGAGTCACTCAAGTCCCTCTCCTTGGACTACCTCAACCTCCTGATCAACGGGCAAGCGTTCAGCGACGTCACCTTCAGCGTCGAGGGCCGCCTCGTCCATGCCCATCGCTGCGTCCTCGCCGCCCGCAGCCTGTTTTTCCGCAAGTTCTTCTGCGGCGCCGAACCCTCCTCGCCATCCGGTCTCCTCCTCCTCAACCCTCATGATCGCCATAGCCCGCGGTCACCGACTGGCGGGGCCTCCATGTCTTCGTCGTCCTCCCCGAGGGGCAGCGCGTGCACTGCCGGCAGCGTCATCCCTGTGAATTACGTCAGCTACGAGGTGTTCTTGCTGATGCTCCAGTTCATGTACAGCGGTCAGGTCCCGCTGGTGCCGCAGAAGCACGAGCCTCGCCCCAGTTGCAGCGACCGTGGCTGCTGGCACACCCATTGCACCGCCGCCGTCGACCTCGCTCTCGACACCCTCGCCGCCGCACGGTCCTTCGGCATCGAGCAACTCGCGCTTCTCACTCAGGTCCGCTGCAGATCTGTCATTCTGCTAATACCGTATATCCCAAATCGATCCCCGATTTCTTGTATCCCGGCATCAATCTCCGTCTTATTTTAGGAGTCCTCGGTTGCTTCTTTCCGTGCTTTTTTATTTCCTCGTCTTTGGTTCATTTACTGATGATGGCTGTGCTTTCTCTTTTAGGGACATCTATGTCTGCTGTGTGCCTCATTTCTTCCTCTTGAGATCTTCCCATCCTGTTACTGTGTGAACAGCAACCTTCTTTGCTGTATGGCATAGTGCACAGTATGTCTCCTTCAAATCAAAATTTGACCATCTTTCACCAGAACAAGCTGTTTCTAACCTAGATTAGGGTTTGCTTTTCCTTTACCAACAATTGATCCCTTCGCTGTCCCACTGCATGCAGCATTCACAGTCATATCTTGAATTAGACGCCTCTTCTTCGCCATTCCCCACAAACACAGTCGCCTTGTTCCCATCCCCTCTAATATTTTATGCAGGCCAAACCTATGATTCCCTTTTTGCACTATTCTACACTGTTATTAATCACCATTATTGTTGGCGAAATGTTGTTCCTAGAATTTGTTTCATACCCGTTGGCTGGGTGCAGAAGCAATTGGCTAGCATGGTGGAGAAGGCGACGATCGAGGACGTGATGAAGGTCCTAATCGCGTCGAGAAAGCAAGACATGAACCAGTTGTGGATCACCTGCTCCCACCTCGTCGCCAAGTCCGGCATCCCGCCCGAGGTGCTCGCCAAGCACCTGCCGATTGACATCGTGGCCAAGATCGAGGAGCTCCGTCTCAAGTCCTCCCTCACCGGCCGCTCCTTCATCACTCACCACCATTCTCTCGAAACCGCCGGCGCTTCCACTGAGCTCGAGGACCACCACAAGATTCGTCGAATGCGCCGTGCTCTCGACTCGTCGGATGTCGAGCTTGTCAAGTTGATGGTGATGGGGGAGGGGCTCAACCTCGACGACGCTCTTGCCCTGCACTACGCCGTCGAGAACTGCACCCGCGAGGTCGTAAAGGCGCTGCTTGAGCTCGGCGCCACTGACGTCAATTTCCGCGCCGGTCCTGCTGGAAAAACCCCACTCCACATTGCCGCAAAAATGGTGTGCCCCGACATGGTAGCCGTCCTCCTCGACCACCATGCCGACCCCAACATTCGCACGTTCGATGGCGTGACCCCGCTCGACATTCTTCGCAACCTGACGTCCGACTTCCTCTTCAAGGGCGCTGTCCCGGGCCTGACACATATCGAGCCGAACAAGCTTAGGCTTTGCCTGGAGCTAGTCCAATCGGCGGCACTGGTCATGTCACGTGAGGACGCTAAAAGTGGCGGCGGTGGAAACCATCCTCACTCGGCAATCTATCCCCCGATGAATCAGCAGGAATCGAACACTTGCAACGCAAATCACACAAGTAGCAGCATGGTCAACCTCAGCTTGGATTCGAGAATGGTGTATCTGAATCTGGGAATGGCGGAACGATTGGGGTGCAAGATGAGTGATGGAGCTGGTGATAGCAGCAGCAGTAGATCTCTAGGTGGTGGTGGTGTTGGTAACATTGGCTTATCGAGCATGTTTTCTTCTCATGGTTTCCCATGACTACTGCCTTGTAAGCTTGAAAGAACTTCCTATTTGTCTCACTACTGTCTATCTCGCATTAATTGCATCATTCGCTATCTCTAATACTCAATGCAAGGCAAGAGATTCAAGTTTCAGAAAAGGAACTTCAATTTGCTCTGAAACAGTGGTGACCTAGCTTAACAGGAATATACAGCTGCATCTATAAATTAATATGACTTGATTGCCATATTTTTCTTTTGTTTTGTTTGGATTATTAGTTTGCCTATATTTTTTCAGTTTACAGGCTCATGGAACACCAGCATGTGGGCAATTTAAAGAGGGAGATAGCGAGAAACTGAGTGAGCTATGAATGATGAAAGAGATGCATGTCAGTCTTTTCAATTTTCATCTCTCTGGCCTCCCCAGCATTTCCTTTTATTTGCTATCTTTACAGTATGCCATTATTTGCTTGAGACTTGCTAATTTCCTCCTCCCGACCAATCTCTCCCCCATGTTTAAATGCCTGCTGTTCTCTTGCATCGGGTTGCAGAATCCTATCTCTACTGGTTATGTGCTGCAATAGCTGGCAACTATTGATAGTCCTAGTATTAGAAATTACCTTACACTGTAGCCGTGGGTTCTCATTTTCCTCTTCCCTCCAATTGGCTTGCTTTGTCTTCCTACTGATGTTTTGTTTGAATATGCAAAGAGTAATATCTCAGCAACTGTTGAACATCTCTACGTTGCCCATCTTCAAGGTCCTGTAGTGTTTCTTGATATATTAGATTTGCAGAAGATGTCATTCAGTTGTAGACGAATGAATACCATATGTTGCATGTCCATATATAATCATATCAAATATTTAAGTTATGATTTGATTTTCTTTCTTTACTTATTATTATAATTTAAGTAAATCTTAATCTACTTCCTTGTTTGTTGATATGAATTAAGGAAATAACTATTAAGTATTCCAAATATAATAATATCATATTTGTTAGTATATTAAATAAAAATAATTTATATTAAATAAATATAAAAATTAAAATGAATTTCCCTTAATAGAGACTCACCTCCTCCTATTTAAAGGGAGAGATTTCTCTCCTTCATTTCTCACCTAGTCGAACTTGTAGCGGGAGGAACGAGGAGTTACACCCTGTTGACAAAAGGTAGGTTTCCCTACCTTTTTTAAATTTAAAAGTTTTACCTTTTATTTTAATTCTTTAAATGTTGAAAGTTTTATAGTTTGAAAAATATGTATCAATTCTTTAAATGTCAAACTTTTTACATTAAAGTAATTAGTTAAAGTTTTCATAATATTCTTTGACCCATGATTAAGGTTTTTATTGTAGAGTCAAATATGTTAAAAATATATTTGTTTTATATGATATTTCTTGTATTACAGTTTATCTTTAATCTTATTTGGATTAAAATCTTGTTAGATTAGAATATGTTATCCAAAATCCTTTTTGATATTCTTTGATCAAAAATTTAAAATATATTATTCTGAATGATTTAAAATATGATTAGAATATATTGAAATTTTATATGTGTTGAAAACATGATTTTTATTTGAATTTAGAAGATTATTTCCTTGTATTAAAACTTATCTCCCAGTCCATCTTTTAATGTCTTATGATATCTAGTCAAATTTAGAATGTTATTTCCTTATATTAAAGTTTTTTCTTCTTGTCTATCTTTTAATGCATTATTATGTTTTTATTTATATTGTTAATGGGTATATTCTATGAAATTGAATATTAATTGGAATGAAATTTCTCACAGGCCAGGCCCAACCCACGGGTCAAGCCTTGGCCCGTAGGCTACCCCAGCCCAACTATTATGGGTGGTCATATGCGACGCACATGACTAGTCCATGGGCCAGGGCTGGGCCAGGGCTGGGCCAGTTTTGTGTAATGCATACTCAATCATGTATAATGCACATGACCAGTAGATGGACTGGCTCAATCTAGCCCAATGTTACTGTTGAACTTAGAGCCTGATTGAACTAAACTAGACTTGATTAGTCTAGATAAATTCAGGGTGATTCCGAATTGATTGACTTATTCAAGTTAGTTTAACCTAAATTGAACTTAATCTAGTCTAAATTATACTAGTCTAGGGTGGTTCCAGACTAGTTAAATAAGGATTAGAGATCAGTTCAGTTAGGCTCTAGTAAGTCGAGCTCAATTGAATCGATTAAACTAGAGTTCAAGTTAATTGAGGGCTAATTTATATTACTTGATATTGATAATATTTGAAAGAGACATTTTAAATATGTTATTTCATCCCGAAATGGACATGACCAGTATGAGATTATATTATTTTCCTACCGAGAGCAGGTACGATGATTCCCTTCGGGGATTAGCGGGCCGTCAGACGTGGCGGCTGGACGGTTCCTCCATCTGCTGTTGGGAGGAACGTGTCCCCACTTTGGCGGGTGTGGGACACCACTCCATCTGCTGTTGGGAGTGTAATATGAGTTTGCCTTCATCCGCTGTTGGGAGAACACAAACTCATCCCATAGGGTAAAGCCTCTCCATCCGCTGTTGCGGGAGTGCTCTTTCGGGTATTTGATATACGCCAATGGGATGATTGATTGAATTTTGATAATATATACATTTTGAGTTGACTTTTGGGGTTCCTACTCAGCGCTGCTGAATTTTCTTTGTTTTTTTAATTTTCAGAGCAGCCTCCCTCTAGTACTAAATCGGATTCCAATGGAGAGCGGACCTTCCTCTACCGCTAGGTAGAGCCACTTGGATGATTCTTGAAATTAACATCACCATGTTTATTTTTCTATTTATGATTCGATGAATAAATAGGTTGTAATAAATGTTTATGAATGATGAATAAAGTGATGTTTATTTATTTGGCCTAAATGTGTGTAAAGATAAAAAAATAAAATAAAAAATAAAAAATCGAGGATGTGACATCTTTTATAGTATCAGAGCATGGTCTAGGGCTTGTAGGTGTATTAGGTCCCTTGATTAACTTTAACCGATGATTGTTTTTAACCTATTATAGGAGTAATGGAGCCAATTCCAGAGATTAGTGGTCCTATCACTCGGGGTGCTCATGGTCGCAATGCTATTGGTTTACGCGCTCAGAGAGGTGTTCAAACAAATAATAACTTGAAAGCTCCACACATCGTAGAGCAAACCCAGTCCTCTCGTACACCTATCACTAATTATGGGCCAGCTTCTCCGACTTCGCAGAATGCCCCTCATGCCCCAGCACCCGTCAATGCTCAAAATGACGTACACAGAGTCCTCAATGCTATTAGGGGATACTTTGAGCGTCAGGAGGAACGAGATAAAATTTCACGAGGTAGGAATAATACCTTAGATCACTTTAAGAGATTGAGACCATCAATTTTTTAGGGCAAGCCAGATCCAATCTTTGCTGAATGTTGGATTTGTCAAGTAGAAAAGACATTCGAAGCTATTGAATGTAGGGATAATCAAAAAGTGCCTTTCGCTTCTTTTATTTTGGAAGGGAAGGCAGACACTTGGTGGACCTAAAAAAGGAGGATGTTAGAGGCGGGAGGTAATGTGGTAACTTGGGAGCTGTTTAAACATGCATTTTATGAACAGTTCTTTCCTGATTCAATTTGCTTTGAGAAACAACAAGAGTTCTTTAGCATCCACTAAGGAAATAGAACTATAATGGAATATGATCATCATTTCACTAAGTTGGCTCAGTTCTCTCCATATATTGCTTTTAATGAAAGTCAAAGAGCTCGTCACTTTGATAGGGGACTTCGATCATCAATTATAAAGTCCGTTGTAGTATTGATTTTACCAACATATGCTGAAGTGTTAAATCGAGCTTTGGTGGTAGAGAAATTGGATAATGAATTACAACAAGCAAAGGATTGAAAGTGACCTTTTAGTGCTACACCATTTACGTATTGTCACGGACTTAGCTGGTATTGCCTAAGTCGTGTGGCACCCTTACGTGTCCGTCCGCAAAGGTCAGCCTCCCCAAAGCCTCCCATAGTCCCTTAGGTCCCACAAAAGAGAGAACATGACAGAGAAAAGGCGTCACTCGGGATCCACAAGCAAACATCTCCGAAAAACACTTTATAAACAATGCAAATTACAAACAGACTTTACAAGCTCCAAACAGTTGCACAACAAAGGGTAAAATGGTCCATTATAGATCGAAAATCTCTCACACATGTCCACATGACACAACCTTTATTTACAAGCCTAAAGCGGCCACCAACCCAACTAAAATGGGACTATTAAGCCTTCGGCCATCCCTCAACATGTTGGACAAAGCATGAACATACCAAAAGACACGGACATACATAAGCATTACATCAAATATCCTGTTTAGAAGTTTGTCTGTGACATTCTCCCCCTCTTATTCCTTCGACGTCCTTATCGAAGCCTTTGTCGACACTGCAACTCCTCGCCTCTGTTGAGTCTTCAATCTTCTGCTCCAGCTGCAATGCCTCTCTTGGCTCCCAACTGCTCTCCGCTGTTGTTTTTGAGTAGTCAAACCTTTGATCCGCCTTGTTGCTTCAACTCGCTAATGACTCTGATTCTAGTGTGGGGTTGGCTGAGTTGTATTGATCCCTGTTGGTTCCTGCGGATCCTCCAAATGAAGGAAAAGACCATCCTTACTACGCCAGTCTCTCAAATGCCTCATGCTGTTTGAACTGGGTGGATGCTTGTTGGAGCTTTTAACGAGCATCGTCTCGTAAACTTCTGAAGATTTTGGTCCTTCCTCCACAAAATTTGCTCATTGACTCTTCTTTCATTTAGTTGTCACATCCAAGTAGGTTCGCATCACTTCCTCTTTCGATTGGCATTTCGTTGGGAAATGAAGCGAACAATCTACTCTCAGTAACACTGATCACCATTGGTGAGGATTTGACAACTATTGTCTTCCATTATCTTCGAAGGGTCTTTGAACTTATGCAGAGCTCCTCTGCTGGATAGATAAGAGAATTCGGGTACTCGGTTTCACCCATTCTCTTAAGGGTTGAGAAGGCAAAGGTTACTTGACTTCGCCCGCCTCCTCGAGGTTGTACTCCATGCATCGAGCTGGTTACTAGCCTTCACCTACTCTATACTCATACTTCTGAAGCACTTAAAGTGTTTGCACTCCTTGCGTTGAGTTAGCTACTGTGATTCACCTTCTCAATGCCATCGAACTTCTGGAATGCAGGAAGTTTTCACCCCAACTTGGAGTAATTCTCTAATAGATTTGGTCGCTTCTAGGATTGTACCGTCTTCTCCATCAACCCTACCGCCTACTCCCTTGAGTAGCGAAGGTACAACACTGCGTACTGACTACTTTGTTCCTTGGTCGTGCACTCTTACATGACCTGAAGTCCTTCACTTTCGGCTATCTTGATGAGAAACTCATTGACACCGGTCTTATGAAGTTCCTTGGCCTCTGCCCTTCAGCCTTGTCTCGGTACTTGGAGTTTGCCTCTGCATGCTCCACCTCCTCGGCTCCTTTCATAACTAAGTGCTCTCCCTCCATGAGAGCAAGGGATCAATGACTTTCACGGAAGTCCCGCCTCTGCGGTACCATGGCGTTGCCATGCCCATGGCACTACTATCCGTCGCCTCGCATCTGCATCCCTTTTCTTCACAATCAGTAGATATGCCTTTGTGGTACTCCTCCGAGTCCACCTTCATTCTATCTGATGCTTGATTTTGGGTAGCTAAGTCCCTCTGGACTCGTCGTCGCTTCCTCGCCCCTTTCGACCCCCTGCTTCAACACCTCTGTGTTCTCCAAGCAGCACCCTTTGGTCGATGGAAAGACAGACTGCAACTCCCATGCACGGCCTCTACCATCACGTTGTAGGGTTTGCACTGATTCTGTTCTCCTTAGCTTCCTTGGTAGTAACGTTCGCTTACTCGACCTTGTCCTCTGACTTGTCAGGCTCCCTTAAGTGAATATGAGCTCTGGAGCAGTCCAACTCTCCAACTGCTTCGATCATATCGCTGTATGATCAAGTCCCTCCCATGGGACTTACTGGTATTTGCATTCGAACTTTTCCCTTGGTGGAACACAACCCCCATATGCTGATGACCAAGGCTTTCATCCGATGCAAAATTCGATGCACGCACGGAAGACCCACCTCTGTGGTACCATAGCCTTCACTCCTTGAATCCATAGCCCTTCTTGCCGTCGTATTGTTCACCGAAGTGGAGCTTCCATTAGCTCCCGATCATACCTCCGTATGATCTAGTCCCTCACGGGGCAAGGTTGTGTGAATCGCATTTCCACGAACTGTTCCACCACGATCCGCTGCACCATGTCGCCTCCTGATGACATCTCTATTGCATTCTGATCCTTGTGGGATGAACTCGAATTGTGAACCCTTCATGTGTGGCCTCTACCAATACATCGCAGGGTCTCTTCCACCTTCGATTTTGTTTGCTCCTCTGGCAATCGACCTTCATCCACTCACTCTTGGGTCACACCACGATGAAGCACCATTCTAGGACAGTCTGTCGCCTAGTAGCTCCAAAAGTCCCCCGACTTCGCTGCAATTAGTGCACCATTGTCTGGATCCTGGGCCTCTACCCCTACCAGCATAATCTTCGCTGCGCACCGCCTCCTTTATAGCAACTTGAATGACAACACTATGGCATATTCTTCAAGAGTACCTGCCTCTGCGTCCTCTTGCCCCGTGCTAAGGCCTTATGAACCCAACTTTGCCTCCGCAAATTGAGTCGCCTTAGTTCCTCCATCAAATGCTCCTCCGAGATAAAGTGCATGTGCCCAGAAGCTCCCTTCGTCTTTGGCACCATGCAAGATGAGTCCGCTCCGTCAGAATGAATGACCCATAGAACAACATGATCCTGCTCTTGCCTCTGCAAGAGTTTATGTCCTTCACCTCTGTCCAAGGAAAGCACTATGCCTTTGGTCCATGTTCCATCTTCTATGCTGGCTCCCTTCATGCGGCTTGGGTACTTCGCCAAGTTACACCCAAGTTGCTCCGCTCCTCGTTTTTGCATTGAGTTGATGGTGGCCCTCGCGCCCACCATTCCACGGGTCAGCCCTCCCTTGAGTCCGATCTCCGTATCGACTCCAAGTGTGCCTTCATTTGTGTTGCCTTGGGTCACTCCCCCACTTGATTTCGCAATGCATCCACCAATGCATTCTCTCAAGCGAGATCATGCGATGACTCCTCGCCGCTTGCTCAGTCCATTGAGTTTCGTAGAATTGTTGTTTGTTGAGGTACTCCTCCTCAACTTGTGAGGTCCGTTCCACATGATTCTCCCTCTAGAGAGCCGGGACTTATCCCTCCTGGATAACTGTCCCATTGGAGCAATATCTCTCTTCGTTTCGGAGACCACCATCGCCTTGGACTACTCCGATCTGCTGAACAAATTGTGCATTGTTCTGCCTCCTACAAACACACTTGCTAAATTGCGACTCCACGTCAATATAGTGTTAGGATCGGAGCAGCACTAAGAGGGGGGGGTGAATTAGTGCAGCGGATTAAAACTTCGGTTTTCTAAAAAAATTCTTTCGTATGAAGAGAGCGAAACTTGACAAGCTTAATCTTGAAAGCGTATTCTTAAATGTGCGCAGCAAAAGTAATAAGGAACTAGAGCATATAAGAAGATTTGCAATAATATAAATGACAATAATGAAACGCAAACCACAGATCACGCCGATTTTAGAGTGGTTCGGTCAAATGACCTACTCCACTTGCGAGGCCCCTCTTCGATGAGGCTCCCACCTTCCACTAGCAAGCTTCTTGAAATGGAAGGGTAAATACCCCTCTTACAACTCTTTACAAGCAGTTCACTCTCTTACAGATTTTCGAGAAGAGATGAGGTGAACACTTAGCAAATTGAAAAGAAAGCAAGCTAACACTTTTCTAAGATCTTTCTCTCAAACTCTTGCTGCTCAAAAGGTTGTCATCTCAGTTGAGATTTGAGGGGTATTTATAGGGCTCAAGAGGATTCAAATTTGGGCTCCAAAATTTGGGCTCCAAAATTCAAATCCTCTTTGGGTTCGATCTTTGGCGGTGCCACTTGCCGATAGCAGTGCCACCAGCGTTAGTCTTGGGGAGGTGCCACCCTTGACCCCAGAGGTGTCACCGCCTAGCTCTCCGGTTCACTTGGTTTGGCTTTCTTTTAGCCCAAACCAAATCTGACTTTGGCCCGATTGGCCCCTAACGGGGATATAGGATTATCTTTTTAATCCTAATCCTAATTACAAGTGAACTACATAACAAAACACATCCTAAGCAATTTATTAACCCATGAACGTCAAGTCTTGTTCGTGAGAAGCTTTCGACGAACTTCCTTCGACGGGGTCCAAGCACGCTCCCAAACTTGTGATGACTTTAAAGAGTATTTGAGACTTCTTGGTGATCTCTGCGAACCTCAAATCCGATCTCTTGGTGAACTTCCAACAGTTCTCGATTTCTTTCGGTTGGTTTAGGTAGCATCTCCGCGATTCTTGAACTCTTAAGCGTTCATCGAACTTCGACTCCGGTATTCTTGCTTTGTGTTTTCTGTTTATCGAAGTTAATCCTGCACACTTAACTCAATAATATGGATTAGATCAAATAACCTATCAATTGATTTTATCATCAAAATCCGAGATTCAACAATCTCCCCTTTTGATGATGACAATCAATTGATGACGGATAAACATAACTCCCCTATCTATATGCCATATTATGAGAAGATAAAAACCACTTGAATTCCATCCCATTGGATTCAAGCATAACCCGATAAGTTCTAACCGTAGAGCTTATCGTGATCCTCTTTAAACAATAGTGAATATAAAACTTCTATGAAAATCATAAGTTAAATGAAAAGGGACGAATTTTACTACGATAGAAGATAAAGATTTTCATGCTATCAATATGATCAAACAATCTTGTGATATTTTCAAGGATTTTGCAAGGCATATAAATCATTCATATCACACAAGTTTTTGTAACCCATATAAGTCATGCTATCATTATGGTGTAGGTCATCACTTCTCCCCCTTTGTCATCAACAAAAAGAGACAAAGCCATCGAATTGATGATAAAAAAAAAAAAATAGCATTTAACAAGGTTTATCATTCAAATTTGCCGGAAATAGTTTATCCAAAAGAAATCATGCAGATCAAAACATTAGTTATCTAAAAGGAAGGATTAGTTATCGTTTAATCGATGACAAACTTTGAACTTATGGTTAAAAGCAAACACAGAAAAAAAGATACATCAGTTTAATCCTTAGGAGATAATCCACAATGCTGATACATGATATCTATTTTTCATTCGGTTATCGTAGTGTCTTCAAAATTTCAACTTGTTGATTTTTGAATATGTTCTTCTTTGTGATTTGATCACGAGAGGCAGTTCGCCATAATGCGATCTTCAAAGGAGGAAATAGGAGCTGAAGGTCTTTTGCGCCAAAAGGACTAGGAGGAGGAGATTCATTTCCCATAAGAATTGGTGTTCGGGGTGTTCTATTTGTGGAGGAATTGGATCCGTCCTTCTAGGCTGCCTAACCCATATGCCATTGCTAAAGGTGCACCTAAGTCTTTTCAGCAGGTTTTTATTTATTATGTTATATCTATCATTTTGAATAGATTCTTCATCGGGTGGGATGCAAATGTCATAGGCATGAAGAAATCTAGTGATTAACCTCCCATATAGTATCTTTAGCCATAATATCCTGCATGTGTTGCCGAATTGAGTACCCAAAACAATTATCCTGACCGGTCATAATCCAATACATGGTACTCATTTCAATTTGACTTATTTCGTCAAGATGAAATTGTTTGGGGAATATGATGCTTGTGATAATGTGATGAAGAATTTTAGAGTTGAAAGGCAGTAAGTGTTCACAGCTCTCTTGGGTAGGAAGTCAAGGTTTGGATTTGCAAAGATTGTTTTCTGGCTTGGTATAGGTTGCTCCTATTGAGTTGACGTCCCATTTACCTTTAAAATAGCATCCTCTATCTTTTTCAGTTATGCCAATTAGCTCACAAATGGTGTTGTCAAATATTCTAATGGGTGTTCCTAGAAGGTAAGTGCTTAGGCTATTATTGTCCTCATATAGGTTGGCATAGAACAATCTAACTAATCATGGATAGATTGGTTCATCTAGTTGTAGTAGTGGTAGAGCTTTTAGGTGTGCAAAATACCTAATGGGATCTAAGTCTTCTAGTTCATCCAAGTCAACATATTTTCCCTTATGGATACCTCGTCTTTCAAATTTTGGAAAACTAAGGGGCTACCTCTTTTGATCTAAAAGATCATGGTCAAATGAATCTCCTTCAATCCTTTTTTCCTTTTGATCTCTTAGGAGCCATTATCTAGACAAGATGATGATGAAATTGTGAAAAATAAGCAAGGGAAAGAGAAAGGAAAAGAGGGAATGAGATACCAAAAAAGAGGGATTTCAAGTGTTACCTTGGAGATTATGTTGAGAGATGGAAGGCTTGGACCACCAAGAATCCTTCTCCAATGCTTCTAAGAGGTAGAATGAGGGTTAGAGGAAATGGGAGAGAGTTTTGAGAGCTCTTGCTTCGGGTTGGGGGCGGTGTCACCATGACCCTAACCCTCGGGTTAATAAGGTATTTCGGTTGTTGCCACCTTTGGCCTTGGGCTCAAGGTGCAACCATGAGATCTGTGGTGCCAGCTGGCATCCCATGAGGAGGAAGAAGAAAAAAAAAAAAAAAATTTCCATCCTCTCCCCCTTTTTGTTTGCTTCCCTCAAGATAATAAGTGATACTTTAATGGATCATTTTGAAGTGAAGAAGAAAGACGAAATCAAATCCACAAAAGAAAGGAAAAGGACGAGTCATTTTTCGTGAAGCTCATTTTAGGGACAATTTAACATGCCTAATTCCCTTCTAATGAATTCAAATTAGTCTTCATTCAAGGCTTTTGTGAATATGTTTGCTAATTGATGCTTAATTGTCGATGAATTCTAGAACAACATTATTGTTAAGAACATGATCGTATGAAATGATGCCCTAACGTCGATGTGCTTAGTTCTAGAATGCTGAATTGGATTTTTAGTAAGACATATGGCACTAGTATTATCACATTTTATGGGAATATTTTTAAAAAGTGAATTCCATAGTCTTCCAATGTATTTTCATCCAAACAACTTGTGCACTGACATTTTTCAAGAAGCAATGTATTCGGCTTCCGCCGTAGATAGTGCTTTGAATTTTGTTTCTTGGAAGTCCAAGAAACGAAAGTGCATGTCCTAAAATTGGCATGTTCAGATGTACTCTTTCTATCTATCCTACATCCCCAAAAAAAAAAATCGCAAGGCGTAAAGCCATTAAATCAAATTTTTCAGATTTTGGATACTATAAACCTAAATTTGGAGTTCCTTTAAGATACCTAAATATTCTTTTAACACTTTTAAGATGAGATAGTTTAGGATTTGATTGAAACCTAGCACAGAGTCCTACACTAAACATGATATCTGGTCTAGTAGCGGTAAGGTAGAGTAGACTACCTATCATTCCCCTATATGTTTTTTGATCGAAGTTTTCACCATTTTCATCCATATCTAACTTAGTCGAAGTACTCATAGGGGTGTTTATTGCTTTTGAATTATCCATGTTAAATCGTTTTAACAATTCTAATGTATATTTAGATTGGTTAAGAAATATACCATCCTTAAGTTGTTTGATTTGTAATCCTAAAAAGAAAGTTAATTCTCCCATTAAACTCATTTCAAATTCATGACTCATAGATTTGGCAAATGATTCACATAGTGATTCATCCGAAGAGCCAAAAATAATATCGTCAACATAAATTTGTACAATAAGAAAATTATTTTCAAAATGTTTAATAAACAATGTAGTATCAACCTTGCCTTTCGTAAAATTATTTAAAATAAGAAAGGAACTAAGCCTTTCATACCAAGCTCTAAGAGCTTGTTTCAAGCCATAGAGAGCCTTAGTCAATTTGAATACATGATTGGGAAGAAGAGAATTTTCAAATCCGGGAGGTTGTTCGACATATACTTCTTCGGAAATAAAACCATTCAAGAAGGCACTTTTGACATCCATTTGAAATAGTTTAAAATTATAACTACTAGCATAGGCAAGGAGCATCCTTATGGCTTCTAATCGACCCCGGGGGGCGAAGGTTTCTTAAGTGTCGATACCTTCTTCTTGGTTGAAACCTTTGGCCACTAATCTAGCCTTGTTTCTAACCACGATACCATTTTAGTCTTGCTTGTTTCTAAAGACCCACTTAGTACCAATGACTAAATGGTCACTAGGTCTAGGAACAAGCTCCCACCCTGTTTCTCTCAAATTGATTCAGTTCCTCTTGCATTGCAATAATCCAAAAATCATCTTTTATGGCCTTGTCAATGCACTTAGGTTCAATTTGAGAGAGGAGAAGTATGACATTAAGCATAAAAATTCTTGAAAAGGAACGAGTTTGAACCCCTTTAGATGTATCCCCTATAATTAGCTCCTTTGGATGAGCATCTATATACTTCCATTCCTTAGGTAAGGAAATTTGGGAAGAAGGTGCATCCAAGTTGCTATTTTGAGGAGGGGGTTCATTTAAATTCAAATTATCAAAACCAAGATCATCATCAAAATCATTTTTCTTAAAATTTGAGACTTCATTAAAAACTACATGAATAGACTCTTCAATTACTAAGGTTCTTTTATTAAAACCAAAAAAGCTTTCAAAGCGGAAGAGTAACCAAGAAAGATGCCTTCATCGAATTTTGCATCAAATTTTCCTAAGGCATCCCTTTCATTTAAAATAAAGCATTTACAACCGAAAACTTTAAAATAGGAAATATTTGGTTTTTTTGTTATTCCATAATTCATAGGGAGTTTTTGATAAGGAAGGTCTTATTAGGACTCTATTCATGATGTAGCAAGCCGTATTTACGGCCCATTAAAAAATACTTAGGTAAACTATGTTCATTTAACATAGTTCTTGCCATTCTTGTAGGTTTCTATTTTTCTTTCAACTTCTCCATTTTGTTGGGGATTTCTCGGAGTGGAGAAGTTATGATTGTATCCATTAACTTCACAAAAATTTTTGAAAGTCATGGTTTTGAAATTCGCCACCATGATCACTCAATTGATGAAATCATAAACCCTTTTTTAGTTTTGAGTGAGTTTACAAAATTTAGAGAAACACTTGAAACAATCACTTTTGTGAGCTAAGAAATAGGTCCAAGTGTATCTAGAGTAGTCATCCACAATCACAAGAGCATATTTGCTTCCACCTAGACTTGTTGTATCAATTGGTCCAAATAAGTCCAAATGGATCAATTGTAACGGTCTAGTGGTGCTAATTTGATTTTTTTGGTTTGAAGCTTTTTTTATTTGTTTCCCTAGTTGATATGCATGCATACCTTATCTTTAATAAACTTTATATTCGGAATCCCTCATACTAATTCTTGAGATGAGATTTTAGATATTGTTTTCATGCTTGCATGGCCTAATCTCCTATGCCAAAGCCAAGCATCATCATTTATGGCGGAGAAACACATTTCATTACTTAGTTCATCAAGATTGATGGTATAGACATTATTTTGTTTTAAAGCAATCATAGTCATGTTATGATTTGGTTTTTCAATAATGCACATATTTGATTCAAATCTAACGATATAACCTTTATCGCATAATTGACTAATGCTCAATAGATTATGTTTTAATTCATCAACTAGTAACACATCATCAATGGAAAAACTTGATTTGTTACCTATGGTTCCCTTGCCAAAGATTTTGCCTTTGTTGTTGTCTCCGAAGGTGACATAGCCTTCGTCCATGCTAGTGAGCTTGGTGAATTGGGATGGATCTCCGGTCATATGCCTTGAGCATCCACTATCAAGATACCATCTCTTGCTCCTAGCATGTGATGGTGTATGTTTCTGCAAGAAAGAATTATTTTTAGGTACCCATTTGGGTGCCTCAAAAACTAATCTAACTTGTTTATCATGTTGCATAGACTTGATCATGGTTTCTTTAGGAACCCAAATCAATTTGTTCGGACTAATTTTCTTGAATGGACATTGGTAAGTTATATGTCCATATTTGCAACAAAAGTTGCAATTGCTTTGATGTTGAACATGTAAGATAGGACCTTTAACGAAGGTGGTTGGATTTTGGTGAGTACTTCTCACAAATCCGATTCCACTCCTTTTAGGAACGTGACCCTTATTTGTAAGGATCATGTTTAAGGACTTGCTACCGACCTCGAATTTCTTCAAGTTGTCCTTAAGTACTAAGTTCTCATTTTGGAGAGTTTCTAAATCATGGCATTTAACACATGGAGCTAGACAATCATGATATTCAGTTTTTAATTTATCAAAAGCACACGTAAGACTATCATGCTCCTTTCTTAGCAATTTGTATTTTCTACTAATTGTCTTACATTCATCAAATAACTCATGGAAGGCATTTAATAAATCATGATAAGGTAAATCTGCATTAATTAAATTCGTTACCTCTTCTTCGAAGGCCATTAGAGCGTAGTGAGCAACTTGCTCGGTGTTGGACTCCTCTTCTTCGGATGTGCTTGAGTCATCCCATGTTGCCTTGAGCTCCTTCTTCTTTGGTGTTCTCTTTTTGGCTTGAGGGCAATCGTTTTTGTAGTGTCCCGGTTTTTTGCATTCATAGCAAATCACTTGGTCCTTCTTTTGTTCAAATTTATTTTTTGTATTATTTTTAAATTTGTTCTTCCTTAAATATTTTTTGAATTTTTGAGTCAAAAGTGCAATGTGATTGTCACTGTCCTCATCACTTGATGTTCCTTTCAAGTGGTCTTCTTGTGATTTGAGTGCCATATCCTTCCTGTTCTTTGGAAGGGGTTCTCGGCTTCGTCATGAGCTTGACATGTCATTTCGTAGGTCATTAGAGACCCAATGAGTTCTTCAAGAGGGAATGTTTTAAGGTCTTTGGCCTCTTGAATGGCCGTAACTTTTGGATCCCAACTTTTAGGGAGGGATCTTAAGATTTTAGTTACTAGTTCAAAGTTAGTAAAATCTTTACCAAAACTTTGAGTCCATTGATGACATCCAGTAAACCGGGTGTACATGTCTCCGATGGACTCACTTGGTTTCATTCGGAAAAGTTCGTAAGAGTGCACAAGAATGTTGATTTTGGACTCTTTCCTTTCGGCTTAGTGCCTTCGTGAGTGACCTCAAGAGTTCTCCAAATATCAAAAGCGAATCACAAATTGAAACACGATTAAATTCGTTTTTTGTCTAGTGCATAAAATAAGGCATTCATAGCCTTTGCATTTAAAGCAAAAAAACCTTCTTCTCCAATTCATTCCATTAGCTCATCGGAAGAGAAGATTTTTTGAAATCCGTTTTCAACAATAGTCCAAAGCTCGAAATCCATAGAAATGAGGAAGATCCTCATCCGAGTCTTCCAATACGTGTAATCGACCCATTAAACATAGGTGGACGAGTGATAGAATGGCCCTCTTGCATGCGGAGTAAAGCCATCTCTCTTGGGTATTAAACCAAATATGAGAGATAACCTTGCTCGATACCAATTGTTAGGATGAGACAGCACTAAGAGGGGGGGGGGTGAATTAGTGCAGTGGTTAAAACTTCTGTTTTTAAAAAAAAATTCTTTATTATGAAGAGAGCTGAAACTTGACAAGCTTAATCTTGAAAGCGTTATTCTTAAATGTCTTGACAGCAAAAGTAATAAGGAACTAGAGCATATAAGAAGATTTGCAATAATATAAATGACAATAATGAAACATGAAACCACAGATCCATGGATTTTAGAGTGGTTGGGTCAAATGACCTACTCCACTTGCGAGGCCCCTCTTCGATGAGGCTCCCACCTTCCACTAGCTAGCTTCTTGAAATGGAAGGGTAAATACCCCTCTTACAACTCTTTACAAGCAGTTCACTCTCTTACAGATTTTCGAGAAGAGATGAGGTGAACACTTAGCAAATTGAAAAAAAGCAAGCTAACACTTTTCTAAGATCTTTCTCTCAAACTCTTGCTGCTCAAAAGGTTGTCATCTCAACTGAGATTTGAGGGGTATTTATAGGGCTCAAGAGGATTCAAATTTGGGCTCCAAAATTTGGGCTCCAAAATTCAAATCCTCTTTGGGTTCCCGATCTCAATGGGTGCCACCTTGACCAGGTGGTTGCCACCGCCTAGCTCTCAGTTCACTTGGTTAGGCTTTCTTTTAGCCCAAACCAAATCGACTTTGGCCCCAGTTATTTGAACCAGGATATAGGATTATCTTCTTAATCCTAATCCTAATTACAAGTGAACTACATAACAAAACACATCCTAAGCAATTTATTAACGCTGAACGTCAAGTCTTGTTCGTGAGCTTTCGACGAACTTCCTTGACGGGGTCCAAGCACGCTCCCGAACTTGTGATGACTTTAAAGAGTAGCTGAGACTTCTTGGTGATCTCTGCGAACCTCCAACGATCTCTTCGGCGAACTTCCAACAGGTTCCCGATTTCTTCTCGGTTGGTTCCGGTAGCATCTCCGACGATTCTTCGAACTCTTAAACGTTTATCGAACTCGACTCCGGTATTCTTGCTTTGTGTTTTCTGTTTATCGTAGTTAATCCTGCACACTTAACTCAATAATATGGATTAGATCAAATAACCTATCAATTGATTTTATCATCAAAATCCGAGATTCAACATATAGCTCCCGCTGCACCCTTCAAGGCCTAGCAACATGCTGAACTAATTGCACCCTTCAACCTCCTACGGACGTATCCTTCACATGCCAAAGAGAAAGTTTCATTGCTTCATGGCGCCGAGTTTCGATCGCCTTGGGATGGACACGAACATTCCGTCATCCGTATACAAGCCCATGTATGAGTACCAAATTCTTCGAGCTAGCAATTCCCCTCACCTCTGTGAGCTTTGCATAACTCTTTTGGTCGTTGAGCAACTCATTCCACCTTGCATGGTCTCATCCTTTACCAAGCGCCTCGCTTGCCTTGAGCACCATCAAGTATAGTTGTCAGCGTTGAGCCGTAGCTCAAACTCAGCCATCCCAACCTTTGTGCGCTTCACATTCTTCCAAGCTTGTCTGTTCTCATGGTGCCTCTTGCGCGAAGGGTTGGCCATTCCTCTGAATGCCAATCTCAGATGCTCGCTCCTCCGAGCGACTCCTTTTTCCTACATCTCCATGCCCGTTTTCCCCCAAACGGTCGCGCGTGTGCTAACTGCCCTCAACGCAGCCCTGCTAGGTCCCCCATGTTTGCATGCTAAGTGTTTCTATGAGTGCTTGTCCCGCTCTGATACCATCTATCACGGACTTAGCTGGTTTTGTCTAAGTCGTGCGGCACCCTTACGTGTCCGTCCGCAAAGGTCAGCCTCCCCGAAGCCTCCCATGGTCCCTTAGGTCCCACAAAAGAGAGAACAGGACAGAGAAAAGGCCTCACTCGGGATCCACAAGCAAACATCTCCGAAAAACACTTTATAGACAATGCAAATTACAAACAGACTTTACAAGCTCTGAATAGTTGCACAACAAAGGGTAAAATGGTCCATTACAGACCGAAAATCTCTCACACGTGTCCACATGACACAACCTTTATTTACAAGCCTAAAGCGGCCACCAACCCAACTAAAATGGGACTATTAAGCCTTCGGCCGTCCCTCAACATGCTGGATAAAGCATGAACATACCAAAAGACACGGACATACATAAGCATTATATCAAACATCTTATTTAGAAGTTTGTTTGTGACAGTATGGGGGATCATATTCTGGACCCTCAAAGAAAGGAAAAGGAAAACAGTTTGGGCATAAATAAGCATGAGCTCCTAGCAATTAAGTTGTTATAAGATGTTATTTCTGTGGAAAGATAGATTATGTTTCCACCTCATGCCCCAAGGGACAACGCGTATGTTTTTATTGTCAACAACCGGGGCACATGTCGAAGGATTTCCCACGGAAGCAACATCAACGTCGAGCTCCACCCTAAACAACTGGACAACAATAGCTACGACCCAGAGAGGAAGGACAGGCAAGAGTCTACGCACTTACTCATCAAGATGCTGAAGCCTCGGGATTTATTATTAAAGGTATCATCACACTCTGTGGTATGCCAGCATATGTGCTTATTGATTCTGGTTCTATGCATTCTTTTATATCACCCTATTTTGCTATTAAACTGTATAAGAATCGTGAGACAATGAATAATGCATTAATGGTAGTAACACCAGTTGGAAACTCTTTGATAGTTGATCAGATATATAGAAACTGTGTTATTACTATTGAAAGCCACGATTTGCTAGTAGATCTTATTCTACTAGAATTTTAAGATTTTGATGCTATCTTGGGTATGGACTGGCTTTCAACATACCATGCAAGTGTCGATTGTTTTCGGAAGACTGTTACTTTCTCACCTCTAGATCAACCACCTTTCAAGTTCATTGGGATTCAAGAAAAGTTTCCTTCTATTATTTCAGCCTTGAGTGCTACCCAACTATTATTGAAGGGATGTCAAGGATACTTGGCCTTCATTTCTGGAGAAGAATCTAAGAAGCCAGTATTAAAGGACATCCTCATTGTACGAGATTTTTCAGATGTTTTTTCCGAAGATCTACTTGCACTACCACCAAATAGACAGATTGAATTTATAATTGATCTTCTACCTGGTACTGTACCTATTTCTAAACCTCCGTATAGAATGGCACCAATTGAGTTGGAGGAGTTAAAGAAACAGATCCAAGAGCTTTTGGACAAGGGTTTTATTCGACCCAGTGTATCACCTTGGGGTGCCCCTGTCCTATTTGTGAAGAAGAAAGATGGATCTATGCGACTATGCATCGATTATAGACAGCTCAACCAAGTGACCATAAAGAATAAATATCCTCTTCCCCGAATAGATGACCTGTTTGATCAACTTCAAGGTACTCGGGTATACTCAAATATTGATTTGAGATCCGGGTATCATCAACTGAAGATAAGGGAAGGAGACATACAGAAAACTGCATTTAGAACAAGATATGGTCATTATGAATTCTTAGTAATGCCTTTTGGACTCACAAATGCACCGGCTGCCTTCATGGATCTTATGAATAGGGTGTTCCACCCATATCTTGATAAATTTGTAATTGTGTTCATTGATGATATCCTGATCTACTCCAAAAGCATAACAGAGCATGAACACCATCTTAAGACAGTTTTGGAAGTCCTAAGGCAAGAGAAACTATATGCCAAGTTAAGCAAGTGCAACTTCTGGCTTAATGAAATTATGTTTCTCGATCATGTAATTTCGAGCACTGGTATATCTGTTAACCCTCACAAGATTAAAGCTGTGATAAAATGGAAGCAACCTTCTAATGTTTCAGAGATTAGAAGCTTCTTGGGTTTGGCTGGATACTATAGAAGATTCATAGAAGGCTTTTTAAAAACAGCAACACCATTGACAAAGTTGACAAAAAAGAATATAAAATTCATGTGGGATGATAAATGTCAACAAAGTTTTCAAGAATTGAAGAAGAAATTAACCAGTGCTCCTATCTTGGTGATTCCTTCAGGGGGACAAGGTTTTGTAGTGCATAGTGATGCCTCTCTACAAGGGCTTGGTTGCGTTCTAATGCAAAACGAGAGGGTGGTTGCTTATGCATCGAGGCAATTAAAGCCTTATGAAAAGAACTATCCTACTCATGACTTAGAGCTAGCAGCTATCATTTTTGCACTGAAAATTTGGAGGCATTATCTCTATAGACAAACTTTCAAAATCTTCACAGATCATAAAAGTCTCAAATATATTTTCACACAGAAAGATTTAAATATGAGACAAAGAAGGTGGTTGGACTTTCTAAAGGATTATGATTTTAATATCAATTACCATCCTAGGAAAGCTAATGTAGTTGCTGATGCCTTAAGCAGAAATACCTATAGTCTTGTAGCCTATATGAATATTTAAAAGAATTCTATGATGACGGAGTTAGCAAACTTGAAACTTAAACTTTTATCGGAGACAAATAAAAGTTTTCTTGTGTGTTTGATGGCACAATCATTTTTGGTGGAAAAGGTTAAAGAAGGTCAAAAGGAAGATATATATCTTCAAATGATAGTTAAGGAAATAGCTCAAGAATCTAGACTTGAATTCCTCCAAGCCGAAGATGGTTCTATTACATTCCACAATCGACTTTGTGTTCTCGAAAGCCATCCAGTAAAGATGCAATTATTAGAGGAGGCACATAGATCAAAATTTAATATCCATCCCGGGACTACTAAGATGTATCAAGATTTACGCCAAAACTATTGGTGGCGTGGTATGAAGAGAGATATAGCAGAGTTTGTTTCTAAATGTTTAATATGCCAACAAGTGAAAATAGAACATCGAGTACCTGCGAGAAAGTTGTAAAGGATTTCAATTCCTGAATGGAAGTGGGAGCAAGTCACTATGGATTTTGTGATAGGATTACCCAAAACTGTGAAAGGATATGACGGAATTTGGGTAATAGTAGACAGACTTACTAAATCTTTTCACTTCCTCCCTATTAACAAGAAGTATTCATTGGATAAACTAGCAAGCTTATATATTAAGGAAATTATTCGATATCATGGGGTGCCAATTAGCATTATCTCAGATAGAGATCCAAGATTCACCTCTAAATTTTGGGGAAGTCTACAAAAATCTTTGGGCACGCAGTTAAAGTTTAGTACAGCCTTTCACCCCCAAACTGATGGTCAATCTGAAAGGACAATACAAACTCTTGAAGATCTCTTAAGAGCATGTGCTTTGGACTTTGGTGGGAGTTGAGATAAGCATTAAATCTAATTGAGTTTTCTTATAATAATAGTTACCACTCTAGTATACAGATGGCTCCATTTGAAGCTCTTTATGGAAGAAAGTGCAAATCACCTGTATATTGGGATGAGGTAGGAGAACGGAAAATTTTGGGGCCTCAATTAATTCAAAAAGATGCTGGTAATATTCGCATTATACGCCAAAGATTATTAACAGCTCAAAGTTGTCAAAAAAGTTATGCAGATCGAAGGCGAAGAGATCTAGAGTTCGAAGTTGGTGAGCACGTTTTCTTAAAAGTGTCGCCAACCAAGGGAGTTATGAGGTTTGGTCAAAGGGGGAAGTTAGCCCCAAGATTTATTGGCCCATTTGAGATCTGACAAAAGGTTGGGCCTGTGGCAAACAGATTGGCATTGCCCCCGGCTTTGGCTGGCATCCATGACGTATTCCATGTGTCTATGCTTCGAAGATATATCAGGGATCCATCACATGTAATATCTCACCAACTTCTACAACTAAGAGATAATGCTACTTTTAGAGAACAACCAACCCAGATCTTGGAAAGGAAAGAACATGTTCTAAGGAACAAAATTATACCTTTGGTAAAGATTTGTTGGCAACACCATTCGGACCAAGAGGCAACGTGGGAAAGAGAAGAAGATATACGAGAGCAGTATCCTCATCTATTCTATTAAGGTAAACTAAATTTGGGGACCAAATTTCCTATAGGAGAGGAGAAATATAATCACATCAAATATTTAAGTTATGATTTGATTTTCTTTCCTTACTTGTTATTATAATTTAAGGAAATCTTAATCTACTTGTTTGTTGATATGAATTAAGGAAATAACTATTAAGTATTCCAAATATAATGATATCATATTTGTTAGTGTATTAAATAAATATAAAAATTAAAATGAATTTCCCTTAATAGAGGCTCACCTCCTCCTATTTAAAGGGAGGGATTTCTCTCCTTCATTCCTCACCTAGTCGAGTTTGGCAGCGGGAGAAACGAGTTACACCCTGTTGACAAGAGGTAGGTTTCCCTACCTTTCTTAAATTTAAAAGTTTTAGCTTTTATTTTGATTCTCTAAATGTTGAAAGTTTTATAGTTTGAAAAATATGTATCAATTCTTTAAATGTCAAACTTTTTGCATTAAAGTAATTTGTTAAAGTTTTCATAATATTCTTTGACCCATGATTAAGGTTTTTATTGTAGAGTCAAATATGTTTAAAATATATTTGTTTTATATGATATTTCTTGTATTACAGTTTATCTTTAATCTTATCTGGATTAAAATCTTATTAGATTAGAATATGTTATCCAAAATCCTTTTTGATATTCTTTGATCTAAAATTTAAAATATATTATTCTGAATGATTTAAAATATGACTAGAATATGTTGAAATTTTATATGTGTTGAAAACAAGATTTTTATTTGAATTTAGAAGATTATTTCCTTGTATTAAAACTTATCTCCCAGTCCATCTTTTAATGTCTTATGATATATAGTCACATTTAGAATGTTATTTCCTTGTATTAAAGTTTTTTCTCCTTGTCTCTCTTTTAATGCATTATTATGTTTTTATTTATATTATTAATGGGTATATGCTATGAAATTGAATATTAATTGGAATGAAATTTCTCACAAGCCAAGCCCAACCCACGGGTCAAGCCTTAGCCCGTAGGCTACCCTAGCCCAACTATTATGGGTGGTCATATGCGACGCACATGACTAGTCCATGGGCTAGGGCTGGGCCAGTTTTGTGTAATGCATACTCAATCATGTATAATGCACATGACCAGTAGATGGACTGACTCAATCTAGCCCAATGTTATTGTTGAACTTGAGCCCAAATATTGATTGAACTAAACTAGACTTGATTAGTCTAGATCAATTCAGGGTGATTCCGAATTGATTGACTTATTCAAGTTAGTTTAACCTAAATTGAACTTAATCTAGTCTAAATTATACTAGTCTAGGGTGGTTCCAGACCAGTTAAATAAGGATTAGAGATCAGTTCAGTTAGGCTCTAGTAAATCGAGTTCAATTGAATCGATTAAACTAGAGTTCAAGTTAATTGAGGGCTAATTTATATTACTTGATATTGATGATATTTGAAAGAGACATTTTAAATATGTTATTTCATTCAGAAATGGACATGACCAGTATGAGATTATATTATTTTCCTACCGAGAGCAGGTACGGCGATTCCCTTCGGGGATTAGCGGGCCGTCAGACGTGACGGCTGGACGGTTCCTCCATCCGCTTTTAGGAGGAACGTGTCCCCACTTTGGCGGATGTGGGACACCATTTCATCCACTGTTGGGAGTGTGATATGAGTTTGCCTCCATCCGTTGTTGGGAGAACACAAACTTATCCCGTAAGGTAAAGCCTCTCCTTCCGCTGTTGGGGGAGTGCTCTTTCGGGTATTTGATATATGCTAATGGGATGATTGATTGAATTTTGATAATATATACATTTTGAGTTGACTTTTGGGGTTCCTACTCAGCGTTACTGAATTTTCTTTGTTTTTTTTATTTTCAGAGCAACCTCCCTCTAGTACTAAATTGGATTCCAGTGCAGAGCGGATCTTCCTCTACCGCTAGGTAGAGCCACTTGGATGATTCTTGAAGTTAACATCACCATATTTATTTTTCTATTTATGATTCGATGAATAAATGGGTTGTAATAAATGAATTGTAATAAATGTTTATGAATGATGAATAAAGTGATGTTTATCTATTTGGCCTAAATGTGTGGAAAGATAAAAAAATAAAAATAAAAAAAATCCAGGTTGTGACAGCATCATTGACTGTGACTGACTACATGACATCAGCCTTTGGAAGGTTGAAAGCAGTTTCTTTTGAAGAAGCTTTTCTGTACACTTTGTAGGATGACCCTATATTGTGTTTCAGTGATAGCCTCAGCTTTTTGTCATTCTCAGAATTAAAAAATAATTTTATTTATTGAGATAATATAAATTTTTATAAAAAAATTTCTTAATTATATATTCAAATCATGCTTTCAAATCATATACTAAATATATAATTAATCATCAAATTATATGTTGATTAAAGATTATAGAATATAAAGAATATTAAGTTATCATTGCATATCTATTTTTATCATGTTCTTCTATCATGTTCCTGTAATATTAAACTTCTATTAGGGGTGTCAATCTCGAACTGATGCAACTAAAATATCCTATGAGCGAGAGGCTTTGTGAGGGAGTATGATAGTTGGTCAGAAGTATAAATATGAAAAACACATAGTTGATGTCTAACAATTTGATCTCTAATAAAATGGAAGTTAAGAATAATATATTTCAGAGAGAGAAGTACACTAAGTTAGAGTATAGATAGAATAGATAGATGATATCAGCATTATCATAGGAATAGATTGGGATGAGCATGCGATGAATGAGATAGATCATAATTTGAAAGGTTGTTTACCAAAAGATTAGTAACATATAGGCTTAGTATAGGAAGCTGAGACCAGTTTCAACTATATGTTGGTATTTTATTTCAACGGAGCCAACTAATTGAGGTATGTACAATGGTGACTTGAGATGTTGTATACCACATAATGAGAAGTAAGTTGTTAGAGCTTAGTATTCACCTCCGAGTAAACTATTTTAATAGTAGATTGGAAGAAGTTCTCGACCATATTTTTAAAATAAATAAAGATTATGGTGATTTTATATTTATGTTTGAGAGGATAGAACTATATATATTTAGTGAAGTAATCTAAAAAATAAGATAAAATATGAAATTATCAAAGGAAATAGTTGGGGCAAGGTCTCAAACATCAGTGTAAATAATTTTAAGTTGTTTGGAGCAGGATATGTAAGATATTCTAAAAGATAGTTTGTGATTTTTATCACTAACATAAGCATCATAATAAGTTATAATTTTACTTGACCTTGAGTAATAAGAAATTAGCTATTATTCAATGAATGATAATGGATGACTAAGGCAGTAATATCACACATTGATTGGAGCAACAATTAAATAAAGAACAATTGGTTAGGTAGCTAATAAAGTTATCCGTCACTCGTATATATTATTTTTATTATAGTCTTAAACTAAGGATGCCACAATGCTTAAATCCTTTACAAGAAATAAGTTACTAAAAACCTTAATAGATGTATTATTTACTTTGTAGAATTAAGAGATAGAAATAAGGCATCTTTTGATATAAGGTGCATATAAAACATCATCAAGTGTAAAACTCTATATATAAATTAAATATTATTGAATCAGAGTGAGTGATAGGATTCTATTATTCTCACAAATGATGATATCTTTATTTTCTCAATAATCAGTATGGATAGATAGAATTTACAGATCAAAAGTGATATGATAAGAAATACCAAAGTTAATAATTCATCTGCTTTGATAAGTAGTTACTCATGATGTTTACTTTAATTACCTTTTCTTTTAGATTTTTGATTGAATTGAGCTATTATTGTTGGTTCCATATTCCTCTTTTAGATATGTTTCATGATTAATAAACTTGTTTATAGTTCTTCAAATAACATTGGTGAGCTATGTGCTTGAATTACTACTGCTACTCATTATATTTATCTCATAGGCTATTGAGAGTATAAACAATGACTTATTTATCACTCATGATATGACCTATTAAAGTCAAGTCATCAATAATATTTTTTAGATTTTAGATATAATCAACAATAGTACTTTTCTCTTGTATTATTTTTATTAGAGTGGATTAAAGACTTAGTATGTGAGTATAAGAGGTAGATGGAGAAGTTGAAAAAAAGATGAGATACTATTAAACTATAGTAATAAGGGAGTACAAGTCTATAAGAGAACTACTAGTTGATATGATAAGAGGTGCATTTGAGGGGATTTGAGGTATATTCATATAAATCCAATGATGGATGATTGTTATAGTAGCTCACATTACTAAATAAGTAAGATTTTGAAAGGAAAAAATGGACTCAACAAAAATAATATGACATGATATAATGACCTTTTGAGTGTAAGGATCATAGTTCTGAAAAATATTATGTTCAAGGGTGTACCCAACGAAGATGCAAAGTTTGAATCTTGGTGTTAACTTTTCTGAAGCGTAGGAGCATAGCCATGAATAAAATAAATAATTGAATACTTTGAGTTTTTAAAGGTTTGGTATTTTATAAAATAGATTTTCAATTGGTGATTAGTGTTGTAAAGTGGGTTGATGACTTTTTTTGGCATTCTGTATATTCATCTTTCATAATAGATCTCGAATGTAATTATTTTGAGATAACAAAAGTATAAAAAATGTGAATATTGCTTCCACTCTTTGAAAATAACTTACAGTTCCTAGGTCTTTGATGAAGAATCAATATACCAATTACTTAAGGAATTGTTTGATCTTTATGAAATTATTACCTATGATGATAATATCATCTATAGAGACTAGTATATATATAGTACATTCCTTTTATTATCGTAGGAATAAAGAGGAGTTAGATTTAGAATTGACAAAGTCGATTAATATAAAAAATAAGCCAAGTTCAGTATATTAGGTTCTTGGATCTTAGCGAAGTCTATAAATAGGTTTTCATATTTTACAAACATAACTTAGATATTGAGGGTGTATGAAACTAGGGGGTTGTTGCATAAAAACATCTTTAGTTAAGGTCCCATATAAGAAAGCATTGTTAATATTTAATTGGCATATATGCCAACTTTCAGTAATAGCTAAACTCGAGTAGAATTGTCATTGGTTTAACAACTAAATTGAAGATCTTTATAAAATCAACACCTGGTTGTTAGTAAAACTCTTTGGTCACTAAACATTAATAATAAATTCATTTGGATTCTATTAGGGTCAAGTGCAGTACTAAAAGGGGTGAATTAGTTAGTCTGAAAAAATTTCGTTGATTCGAAAGCTTTCGTACGATAAAAACTAGTTTCAACTCAAATCATTTGTTTCACTTTGAATAAGTAAAGAAGAGAAGGTTGGGCAGTTTGCAATATAGTAAAGTTGAATGTAGTAAAGAGAATTTACAGTAAGGAAAGAACATACTGAAATTTATAGTGGTTCGATCATTGTGACCTACATCCACTTCTGATTCCTCCTCTGTCGAGGTCACCGGCATCAACTAATAGTTCTCCTTCAATAGGCGAAGACCAATCACCTCTTTACAGTGCTTTCTCCTTTTCACGGGTTTAGGAGATAACCCTTACAAGCCTCACTCCTCTTTCTTAGATGATTACAAAACTAAGAGATGGAGGAGGAGGACTCTTCTCACTTTTACAATACTTTTAACACCTCAACACTTACGATTTTTCACACTTTTGATTGCACTTTGTTACCCTTCCATGCAGAAAAGGGTGGGATATTTATAGGCCTCAATGGCTTCAGACTTGGAGCCAAAAAATGTCATATCCTTGGATTTCGGGGTACTAGTGGTACCACCGCCATTATTGGGTGGTACTATCACCTGACTCTCTAACACTAGATGGTACCATCGCCTAGTCTAGCGGTGACACCTCCTGACAGAGCTCTCGAAGACTAAGCTCTGGCGGTACCACAGCCTGACAAGCGATACCATCATTGGCAAGTAATAACTACCGACGGTATCACCGCCCAGTTTGGGCGGTACCACTACCTAGAAAACCTAGGAGATCGAGTCCCAAGTGATGCCATCGCTGATCGTGACTTTGTTTGGATATCATGGGGGCGACATCATATGCGCAGCGGAAGAACAAGAAAACAAAAATCCCCGATTCCCAAAATGATGTTCGTCGTCATGCGAAGATTGGTGCGCAAAAATCCGAAAAACATAAAACTGCGTATAGAGATTATGTTACCTAGGGAGATCGTATATCCCTGTTTCCTTGCAGATCCTTAGGAGAGGGTGAAGGAGGTCAAGCGTCCTCCTCTCTAGCGGTGATCCACACAGCAGGGTTGCGACGACCCTCCTCAAAACTCCAGGACTCTGAAGTGGAGAGGGAGAGGAGAATAGGAAAGGCAAGCAAAGACTCTAGCCTATGAGGCTGTGAATCCCTCCTATTTATAGAGATCCCGTGTCAAACCCTAATGGGTCCTTCTCTAGTGGGTATTGGATCTGCATCCAATAAGACAAAGAACTCCGTCCGGATATCTCATATCCGAACCTCTACTCATCACCAATGCCTACCATATGTGTGTGACCCTCTAGGCCCAATATCGAGCTGGCGTGAGTCATACCTGTCAGAACTCCTTCTAACTTCAGTGAATTATTATCTCTGTAATAATTCACTCGACTCATCGACTGGGGACGTACTAGGCCACACCACGCCGTAGTCCCAGGACGATCTGGGGAATCCAATCCATTGGACCTGTCGTCCTCGATTACCATGTACCTATAGTCCCTCATCCATCTAATATCCGAGAGACCATGATATCGAAAGCATGGTGTTGTATGGGGACCATACGGTTTCTACCGAAGTCTCGCTCTAATCGAGTTCTCAGGAGAACTCTTTTCTCTCTCTACCCGAATGACCCTAGCTAGGGATTTGTCCGAGCAAGAACACATGGGATATTCCTCTCATGGAGAGTGGATGATCCTCTATCGACACTCAATAGCCCCTCGTAAGGTCGACTACCACTCCCAATGACCGGTTTGTGCTAGATACGGGACAGACCAAACCTATAAGTCCGGTATCAAAGAGTGGAGCACTCATACAGGACATCTTGGTGTCTCAAGTCTAAGGACACGATACACCACTAGGACTCTGGAATCATCGTCGACAATAAGGCATCATCAACCATCCAAAGCATTCCGTAAGCGGATCAATCAGTGAACTCATTTCTCCAATGAGCACTTGTACTATATCCCTAGTGTCCCTACGCAGCAGCTATATGAGACTAGCTGCATCCATCATATGGGACGGTATATCAACACACCGGTCTATCCGGTTATCACGATGTCCCTCTCGAGTAACCTTTGACCGGGATTATTTAGGATATGTATTTAAAGGTGAATCGATCTCATTATCATGATCTCATCACGATCCGATTCCCATTGCACAAATCCAAGGACATCATAATATATATATGCATTTATGCAATAGTTATAAAGTGATATACGCCAAAATATAATAAGCAAAAAGATTCTGTATCAAGTCACACGTGCCATCACTCACGTGATTGGCTTGCTGGGCACCTATGACTAGCAATCTCCCACTTGACCTAAAGCCAATCACCTATGTGTCTGATCCCCATCAGACCCCTGTGACGCTCAAAGATAAAATGAGACAACGGCTTTGTCAGTGGATCTGCAATGTTATCTTCAGATGGAACTCTTTCCACTGCTACATCTCCTCGGGGTTACGATCTCTCTTATATGCTGGAACCTCCTCAGAACACTTCTGATGAGACCCGGGGTCCCTTATTTGAGTAATCACCCCATAGTTGTCGCAATATAAGGAAGTTGACTTGTCGCTATCTGTATCGACTCCCAAATTTGTGATGAACTTCTTCACCCAGTCTCCCTCCTTTGCTGCATCTGATGTAGCAATGTACTCCGCCTCTGTGGTCGAGTCAGTCGTCGTATCTTGTTTGGAACTCTTCCAGTACACTGCTCCTCCATTCAAGGTGTACACATACCCTGAATTCGACTTGCTATCATCGACATCAGACTGAAAACTTGAGTCAGTGTAGCCTTCAACCTTAAGGCTATTTCCTCCATATACTAGTAAAAGATCCTTAGTCCTTCTCAAGTACTTATGGATCCACTTTACTGCTTTCCAGTGCTCCAAGCCTGGATCCGCCTGATACCTGCTCGTGACACTCAGAGCATGCGCTATATCAGGCCTAGTACATAGCACGACATACATGATAGACCCTATTGCTGAGGCATAAGGTATCATATCCATGTTCGCCCTTTCTTCTGGAGTCTTTGGGGACATATTCGTAGAAAGCGATATCCCATGTCTCATCGGTATGAGACCTCTCTTGGAATTTTCCATGCCAAACCTTTTGACAATGGTTTCTATGTGCTAGTCATAGGTGCCCAACAAGCCAATCATGTGAGTGATGGCACATGTGACTTGATACAGAATCTTTTTGCTTATATTTTGGCGTATATCACTTTATAGCTATTGCATAAATGCATATATATATATATATTGTGATGTCCTTGGATTTGTGCAATGGGAATCGGATCGTGATGAGATCACGATAATGAGATCGATTCACCTTTAAACACATATCCTAAATAATCCCGGTCATAGGTTACTCAAGAGGGACATCGTGATAACCGGATAGACTGGTGTGCAGTATACCCGTCCATATGATGGATGCAATTTGGTCTCATAGTTATTTCGTGTAGGGACACTAGGGATCTGAAGACAGTGCTCATTTGAGAATGAGTTCATCGATTGATCCGCTTTTCTGAGAATCTTTGGATGGTTGATGATGCCTTATTGTCGGGGCGGCGTGATTAGTCCTAGTGGTGTATATCGGTCCTTAGACTTGAGACACCAAGGATATCAGTATGAGTGCTCCACTCTTTGATACCAGACTTATAGGTTTGGTTGTCCCGGATCTAGTAATACGGTGGTCATTGGGAGTGGTAGTCAACCTACGAGGGCTATTGAGTGTCGATAGAGGATCATCCACTCTCGGCGTCATGAGAGGAATATCCCATGTGTTCTTGCTCGGACAAATCCCCGGCCAAGGTCATTTGGTTTGAGAGAGAAAGAGTTCTGGGAGAATCCGATTAGAGCGAGACTTCAGTAGAAACCGTATGGGTCTCGACCACACCATGCTTTCGATATCGGTCTCTGGGATATTAGATGGATGAGGGACTATAGGTACATGGTGGCGAGACGATTGGTCCAATGGATTGGATTCCCTCAGAGATGCGGGGACTACAGAGTGGCCTAAAATGCGTCCAGAAGTCGATGAGTCAGTGAATTATTACAGAGATAATAATTCACCGAAGTTAGAAGGAGTTACGGCGGTATGACTCATGACTCACTTCGATATTGGGCCTAGAGGGTCACACACATATGGTAGGCATTGCGATGAGTAGAGGTTGGATATGAGATATCCACGGAGCCCTTTGTCTTATTGGATGCAGATCCAATACTCACTAGGGAAGGACCCATTAGGGTTTGACATGGGATCTCTATAAATAGGAGGGATTCATGACCTCATAGGCTAGAGTCTTTGCTTGCCTTTCCTATTCTCCTCTCCCTCTCCATCTCGAGGCACGGAGTTTTGAGGGAGGGTCCGCCAACCCCTTTGTGTGGATCACCGCTAGAGAGGAGGACGCTTGACCTCCTTCACCCTCTCCTAAGGATCTGCAAGGAAACAGGGATATACGATCTCCCTAGGTAACACAATCTCTATACGCAGTTTTGTGTTTTGCGGATTTTTGCGCACCAATCTTCGCACGACGACGAACATCTTTTTGGGAATCGGGGATTTTTGTTTTCTTGTTCTTCCGCTGCGCATATGATGTCGCCCCCCATGATTTCCCAACACTATGTACCTGGACTGGGACAAGCCAAGCATCCTCTTGGATCTATCTCTATAGATTCTAATCCCCAAGATATAAGATGCTTCCCCTAAGTCCTTCATGGATAACCAAGCCTTTACTGTGGATAGCATTCCTATATCATTCCTAATGATGAGGATGTCATCCACATATAACACCAAAAAGGTGATAGCGCTCCAACTTACCTTTTTTGTATACACAAGGCTCATCTTCGTTCTTAACGAAGTCATAAGATCTGATTGCCTCATCAAATCTTATGTTCCAACTTCGGGAAGCTTGCTTTAGTCCATAAATGGATCTAAGCAACCTACACACCTTATCTGGGCAGTTCTTGGACACGAATCCCTCAGGTTGCATCATATACACCTCCTCCTCGAGGTTCCCGTTGAGGAATGCGGTTTTCACATCCATCGCGGATCTCATAATCATAGTGTGCCGCAATAGCCAATAGAATTACGATGGATTTTAGCATTGCTTTCTGGGTGAGAAAGTTTCGTCAGTAGTCAACACCTTGCCTTTGACGATACCCCTTAGCCACTAGCCTTGCTTTATAGGTCTCTACCTTTCCATCTACTCCGATCTTTTTTCTTAAAGATCCACTTGCAACCGATGGGTACAATACCTTCTAGCATCAACTAGGTTCCAAACCTTATTGGAGTACATAGAATCCATCTCGAATTAATGGCTTCTTTCCACTTCGAAGTCTATACTCATAATAGCCTCCTCGTATGTCCGAGGATCAATATCCTCTACATCCTCTGCTCTAATATGTCCCACATATCTCTCTGGGAGGATGGGATACTCTATCAGACTGTGTAAAGTTGATACTTATGTATTAGGTACTTGAACGGAGTTCGGTTTGTAGAGTGGTGCTTGAGCTTAGTTCTCCAACCTCGCTCAATTCTATCATTCTCCCCTTGTCTCCGTCAAGAATGTGTTCCTTCTCAAGGAACACTGCTCTCTTAGCTACAAAGACCTTTTGGTCCTCGAGATGATAGAAATAATACCCACAAGTTTCCTTGGGGTATCCCACAAATTTGCATTTCTTGTCCTTGATTCTAACTTATGGGGGTTGTGTCTTCTAACATGGGCAGCCCCCAGATCTTAACAACCTTAAGATCAGGCTTCTTCCCTTTCCATATCTCATATGGTGTCGACACTACCGACTTAGTTGGAACTCTATTCAGAAGGTAAGCTGCGGTTTCTAGGGCATATCCCCAGAATGAGATGGGTAGGTCAGCGAAACTCATCATGGACCGTACCATATCTAATAATGTTTGATTTCTCCTTTCAGAGACACCATTGAGCTGAGATGTATAAGGAGGTGTCCATTGGGATAATATCCCATGGTCCTTGAGGAACTGAGTAAACTCTGTACTTAAGTATTCACCTCCTTGATCTGATCGAAGAGTTTTGATACTCTTTCCAGTCTGGTTCTCCACCTTATTCTTATACTCTCTGAATTTCTCAAAGGCCTCAGACTTGTACTTCATTAAGTACAAATATCCATACCTTGAGAAATCATCAGTAAATGTAATGAAGTAGGAGTAACCTCCAATGGCATGAGTTGACATGGGTCCACATACATCACTATGTATGGGTTCCAACAACTCATTGGCTCTCTCTCTAGTTCTACTAAATGGAGATTTGGTCAGTTTTCCACGAATGCAAGGCTTACAAGTCGCATATGACACATAGTCGAATGGATCTAGATATCCATCATTTAGCAACTTTTGAATCCTTCTTTCATGGATGTGACCTAGCCTACAATGCCACAGGTATGCACTGTTCAACTTATCTCGTTTCCTTTTGGACACATTTACATTCATGATATGTGGAGTGGTGTCTAACATAAATAAACCATTATGCAATGTTCCTTTCGTGATGATCTTATCATCTAATAATATCGAACAACCATTGTTCTCAAAAACAAATTTATATCCATTAACTGTTAAACATGAAATGGAGATAATGTTTTTGATAATAGAAGGAACAAAATAACATGCATCTAATGCAATAAAAGCTCCACTAAAGGATGTAGGGCGACCTGCCAACAACTAATACAACAACTTTTGCTCCATTACCCATCTTGAGGTCCATCTAGCCTCTCTGTAGTCTCCTAGGCCTTGCTAGAACCTGCAACGAATTGCATATATGATAAGCACTACCGGTATCCTATACCCATGTGTTATCATAAGAGTCTGACAAATGGAGACTGATCATGAATGTACCTGAAGCTTCATCAAGCTTTTGTTTCGCCCTTTCTGCAAGGTACTCTTTGCAGTTTCTCTTCCAATGCCCATCTTTACCATAGTGGAAGCACTGGCCTTTGTCCTTTGTTGGGTCTTTCTTAGCAACCTTTGCTTTACCTTGTTTGCCCTTGCCCTTTCCCTTCTTAAGGGACTTTTTCGCTTTCCTTTTCTTTTCTGGTCTCACGGTGTAGAGAACTGGCTTCTCTTTCTTAATAGTACTCTCTGCCTCCCTCAATATATTGAGGAGCTCTGGGAGAGTCACCTCAAGCTTGTTCATATTAAAATTCATTATGAACTGTGAAAAGGAATCTGGTAGGGGATGAAGCACAATGTCCACACACAAGTTATCCTCTAGGACCATTCCTAGACACTGTGAGTTTCTCTATCCACTCAATCATCTTTAGGACATGGTTCTGAACCGGTGTCCCCTCGGTCATCCTAGCGGAAAAGGCTCTTGGATATCTCATATCGTTGAGTCCTTCCTTGTTCCTCAAACAATTTGTGGGCGTGTGGGAGAATGGATCGGCATCCATCTTTTCATGTTGTCTCTGTAACTTTTGGAGTCATAGAGCCCAACATATAGCACTTGAGCAAGAGTGGAGTCATCAATGTACTTCACGTGTGGCGATCTCATCCTCGCTTGCCCCTTCTTGGCGTGAGGCATCACTGTATCAAGGGCGTACCGCGATTTTCTCCTTTGTGAGAACAATTTCTCAAGTTCTGAGCCAATCCAGTATAATTTGGACCGATAAGGCGGTTGACATCAAGTATGCCATGTAAGGGATTTGAAAACGACATTTTTGAAAATAAAGATGTAGCGAAATGAATAACATGCAGATTTTGCAAGAAATAAACTATCAAGATATGGACTTCTATCTTAATATGCTCCCACTATTTTACTAACGAGTCGCGACACCCCAAAGACGCGTGAAATGGAAGTCTCCAATAGACTTCTAGTGGGGATCGAGGATCAATCGGCGTCTTAGTGTAACCTCGAGGGACTCGACCAATCACACTAAGCCTAAAAAGGTAGGCAACTCTTGCCGATCACAACTCTTTGTGATTCCCGCCCTGTTCGGCCTCCGAATCACCATGGCCTCGAGGGACTCGACCAACCATGATGCTTTCGGTTAAGTCAACACCTTCGTTACAAGATGAGTGCGATTTGATGATATACCCTCGAGGGACTCGACCAAGCATACCATATCCTCGGGTCACCGGTGACATCTCTATGTCGTAAGCAAGATAGCGAATCGCGATATAGGTGAGTCTCGAGGGACTCAACCAACTCAACCTACACGGGAATTGGTTCCTACCATAACGATGGAAGGCCATGTGGGTCAATCTAATTGCCTCACGTTTACCTAACTTAATATTATCGAGAGATGTTTCTATAATTTGGTCTCCTAATATGACATGTCACACATATACATATTTAATATATATCTACATCGCGATGCAAAATATATATACATATCTAGTATGTGTATAAGCAATCACATCGGATGATCATGGACCACAACCTAATATGATTAGGCCCGAGCCGATGAGGCCTAATCACTCACATCAAGATCTATGTGTGCAACGGTGCATCTCCATGCCCTTGTGATTGTCCAACTCGTCCCTCGTTTGTTCCGCCGACATCTTGATGCATCTCCATGCATCACGATCGTCAAATCTCGTGGGTCCGCTTATCGCATCCACGCTCCGCCTGCGCTTCCTCCTCATGTGATTACAACTTAATCATAGGCATGCAGGCCCGACAATGAATGAGAAATATAATGGAGGTTCGCAGACCTCAATAATAATAATCACAATTACACACATCACACGGTCCATGATCATCCGTCCACACATCATACATCACATGTATAAATAATCATCATCATGTAGGACTACTAGATAATAATAAAAAATAATAATCAACTAAACCTTTTAATTAATTAATATTTTTCTAAAATCAGGGACATGTAAGGAATTTCTCAATTCCTAAGGGTATTTTCGTAATTTGGACAAAAGATAGAAATTGGAATTTCTCAAATTCACAGGGGCAAAACTATCCTTTTTGCCCAAAACCCTAATTCCCCTCTCTTCTTTGCCGCAGCCACCCTATTTGCCGGTGGCTGGCTGTGCGAGGGCGAGGGCGATGCCCTCGCTGCGCATTGACATTCGCGGCCCGGGCGTTGCAGGTTCATTCTGGGCGCCGCCGGCCCGCCGCCTTCGGGGGTTCTGCCCGTTGAGGCAGCGGCCTGGCGCGCTGCTGCCCTGGCGGTGCCTCGGCCCTTATTCTTCGCCATGGCGCCTTTGCCCGGCTGGTCGATCGGTATGGCGCCTCTATCCATGGGCTGCAACCCCGCCGGCCGAAAACCTGCTGCAAGCAACAGAACCGGACCGGCTGCTTCAGCTGGCGGCTATGCTTACATCGCCAGTATTTGTGGTGCTGGTTCTGGTTTCTTCGGCTGCCGGTGGTGCAGAGCATGTAGATCGAGGGCAAGAACCTGTTGCGCCCTTCCTCGCTTTAGCGTCAACGATTTTGGCGTCAATATTCTTCCTAAACACAACACACGCAATTCAAAACCAATCATTCGTGATGAACAACCTGGCTCGATACCCTTTGTTGGGATATCATGGGGCGACATCATATCGCAATGGAAGAACAAGAAAACAAAAAATCCCGATTCCCAAAAGATGATTCGTCGTCGTCGATGCGAAGATTGGTGCGCTAAAAATCCAGAAAAGCATAAAACTGCGTGATAGAGATTGTGTTACCTAGGGAGATCGATATCCCCTGTTTCCTTGCAGATCCTTAGGAGAGGGTGAAGGAGGTCAAGCGTCCTCCTCTCTAGCGGTGATCCACACAGCGGAGGGTTTGGACGACCCTCCTCAAAACTCCAGGGCCTCCGAGGTGGAGAGGGAGAGGAGAATAGGAAAGGCAAGCAAAGACCCTAGCCTATGAGGCTGTGAATCCCTCCTATTTATAGAGATCCTGTGTCAAACCCTAATGGGTCCTTCCCTAGTGGGTATTGGATCTGCATCCAATAAGACAAAGGGCTCCATCGGATATCTTATATCAGAACCTCTATTCATCGCAATGCCTACCATATGTGTGTGACCCTCTAGGCCCAATATCGAAGCTGGCGTGAGTCATACCTGTCGAACTCCTTCTAACTTCGGTGAATTATTATCTCTGTAATAATTCACTCGACTCATCGACTCTGGGACGTCTTTAGGCCACTACTGCGCGTAGTCCCCAGACGATCTGGGAATCCAATCCATTGGACCTGTCTATATCCTCGTTACCATGTACCTATAGTCCCTCAACCATCTAATATCCCAGAGACCCGATATATCGAGCATGGTGTTGTCGGACCCATACGGTTTCTATTCGAAGTCTCGCTCTAATCGGAGTTCTCAGGAGAACTCTTTCTCTCTCAACCCGAATGACCCCGGCCAGGATTTGTCTCGAGCAAGAACACATGGGATATTCCTCTCATGCCGAGAGTGGATGATCCTCTATCGACACTCAATAGCCCTCGTGAAGGTCGACTACCACTCCCAATGACCAAATTTGTACTAGATCCGGGGACAGCCAAACCTATAAGTCCGGTATCAAAGAGTGGAGCACTCATACCTGGGACATCCTTGGTGTCTCAAGTCTAAGGACCGGATACACCACTAGGACTACGGAATCATTGTCGACAATAAGGCATCATCAACCATCCAAACATTCCGTAAGCGGATCAATCATTGAACTCATTTCTCAATGAGCACTTTGTACTATATCCCTAGTGTCCCTACACGAGCAGCTATGAGACCAGCTGCATCTATCATATGGACGGGTATACAGCACACCAGTCTATCCGGTTATCACGATGTCCCTCTCGAGTAACCTATGACCGGGATTATTTAGGATATGTATTTAAAGGTGAATCGATCTCATTATCGTGATCTCATCACGATCCGATTCCCATTGCACAAATCCAAGGACATCACAATATATATATGCATTTATGCAATAGTTATAAAGTGATATACGTCAAAATATAATAAGCAAAAAGATTCTGTATCAAGTCACACGTGCCATCACTCACGTGATTGGCTTGCTGGGCACCTATGACTAGTAGACTTCATATGCTGAATGGGCTATTCAATCCGACCTAATTCATTCATGTTAAGGGCTTAATTGACCCCTAATCGAGTTATTGAGATTATCTCCCAATCCTAACTCAACTTATGGTCTAACTACAATAATTAAGACATTTAACAAAGCATTCTTATTCCGGTATGTCAATTGTTCTTCCGGTGAGCTTCTGGCAATTTTCCAGTGAACTTCTAATGATCTCTTGGTAATGTTCCAACGGACTTCCTACAAGCTCCTAGACTTTATAACGATCTTCTTGGCCAGTTTCGATGAGCTTCTTTGGCAAGCTCCTATACTTCAAGGTTAATTCCAGCGGAACTTCTAACAAACGTTTGATCTTCCAATGAACTCTCGAACTCCCAACGGAATCTCGATCTTGACTCCAGCATAATATTTGCTTTATATCTTACTGTTATCGTAGTTAATCCTGCACACTTTTCTCAACATATAGATTAGATCAAACAATTTATCAATTGATTTCATAATCAAAATCCGAGATTCAACAATCTCTCCCTTTTTGATGATGAAGTTAACCGTAACTCCCCCTATCTATATGCCATACTTGAGAAAAGATATTCTTGAATTTAATGCATTTGAATTCAAGCATCAAACCTATAAGTTATATTCATTTAAACTTATCAACATGCATATTAGAATACTTATCATGATTTACCAATACGATATCATGTATTTATCAATAAAAAATGATGTCAGCATGACATCCATTTCCAAGTTAATGATGATAGACAATCATTATTTTTAAATATTATATGAGTTTCAAATATAAACCTCTAAATATTATATGAGGCATGGTATCAATTGTAAATAGAAAATTAAGCTCATGATACCTTATCATTATGATAGACATTTATCAAACATTCATGAAACATTTCAAATATCTACGATACATATGATCCATGCATTTTGAGGTAACTATAATAAAGATTTCAAATATTCATATGCAATACATTTTGATATGTTTCAAGTATATGCAATGTATTTGATGATTCCAATTATATTTGCTCATATTTCAAACATTCGCAATACATTTTATGCACTTATCTAAGACATTCATTTGTCATCAATTTGCCCCCATTTCTCCCCCTTTGTCATCAACAAAAAGGAAGAACAATTCAACAATCCATGTATGGTAAAAGTTCAGGCAAGTTTCACACCAATGTATCCAAGCAATAAATGAAGGTAAGCAAAACTTTACATGATAATTTCTCTTTGAATAAGCTAACATTTTTACTCAAGGGCTTTTTGGTTCTTCTTTAGTTATGTAAGTCTCTTTCTTCCTTTATCATAAGAACAAGAAAAGGAAGAAGGGAAAGGAAAGAATCCATGAAGACCCAAATTCATGAAAGGATTTGAACCAAGTCAAATTCAAAACAATAAATGAGTTTCATTAAATTATGCTACATCTTTAACAATGAAAAGGATCAAGTGTATCAAACATAAATCAAATCTGTTACACACTAAATCAAATTTGTTACACACTAAATCAATTCATAAACATTCTTCCTTCACGAGAAGAGTAAGGAAGGATTGATGGGAAAGGATAAAAAAGAAATCCACAAATAAAACTTCAGAAATTAAATCGGTTTCTCATTAAGAATTCAAAAGAGTGAAATCCGTGAAAGATGCATTTGTCAATGAATTCAATGGGCGGAGGGACTAAGTGTATCAAACATCATTATGTGATGGAGAAGGGTCTGGAGTAAACTTGATACCAAGGAAAATAAAAACGAAATAGATTCATAAAAGCTCCATGTTGAATCTCGGATTTTGATGATAAAATCAATTGATGGGTTAAATAATCTAATCCATATTATTGAGTTAAGTGTGCAGGATTAACTACGATAACCAGAAAACACAAAGCAAGGATACCGGAGTCAAGTTCGATGGACGTTTAAGAGTCCGAAGAATCGTCAGAGATGCTGCCGGAACCAACCGAGAAGAAATCGGGAACCTATCAGAATTTTCGGAAGTTTGCCGAAGAGATCGTCGGAGGTTCACAGAGATCACCGAGAAGGCTCGGCTACTCATTAAAGTCATCACAAGTTCGGGAACTTGCTGGGAGCCCGTTGGAAGAAGTTCGTCAGAAAGCTCGTCGGAACAATACTCGACGTTCGCGGTTGAAAACTTGCTTATGATGTGTTTTGTTATGTAGTTCACTTTTAATTAGGATTATAATTAAGAGATAATCCAATATCCTGGTTAGGGGTCAACTGGGCCCAAAATTAGACTTGGTTTGGGCTAAATTTGAAGCCCAACAAATGAACTGAAGGGTCTGGCGGTGGCACCGCCAGACTGGGCGGGTGCACCACCCAGCACCCGAGAGCTGAGTGGTAGCACCACCTGGGCTGGGCGGTGGCACCGCCCAGCGCCCGAGAGCTGGGTGGTGGCACCACCTGGGTTGGGCGGTGGCACCGCCAAGCACTATTAGTGTCTGACACTAACAGGCGGTGGCACCGCCAACATCGGGAACTCAAAGAGAATTCAAATTTTGGAGCCCAAATTTGAATCCTCTTGAGGCCTATAAATACCTCTCAAATCTCAGCTAAGAGAACAACTTTTTGAGCAGCAAGTGTTTGAGAGAAAGGTCTTAGAAAAGTCTTAGCTAGCCTTGTTTTTAATTTGCTAGTGTTCACCTCCTACTTTCTTGTTGAAAATATGTAAGAGAGTGAACTGCTTGTAAAAAGTTATAAGAGGGGTATTCACCCTTCCCTTTCAAGAGATTTGCTAGTGGAAGGTGGGAGCCTCACCGAAGAGGGGCCTCGCAAGTGGATATAGGTCACTTGACCGAACCACTGTAAAATCGGCGTGATCTCTGGTTTGCATTTACTTATTATCATTTCCATTACTGCAAACTATTTGTACTTTAATGCTATATTGCTTTGTCTCAGTCTTACTTATCGCTTCAAGTTAAAACGTAATTGAAACGATTTTAAACTAAAACGTTGCTTTTATCGTACGAAGTTTCCGTAAAGTGTTTAAATCGTGAAAAGTTATCGCACTTTTCTGCTGCACTAATTCACCCCCCCCCCCTCTTAGTGCCGCTCCGATCCTAACAATTGGTATCAGAGCAATGCTAACTCTCATATTTGGTTTAATACCCAAGAGAGATGGCTTACTCTAGCATGCATGAGGGACACTCTATTACACGTCCACCTATGTTTAATGGGTCGGATTACACGTATTGGAAGACCCATATGAGGATCTTCCTCAATTCCATGGATTTCAAACTTTGGACTATTGTCGAAAATGGATTTCAAAAATCTTCTCTTCCGATGAGCGAATGGAATGAATCGGAGAAGAAGGTTTTTGCTTTAAACGCAAAGGCTATGAATGCCTTGTTTTATGCACTAGATAAAAATGAATTTAATCATGTTTCAATTTGTGATTCGGCTTTTGATATTTGGAGAACTCTTGAGGTCACTCATGAAGGCACTAGCCGAGTGAAAGAGTCCAAAATCAACATCCTTGTGCACTCTTATGAACTTTTCCGAATGAAACCAAGTGAGTCCATCGGAGACATGTACACCCGTTTCACGGATGTCATCAATGGACTCAAAGCTCTTGGTAAAGATTTTACTAACTTTGAACTAGTAACTAAAATCTTAATATCCCTCCCTAAAAGTTGGGATCCAAAAGTTACGGCAATTCAAGAGGCCAAAGACCTTAAAACATTCCCTCTTGAAGACCTTATTGGGTCTCTAATGACCTATGAAATGACATGTCAAGCTCATGATGAGCTCAAGAACCCCCTTCCAAAGAACAGGAAGGATATGACACACATCACAAGAAGATCACTTGAAAGAAACATCAAGTGATGAGGACAGTGACAATGACATTGCACTTTTGACTCAAAAATTTAAAAAATATTTAAGAAAGAACAAATTTAAAAATAATACAAAAAATAAGTTCGAACACAAGAAGGACCAAGTGATTTGCTATGAATGCAAAAAACTAGGACACTACAAGAACGATTGCCCTCAAGCCAAAAAGAGAACATCAAAGAAGAAGGCACTCAAGGCAACGTGGGATGATTCAAGCACGTCCGAAGAAGAGGAGTCCAACACCGAGCAAGTTGCTCATTACGCCCTAATGGCCATCGGAGAAGAGGTAATAGATTTAATTGATGCAGATTTACCTTATCATGAATTATTAAATGCTTTCCATGAGTTATTTGATGAATGTAAGATAATTAGTAGAAAATACAAATGACTAAAAAAGGAACATGATAGTCTCACTTGTGATATCGATAAATTAAAAACTGAATATTATGATAGTTTAGCTCCATGTATAAAATGTCATGATCTAGAATCTCTCCAAAAGGAGAACTTGCTACTTAAGGACACCTTGAAGAAATTCGAGGTTGGTAGCAAATCTTTGAATATGATCCTTATAAATAAGGGTCACATTCCTAAAAGAAGTGGAATCAGATTTGTGAGAAGTCCTCACCAAAATCCAACCACCTTCATTAAAGGCCCCTTCTTACATGTTCGACACCAAAGCAATTGCAACTTTTGTTGCAAATATGGACATAAAACTTATAAATGTCTATTCAAGAAAATTAGTCCGAACAAACTAATTTGGGTTCCTAAAGGAACCATGATCAACTCTATGTAATATGATGAACAAGTTAAATCAGTTTTTAAGGCACCCAAAAGAAAATGGGTACCTAAAAATAATCCCTTCTTGTAGAAACATACACCATCACAAGCTAGGAGCAAGAGATGGTATCTAGATAGTGGATGCTCAAGATATATGACCGGAGATCCATCTCATTTCTCTATGCTCACAAGCAAAGAAGAAGGGTATGTCACCTTCGGAGACAACAACCAAGGGAAAATCATTGGCAAGGGAACCATAGGTAACAAATTAAAATTTTCTATTGATGATGTCTTACTAGTTGATGGATTGAAACATAATCTCTTGAGTGTTAGTCAATTATGCGATAAAAGTTATATCGTTAGATTTGAATCAAATGTATGTATTATTGAAAAACCAAACCATAACATGACTATGATTGCATTAAAACAAAATAATATCTACACCATCAACCTTGATGAACTAAGTAATGAAATGTGCTTCTCTATTTTAAATGATGATGCTTGGCTTTGGCATAGGAGACTAGGCCATGCAAGCATGAAACTGATATATAAGATCTCATCTAGAGAATTAGTGCGAGGAATTCCAAATATAAAGTTTGTTAAGGACAAAGTATGCGATGCATGTCAACTAGGTAAACAAATAAAAACTAGTTTCAAATCAAAAACTCAAATTAGCACCACTAGACCATTACAATTGATTCATTTGAACTTATTTGGACCAATTGATACGACAAGTCTAGGAGGAAGCAAATATGCATTTGTAATTGTAGATGACTATACTAGATACACTTGGACCTATTTCTTAGCTCACAAAAGTGATTGTTTCAAGTGTTTCTCTAAATTTTGTAAACTCACTCAAAACGAAAAAGGTTTCATGATTTCATCAATTCAGAGTGATCATGGTGGCGAATTTTAAAATCGTGACTTTCAAAATTTTTGTGAAGTTAATGGATACAATCACAACTTCTCCACTCCGAGAAATCCCCAACAAAATGGAGTAGTTGAAAGAAAAAATGGAAACCTACAAGAAATGGCAAGAACTATGTTAAATGAACATAGTTTACCTAAGTATTTTTGGGCCGAAGCCGTAAATACGGCTTGCTACATCATGAATAGGGTCCTAATAAGACCTTCCCTATCAAAAACTCCCTATGAATTATGGAATAACAAAAAACCAAATATTTCCTATTTTAAAGTTTTCAGTTTTAAATGCTTTATTTTGAATGAAAAGGATGCCTTAGGAAAATTTGATGCTAAATCTGATGAAGGCATCTTTCTTGGTTACTCTTCCGTTTCTAAGGCTTTTCGGGTTTTTAACAAAAGAACCTTAGTAATAGAAGAGTCTATTCATGTAGTTTTTAATGAAATTTCTAATTTAAAGAAAAATGATTTTGATGATGATCTTGGTTTTGATAATTTGAATTTAAAAGAACCCCCTCCTCAAAATAGCAACTTGGATGCACCTTCTTCCGAAATTTCCTTACCCAAGGAATGGAAGTTTATAGAGGCTCATCCAAAGGAGCTAATTATAGGAGATACATCAAAAGGGGTTCAAACTCGTTCCTCTTTCAAGAATTTTTGTGCTAATGTCGCCTTCCTTTCTCAAATCGAACCTAAGTGCGTTGACGAGGCCATAAAAGATGATTTTTAGGTTATTGCAATGCAAGAGGAATTGAATCAATTTGAGAGGAATAAGGTGTGGAAGCTTGTTCCTAGACCTAGTGACCATTTAGTCATTGGTACTAAATGGGTCTTTAGAAACAAGTAAGACGAAAATGATATCGTGGTTAGAAACAAGGCTTGATTAGTCGCCAAAGGTTTCAACCAAGAAGAAGGTATCGATTACGAAGAAACCTTCGCTCCCGTGGCTCGATAGAAGCCATAAGGACGATCCTTGCCTATGCTAGTAGTAATAATTTTAAACTATTTCAAATGGATGTCAAAAGTGCCTTCTTGAATGGTTTTATTTCCGAAGAAGTATATGTCGAACAACCTCCCGGATTTGAAAATTCTCTTCTTCCTAATCATGTATTCAAATTGACTAAGGCTCTCTATGGCTTGAAACAAGCTCCTAGAGCTTGGTATGAAAGGCTTAGTTCCTTTCTTATTTTAAATAATTTTACCAAAGGCAAGGTTGATACTATATTGTTTATTAAATATTTTGAAAATAATTTTCTTATTGTGCAAATTTATGTTGACGATATTATTTTTGGCTCTTCGGATGAATCACTATGTGAATCATTTGCCAAATGTATGAGTCATGAATTTGAAATGAGCTTAATGGGTGAAGTAACTTTCTTTTGAGGATTACAAATCAAACAACTTAGTGATGGTATATTTCTTAACCAATCTAAATATACATTAGAATTATTAAAACGATTTAACATGGATAATTCAAAAGCAATAAACACCCTTATGAGTACTGCGACTAAGTTAGATATGGATGAAAATAGTGAAAATTTCGATCAAAAAATATATAGGGGAATGATAGGTAGTCTACTCTATCTTACCGCGACTAGACCGGATATTATGTTTAGTGTAGGACTTTGCGCAAGGTTTCAATCAAATCCTAAATTATCTCATCTTAAAAATATTAAAAGAATATTTAGGTATCTTAAAGGAACTTCAAATCTAGGACTATGGTATCCAAAATCTGAAAAATTTGATTTAATAGCTTATGCAGATGCCGATTTTGGTGGATGCAGGATAGATAGAAAAAGTACATTCGGAAGATGCCAATTTTTAGGACATGCACTTGTTTCTTGGACTTCCAAGAAACAAAATTCAGTTGCACTATCTACGGCGGAAGCCGAATACATTGCTACAAGTGCATGTTGTGCACAAGTTGTTTGGATGAAAAATATATTAGAGGACTATGGAATTCACTTTAAAAACATTCCCATAAAATGTGATAATACTAGTGTCATATGTCTTACTAAAAATCCAATTCAGCACTCTAGAACTAAGCACATCGACGTTAGGCATCATTTCATACGCGATCATGTCCTCAACAATGATGTTGTTCTAGAATTCATTGACACAAAGCATCAATTAGCAGATATATTTACAAAAGCCTTGAATGAAGACCAATTTGAATTCATTAGAAGGGAATTAGGTATATTAAATTGTCCCTAAATAATAAACTTGTTTGAATGGATTTTCCGTAAAGTTTTTCATCTTCTCTCTGTTCCTCGGTGAATCTAATCCTTCTCCTTTAATTCTAAATGACATGTTAAATTATCTTATCCTACCGCTCCAATCTGCTCAAGATTAATGATTTTATGACATTTTATGAATCTCGAAATTGATTTTTTGATTATGAGTTTCAAGTTGACAATTTGAATTTAAATGAGTTTGTATTCGAATTATGATCTTGACTTATTGAAGTTACTACTTGAAATTTTTTTTATCCCAATCTCTTCCTTGTACATCTACAATTTCTATTATTTATAGAAAGAAGAGATTAGATAATATGGATGCATGCTGAATTTTCCTTTAAGATGAACTCTGCGTAAATATTTTTGCATACTTAATTTTGAATGATAAAATATTTGTATGACAAAATATGTGCTTCAGGTCTTATTTCCTTTTTTTTTTTTTTTTTATGATGACAAAGGGTGAGAAAAGTGATGACTTGTATCATTTTAACAGCATGACTTATATGAATTGCAAAAGCTTTTCAAAATCTTTGAGAAAAGTGATCGATCGATGAATGTCTTATATGCCTTGCAAAATCCTTGAGAATATCGCAAGATCGATTGATCATATTGAAAGCATGTCTAATATGTATATCATGAAATTCATGTTGAAAATCTTTATCTCCTGTCGTAGTAAAAATTGTCTCTTATCATTCGACTTGAAAAGGATTTTCATCGAAGTTTCGCATTTACATTATGCTTAATGAGAATAACGATAAGTTCTACTGTTAGAACTTATCGGTTTATGCTTGAATTCAATGGGATGGAATTCAAGTGTTTTTATCTTCTCATAATATGGCATATAGATTGGGGGAGTTATGTTTAACTCCGTCATCAATTGATTGTCATCATCAAAAAGGGGGAGATTGTTGAATCTCAGATTTTGATAATAAAATCAATTGATGGGTTAAATGATCTAATCCATATTATTGAATTAAGTATGCAGGATTAACTACGATAACCAGAAAACACAAAGCAAGGATACCGGAGTCAAGTTTGATGGACGTTTAAGAGTTAGAAGAATCGTCGGAGATGTTGTCGGAACCAATCGAGAAGAAATCGGGAACCAGTCAGAATTTTCGGAAGTTTGCCGAAGAGATCGTCGGAGGTTCACAGAGATCACCGAGAAGGCTCGGCTACTCATTAAAGTCATCACAAGTTTGGGAGCTTGCTGGGAGCCTATCAAAAGAAGTTCGTCGGAAAGCTCGCCGGAACAATACTCGACGTTCGCGGTTGAAAACTTACTTAGGATGTGTTTTATTATGTAGTTCACTTGTAATTAGGATTAGGATTAAGAGATAATCCTATATCCTGGTTAGGGGCCAACTGGGCCCAAAATTAGACTTGATTTGGGCTAAATGTGAAGCCCAACAAGTGAACCGAAGGGTCTGGCGGTGGCACCACCAGACTGGGCGGTTGCACCAACTAACACCCGAGAGCTGGGCGGTGGCACCGCCCAGCACTGTCAATGTCTGACACTAACAGGCAGTGGCACCGCCAGCATCGGGAACTCAAAGAGAATTCAAATTTTGGAGCCCAAATTTGAATCCTCTTGAGGCTTATAAATACCCCTCAAATCTCAGCTGAGAGAACAACTTTTTGAGCAGCAAGTGTTTGAGAGAAAGGCCTTAGAAAAGTCTTAGCTAGCCTTGTTTTCAATTTGCTAGTGTTCACCTCCTACTTTCTTGTTGAAAAACTGTAAGAGAGTGAACTGCTTGTAAAAAGTTGTAAGAGGGGTATTCACCCTTCCCTTTCAAGAGATTTGCTAGTGGAAGGTGGGAGCCTCACCAAAGAGGAGCCTCGCAAGTGGATGTAGGTCACTTGACCGAACCACTATAAAATCGGCGTGATCTCTGGTTTGCATTTACTTATTATCATTTACGTTACTGCAAACCATTTGCACTTTAATGCTATACTGCTTTGTCTCAGTCTTACTTATCCCTTCAAGTTAAAACGCAATCGAAACAATTTTAAATAAAAACGTTGCTTTTATCATACGAAGTTTCTGAAAAGTGTTTAAATCGTGAAAAGTTATTGCACTTTACCGCTGCACTAATTCACCCCCCTCCTCTTAGTGCCTCTCCGATCCTAACACTCCATTCATGAAATATATTAAGAGAAAGATAGTCCGGAAAACAAATACAACAAACTCATGCATTCAGATAGTTTAACTTGCCTATTTCTCTTCTAATGAAATCAAATTGTTCTTCATTTAAATGTTTTGTAAAGATATCGGCCAATTGATGTTTCGTATCAATAAATTCTAAGATTAAATCATGATTATTAATATGATCTCATATAAAGTGATGTCTAATGTCAATATGTTTAGTTCTAGAGTGTTGAATAGGATTTTTCGTTAAACATATTACACTTATGTTATCACATTTTATGAGAATATTCTTAAGATAAATTCTATAATCTTCTAATGTATTTTTCATCCATAGCTAGTGCACAACATGCACTAGCTGCTATGTATTCAGCTTTGGTTGTAGACAGTGTAACTTAGTTTTATTTATTGGAAGCCCAAGAGATAAGTGCATGACCTAAGAATTGACATGTTTCATATGTGCTTTTTCTATCTAATCTACATCTAGTAAAATCCGCATCAGCATAAGCAATTAATTGAAAGTTTTCAAATTTTAGATACCATAATCCTAGATTAGTGGTTCCTTTAAGATATCTAAGAGTTCTTTTAATTACTTTAAGATGAGATAACTTAGGATTAGATTGAAACCTAGCATAAAGTCCTACGCTAAACATGATGTTCGGTCTTGTTGCGGTGAGGTATAGTAAACTACCTATCATACCTCTATAAGCTTTTTGATTAAAGCTTTCTCCACTTTCATCAATGTCTAACTTAGTGGAGGTACTCATAAGAGTATTGATAGTCTTTGAACTATCCATATTAAACCGTTTTAGCAAGTCTAATGTATATTTTATTTGACTAAGAAAAGTACTATTACTAAGTTTTTGATTTGTAAGCCTAAAAAGAAAGTTAGTTCTCCCATTAAACTCATTTCAAACTCTAGGCTCATACTCTTGGTAAATGATTTGTATAAAGATTCATTTGTATAACTAAAAATAATATTATCAACATAAATTTAAACAATAAGAAAATTACTCTCAAAATTTTTAATAAACAATGTAGTATTGACCTTTCCTTTAGATAAATTATTTTGGATAAAAAAGGAGCTAAGTCTCTCATATCAAGCCTAAATATATGATTCAAAAAATTATCATTCTTAAATCCGAAAGGTTATTCAACATAAACTTCTTCGGAAATAAAGTCATTAAGAAAAGCACTTTTAACATCCACATGAAATAACTTAAAATTATTACTACTAGTATAGGCAAGGAGCATCCTTATGGCTTCTAATCGTGCCACAAGAGCGAAGGTTTCTTCGTAATCAATACCTTCTTTTTAGTTGAAGCCTTTGGCCACTAATCTAGCCTTGTTTCTAACCACGATACCAAATTCATCTTGCTTGTTTCTAAAGACCCATTTAGTATCAATAACTAAATGGTAATTTGGCATCGGAACAATCTTCCACACCTCGTTTCTCTCAAATTGGTTCAATTCTTCTTGTATTGCGATAACCCATGAATCATCTTTTAAGGCCTCATCAATGCATTTAGGTTTAATTTGAGAAAAAAAACAACGTTGGCACAAAAATTCTTAAGCGAAGAACGATTTTGAACTCCTTTCGATGTGTCTCCTATAATTAGCTCCTTAGGATGAGTATCTATATACTTCCATTCCTTAGATAAGGATGTTTCGGAAGAAGATGCATTTAAGTTGCTAGTTGAAGGAGGAGGTTCATTTAAATTCAAAGCATCAAAATTAAGATCATCATCAAACTCATTTTTCTTAAATTCAGAAACTTCATTAAAGAAAACATGAATAGATTATCCTATAACCAAAGTTATTTTGTTAAAAATATAAAAACTTTAGAAATAGAAGAATAGCCAAGAAAAATCCCTTGATCGGATTTTAAATCAAACTTTCCTAAGGCATCTTTTTCATTCAAGATAAAACATTTATAACTGAAAACTTTAAAATATGAAACATTGGGTTTTTTATTGTTCTACAATTCATAAGGAGTTTGGAAAGTAATGGTCTTACTAGAACCCTATTCATGACATAGCATGTCATATTAACGACTTCCGCCCAAAAATATTTGGGTAGGCTATGTTCGTTCAACATGGTTCTTGTCATTTCTTGTAAGTTTCTATTTTTTCTTTTTACTATTCTATTTTTTTGAGGATTTCTCGGAATAGAGAAATTATGGTTGTATCTATTAGATTCACAAAAATTTTAGAAATCACATTTTTAAAATTTACTACTGTGATCAATCCGAATTGATGAAATCATAAAGCCTTTTTTATTTTGAACAATTTTACAAAATTTTGAAAAATACCTAAAGTAATCACTTTTGTGTGTTGAGAAGTATGTTCAAGTGTATCTACTCTGCAATTACAAAGGCATATTTACTACCTCCTAGGCTTGATATATCAATTGGTCCAAACAAATCCATATGGATCAATTGCAATAGTCTAGAGGTGCTTATTTGATTCTTTGGTTTAAAATTACCTTTTATTTATTTTTCTGGTTGACGTGCATCACACACATTGTTTTTAACAAACTTAATGTGAGGAATACCTCTTATAAGTTTTTTAGATGAGATTTGAGAGATTAGTTTCATGCTAGCATGACCAAATCTCCTATGTCAAAGCCAATCATCGTCATTCAAAACCAAAAAACATATTTCATTATAAAGATCATTAATATCGATAGTGTATACATTATTTTATTTTAGGACAATAATAGATGTGTTTTTGTGTGATTTTTCAATAATGCAAGCATTAGATTCAAATCTAATGATGTATCTTTTATCATACAATTGATTAATGCTCAAAATATTATGTTGTAAGCCATCTACCAACAACACATCTTTAATCAAAAGGTTGGATTTGTTACTTATGGTTCCTTTATCAATGATTTTACCCTCATTGTTATCTTCGAAGGTGACATACCCTTCATCTAAGCTAGTGAGCTTAGAGAATTGAGATGGATCTCCGGTCATATGCATTGAGCATCAATTATCAAGGTACCATCTCTTACTTCTAGCTTATGATGGTAAATATTTCTACAAAAAAGGATGATTTTTATGTACCCATTTGACCATGGGTGCCTTAAAAATCGATCTACTCAACTTATCATATTGTATTGAGTTCTTTACGGTTCCTTAAGGAACCCAAATCAATTTGTATGGACTACATCTCTTAAACGGACATTGATAAGCAATATGTCTAAATTTGTAATAAAAGTTACATTTATTTCGGGGTGAAACATGCAAGGTAGAGCCTTTAACAAAGGTGATTGGATTTTGGTGATAGCTACTCACAAATCCGATTCCACCTCTTCTATGAACGTGACCTTATTGGTAAGGATCATGTTCAAAGACTTTGCTACCAACCTCAAAGTTTTTATCTAAAGCGCAAAACAAGATATTCATAGACTTTTGAATGCCATTTTCTACAAGGTTCCATTGATAGAATGAAACGAAGAGGATTATATATAAAGGTAAAAAGCACATTTCAATTAGTATCATATGGTATCTATTTATACATATTAAAAGAGAGGATTTTTCTCAATTGAGTAGCGAGATTTCCTCGTGCAATTGAGGATATCTCATCTGCTATGCAGTTGAGGAAATCTCTTTGTTATCATGCCCTAGTAAGATCGAGCTCCTGTCAAGGATACTGATCTTTGATCGATGCAACAAAAATAGTTTACGGGCTAGAGGCTTTATGAGTGAGTCTATAGTTGATCAACTATATGTACATGATAGACACAAAGTTGATGTTTGATAACTTGATCTCATATGAAGTGAAAGTTGATAGCAATGTGTTTCATGCGTGAGTAGAACACTGGATTGACACATAAGTAGGTAGCTCCAACATTGTCACAATATATTATAGGAGTAAGAGTAGAGCAGACTTTGAGTTCCTTGAGGAGATTTATAACCTAATTGAGTTCAATAGTAGTAGTAGCGATGACATGATATTCAACTTCAGTTGTAGACCGAGCGATTGTCTTTTGAACTATAACTGATTAGATTAGACTTAAGAAAGATGACATATCCTAACGTGGAGGTTCTGTCATCAAAGTTCCCAGCCCAATCAGCATCAACAAAGGCATGGAGATGAAGTGGGGTGTATTTGCAAGGAAAGAGGCCATGATTGAGGGTCCCTTTAAGATACCATAAAATTCGTTTAACTGTAGACCAATGCATAACAGAAGGCTGGTGCATATATTGAGATAATTTATTGACTGCATATGAGATATCTGAACAGGTGACAGCCAAGTAATGTAGGGAACCAAGTACTTATCAGTATTGAGTTGAGTACATAGTAGGGCTAGCATCACATAATTTGAGTGAGTCACTAGTAGAGAGAGGAGTTGCAACCTCTTTGGTATCCTGCATATTTGTCTTTGATAATAAGTCTTGAATATATTTCCTTTGTGATAGAAGGAGACTTAAGGATGTAAATGTGGCTTCCACTCCAAAAAAAAGTAGCTTAAGGGTCCTAAATCTTTAAGGGAGAATCGATCAGTCAATTGCTTTAGAAACGTTTAAATCTCCAAGTGATCATTGCTTGTGACAATAATATCATCGACATACACTAGAAGATATATTATTTCCATTTTGGTGTCGTATGAATAAAGAGGTATCAGACTTGGAGTTGATGAAGCCAATTGATATCATAAACGATCCAAGTTCATTATACCAAGCTCTTGGAACTTGATGGAGTCCAAAAATGGTTTTTTGTAGTTTGCAGATACGTTTCAGATACTGGTGATGAACGAAGCCAAGGGGTTGTTGCATAAAGACATCTTCAGTTAGAGTCCCCTATAAAAAGACATTATTAACGTTCGGTTATCATAAGTGTCAACCTCTGGAGATAGCCAAACTTAGAACAAGTTGAATTATTGTTGGTTTAACTACAGGACTGAAGGTCTCTATGAAGTCGGCGCTAGGTCGTTGATGAGACCTTTTGGCTACTAAACATGTTTTATATTAAGCAACGAATCTATCTGGGTTTCGCTTAATTCGAAAGACCCATTTACACCCGATGATATTTTGTATAGGATGAAAATTTCTTCACATATAGCTTTACGCTAGTGTAGAGATTTTTGGGCTTGAGTAATTATGGTAGGTTCATTGATCTCATGAGAGGATTTGGTGATAGCATGTAGGTCGAAAATCTGACGTGGTTTAAATATACCACTTTTTGAGCGTGTTATTTGGATGTTTAGAAGTAGCTGTAGGCTGTGTTCTTGGTGTGGGTGGTGGAGAGGCATTGACATAGGTCGGGGGAGGTTGAGATACTATCAAGGAGACTAGGTAAAGAAGGTTATTGTGTTTCTAAGGATATTACTTTAGTAATAAGTAAGGCTTATGAACATGAAAGAGAAGAAGTAATAAAGGAAGTGAGGAGTTATTGAACCGGAAGAATAGATTTTTATGGTAACAGATTTTTGTGCAGCAGTTCTGCGGTAAGGAATCAGGAGTGCTGCACTTAGGAATCTGGGCAGTGAATTGCGTGCTTCTAGTGATGAGCAGCACTTTGTGTAGCAACGATGAGCATGATGCAGTGATGTGGAAGTGGTTCCGGATGTTCCCTCCTCTGCCGGGGAGGGAAGAGATGATAGTCCTGCACCCAAACAAGGTCCTCTCCAGAGGTGAGGGCTCTGGCGACCTCACTCACAAAGAGGGCCTCCTGATGGCGTGGCCGAGGTGGTTGACGCCGAGAAAGCCGTCGGGGAACGAACAACGGCAGGTGCACTAGCGGAGCCCAAAGGCGCAGCAAGCAAGGAAGTGGCCGACTTCGTTGGTGTTCTCCACCAGGTGAGCTGCCTTGCCAAGAAGGTGGCAATGACGATGGCCTCAATCTCACCTTGATTGCAGGTTGAACCGGAGTACACCTAGTTCCGAGGATTCTTCGTGACGGGAAGGGATTCTCTGGTGAGAGCAGACTGATCGATATATATTTCTCCAATTCGATCCAATCCCCGTCCTTTTGGTATCCCTTCAGGAATGGCGGAAGACGGCGCTTCGGCTGACGTCGATGATCCTGCAAAGTTGTCCAACAGATGCAGCGAGGTGGCGGCGGCGCTGAGGAAGAAGCGGCGCCGAGGGGTCGTCGCCCGGCTGTGGAGAGGGATCTTTGGGGACGACGATGACTTCCAAAAAAGGTTGGAGCACCTCTCCAAGGAGGAGGAGTTGGTCCTCGTGAGGTTGAAGAGAAGGGCTGATCGATCTTCAATGGGTCTGATAGAATGATTCCGGAGTTGAAGAGAGAGGTTGCTGATGATTCCGGAGCAGAGGATGGTTCCAGAGCAGAGGATTCGGTGACGGGGTGCTGGTAGCTGTGGAAGGTGGGAGGACATTGGGAGGTGTCGTCACCAGTACAGGGCAAAAAAAAAAAAAAAAAGGCGGAAGATCTGGGAAGATACTTCACCTTCCAGAAACGAGATTCTGATATAATGATCTAGAAGAGTAATGGGATCATGCAAAGCATCGATTCACCTTTCTCCATTCATCCTCCTAGTAACCGTGAGCGACTGTAGCTAAATATAAAGTCTGCTGACTAACGACAGATCAGTGAAGATCGTCGCGGTGAGAAAAACGTGGTTGCTGACCGCAGAGCCTTGTCGCTTGGGAATATGACTGTAGCGACGGTGGTCAATCGTTGGCCGAAAGCAAGCATAAAACCTCACTCTTCTAATTGTTTTAATAGCATGATAGAATAAAACAAAGAGTAAGATATAAAGGTAAAAAATACACTATAGGATTTATCTCAATTGAGAAGCAAGATTTCCTCGTGCAATTGAGGATATTTTATCTGCTATGCAGTTGAGAAAATCTCTCTGTTATCATCCATAACTCAAAATTAGAAAAATTCTCATTCTAATTTTTCAATATGTATAATTCATCCAATCGAACATGAGTAGACATGTAATTGAATGACCTCTTGATTATCATTAAATATTATCTCTCTTGGATTTCAAATCAAATGAGAGTGACTTTATTTTGATATCAATTATTATGATCAACAGTAGCATTAAAAGGGGGGGGGGGTGGAATAAGTGCAACGGTTGGGTAGCATTGTTATGATAAAAACTTCTTACGATAAAAATCAGTTTTGACTCAAATTATTTGTTTCACTTTGAAGAGAAGGTTGGGTAGTTTGCAATATAGTAAAGTTAAATACAGTAAGAAGAATTTTTAGTAAGGAAATAACACACCGAAATTTATAGTGGTTTGGTCATTGTCACTTACATCCACTTCCGATTCCTCTTCTATCGAGGTCATCGACGTCCACTAATGGTTCTCCTTCAATAGGAAAAGACTAACCACATCTTTATAGTGTTTTCTCATTTTCACTGGTTTAGGAAATAACCTTTACAAGCCTCACTCCTCTTTCTTGGATGATTACAAAACTAAGAGAGGAAGGAGGAGGACTCTTCTCACTTTTACAACACTTTTAACACCCAAACACTTAAGATTTTTCACGCTTTTGATTGTACTTTATTACTCTTCCATGCAGAAAAGGATAAGATATTTATAGGCTCCAATAGCTTTAGAATTGAAGCCAAAAAATATCACATCCTCGGATTTTATGGTACTGGCGATACCACCGTATGGCTCTCTAACACTAGGCGGTACCACCGTCTAGTCTGGTGATACCATTGCCAGACAAAGCTCTCGAAGATTAAGCTTTAGTGGTACCATAGCCTAACAATCGGTACCACCACTGGTAGGTAATAACTGCCGGTGGTACCACCACTTAGAACACTTGGGAGATAGAGTCCCAAGCGATGCCACCGTTGGCCGTGACTTTAGGTACTAGATGAGCTATTTAATCCAGTCCAATTCAGTCTTGCTAAGGGCTTAGTTGGCCCCTAATTGAGTTAGTAGGATTACCTCCCAATTCTAACTCAACTTAAGGTCTAACTATAATAATTAAGACATTTAACAAAGTATTCTTGTTCCGGTACATCAATTGTTCTTCTGGCGAGCTTCCGACGATTTTCCGGCGAACTTTTGATGATCTCTCAGCAATGTTCCAACGGACTTCTAGAAAGTGTTGAATCTCGGATTTTGATGATAAAATCAATTGATGGTTTACTTGATCTAATCCATATTATTGAGTTAAGTGTGCAGGATTAACTACGATAAACAGAAAACACAAAGCAAGAATACCGGAGTCGAGTTCGATGAACGTTTAAGAGTTCGAAGAATCGTCGGAGATGCTACCGGAACCAACCGAGAAGAAATCGGGAACCTGTTGGAAGTTCGCCGAAGAGATCGTCGGAGGTTCGCAGAGATCACCGAGAAGTCTCAGCTACTCTTTAAAGTCATCACAAGTTCGGGAGCGTGCTTGGACCCCGTCGAAGGAAGTTCGTTGGAAAGCTCGCCGGAACAAGACTTGACGTTCGCGGTTAATAAATTGCTTAGGATGTGTTTTGTTATGTAGTTCACTTGTAATTAGGATTAGGATTAAGAAGATAATCCTATATCTTGGTTAGGGTCCAACTGGGGCCAAAGTCAGATTTGGTTTGGGCTAAAAGAAAGCCAAACCAAGTGAACCGGAGAGCAAGGTGGTGGCACCCACCAGCACCCGAAAGTGCTTTGGGCGGTGACACCTCTTGGCTGGTGGTGGCACCGCACCAGCACCTGAAAGGCCATGGTGGTTTGCGCTATTGGTGGGTGGCAACCGCCAAAGATCGGGAACCCAAAGAGAATTTGAATTTTGGAGCCCAAATTTTGGAGCCCAAATTTGAATCCTCTTGAGGCCTATAAATACCCCTCAAATCTCAACTGAGAACACAACCTTTTGAGCAGCAAGAGTTTGAGAGAAAGATCTTAGAAAAGTGTTAGCTTGCTTTCTTTTCAATTTGCTAGTGTTCACCTCATCTCTTCTAAAAAATCTGTAAGAGAGTGAACTGCTTGTAAAGAGTTGTAAGAGGGGTATTTACCCTTCCATTTCAAGAGACTTGCTAGTGGGAAGGTGGGAGCCTCATCGAAGAGGGCCTCATAAGTGGAGTAGGTCATTTGACCGAACCACTCTAAAATCGGCGTGATCCTTGGTTTGCGTTTCATTATTGTTATTTACATTATCGCAAACCTTCTTATATGCTTTAGTTCCTTATTACTTTTTTGTCTGCATATTTAAGAATACGCTTTCAAGATTAAACTTGTCAAGTTCCGCTCTCTTCATATTTAAAGATTTTTTTTTGAAAACTGAAGTTTTTAATCACTGCACTAATTAACCCCCCCTCTTAGTGCTGCTCCGATCCTAACAATTGGTATCGAGCGAGGAGGTTATCTCTCATATTTGGTTTAATACCCAAGAGAGATGGCTTACTCGGCATGCAAGAGGGCCATTCTATCACCTCGTCCACCTATGTTTAATGGGTGGGATTACACGTATTGGAAGACTCGGATGAGGATCTTCCTCATTTCTATGGATTTTGGAGCTTTGGACTATTGTTGAAAACGGATTTCAAAAAATCTTCTCTTCCGATGAGCGAATAGAATGAATTGGAGAAGAAGGTTTTTGCTTTAAATGCAAAGGCTATGAATGCCTTGTTTTGTGCACTAGACAAAAAACGAATTTAATCGTGTTTCAATTTTGTGATTCGACTTTTTGATATTTGGAGAACTCTTGAGGTCACTCACGAAGGCACTAGCCGAAAGTGAAAGAGTCCAAAATCAACATTCTTGTGCACTCTTATGAACTTTTCCGAATGAAACCAAGTGAGTCCATCGGAGACATGTACACAGGTTTTACGGATGTCATCAATGGACTCAAAGCTCTTGGTAAAGATTTTACTAACTTTGAACTAGTAACTAAAATCTTAAGATCCCTCCATAAAAGTTGGGATCCAAAAGTTACGCCATTCAAGAGGCCAAAGACCTTAAAACATTCCCTCTTGAAGAACTCATTGGGTCTCTAATGACCTACGAAATGACATGTCAAGCTCATGACGAAGCTCGAGAACCCCTTCCAAAGAACGGGGAAGGATATGGCACTCAAATCACAATAAGACCACTTGAAAGGAACATCAAGTGATGAGGACAGTGACAATGACATTGCACTTTTGACTCAAAAAATTCAAAAAATATTTAAGGAAGAATAAATTTAAAAATAATATAAAAAAAAATAAATTTGAACAAAAGAAGGACCAAGTGATTTTGTGTGAATGCAAAAAAAAACGGGACACTACAAGAACGATTGCCCTCAAGCCAAAAAAAAAGAGAACACCAAAGAAGAAGGCTCAAGGCAACATGGGATGACTCAAGCACATCCAAGAAGAGGAGTCCAACACCGAGCAAGTTGCTCACTACGCCCTAATGGCCTTCGAAGAAGAGGTAACGGATTTAATTAATGCAGATTTACCTTATCATGATTTATTAAATGCCTTCCATGAGTTATTTGATGAATGTAAGACAATTAGTAGAAAATACAAATTGCTAAGAAAGGAGCATGATAGTCTTACGTGTGCTTTTGATAAATTAAAAACTGAATATCATGATTGTCTAGCTCCATGTGTTAAATGCCATGATTTAGAAACTCTCCAAAATGAGAACTTAGTACTTAAGGACACCTTGAAGAAATTGAGGTCAAGTAGCAAGTCCTTAAACATGATCCTTACAAATAAGGGTCACGTTCCTAAAAGGAGTGGAATCGATTTGTGAGAAGTACTCACCAAAATCCAACCTCCTTAGATTAAAGGTCCCATCTTACATGTTCAACATCAAAGCAATTGCAACTTTTGTTGCAAATATGGACATATAACTTACCAATGTCCATTCAAGAAAATTAGTCCAAACAAATTGATTTGGGTTCCTAAAGGAACCATGATCAAGTCTATGCAACATGATAAACAAGTTAGATTAGTTTTTGAGGCACCTAAAAGTAAATGAGTACCTAAAAATAATTCCTTCTTGTAGAAACATACACCATCACATGCTAGGAGCAAGAGATGGTATCTTGATAGTGGATGCTCAAGGCATATGACCGGAGATCCATCCCAATTCACCAAGCTCACTAGCATGGACAAAGGCTATGTCACATTCGGAGACAACAACAAAGGCAAAATCATTGGCAAGGGAACCATATGTAACAAATCAAGTTTTTCCATTGATGATGTGTTACTAGTTGATGAATTAAAATATAATCTATTGAGCATTAGTCAATTATGCGATAAAGGTTATATCGTTAGATTTGAATCAAATATGTGCATTATTGAAAAACCAAATCATAACATGACTATGATTGCTTTAAAACAAAATAATGTCTATACCATCAATCTTGATGAACTAAGTAATGAAATGTGTTTCTCCGCCATAAATGATGATGCTTGGCTTTGGCATAGGAGATTAGGCCATGCAAGCATGAAAACAATATCTAAAATCTCATCTCAAGAATTAGTACGAGGGATTCGAATATAAAGTTTATTAAAGATAAGGTATGCGATGCATGTCAACTAGGGAAACAAACAAAAAAACAAGCTTCAAACCAAAAAAATCAAATTAGCACCACTAGACCGTTACAATTGATCCATTTGGACTTATTTCGACCAATTGATACAACAAGTCTAGGTGGAAGCAAATATGCTTTTGTGATTGTGGATGACTACTCTAGATACACTTGGACCTATTTCTTAGCTCACAAAAGTGATTGTTTCAAGTGTTTCTCTAAATTTTGTAAACTCACTCAAAATGAAAAAGGGTTCATGATTTCATCAATTGGAGTGATCATGGTGGTTAATTTCAAAACCATGACTTTCAAAATTTTTGTGAAGTTAATGGATACAATCATAACTTCTCCACTCCGAGAAATCCCCAACAAAATGGAGTAGTTGAAAGAAAAATAGAAACCTACAAGAATGGCAAGAACTATGTTAAATGAACATAGTTTACCTAAGTATTTTTAATGGAAGGAAAGATAAATGGCTTGCTACATCATGAATAGAGTCCTAATAAGACCTTCCTTATCAAAAACTTCCTATGAATTATGGAATAACAAAAAACCAAATATTTCTTATTTTAAAGTTTTTGGTTGTAAATGCTTTATTTTAAATGAAAGGGATGCCTTAGGAAAATTTGATGCAAAATCCAATGAAGGCATCTTTCTTGGTTACTCTTCCGTTTCGAAAGCTTTTCGGGTTTTTAATAAAAGAACCTTAGTAATTGAAGAGTCTATTCATGTAGTTTTTAATAAAGTCTCAAATTTTAAGAAAAATGATTTTGATGATGATCTTGGTTTTGATAATTTAAATTTAAATGAACCCCCTCCTCAAAATAGCAACTTGGATGCACCTTCTTCCAAAATTTCCTTACCTAAGGAATGGAAGTATATAGATGCTCATCCAAAGGAGCTAATTATAGGGGATACATCTAAAGGGGTTCAAACTCGTTCCTCTTTCAAGAATTTTTTTTAATGCCTTCCTCTTTCAAATTGAACATAAGTGCATTGTGAGGCCATAAAAGATGATTTTTGGATTATTGCAATGCAAGAGGAACTGAATCAATTTGAGAGAAACAAGGTGTGGGAGCTTGTTCCTAGACCTAGTGACCATTTAGTCAATGGTACTAAGTGGGTCTTTAGAAACAAGCAAGGCGAAAATGGTATCGTGGTTAGAAACAAGGCTAGATTAGTGGCCAAAGGTTTCAACCAAGAAGAAGGTATCGATTACGAAGAAACCTTCTGCTCCCCGTGGTTCGATTAGAAGCCATAAGGATGCTCCTTGCCTATGCTAGTAGTTATAATTTTAAACTATTTCAAATGGATGTCAAAAGTGCCTTCTTGAATGGTTTTATTTCGAAGAAGTATATGTCGAACAACCTCCCGGATTTGAAAATTCTCTTCTTCCTAATCATGTATTCAAATTGACTAAGGCTCTCTATGGTTTGGAAACAAGCTCCTAGAGCTTGGTATGAAAGGCTTAGTTCCTTTCTTATTTTAAATAATTTTACCAAAGGCAAGGTTGATACTACATTGTTTATTAAACATTTTGAAAATAATTTTCTTATTGTACAAATTTATGTTGACGATATTATTTTTGGCTCTTCGGATGAATCACTATATGAATCATTTGCCAAATCTATGAGTCATGAATTTGAAATGAGTTTAATGGGGGAATTAACTTTCTTTTTAGGATTACAAATCAAACAACTTAAGGATGGTATATTTCTTAACCAATCTAAATATACATTAGAATTGTTAAAACGATTTAACATGGATAATTCAAAAGCAATAAACACCCCTATGAGTACTTCGACGAAGTTAGATATGGATGAAAATAGTGAAAACTTCGATCAAAAAACATATAGGGGAATGATAGGTAGTCTACTCTACCTTATCGCTACTAGACCAGATATCATGTTTAGTGTAGGACTTTGTGCTAGGTTTCAATCAAATCCTAAACTATCTCATCTTAAAAGTGTTAAAAGAATATTTAGGTATCTTAAAGGAACTCCAAATTTAGGTTTATGGTATCAAAAAATCTGAAAAATTTGATTTAATGGCTTACGCGGATGCCGATTTTTTTGGCGGATGTAGGATAGATAGAAAGAGTACATTCGGAACATGCCAATTTTTAGGACATGCACTTGTTTCTTGGACTTCAAGAAACAAAATTCAAGTAACACTATCTACGGCGGGAAGCCGAATACATTATTCTTGAGTGCATGCTGTGCACAAGTTGTTTGGATGAAAAAATACATTGGAAGACTATGGAATTCACTTTTAAAAATATTCCCATAAAATGTGATAATACTAGTGCCATATGTCTTACTAAAAATCCAATTCAGCATTCTAGAACTAAGCACATCGACGTTAGGCATCATTTTCATCTGTGATCATGTCCTTAACAATAATGTTGTTCTAGAATTCATTGACACGAAGCATCAATTAGCAGACATATTCACAAAAGCCTTGAATGAAGACCAATTTGAATTCATTAGAAGGGAATTAGGCATGTTAAATTGTCCGAAAATGAGCTTCAATGAAAAAATGACTCGTCCTTTTCCTTTCTTTTGTGGATTTGATCTCTTCTTTCTTCTTCACTTCAAAATGATCCATTAAAAGTATAACTTATCATCTTGAGGGAAGCAAACAAAAGGGGAGAGGAAGATTTTTTTTTTTTTCTTCCATGGATGCCATGTGGTGGCATTGGCTGCTTCGGGCACCAAGGCGGTGACACTGGCTTCGGTTTGGCGGTGGCACCGGCGAAAGTGACCCTTATTAACCGAGGGGTTGGGGGGCAGTGACACCGCCCCCAACCCAAGAAAGAGCTCTCAAAACCCTCTCCCATTTCCTCTAACCCTCATTCTACCTCTTAGAAGCATTGGAGAAGGATTCTTGGTGGTCCAAGCCTTCCATCTCTCAACATAATCTCCATAAGGTAACACTTGAAATCCCTCTTTTTGGTATCTCATTCCCTCTTTTCCTTTCTCTTTCCCTTGCTTATTTTTCACAACTTCATCATCATCTTGTCTAGATAATGGCTCCTAAGAGATCAAAAGGAAAAAGGATTGAAGGAGATTCATTTGACTATGATCTTTTTAGATCAAAAGAGGTAGCCCTTAGTTTTCCAAAATTTGAAAGATGAGGTATCCATAAGGGAAAATATGTTGATTTGGATGAACTAGAAGACTTAGATCCCATTAGGTATTTTGCACACCTAAAAGCTCTACCACTACTACAACTAGATGAACCAATCTATCCGCGATTAGTTAGATTGTTCTATGCCAACCTATATGAGGACAATAATAGCCTAAGCACTTACCTTCTAGGAACACCCATTAGAATATTTTGACAGCACCATTTGTGAGCTAATTGGCATAACTAAAAAAAAGATAGAGGATGCTATTTTAAAGGTAAATGGGATGTCAACTCAATAGGAGCAACCTATACCGAAGCCGTAGAAACAATCTTTGCAAATCCAAACCTTGACTTCCTACCCAAGAGCTGTGAACACTTACTGCCTTTCAACTCTAAAATTCTTCATCACATTATCACAAGCATCATATTCCCCAAACAATTTCATCTTGACTTAAATAAGTCAAATTGAGATGAGTACCATGTATTGGATTATAACCGATGGGATAATTGTTTTGGGTACTCAATTCGGCAACACATGCAGAATATTATGGCTAAAAGATACTATGCTTTGCCATATGGGAGGTTAATCACTAGATTTCTTCATGCCTATGACATTTGCATCCCACCGATGAAGAATCTATTCAAAATGATAGATATAACATAATAAATAAAAAAACACATTGAAAAGACTTAGGTGCACCTTTAGCAATGGCATATGGGTTAGGCAGACCTAGAAGGACGGATCCAATTCCTCCACAAATAGAACACCCAAACACCAATTCTTATGGGAAATGAATCTCCTCCTCCTAGTCCTTTTGGCAGCACCTTCAGCTCCTATTTCCTCCTCTCAAGATCGCATTATGGCGGAACTGTCTCAGATCAAATCACAGCAAGAACAAATTCAAAATCAACAAGTTGAAATTTTGAAGACACTACGACAACTGAATGAAAAAATAGATATCATGTATCAGCATTGTGGATTACCTCCTAAGGATTAAACTGATGTATCTTTTTATTCTGTTCTGTTTGCTTTTAACAACAAGTTCAAAAGTTTGTCATCGATTAAACGATAACTGATCCTTCCTTTTAGATAACTACTGTTTTGATCTGTATGATTTCTTTTGGATAAACTATTTCTAGCAAATTTGAATGATAAACCTTGTTAAATGCTATTTTTTATGATCATCAATTTGATGGCTTGTCTCTTTTTGTTGATGACAAAGGGGGAGAAGTGATGACCGACACCATAATGATAGCATGACTTATATGGATTACAAAAACTTGTGTGATATGAATGACTTATATGCCTTGCAAAATCCTTGAAAATATCACAAGATTGATTGATCATATTGAAAGCATGCCATACATATAAATCATAAAATTTATATTGAAAATCTTTATCTTCTGTCGTAGTAAAATTCGTCCCTTTTCATTTAACTTATGATTTTCATAAAAGTTTTGTACTCACTATTGTTTAATGAGGATCACGATAAGCTCTACGGTTAGAACTTATCGGGTTATGCTTGAATCCAATGGGATGGAATTCAAGTGGTTTTTATCTTCTCATAATATGGCATATATATAGGGGGAGTTATGTTTAACTTCGTCATCAATTGATTGTCATCATCAAAAAGGGGGAGATTGTTGAATCTCGGATTTTGATGATAAAATCAATTGATGGGTTATTTGATCTAATCCATATTATTGAGTTAAGTGTGCAGGATTAACTACGATAAACAGAAAACACAAAGCAAGAATACAGGAGTCGAGTTCGATGAACGTTTAAGAGTTCGAAGAATCATCGGAGATGCTACCGGAACCAACCGAGAAGAAATCGAGAACCTGTTGGAAGTTCGCCGAAGAGATCGTCGGAGGTTCGCAGAGATCACCGAGAAGTCTCAGCTACTCTTTAAAGTCATCACAAGTTCGGGAGCGTGCTTGGACCCCGTCGAAGGAAGTTCGTCGGAAAGCTCGCCGGAACAAGACTTGACGTTCGCGGTTAATAAATTGCTTAGGATGTGTTTTGTTATGTAGTTCACTTGTAATTAGGATTAAGATTAAGAAGATAATCCTATATCCTGGTTAGGGGCCAACTGGGGCCAAAGTTAGATTTGGTTTGGGCTAAAAGAAAGCCAAACCAAGTGAACCGGAGAGCCAGGCGGTGACACCTCTTGGGCTGGGCGGTGGCACCGCTTGGCTGGGCGGTGGCACCGCCAGCATCGGGAACCCAAAGAGAATTTGAATTTTGGAGCCCAAATTTGAATCCTCTTGAGGCCTATAAATACCCCTCAAATCTCAACTGAGAACACAACCTTTTGAGCAGCAAGAGTTTGAGAGAAAGATCTTAGAAAAGTGTTAGCTTGCTTTCTTTTTAATTTGCTAGTGTTCACCTCATCTCTTCTCGAAAATCTGTAAGAGAGTGAACCGCTTGTAAAGAGTTGTAAGAGGGGTATTTACCCTTCCATTTCAAGAGACTTGCTAATGGAAGGTGGGAGCCTCGTCGAAGAAGGGCCTCGCAAGTGGAGTAGGTCATTTGACCGAACCACTCTAAAATCGGCGTGATCCTTGGTTTGCGTTTCATTATTGTTATTTACATTATCGCAAACCTTCTTATATGCTTTAGTTCCTTATTACTTTTGCTGCGCATATTTAAGAATACGCTTTCAAGATTAAGCTTGTCAAGTTCCGCTCTCTTCATACGAAAGATTTTTTTTGAAAACCGAAGTTTTAATCCGCTGCACTAATTCACCCCCCCCCTCTTAGTGCTGCTCCGATCCTAACAGAAAGCTCTTGGACTTCACAATGATTTTCTTGGCGAGTTCCGATGAGCTTCTTTAGCAAGCTCCTGGACTTCTCGGTTAATTCCGGCAAAACTTTCGATAAATGTCTAGTCTTTCGACGAACTCTCGAACTCCCAACGAAATCTCGATTTTGACTCAAGCACAATATTTGCTTTATATCTTACTGCTATCGTAGTTAATCCTGCACACTTTTATACTAGCGCAAAGTCATGTATGATGGATATGAAACCCTACTCCACAATATCACATGAACTCTTATACCATCTCATTACACATAAAATATCATCAAGTATAGTTGGATCTTTCGAATTAAGTGGAATATGTTGAATCTCAAATTTTAATTATGAAATCAATTGGTAAATTGTTTGATCTAGCCTATATGTTGAGAAAAGTGTGCAGGATTAACTACGATAGGCTAGATCAAACAATTTACCAATTGATTTCATAATTAAAATTTGAGATTCAACAGATTCCACTTAATTCGAAAGATCCAACTATACTTGATGATATTTTATGTGTAATGAGATGGTATAAGAGTTCATGTGATATTGTGGAGTAGGGTTTCATATCCATCATACATGACTTTGCGCTAGTATGAAGATTTTTAGCTTAGGTGATGGTTATAGGTTTATTATGTTAAGGTGGAAAACACATGGAAAACACATGAGAGTATAAAGATCAAGGATTTGATATGGTTTAAACATATCATTTTTTAAGCATGTTATCATATGATATCAAGGCTAAGTAGTATTATTGGGTTATATTAAAGGTATGAGAATTGATAAAGAATTAGTAACATGTACCTTATTAAGCTGATGAAATTTGTGTCACTTAGTCGAGGAGAGGACAAAAACATCATTTATGGTGCTGAGGGCATTGCCTTATTTGGCATTGTAGAGTGAGTTAGTAGATCTTATGACTATATTTTAGTTTTTAAAACTTGAACTGATCATATTTGCTCCAAAGAAGATGATGTAAGTTGATGTAAATATTCTATCATTATTATTACTTACCCAATCAACATTGGTAAAGACATGAAGATGAAATGATGAGTATTTATGAAGAAAATATCCATAATTAAGAATCCCTTTGGGATATTTGGATGTGTAAGATACAAATATTGTAAGAACTAAGTACTTGTTGGTATTATGTGAGATTTATAGAAGAACTACTATCGTATAATTTGAGTAACTCAACCGTGGAGAGTATCATTGGGTAGAGAAGGAATCTCTAGGGCAATAAGAATCAATCATGTCGGGCAATGATAAAGAAAGAGCTTTGCTTAAAGTAAGAAGACTATAATATCATGAAAAATTAAAGAATAAATTATGAAAGAGATTGTTTAACTGGGGAAAAGATTTTTTTAAATCATACACTTAAACTTTGCATTCGAATAATATAATTAAATTTAAGATTGAGCCTCAAATCAAAGATTAAGGATTAGAGTAGGTAAGAAATACAAAGTTGTTATTCTATATTTCCTTCTAACAAGATCTTTTAATCGGTATATGACCTCTACATATTTGATCAAAAACATAGTGTTCTTCTTCACATAATAGTGAACAAATAGGTTTTATGAATAATGTTACTAACATTAAAATTTTATTATATATATATATATATATATATATATATATGTATGTATGTATGTATGTATCTATGTATGTATGTATGTATGTATGTATATGTGTCTGTATATATGTATATATATATGTATATGTATATGTATATGTATATATGTATATGTATATGTATATATATAAATAAATAAATAAATATATATATATATATATATATATATATATATATATGTATGTATACATATATGTATGTATACATATATGTATGTATACATATATGTATGTATACATATATGTATGTATATGTATGTATACATATATGTATGTATACATATATGTATGTATATATGTATGTATACATATATGTATATATATGTATGTATACATATATATGTGTATGTGTATGTATATATGTAAACATACATATATACACATATACATGTATACATACATATATATATATATATATATTTATTTATATATACACATATAATGTATATATAGATATGTATGTATGTATATATATATATATATATATATATATATATATATATATATATATATATATATATATATATATATATATATATATATATATATATATGTGTGTGTGTGTGTGTATATGTATATATATATATATGTTTATATATGTATATATATATATATATATATATATATATATACATGTATATACATGTATATATGTATTTATATATACTTATGTATATACTTGTATATACATATGTACATATACATGTATATACATATGTATATATGCATATACACATATATACATATATATATACATATATACACACACACACACACACATATATATATATATATATATATATATATATATATATATATATATATACATATGTATATATATATAAAATATATATATATATATATATATATCTATGTATGTATATATATGTATGTATGTATATATATATCTATATGTATATATGTATATATGTATATATATATATATATATACATATATACATACATACATATATATACATACATACATATATAGATATACATATATATACATATATATATATACATATATTCAAATCAATAGATTTAATGTTTTATATAATATATAAATAATGTATTATATATTATATAATACATTGAATCTATTGATTTGGTTGGTCGAATGGACAGGCCGATTTGTTTTTGAATTTTATTATATTTTCATAATTATATCTGTACAGCACATATACCATGATCTATATGTATAGTAATTGAATATAACTATCCATCTGACCATTGAGATTCATCTCTTATAGGATCAAGAGCAATAAGAGGGGGGGGGGGGGGTGAATTAGTATAGCGGAAAACTTTCGACGTTTAAAACTGCGTTCGTACGACAAGAGCAATTTCGGTAGAAAAGTCAATTCATAAATTACCTTAACTTGAGATCAGGTAAGAAGCAGTTAAAATAAATCTATAAAGACAGTTTGCAGTTATGATGAAAATCAGAATGTAAGCGCAAACTGAAATACGATGTTCGTACGAGAAAAGCGATTTACGTCTAAACACCGATTCGGAAAATACTGAGCTTGGAAACGCAATTATAAAAGCGCAGAAGGTAGTAAGCTATGAAGGAGGTTTGTAGTAAGGATAATCAGCTCAAAGTAAATGCAAACCAGAGATAGCGCGATTTTAGAGTGGTTCGGTCAATCTTGACCTACATCCACTTCTGGCTTCCTCCACCGATGAGGTCACCGACGTCCACTAGAGGCCTTCCTTCAATAGGCGAAGGCCAACCACCTTTTTACAGATTCACTCCTTTTGACGGGCTTAGAAGATAACCCTTACAAACTTTTCTCTCCTCTCTTGAAAGATCTGAACTTGGAAGAAAAGAGGGAGAAGAACCTTTAGCTTATACAACACTTTTGAGCTCTAAAATTCACAGAGTAAGATCAGGATTTTGGTGGTTTTTAGTTGCTCTTTTATTGCTGAAAGAGTGGGGTATTTATAGGCCCCAAACCAGTTTGAATTTGGAGCTCAAAACTATCATTTTCTGGAATTCCAGGGTCTGGCGGTTGCATCGCCTGACTGGGGCGGTTGCACCGCCTGACAGAGCTCGAAGACTGAGCCTCTGGGCGGTGCCACCGCTTGTCAAGGGCAGTTGCACCGCTTGGTAGAGCTCGGAGACCGAGCTTAGGCGGTGCCATCGCCTGACTAGGGTGGTTGCACCGCCCAGCCAGAGCTCGAAGATCGAGCTCTGGCGGTTGCACCGCTGTTAGAGGCGTTTGCATCGCCCAGCCAGAACTCGGAGACTATGCCCTGTGCGGTGCCACCGTCGACCCAGGCGGTGCCACCTCTGGGCGAGAGATCTGGGTCCGAATGGGATGATCCATTCGGACCAATTTGGTTCTTTCAAGGGCCCAATTGCCCTTGGATTAAGTTATTGGGATCACCTCTCATTTCTAACTTAATCATCGTGCTAACTACGACAATTCTTAAGACTTTTACTATAGCTTGCTCCGGTGTGTCAATCGCTTCTTCCGGCGAACATTCGACGGACCTCCGGCGATGCTCCTGTGGACTTCTGGCAAACTCCTGGACTTGCAACGATCCACTTGGCGAGTTCCGACGTGCTTCTTTTGGCAAGCTCCTTGACTTCTCGGATTTGTTCCCGCAGAACCTCCGACGACCGTCCTGACTTCCATCAAGCTCTCAAACTCCTAACGTGATCATAGTCTTGACTCCGGCGCAACTCTTGCTGCATGTCTTACTTTCCATCATAGTTAATCCTGCACATGTAAAACAAAACTTCGATCGAGACAATTAATCCTAAGAATTAACCAAGTTGTCTGGCATGTCATTGGTCCCTCGATGCTTCATCCGATTCTTCGGCGCATCGTCCTCTCCTATGGCCTATTGCCCAATCGGCCAGTTGACTTTGCAACTCCGATATCCTTGGCACAATACCTGCTCTTCTTGGCCCAATGCTCGAGTCCATTGCCCGAAGACTTCTGTCGATACGTCGACCGATCCACCGGCCCGACGTCCAATCTTCTGACATGTTTCTCCAACACAACATGATTTTTCCTGCTTTAATTGTCTCATCCTGATTGAAGCATCCTGCGTTACTCAAAACACAAATTAAAACATAAACACATATCAAGTGGTTTCATCATCAAAATATGAGATTCAATAATCGTCCCTTTTTTGATGATGACAACCACTTGATGACGGAGTTAACCTCCTCCCAGAGTTTAAACAAACTCCCCCTATCAATATGTCATATTGATAGAACCTTGAATTCAAACTGAATTCAAGTCATTGCAATATTCATCATGAATACTTACAACACATCATTATGAACTTATGCATAAACTTATGCATAACATGTCATGTCATCAACATACTTCTCCCCCTTTGTCATCAACAAAAATGAGAAGTACCACAATCAAGTGTTTGAAATATTAGTTCAACTTATTATATGAAAAACATAATATCAAGTTTTATCATCATGCAGTTTTGAAGCCAGAAAATTTAGCAAGTATTACATCATGCTTAGAATATTTAAGCTATCAAGTTTCAGATATGCAAGTTTTACAGCATACAAGATAGCACTTTTGGTAATGTTCAAGATAGCAAGTTCTACATCATGCAGGCTAGCAATATTATAACATTTTAGAACATGCAAGCTATCATTTTGAGATGTTCAAGAAAGCAACTCTTGCTTCTTGAGATATGCAAATTTGTCAAGTTTTGCTAGATGTGCAAGTTAGCATTTTTGCCTCTTGAGATAGACAAGATTACACATTTGCTTCTTTTGAGATAGCAACTTTTTGCTTCTCTTTAGACTACAAGCTAGCAATTTTTATGATATACAAGTTTCACAATATACAAGCTAGCAAAAACTTTGAAAGCAAATGCAAGATAACTTTCTTGTGTAAGCTCATTATTCTTGCTTCATATTGCAATGTGCAAGTTGTAAGTTTTGCTTTTTGAGATAAGCAAGCTTGCACTTTTGCAATTTTTGTTTCTTAAGATAGACAGACTTGTGATGTTCAAGATGTCAAGCTCTTTCTTCTCTTTTGAGAAGTGCCATTTTTGCTTTCTTTGCTAAGTGCAAGCTAGCAAAATGCCAAACTGGCAAGGGATAATATTTTACATGAGGCAAGCAAACAATTTGGCAAATGTTACATTTGCATCTTCTCTTTTGAGAAGTGAAATTTTTGCTTTCATCTTGAATTGTGCAAGCTAGCTAGTTTACCTCTTTTCATGATATCCACGCTAGAAATTCTTGCTCCCCCTTTGTCATTGTCAAAAACAAGGGAAGACCCTTATATCAATTTTCATATTATGACAAAGGTAAGTATCAATCTTATTTGTGCATCATTATATATTCAAATTAAAACATACATAATTTCAAAAACCTTATTTTTCATGCACGATACCGAAAAAATAAATCAATCATCATTAATGGGCATATCATACATGATACTCAAACATTAAAATTTTTAAACATTTATCAACATGTTGATTATGATACCAAACATTCATCGTTTAAAGCATTCATGATACACATCATATGCAATACATCATGTATATTATTATCATAAGTATTGCATACATCATTTTAACTTCATGAATATTTCATCATTGCATACATCATACCAAAATATTTCAAGCCATGTAAGCCATAAATACAAAGAAATCATGTCATGAAGGATAAAATTATTTGAATATCAAAAGACATGATTCATATAGTAAATATGTTCTTTAAATAAAATATCAAGAAAAATCATAGGAGTACAAAGAAGAGATCTTGTTTTAAAAGAAAATCAAGTAATAACTCCAAGAACTCATAAGGAAAAATCATGATTCATTTAGAAAATCTCCTCTCAAGAGAATATCAAGTAAAATCATAGAAGATCGATTAATGAGAAATTTTGATTTATAATAAAATCTCAAATGTCGAGAAATCAAAATGATGATTTATATAAAAAAATATCACAAGTTATATTTAAGAGAAAAATCATCATTCATTTTTAACTCATTTAATTTGTCACATCAATATTTCTTAGATATGCATGATACAAATCTTCAACATATAACATGCATAAATTCAAAAATTGAAAGGAGAAGGGAAGAATTCAAAGGTACTAAGATTTCAACCATCTCATAAACAAATGTAAGATCAAGTCATGAATAAAAAAATCCATGAAAAAAAATGATCATCAAAGGTAATCTCATGTTATTCCAAGAAATCAATATCATGATTTTGATAAAACTCATTTCAAATTTAAATCATCAAAATTACTTTTATGGTTCACAAAATTCATAACATAGGTAGATTCATGATTTCATTGATAATATATTCCCCCCCCCCCCTTTTTTTTAAGTGTTTGATTTCATATTAGCATGCTTTTTCATTTATGTTAAATAAAAACATACATCAACGTTTAGGATCGAAAAATAAATTTCGTCATAAAACCATCAAGATCAATTGATTCTCAAAAATGAATTGTTATGGTCAAGAAAATCCAAAAATAAAATTTAACACTTTCATGCATTCGGACATGGTTTTGCCATATGTTTGTCAAATACACTCATGAAAATAACACATGTTTATCATCATGTATAACTTAAAATCTCATGCATAAAATTATCAATCATCGTATCAAAAATATTTAATATTTTTATTACATCATTATGCATTACTTAAAATCAAATATGATTTTATTCAACAATGTTAATCAAACATGATACACATTATTACTTCTTAACCATGATTTCATATTTTCAATCAAAATTATTTTGTTTGTTTATCATAAAATATGTAATATTATCATTTTTGAAATTACTAGCATGATCATAATTTTTGTATTTTTATTTTTAAACATGTAATTTTAAAGAAAATTAATTCTAAACTAAAAAAGAAAATACATCATGAAAGCATCAAGTAATTTCAAAATAAATCAGGGGGATTTCGATTACCTTATCATTGAAAGCAATTAAGGCGTAGTTTGCCACCTCGCCTTTCTTGATTTTCTCCTCGTCTTCGGAGTAGCTCGATTCATCCCACTTTGTGTTCTTCTTCTTTGGCCTCTTCCTCCGTTCAAGTTCATTGTTTATTTTAGATTTTTGTTTAATAAACTTATTAAGATTCAGTGTTCGAAGTTCAAGTTCATCATTGTCCTCATCACTTGAGTCATCGCTCAAGTGGTATTCATTTGTCCAGGGTTCCAAATCCTTCCTATTATTTAGAAGGTTGTTTTGTTCATCATGTTCATCATGTGCATTGTGCACCATTTCATATGTCATCAACGAACGAATTAGTTCTTCAAGTGGTAAGTTGTTTAGGTTTTTAGCTTCTTGTATTACAATTACTTTTGAATCCCACTTCTTAGAAAGAGAACACAAAATCTTGTTTACGAGTTCAAAATCCAAAAAACATTTGCCAAGAGCTTTTAAACCATTGACGACATCCGTGAAACAAGTGTACATGTCAACAATGGTTTCGTAAGGCTTTATTCGAAAAAGTTCGTAAGAATGCACGAGAATGTTGATTTTGGACTCTTTCACTCAGCTAGTGCCTTCATGAGTGACCTCAAGAGTTCTCCAAATATCAAAAGCTGAATCACACATCGAAACACAATTAAATTCATTTTTGTCAAGTGCACAAAATAAGGCATTCATAGCCTTTGCGTTTAAAGAAAAATACTTCTTCTCCAAATCCGACCATTCGTTCATCGGTTTAGAGGGAAGTTGAAAACCGTTTTTAACAATATTCCATAAATCCAAATTCATAGAAATTAAGAAAACTCTCATTCGAGTTTTCCAGTAAGTGTAGTCCAATCCGTTAAAACAACAAGTGGATCTAACAAAAAAAACTCTCTTTAAAGCCATGAAGAGCCATTTTCTCGGATGTAAATCGAAATGAGAAATACCGGGACTCATACAATTGTTAGGATCAAGAGCACTAAGGGGTGAATTAGTGCAAATAAACTGCGTTAGTTATGACAAGAGCAATTTCGGTAGAAAAGCCGATTCGTAAATTACTTTAACTTGAGATCAGTTAAGAAGTAGTTAAAACAAATCTATAAAGGCAGTTTGCAGTTATGATGGAAATCAGAATGTAAGCGCAAACTGAAATACAATGTTCGTACGAGAAAAGCGATTTACGTCTAAACATCGATTCAGAAAATACTGAGCTTGGAAACGCAATCGTAAAAGTGCAGAAGGCAGTAAGCTATGAAGGAAGTTTGCAGTAAGGATAATCAGCTCAAATTAAATGCAAACCAGAGAGCAGCGTGATTTTAGAGTGGCTCGGTCAATCTTGACCTACATGCACTTCTGGCTTCCTCCACCGATGAGGTCACCGACGTCCACTAGAGACCTTCCTGTTAGGATCGGAGCAGCACTAAGAGGGGGGGGTGAATTAGTGCAGCGGATTAAAACTTCAGTTTTTAAAAAATCTTTCGTATGATAAGAGCGGAACTTGACAAGCTTAATCTTGAAAGCGTATTCTTAAATATGCACAGCAAAAGTAATAAGGAACTAAAGCATATAAGAAGGTTTGCAATAATGTAAATACCAATAATGAAATGCAAACCAAGGATCACGCCGATTTTAGAGTGGTTTGGTCAAATGACCTACTCCACTTGCGAGGCCCCTCTTCGATGAGGCTCCCACCTTCCACTAGCAAGTCTCTTGAAATGGAAGGGTAAATACCCCTCTTACAACTCTTTACAAGCGGTTCACTCTCTTACAGATTTTTGAGAAGAGATGAGGTGAACACTAGCAAATTGAAAAGAAGACAAGCTAACACTTTTCTAAGACCTTTCTCTCAAACTCTTGCTTTGCTCTCAAAGTTGTGTTCTCAGCTAAGATTTGAGGGGTATTTATAGGCCTCAAGAGGATTCAAATTTGGGCTCCAAAATTCAAATTCTCTTTGGGTTCCCGATCTTTGGCAGTGCCCACCTTTGTCGGTGTTAGAAGTTTGATCTTTGGGCGGTGCCACCACTGGCTCTCGAACATGGGCGGTGCCACCGCCCAGCCAGGCGGGTGCTACCGCCCAGCTCTCGGCGGGCGGGCGGTGCCAGCCTAAAGGCGGTGCCACCGCCCTGATGTTTTCAGCCCACTCTACGGTGTTTTCACCCCACCGCTTCACTGGTGTTTTTCAGCCTACAAGTGTTATAGGCCCCTACTTGGGTTATAGGATTAATACCTAATCCTAACCCTAATTAACATGCTAACTACGAATTTTAAAGACATTATATAAGCTATTACAAAGTCCATAAGTCAAGACTTCTTCCGTGAGCTTCCCGGCTGAACTTTGGTGGTCTTCAGATAAACTCTGGAAACCATTGCGGACTCCGGCAAGCTCTTAAACTTCACGATTTGATCTTGGCGAGTTCCAACGAGCTTCTTCGACAAGCTCCATCTTTTTCGGCAAGTCTCGATCTTTTTTCGCAAACTCGTGAACTTCCCACGAACCTTCCGGACGAAGCTTAAAAAAAACCGCCCGACAAGCTCCCCTACTCATTCTCGGCTAGTTCGGCGGCGTTCCGGCGATCCGCCGGACTTACATCCGAACTCTTGAACTCCCAACGAATTCTTCATGCTTGACTCCGCACTTTGTTTTCTTTTTTTTATGTCTTCATCGTTATCGTAGTTAATCCTGCACATACAAGCCAAAACTCTACTCCGATCTAAGGCGGTTATTACAACGCGGATCGACATTCCGTTGCGAAAGACGTCATTGGTTGGCATTTCGTCCGATTCTTCAGCAGATCGTCCTCTCTTGCGGCTTGTTGCCCAATCGGCGGTTGACCTCCTAAACCTTCGATATCCTTGGTGCAATTCCGCTCTCCTTAGCCCGATGCCCGACGAAAAGCCTTACGTCGTCCAATATCTTGACGTGATCTCCTCCGGCCAACAGCGTCAATTTCCTCTGCGTTAAGCTGTCTAATTCTGATCGGTAGACCTACATTACTCAAAATGCAGTTAAACATCTAAACACAATCAATTAGTTTCATCATCAAAATCCGAGATTCAACAATCCCTTTTTTTGATGATGACAACTAATTGATGACTAACGAGTTAACCTAAACTCCCGGGAGTTTAACCAAACTCCCCTATCAATATGCCATTGATAGAACACTTTGATTATCCCAAATCCAAGTGACATTCATCACATGTTATGAAAAAATATTTAAACCATTATGCAAATATATAAAATATTCAATTCAATGCATGAAGTCATCAATATACTTCTCCCCCTATGTCATCAACAAAAAGGAGAAGTAGCTCTAGCTGTTTTAAAAGATATGCAAGTTTTTACAACACGAAGCTAGATTTTCATCACAACATATAAGCACAAAAGCATAGCAAGATTTTTAAGTTCAATCATAGCAATTCAACACTTGCTTCTTGTGCAAGATTGTACTTTGCTTTTCTTTACATTTTCTAACTAGCAAAAGATTTCTCCCCCCTTTTTTTTTTTTTTTTTGAAAAGAAGGGTAGAGTACAAGCTAGCCAACATTTTCCTTGAGCTAGCAATCTTTCTCCCCCTATGTCATTGCCAAAAAGGAGAGGAACCAATGATTTAGACTTTTACATAAATAATGAATTTGCATCAATCAATATTTCAATCATCACATGATACATACAAGACAAAAATGCAAAGAAATCATTTCATGAAGGATATCAATGTGAAAATTCACCAAGGATCACACGATACAATCGCAAATCATAATATCATTATGCGATATATCATGAGATGATAATTTATCATATCAATGAAAGATATCAATTGTTAAACATGGTATGATAATAGTATCAAAAAATTTTAACTTGTGATACATGTGATACATTACGATACACTAAAAAATTTAATGCGATGCTTTTAAGGATATAAATTTGTTTTTGATACAAAGCATGGCAAGAGCAATTTTGTTGCAAGTTTTCTAAGTTTTGCACTTTTTGCTTCTTTCGATAGGCAATATCTTTCTTCTCTTTTTGAGAAGTGCAAGCTTGCAAGTTTTACTTCCCTAGCATGCTAGGAAGTTTACTTTCATTTTCAATGCACAAGCTAGCAAAACCTTCTCCCCCTTTATCAAAGTCAAAAAGAAAGGGAGGACTCAATGGCTAAATATTTCAATCATTCAACAAGCTAAATATGCAAAGAATTCATGAAATATATCAATAAGGATCAATTCATGAATATCATTTCAATCATTCACACAATATCATGAAATCATTAATCTCGATAAGATGAGAAAAGCATTTTTTAAGTGATTTTTTTAACACATCATAAAAAAAAATGTCAACATTCAAGATAGAAAGGTAAATTTCGTAAAATAAATTATCAAGCATTATTCCATGACAATATCCTTTTAATATCTTGATATTCGTTATCAAGTATGATTTCAAAAAGTATGTTCTAGAGAAATCATTAAGACCAAATGCATGATACACTCATTTATTTTCAAAATATTCATCATGTTTATTTTTATGAGATTCACAAGAATGGTAAAATAAATTCATTAACCTCAATAGGATATAAAATTTATTTCCATTTTATACAATTGATTTCATGTGAGGGTGTTCAAGTCTTTTTGTGAAAACATGTATCATTATTTAAAATCAAAACATAAGTTCCGTCATAAAACCGTCAAGCCCAAACACATCAAAAATAAAACATCATGATATCACATCTATCATCAAAAGACTATCAAGAAATTCATACATAGATGTACATGCACTATGTCATCTTAATATGTCATGAGAATGTCATCTTAATTCGTCATAAAAATAATTAAACCAAAAACATGTTAATCCAAAATGAGAGTATCAAATCAACATTTACTTCAAAAACTCATGCATGACATAAAATCATCAAAATATACATGCATGGATTAATCTTAAGCATTATCACATATCATATAACTATAATCCATAATGTTGCATACATCATTCAACGTTTCATCATTGCATGCATTATACCAAAACATTTCAAGTCATGCAAGCCATAAATACAAAGAAATCATGTCATGAAGGATAAAATCATTTGAATACCAAAAGACATGATTCATATAGTAAATATCTTCTTTAAATAAAATATCAAGAAAAATCATAGGAGTACAAAGTAGAGATCTTGTTTTAAAAGAAAAATCAAGTAATAACTCCAAGAACTCACAAGGAAAAATCATGATTCATTTAGAAAATCTCATCTCAAGAGAATATCAAGTAAAATCGTAGAAGATCGATTAATGAGAAATTTTGATTTATAATAAAATATCATGTATCGAATGTCGAGAAATCAAAATGATGATTTATATAAAAAATATCACAAGTTATATTCAAGAGAAAAATCATCAAAGGTAATCTCATGTTATTCCAAGAAATCAATATCATGATTTTGATAAAACTCATTTCAAATTTAAGTCATCAAAATCATCAAAATATCAACATTACTTTCAAGAGATTCAAAATGGTATACATAGATTTATTATAATAAACATCAAGATCAATAGGATAGAAAAAATAATTTTTCAAGGAAAAAAATATTTTCCTCTTTTTTAGTTATTTCAATTCATATGATTTTATTTCACTTATACCAAATAAAAACATGTATAATATTTAAAACCGAAAGTGTAAGATTTATTACAACAAAGATTAATAAGGCACTTTCATTATGTTAAAAATCAATAATCCATAAATCACAAGATTCATATGCATAATTTTGAATGATTCTTATAGATAACTAAAATTTCTTTAGTTTTAATTTATGTGATTGATTTTATATTAGCATGCTCAAGTTTTGTTCTTATGTCAAAAACATACATCATGTTTGAAAACCAAAGACAAAGTTTAAAAAAAAAATCATCAAGCCTTCCATATAAAAACCATGCATCATCATTGAAAGTTAATATGGAAATCATCAAAATACACATTCTTGCTTCTCAAGCACATATATATGATTATTTAAATCTAACATTTTATTCTATTAACATAAAACATACAATTTTCAAGAAAAATATTTATTCAAAAGAAAAGAGAAAATACATCATGGAAAACATCAAGTAATTTCAAAATAATTCAAGAGAGTTGAGTTACTTACCTTGAAGTCGAAGCCCGTCAAAGCCCAATTCGCCTTTTCACCTTTAGAAGTTCTTGATTCATCCTTGGGTGCCTTCCTTTTCTTTGGCCTCTTCCTCCGTTCAAGTTCATTGTTCATTTTAGATTTATGTTTAATGAGCTTATTAAGAGTTAGTGTTCGAAGTTCAAGTTCATCATTGTCCTCATCACTTGAGTCATCGCTAAAGTGGTATTCAATTGTCCGGAGTTCCAAATCCTTCCTATTCTTTGGAAGGTGGTTCAAGTGTTCATTGTGTTCATCATGTGCATTGCGCACCATTTCATATGTCATCAACGAGCCGATAAGTTCTTCAAGTGGAAAAATATTTAAATCTTTTGTTTCTTGTATTGCCGTAACTTTTGATTCCCAAATTTTAGAAAGTGATCGTAAAACTTTACTAAAAAAGTTCAAAATTTGAGAAACATTTGCCAAGAGTTTGTAAACCATTGGCGACATCCAGAAAAGCGGGGTGTACATGTCAACAATGGTTTATTTCGGCTTCATTTGAAAAAAGCTCGAAATCATGTATTAAAATGTTAACTTTTCGAAGTCTTTGACTCTACTAGTTCCCTCGTGTGTGATTTCAAGTGTTAGCCAAATATCAAAAGCCGTTTCGCGCGTAGAAAACCGATTGAACTCATTTTTGTCTAAAAGCGCAAAATAAGGCATTAATAGCCTTTTTGCGTTTAAAAAAACATCTTCATCTCCAAATCATTCCAATGGTTCATTAGGAGAGAAGACATTTCATATCCATTTTAGACTATGTGCCATAAATTCAAATCAAAGAAAGTAAGAAAACTCTCATTCGAAGGTTTTCCAACAAGTGTAGTCGATCTGATTAAAACAACGATTGGACGAACAACCGATAAACCCTCTTGAAAGCCATAAAGAGCCATTTCTATTTGGGTGTTAAACCAAAGTAGAAAACCGTGGCTCGATACCAATTGTTAGGATGGAGCAAACACTAAGGGGGGGTAAATTAGTGCAGCGGATTAAAACTTCGGTTTTTAAAAAATCTTTCGTATGATAAGAGCGGAACTTGACAAGCTTAATCTTGAAAGCGTATTCTTAAATATGCACAGCAAAAGTAAAAAGGAACTAAAGCATATAAGAAGGTTTGCAATAATGTAAATACCAATAATGAAATGCAAACCAAGGATCACGCCGATTTTAGAGTGGTTTGGTCAAATGACCTACTCCACTTGCGAGGCCCCTCTTCGATGAGGCTCCCACCTTCCACTAGCAAGTCTCTTGAAATGGAAGGGTAAATACCTCTCTTACAACTCTTTACAAGCGGTTCACTCTCTTACAGATTTTCGAGAAGAGATGAGGTGAACACTAGCAAATTGAAAAGAAGACAAGCTAACACTTTTCTAAGACCTTTCTCAAAACTTGCTGCTCAAAAAAGTTGTGTTCTCAGCTGAGATTTGAGGGGTATTTATAGGCCTCAAGAGGATTCAAATTTGGGCTCCAAAATTCAAATTCTCTTTGGGTTCCCGATCTTTGGCGGTGCCACCACTTTGTCGTGTTAAGAAGGGCAGTGCTGGGCGGTGCCAACTGCTGGCTCTCGGGCACTGGGCAGTGCCACCGCCAGCCAAGTGGTGCTACCGCCCGCTCTCGAACGCTGGGCGGTGCCACCGCCTAGCCAAGCGGTGCCACCGCCTACATGTTTTCGACCCACTACAGTGTTTTCAGCCCACCGCCCTCACGGTGTTTTCAGCCTATAGTGTTATAGGCCCCTACTTGGGTTATAGGATTAATACCTAATCCTAACCCTAATTAACATGCTAATTACGAATTTTAAAGACATTATATAAGCTATTACAAAGTCCATAAGTCAAGACTTCTTCCGGCGAAGCTTCCGCGAACTTTTGGTGGTCTTAGATAAACTCTCGGAAACCATTCTGCGGACTCGGCAAGCTCTTAAACTTCACGATTTGATCTTGGCGAGTTCCAACGAGCTTCTTGACAGCTCTCGATCTTTCTCGCAAACTCTGCGAACTTCCCACGAACCTTAGGCGAGCTTCCAAAAACCCTTCGGCAAGCTCCCTACTCATTTCGACTGGTTCCGTGGCGTTTCGACGATCCGCCGGACTTCCTTTGAACTCTTGAACTCCCAGCGAATTCTTCGTGCTTGACTCCGCACTTTGTTTCACTTTATGTCTTCATCATTATCGTAGTTAATCCTGCACATGCAAGCCAAAACTCTACTCCGATCTAGACAGTTATTACAACGCGAATCGACATTCCGTTGCCCGGCACGTCATTAGTTGGCGTTTCGTCCGATTCTTCAGCGCATCGTCCTCTCTTGCGGCTTGTTGCCCAATCGGCGGTTGACCTCCGCAACCCCGATATCCTTGGTGCAATTCCGCTCTCCTTAGCCCGATGCCCGACGTCCGAAGCCTTCTGCCATCCAATATCCTGATGTGATCTCCTCCGGCGCAACGTCAATTCCTCCTGTGTTAACTATCTAATTCTGATCGAGTAGACCTACATTACTCAAAATGCAGTTAAACATCTAAACACAATCAATTAGTTTCATCATCAAAATCCGAGATTCAACACTTCCTTCAATAGGCGAAGGCCAACCACCCTTTTACATATTCACTCCTTTTGACGAGCTTAGGAGACTTTTCTCTCCTCTCTTGAAAGATCTGAACTTAGAAGAAAAGAGGGAGAAGAACCTTTAGCTTATACAACACTTTTGAGCTCTAAAAATCACAGAGTAAGATCAGGATATTGGTGGTTTTTCGTTGCTCTTTCATTGCTGAAAGAGTGGGGTATTTATAGGCCCCAAACCAGTTTGAATTTGGAGCTCAAAACTATCATTTTCTGAAATTCCAAGTTCTAGCGGTTGCACCGCCTGACTGGGGCGGTTGCACCGCCTGACAGAGCTCGAAGACTAAGCCTCTGGGTGGTGCCACCACTTGTCAGGAGCAGTTGCACCGCCTGGCAGAGCTCGGAGACCGAGCTCGGGCGGTTGCATCGCCCAGCCAGAGCTCGGAGATCGAGCTCAGGCGGTTGCACCGCTGTTAGAGGCGGTTGCACCACCCAGCCAGAACTCGGAGACTGAGCCCTAACTAGTGCCACCTCTAGGCGAGAGATCTTGGTTCGAATGGGTTGATCCATTCAGCCCAATTTGGTTCTTTCAAGGGCCCAATTGCCCCTGGATTAAGTTAATGGGATCACCGCCCCTTTCTAACTTAATCATCGTGCTAACTACGATAATTCTTAATACTTTTACTACAGCTTACTCCGGTGTGTCAATCGCTTCTTCCGGTGAGCTTCCAACGAACTTTCGGCGAACATCCGACGGACCTCCGACGATGCTCCTACGGACATCCGGCAAACTCCTGGACTTGTGATGATCCACTTGGCGAGTTCCGACGAGCTTCTTTTGGCAAGCTCCTGGACTTCTCGGATTTGTTCTCACAAAACCTCCGATGATCGTCCGGACTTCCATCAAGCTCTCGAACTCCTAACCTGATCATAGTCTTGACTCCGGCGCAACTCCTGCTGCATGTCTTACTTTCCATCGTAGTTAATCCTGCACATGTAAAACAAAACTTCGATCGAGACAATTAATCCTAAGCAATTAACCAAGTTGTCTGACATGTCATTGGTCCCTCGACGCTTCGTCCGATTCTTCGGCACATCGTCCTCTCCTGCGGCCTATTGCCCAATCGGCCAGTTGACTCCGCAACTCCGATATCCTTGGCACAATACCCGCTCTTCTTGGCCCAATGCTCGAGTCCACGGCCCGAAGCCTTCTGTCGATACGTCAACCGATCCATTGGCCTGACGTCCAATCTTCTGACATGTTTCTCGGGCAGAACATGATTTTTCCTACTTTAATTGTCTCATACTGATCAAAGCATCCTGCGTTACTCAAAACACATATTAAAACATAAACACATATCAAGTGGTTTCATCATCAAAATACGAGATTCAACAATATCTAGTTGACCGAACGCACCAGCAATTAGACACTAAATTTATATATAAAATCACTAAGCAACCGAAGATTACAGAAATAGCATTTGCCATTTTTCATCATATGATAATTGCTTTGAATAATTTATTAAAGAGTGAAATATGTTGTGGAAGGAAGGTTTTTGTAGATAGAAAACTATGACACCATGATAAAGTTCAATATAATAATGTATTGTTATTTCTCTGTATTGTTTTTTCTATATGAAATTATCCGTATTGTCACAAATATGATGGATTAGCAAAGAACTTCCATCAGCCGAACTACTGAAATCAGCCTTTCGTAAGTCTCTCTCTCTAGTGCTTTTATTTAAATCACATTTTAAAAACAAGTTCCCTATAGTAACTAGTTTGTATTTTCTACCAATTGCTTCTTTCAATCTCTTCCTTTACAGCTGCTCTATAATCCTCTAGATAAAAAACTACTGAAATCGGCCTTTGGTAAGTCTTTTTCTCTAGTGCTTTTATTTAAATCACATTTTTTTAAAAAAAGTTCCCTATAATAATTAGTTTTTATTTTCTACCAATTGCTTCTTTCAATCTCTGCCTTTGTAGCTGCTTCACTTTCAATCACGAGAAAGCATTTTGAAATTTAAATTGCTTAATGTGATACAAACATACAATTAGGCCAAACATATAAACTCAACGTTCCTGCTAATTGCTTACAAGTATTGCACTGACTCTTCAAATTTATTGTTCAATTTTTCAAGGAAAGAAATGTACTTATAAAACAATTTCTTTGACATGTTTAAATGCTCAATATTGTTAAATGAAAGAGTAGATACAACCCACTTTTTCTTCCCCTTCACAGGTGTGAAAATGTTGTAAAACTCTCGATTTCCCACTTCCAATACGAACAAATTAGAAGTTCATTGGAATAACACAACTAGAAGAACAAAAATGTCCACAATCATACTACATACCAAAACAATTCACACAATTATTAGAACCCATTGCACAGCATCCATTCGTTCATTCAGCCACACAACAAACAGGTGGCTGAGGCATGAAGATGAAAAGATGCATTTACAAAATTAGAATGGTTAGGTCTGATAAGCTGCTTCAAGGGAGTGGTTATGAACATTCCAAGCTGTTCAACGCAGATTGGAGCGGTTTGATATGGGATAAAGGAAAAGGTGGTTGATGAGTTTACTGTTCTTGTAGGTAGTGGCTATAGGCAATTCTTTCGAGAATCTATTAGAGGAGTCTCTCTCGAATCACTTTGCCAAATATCCAATCAAAAAATGAATGAGGTGATATAGAATAATGGATTGCATGCAATATGAGATGGTAAAGGATGGATGCTTGGCCAGGCGATTAAGTGGGTGACAAAGTATTTTCTGTCACCCTATGCTCCAATATGAGGAGGAACACATTTCTTGCAGCCAGTGACCATGAGAGCACTGTAACTTTTCCATGGAATCTCTTGTTTTCTTCATTTTGACACTCAAAATAACCATCAATGTAGTGGCCTAGTTGCTGGACTTTCCGATCCAAGTTGAGGTCTCTAATTCCAGTACTTGAGGTGTGAGACAGGAGTAGTCAGCAGCTTCAACTGAAAAAGCTTTAACGTCGGCTTTTCCTACTTTTGTTATCGTCAATCCGTCAGTTGGCCTAAACATTTGTCCGCAGGACTGGAACGAATCTTTGGATGAGACCAGACATATTCTGTGTCCGATGAATCGATGCTGACGAACGGCTTTACTTCACTTTTCAAAAGCAATGTCATATGCTAAGTTAGCTCACATATCTGGTGCCCATCACAGCTAGCATTCGACAGGAAGAGGAAAAAGGAGGAAAATGAATTCAGGTAGTGTCTTAATGACTTCAACTTATGAGGAGCAAAATAAGATCCAAAAGTAAGACTCATTTTTTTTATAAACTCGTGAGCTTCTCTTTTGCTTCACTGAATCGTTACATGGCACTTTTAATTGGAGAAGTTTTCTGATAAGGATCCAAAAATCGTTCGCTTCATACTTGAATAAAAAAATATTTGAACGCAAAAAAAAAAAAATACATCCCCACGTTCTAAGCATATGTATTAGAAGTTCCTCACTGGATTTAAAATTGGAATTTAGACTTGAAACCAGCTTAATTCCTAAAACCCAGTCAATTCTCACCCTTTTTCCTCTGTGACAATCTCTCGGATCTTTCTAGATGGTATCGATCAATTAGTTCAATATGACGCCCCTTAGGAAACCTTGGAAACCCTTTTTCTCAAAATACATAAAAAGGAAAATTGATTTGTTCTAGTTTTGTTTTCTCTTATGAATTTTTTTTGTTTTTATGATGACCGTTCGTTATCTAATTTTCAAAAGAAAAAGAAAAGGTGAGTTTAGACTTCACTAATAAAATGAAAAAATGATTTAAAGTCTTGATTTGTGTGCGTGTGTTTCTTTCTTGACAAATGCATTATTCAATTTTGAATACATAAAAAGGAAAATCGATTTGTTCTAGTTTTGTTTTCTCCTGTCAAACTTTTTTTGCTTTTCTAGCAACCGTTTGTTATCTAATTTTCAAAAGAAAAATAAAAGGTGAGTTTAGACTTGATTTGTGAGTGTTTCTTGACAAATGCATTATTCAATTTTGAATACATAAAAAAAAAATTAATTTACTTTTCTAGCAAACTTATTTGGTTTTTAGAATACAAAATTATATTCTTTCATTTTTTTTTACAATGACAAAGGGAGAGATAAAATTTGCTAGCTTACACAATTCAAGAAGAAGCGAATTACGCTAGCATCGCAAAGAAAAGTAAATTTGCTAGATTGTATATTCTAAAATGATGTATTGCTATGTTGCTAGCTTGCAATCTCAAGCAAAAGTTCTATTTTGCCTATCTCAAGAAGCAAAACTTGTAACTTGCACATTGCAAAAGGAAGCAAAAATTACTTACACATTTCGACAAGAGACAAAAATACTATCTTGCATATCTCTAAAACTTGCTAAGCTTGCATATTTTACAATGAAGCAAAAATTACATGTATCAAAAATTACTAGTTGCACTTCTCCTTTTTGTTGATGACAAAGGGGGAGAAGTATGATGACAATATGTATGGGATGATGTGCTTAAAAATTTTGATTATGCATGATTTTATGATGATATGTTAGTTGAATTTTTGAATTCAAGAGTTCTATCAATATGACATTGATAGGGGGAGTTAAGGTTAACTCCGTCAACAATTGATTATCATTATCAAAAAGGGAGAGATCGTTGAATCTCGAATTTTGATGATGAAACTAATTGATAGTGTTTATGATTTGATCTGCGTTTTGAGTGACACAAGAAGCTTCGATCAGGGAAAGATAATTAAGGCAGGAAGAGTCATGTTGACCTAGAGTGGAACATGTCATAAGATTAGACGTCAAGCCGAAAAATCGGTCGACGTATCGACAGAAGGCCTTAGGCCATGGGTTCGGGCATCGGGCCAAGAAGAGTGTAAATTATGCAAAGGAAATCAGAGTTGTGGAGGTCAACTAGCCAATTGGGCAATAGGCCGCAAGAGAGGACGATGCGCCGAAAAATCAAACGAGGCATCGATAAACCAATGACATGCCGGATAATATTTGATTTAACTTTGTAATAATTGTGTAGATTGAAATAGGTTTTAGGTTTAATTGGGTTAGAATTGGGCCAACTCAATCAGTGGTCAATTGGACCCAAGTTTGGGTTGTGTTGGGCCAAGTAAAAGGCCCAAATAATGACTCAAACTGGTGGAACCATCAATGGCACAGTCTCCGAGACTGTATCAGGCGGTGGTACCCCCTAGACTCAGTCTTCGAGATAGTGTCAAGCGGTGGTACTGCCCAGACATAGCCTCCCAAGTGGTGGTACCACCCAGTGTCAGTGCTGTAGGTGATGGTATCGCTAGGACTGGGGAAACCCGGAATGAGATCTTTTTGCTCCAATTTTGAAGTTATTTGGGGTCTATAAATACCCTAGCTATTCCTACATGGAGTAGTGAGAATTGAGCATGAAATTGAGTTAAAAAAGAGGGAAAAATACTTGAGAAAAAAAATTGAGAAACTCTCTTAGGATTTATGATCACTTCTTCCTAGTATTTAGAAGATTGTCTAAAGGAAGAAGTGAGGTCTAAGAAAGAGAGACTTGTAAGGGTCGTCTCCTAAACCCATGAAAAAGAGAAAGAGTATAAAAGTATAGTTGATCTTCGCCCATGGAAGGAAGATTGTTAGTGGATGTCGATGGCCTCGACGGAAGAGGAATCGGGAGTGGATGTAGGTCACGATAATCGAATCACTATTCAACTCGGTTTGCATTTCTATTTGTATAATTTACCTTTACTACAAACTACCTTAATTGCTTTACTTTCTCATTACACTCTTTCATACACTTTAAAGTCAAGCACATTTTCGATATGATTTTTTATCGAACGAGATTTTCGAACCAACGTCATTTTTATCTGCTGCACTAATTCACTCCCTCTCTTAGTGCCAACTCGATCCTAATATACACCATATGAGATATGGAAAGAGAAGAAGTCCGATCTTAAGGTTGTTAAGATTTAGAGCTGCCTTGCCCACATTAAAAGACATAACCCCGATAAGTTGGAATCGAGAACAGAGCAGTTCAAGTTCATGAGATACCCCAAGGAAACTTGTATATATTATTTCTATCTTCCCGAGGACCAAAACATCTTTGTAGCTAAGAGAGTAGTGTTCCTTGAGAAAGATCACATTCTTGGCTGAGATAGTGGGAGCTTGATAGAGTTGAGAGAGGTTGGAGAACGTAACTCAAGCACCACTCCACAGCCCGAGTCTGCTTAGGTACCTAGTACATAAGTTCTGACTTTACATAAGTCCGATGGAGTATCCTATCCTCCTGAGAGATATGTAGGACATATTAGAGGAGAGGATATTGAGGATATTGATCCTTAGACCTACGAGGAGGCTATTACGAGTATAGACTTTGAGAAGTGGCAAGAAGCCATGAATTCTGAGATGGATTCCATGTATTCCAACAAAGTTGGGAACCTAGTTGAAGCACCCGAGGGTATTATACACATCATTTGTAAGTGGATCTTCAAGAAGAAGATCAGAGTAGATGGAAAGGTAGAGACCTATAAAGCAAGGCTAGTGGCTAAGGGATATTGTCAAAGGCAATGTGTTGACTATGATGAAACCTTCTCACCCGTAGCCATGCTAAAATCTATTCGAATTATATTAGCTATTATAGCACACTATGATTATAGATCTAGTAGATGAATGTGAAAACCATATTCCTCAATGGCAACCTCAAAGAGGAGGTATATATGATACAACCTAAGGGATTCAAATCCAAGGATTACCCAGATAAGGTGTGTAGGTTGCTTAGATCCATTTAGGGACTAAAGCAAATATCCAAAAGTTCGAACATAATATTTGACGAGGCAATCATATCTTATGAATTTGTTAAGAATGAAGATGAGCCTTGTGTATATAGGAAGGTAAGTGAGAGGCTATCATATTCTTGGTGTTATATGTAGATGACATCCTGATAATTGGGAATGATGTAGGAATGCTATCCACAGTAATGACTTGGTTATCTAGACACATCTCCATAAAGGACTTAGGGGAAGCTATTAGGATCCTTTTATTTTTTAAGCTTTTGAATAATGTTTATTGAGTTTGTTTAGTTTAGTTAGAGTTAGATATAAGTTTATTTATTATTAAGAGTCGAAGTCCTGGTGGACTCTATGTGGAACTCTATAAATAGTGATGTAATCATTTCTTTTCGGTAGATAATAAAATATTATTAAGTCTTTTGATAAACCCTAGGAGGTCGATTCTCTCGAACTAATCATCCCTTTTTCTCCCCTTTCTTCCATGATAAAACCCTAGGGTCTTTTTATTTGGTATCAAAGCAACAATCCTCGACGTTCTCGCTATAGTTATCATCGACTAAAAGAGAGAGAGAGAGAGAAAAGGCCGGCAGCTCGCACCCCTACTCCCCTTCTCCACCACCGTCACTCGTTTCTCCACCACATCCGCTGCTTCCCAGCCAGCAACCTCCCCCTCTCCATCACCGTCGTTGCTTCTCAGAGAAATAGAGTATGCGTCAGCAGCCACACACCCCTGTTTCCCCTTTCCACCATTGTAACTTCTCGACCAACGATGACCACCGCCCGCATCCTTACCGCGACCCTCACTGCCTCCTTCTCCACTACCACCGCTACTTCCCGGCCGCTTGACCATTGCCGTAGCTGCTCCCAGACCAGCGACCTTCCCTCTTCACTGCCCCATCTTGCTCGCGCGAGATAGGGTCGCCGTCGCTATTCTTGGCCAGCGGACCACCCTTTGGCAGCGCCTAGCCTCGACGACCCTTTACTACTCCTCACCCTAGGCGATCTTGCTCCCAGCTATACCGCCACTACTGCCTCTCAACCCTGGTAGCAACCTTGTCTTCTCGCAGTGACAAAAATAGAGCATTGTTCCCAGCTGTGCCACAACCGCTTTCTCTTCTTTCTACTAGCGACCACCATCGCTACTGCTCTCCGGCCAGCAACCACCGATACCGTTGCTTCCCAGCAAGCATTTCCCCCCCCCTTCTCCACCGGCAACTACAATAGCCACTGGTTGCCACCACAATAGAAAATAAAGAAAAGGTGAAGTAGGGCAATCCCAGTAGCTGCTAGTCATAGGTGCCCAGCAAGCCAATCACATGAGTGATGGCATGTGTGATTTAATATAGAATCTTTTTACTTATTATATTTTGGCATATATCACTTTATAACTATTGCATAAATGCATACATATATTGTGATGTCCTTGGATTTGTGCAATGGGAATCGGATCGTGATGAGATCACGATAGTGAAATCGATTCACCTTTAAACACATATCCTAAATAATCCTGGTCATAGGTTACTCGAGAGGGATATCGTGATAACCGGACAGACTAGTGTGCTGTATACCTGTCCATATGATGGATGCAGCTGGTCTCATAGCTGCTTGTGTAGGGACACTAGGGATACAGTACAGGTGCTCATTGGAGAATGAGTTCACTGATTGATCCGCTTACGGAATGTTGGATGGTTGATGATGCCTTATTGTCAGACAGCGATTTCGTAGTCCTAGTGGTGTATCCGGTCCTTAGACATGAGACACTAAGGATGTCCTGTATGAGTGCTCCACTCTTTAATACCAGACTTGTAGGTTTGGTTGTCCCAGATCTAGTACAGCTAGTCATTGGGAGTGGTAGTCGACCTTACGAGGGCTATTGAGTGTTGATAGAGGATCATCCCATGTGTTCTTGCTCAGACAAATCCCTGGCCAATGTCATTCGGGTTGAGAGAGAAAGAGTTCTCCGGGAGAATTCGATTAGAGCGAGACTCGAGTAGAAACCGTGTGGGTCTGACAACTCCATGCTCGATATACGATCTCTGGTATATTAGATGGATGAGGGACTATAGGTACACGGTGATAAAGGACAGACAGGTCCAATGGATTGGATTCCCCTGTATCGTCTGGGGACTACGGCGTAGTGGCCTAGTATGTCCGTAGTCGATGAGTCGAGTGAATTATAACAGAGATAATAATTCACTAAGTTAGAAGGAGTTCTGACAGGTATGACTCACGGCCAGCTCGATATTGGGCCTAGAAGGTCATACACATATGGTAGGCATTGCGATGAATAGAGGTTCGAATATGAGATATTCGACGGAGCCCTTGTTTTATTAGATGCAGATCCAATACCCACTAAGGGAGGACCCATTAGGGTTTGACAGGGGACCTCTATAAATAGGAGGGATTCAGAGCCCCATGGGCTAGAGAGCTTTTGTTTGCCTTTTCCTATTCTCCTCTCCATCTCCACCTCAGAGTAGGTTTGGAGTTTTGAGGAGCGTCGTCGCAACCCTGCTATGTGGATCACCGCTAGAGAGGAGGACGCTTGACCTCCTTCACCCTCTCCTAAGGATCTGCAAAGGAAATAGGGATATACGATCTTCCTAGGTAACACAATTTACTCTATACGCAGTTTCATGTTTCGTAGATTTTTGCGTACCAATCTTCGCACGACGACGAACATCTCTTTGGGAATCGGGGATTTTGTTTTTCTTATTCTTCCGCTGCGCATATGATGTCGCCCCCAAGGATTTCCCAACAGTGGTATCAGAGCCAGGTTGCTCGTGCGAATGATTGGTTTTGAACTGCGTATGTTGTGTTTAGGAAGAATTTTGACGTCAAAACTGTTGACGCAAAAACAAGGAAGGGCAGCAATAGTTGCTATCCTCGATCTACGTGAGTGCAACGCAGCCGAAGGCGGGCAGCACAGGGGCTGCATCTGCTACAGCCGACCGGGGGACTGCTTGCAACAGGCTTGCTGCCGGCGGGGCTGGCAGGCCACGGGCAGAGGTGCTGCAGGGCAGCGGCGCCCGCCGTCGCTGCTCTCGCGGGCGAAACCCCCCCTAAGGGGCGGTCGCCCGGCGGGACAGCACCGCCTGCGGAGGCGGCGACGCCCGAAAAGGGCGCCCACCCGCAGTAGCAGCGCTACCAGCGGGCGTGCCGCTTGCAGGCGAGGGTGGCGACGGCAGCAGCGAAAAGGGGAAGGGCAGCAATAGTTGCTACCCTCGATCTACGTGCGTACAACGCAACCGAAGGTAGGCAGCACAGGGGCTACATCTGCTACAACCGACCGGGGGCCTGCTTGCAGTAGGCTTACTGCCGGCGGGGCTAGCAGCCCACGGGTAGAGCGCCGCAGGGCAGCGGCGCCCACCGTCGCTACTCCCGCCGGCGAACCCCCCCTAAGGGGCAGTTGCCCGGCGGGACAACACCGCCTGCGGAGGTGGCGGCGCCCGAAAGGGGCGCCCACCCGCAAAAGCAGCGTTGCCAGCGGGCGTGCCGCTTGCAGGCGAGGGTGGCGGCGACAGCAGCGAAAAGGGGAAAGGGCATTAGGGTTTTCTGGGCAAAAGATAGTTTTGCCCCTCGGAATTTGAGAAATTCCAGTTTATGTCTTTTGTCCAAATTACGAAAATACCCCTATGAATTAAGTAATTCCCTATAATGTCCCTGATTTCAGAAAATATTAATTAATTAAAAGGTTTAGTTGATTATTATTTTATTATTATTATTATCTAGTAGTCCTACATGATGATGATTATTTATACGTGTGATGTATGATGTGTGGACGGATGATCATGGACCATGTGGTGTGTACCTGTGATTATTGAGGTCTGCGAACCTCCATTATATTTCTCGCTTATTGTCGGGCATGCGTGCCTATGATTAAGTTGTAATCACATGAGGAGGCATAGCGGGAGTGTGGATGCGATAGCGGGACCCACGAGACGGACGATCGTGATGCATGAAGATGCATCAAGATGTCGACGGAACCGACAAGGACGAAATGGACGATCACAGGGCATGGAGATGCACCGTTGCACACATAGATCTCGATGTGAGTGATTAGGCTTACTGGCTCGGGCCTAATCATATTAGGTTGTGGTCCATGATCATCTGGTGTAATTGCTTATACACATACTAGATATATATATATATATTTGCATGCGATGTAGATATATATTAAATATGTATATGTGTGACATGTCATATTAGGAGACCAAATCATAAAAATATCTCTCGATAATATTAAGTCGGTAAACGTGAGGCAATTAGATTGACCCACGTGGCCTTCCATCGTTATAAGTAGGAACCGATTCCCGGTGTAGGTTGAGTTGGTCGAGTCCCTCGAGACTCACTTATATCGCGATTCGCTATCTTGCTTACGACATAGAGATGTCACCGGTGACCTGAGGGCATGGTATACTTGGTCGAGTCCCTCGAGGGTATATCATCAAATCAGACTCATCTTGTAACGAAGGTGTTGGCTTAACCGAGCATCATGGTTGGTTGAGTCCCTCGAGGCCATGGTGACTCGGAGGCCGAACAGGACGGGAATCATAAGGAGTTGTGATCGACAAGAGTTGCCCACCTTTTAGGCTTAGTGTGATTGGTCGAGTCCCTCGAGGTTATACTAAGACGGTGATTGGATCCTGATCCTCACTAGAAGTCTACCGGAGACTTCCGTTTCACGTGCTGAGGGTATCGCGTGACTCGTTAGTAAAATAGTGGGAGCATATTAAGATAGAAGTCCATATCTTGATAGTTTATATCTTGCAAAATCTGCATATTATTCATTTCTGTTGCATCTTTATTTTCAGAAAATGTCGCTTTCAAATCCCTTACGTGGCATACTTGATGTCAACCGCCTCACTGGTCCAAATTATACGGATTGGCTCCGTAACTTGAGAATTGTTCTCATAGCGGAGAAAATCGTGCACGTCCCTTGATACTGATGATACTGCCGAAGAAGGGGCAAACGAGGATGAGATCGCTCGTTACGTGAAGTACATTGATGACTCCACTCTTGCTCGGTGCTATATGTTGGGCTCTATGACTCGAGTTCTGAGAGACAACATGAAAAGAAGGATGCCAGATCCATTCTCCTACATGTCCGCTAATTGTTTGAGGAATAGGGAAGGACTTCAGCGATATGAGATATCTAAGAGCCTCTTCCGCTAAGATAGCGAGGGGACACCGGTTGAGAACCATGTCCTAAAGATGATTGAGTGGATAGAGAAACTCACAGGTCTAGGAATGGTCCTAGAGGATAACTTGTGTGTGGACATTGTGCTTTGATCCCTACCCGATTCCTTTTCACAGTTCAGAATGAATTTTAATATGAACAAGCTTGAAGTGACTCTCCAGAGCTTCTCAATATGTTGAGGGAGGCAGAGAGTACTATCAAGAAAGAGAAGCCAGTTCTCTACACTGGTGAGACTAAAAGGAAAAGGAAAGCAGAAAGGTCCCTTAAGAAGGGAAAGGGCAAGGTCAAACCAGGTAAAGCAAAGGTTGCTAAGACTCAACAAAGGACAAAGGCCAGTGCTTCCACTGTGGTAAAGATGGGCACTAGAAGAGAAACTGCAAAGAGTACCTTGCAGAAAGGGCGAAACAAAAGCTTGATGAAGCTTCAGGTACATTCATGATCAGTTTCCATTTGTGAGACTCTTATGATAACATATGGGTATTAGATACCGGTAGTGCTTATCATATATGCAATTCGTTGCAGGTTCTGGCAAGGCCTAGGAGACTAGAGAGAGGCGAGATGGACCTCAAGATGGGTAATGGAGCAAAAGTTGCTGTAGTAGCTTTTGGTGAGATTGCCCTACATCTGCCTAGTGGAGCTTTTATTGCATTAGATGCATGTTATTTTGTTCCTTCTATTATCAAAAACATTATCTCCATTTCATGTTTAACAGTAAGTGGATATAAATTTGTTTTTGAGAACAATAGTTGTTCGATATTATTAGATGATAAGATCATCATGAAAGGAACATTGCATAATGGTTTATTTATTTTGGACACCACTCCACATATAATGAATGTAAATGTGTCCAAAAGGAAACGAGATGAGTTGAACAGTGCATACCTATGGCATTGTAGGCTAGGTCACATCCATGAAAGAAGGATTCAAAAGTTGCTAAATGATGGATATCTAGATCCATTCGACTATGTGTCATATGCAACTTGTGAGCCTTGCATTCGTGGAAAACTGACCAACTCTCCATTTAGTGGAAATGGAGAGAGAGCCACTGAGTTATTGGAACTCATACATAGTGATGTATGTGGACCCATGTCAACTCATGCCATTGGAGGTTACTCCTGTTGAATCTCGTATTTTGATGATGAAACAACTTGATATATGTTTATGATTTAATCTGCGTTTTGAGTGATGCAGGATGCTTCGATCAGGATGAGACAATTAAAGCAGGAAAATCATGTTGTGCCGAAGGAACATGTCAGAAGATTGGACGTCGGGCCGGTGGATCGGTCGACGTATCGACAGAAAGCTTCGGGCCGTGGACTCGGGCATCAGGCCAAGAAGAGCGGGTATTGTGCCAAGGATATCGGAGTTGCGGAGTCAACTGGCCGATTGGGCAATATGCTGCAGGAGAGGACGATGCGCCGAAGAATCGGACGAAGCGTCGAGGGACCAATGACATGCCGGACAACTTGGTTAATTGCTTAGGATTAATTGTCTCGATCGAAGTTTTGTTTTAATTGTACAGGATTAACTACGATGAAAGACAAGCAGCAGGTGTTGCGCCGGAGTCAAGATCATGATCACGTTGGGAGTTCGAGAGTTCGACGGAAGTTCTTACGGTCGTCGGAGGTTCAGCGAGAACAGATCCGAGAAGTCCAGAAGCTTGCCAAGCGAAGCTCGTCGGAACTCGCCAAGTGGATCGTCGCAATGTCCAGGAGTTTGCCGGATGTCCGCAGAAGGATCACTGAGGGTTTATCGGATGATCGACGGAAGTTCACCGGAAACTCGCTGGAAGAAGTGATTGACGCATCGGAGCCAAGCTGCAGAAGTTGTCTTAGATTTAATCGTAGTTAGCACGTTGATTAAGCTTGAAAATGGGAGGTGATCCCATTAGCTTAATCTTGGGGCAATTGGGCCCCTGAAAAGATTGAAATTGGGCCGAATGGAACTAACCATTCGGACCCTGATTGCACCAGGCGGTGCAACCGCCTAGGCCAGGAGGTGCAACCGCAAGGGCTGCGTTTCCCAGCGAGACTGGGCGGTGCAACCGCTCCAGCCAGGAGGTGCAACCGCCCAGAGCTCGGTCTTCGAGCTAGACTGGGCGGTGCAACCTCTCTGACAGAGAGGTAGCACCGCCTGAGCTCGGTCTTCGAGCGCAGTCAGGCGGTGCAACCGCCCCTGACAGAGAGGTGCAACCGCCTGGGCTCAGTCTCCGAGCTCTGCCAGGCGGTGCAACCTCTCCAGTCAAGAGGTGCAACCGCCTGATCCCGGAATTCCGGGATTTGATCGATTTGATCGTTTTGAGCTCCAAATTTGAATTGGGTTGGGGCCTATATATACCCCACCCATTCAGCACTGAAAGGATAGCACATACACTCGAAATCTTGCTGTCTTTCTGTGTTTCTTAGAGCTCAAAACTGCTAGTTCTCCTCCTTCTATTCTTCAAGTTTGAACTGTAAAGAGAGGAGAGAAAACATCTGTAAGGGTTGTTTCCTGAGCCTGTCAAAAGGAGAGAAACTATAAAAGGGCAGTTAGCCTTCGCCCATTGAAGGATGGCAGCTAGTTGACATCGGTGACCTCGTCGGAGGAGGAAGCCAAAAGTGGAGTAGGTCAAGACTGACCGAACCACTCTAAATCTCTGGTTTGCTTTTACTTGAGCACTTTATCGTTACTGCAAACCTCCTACATAGCTACTGCCCTCTGCGCTTTTACGAACGAGTCTCTAAACTCTTATCTTTCCGAATCTGCATTCAAACGTAAATCGGTGTCCTCGTACGATCTTTACGCTGCAGTTTACGCTTACGTTTTGATTCCATTTATAACTGCAAATTGCCTTCTGCGTATTCATAAAACGCTTTTCAAAGTTCAAAACTACGTTTAGGCGTAAAATTACGTTTTTGACGTAAAACTGCGTTTAGGCGTAAAACAGCATTTAGGCATAAAACTGCGTTTAGGCGTAAAACCGCGCGTTTAGGCGTAAAAATAGCGTTTAGGCATAAAACTGCGTTTAGACGCGTTTAAAACTGCGTTTAGGCGTAAAAACTGCATTTAGGCGTAAATCGGCTTTCCTCGCACAATCATCAGATTTCAGTTTACGTTTACATCTTGATTTCAACTGCATACTGCCTTCTACGATTTTACAAACGAAGTTTCAAAGTTTTAGGCGTAAATCTGTGTTTAGACGTAAATTTGCGTTTAGACGTAAATCTACGTTTAGACGTAAATCTGCTTTTTGCAGATTACTTTTTGAGCTATACAATAGCAGCACACTGTCTTTATACTTCTGTCTAAACAAGTGATTTACGAATCGACACTTAGACGTAAATCTGTTTCTTCGTACGAACATCGGATTTCAGTTTGCGCCGATATTCTGGTTTTCATCATTGCTGCAAATTGCCTGCATAGATTGACTGAAACCTTGCTTAGTTGTCCTTATCATTCAAACGCAGCTTTCGGTTTTAATCGCAGAAAGTTTTCCGCTGCACTAATTCCCCCCCTCTTAGTGCTCTCGATCCTAACAATTGGTATCAGAGCGGGGAATTTCTCATTTCGGATTTACACCCGAGAGAAATGGCTCTTCAAGAGGGCTTTTCGATCTTTCGTCCACCGTTCTTTAACGGATTGGACTACACTTATTGGAAAACTCAAATGAGAGTTTTCTTGATTTCTCTAAATCTGGATTTATGGAATATCGTTGAAAACGGTTTTCAACTTCCCTCTAAACCGATGAACGAATGGTCGGATTTAGAGAAGAAATATTTTTCTTTAAACACAAAGGCTATGAATGCCTTATTTTGCGCTTTGGACAAAAATGAGTTCAATTGGGTTTCTTTGTGCGAAACGACTTTCGATATCTGGCGCACTCTTGAAATCACGCACGAGGAACTAGTAGAGTCAAAGACTCGAAAGTTAATATTTTACTACATGATTTCGAGCTTTTTCATATGAAACCAAGCGAAACCGTTGTTGACATGTACACCCGTTTTACGGATGTCGTCAATGGTTTAAAATCACTTGGTAAAAGCTTTTCGGATTTTGAACTCGTTAACAAAGTTTTGCGCTCACTTTCTAAAACTTGGGATTCAAAAGTAACTGCTATTCAAGAATAAAAAAACTTGAGCCAATTTCCACTTGAAGAACTAATTGGTTCATTGATGACATATGAAATGGTGCACAATGCACATGATGAACATATTGAACACAATCACCTTCCAAAGAATAGGAAGGATTTGGAACTCTGGACAAATGAATGCCACTTGAGCGATGACTCAAGTGATGAGGACAATGATGAACAGAACCACCTTCCAAAGAACAGGAAGGATTTGGGACATAGAACATTTGAAGACCACTCGAGCATAAGCTCAAGTGATGGTGAACTTAAACTACAAATGAAACGAAAATTAAAAAGCAAAAAGAATGGAACTACTTGCTTTGAACGCAAGAAGAAGAACAAAAATTGGGATGAATCGAGCTCCTCCGAAGATGAGGAGAAAATCAACAAAGGCAAGGTGGCAAACTACGCCTTTACGCCTTTCGACGCTGAGGTAATCAAAATGCCTTTAATTTACTTTGAAATTACATAATGCTTTTCATAATGCATTTTTCTTTTTTATTTTCTTAAAAATTGCATGTTTAATAATTTTATAATGAAAATAAAAAATTAGGAATCATGCTTATCATTCTAAGTAATTTTGAAAATAAACATGAAAATTGTTTGTTTATGATAAACAAAATGATACATTATGAAATCATGCTATATGTGGTTGAGAAGTAATAATGTGTATCATGTTGATTTCCATTGTTATTTCTCGATTTTGAGTATATGAAATCATGTTCAATTTGAAGTTATGATTAATGAGTATATATTTTTGAAATTATGGTGATTATCAATTTTCATGATAATAACAGTGGCTTTAAAAATTGATGCATGTTTTCATTTGACATAAATGAAAAGGCATGCTAACATGAAATCGATCACTTAAGATGAAAACAAAAAAAAAAAAAAAAAAGGGGGGAGAAATATATGAATTGATGCTATAAACACTATGCTATGATTATGCCATGCTTGCATCATCAAGAGATATATGAATTGATATGATTGCCATATTTGCAATGCTTATATAAATTGATGCTATGATTGCCAAATTTGCATTGTGCCATGTTTTGCACCATAACGTTAAGATATCAAGAACTTGTATCGTAATTTTACGCATTGATATCTTACCATGTGATGAAATGCTACAATTGATAAACACTTGAAATGCAATCCTCTATCATTATTGATTTTTCAATAAATCTATGATTGTCATATATGAATTTATTGAATGTAATTTTGAGGATGATTTCAGATTTGACAAATGCTTGATTATTATTTACGACATAAGATACACTTTAAGTATGAATCATGCTTCAATCATGTTAAATGCCTCAATCATTTTCTATCTCTAGAGTTCTCGATTTTGATGAAATACAAGTGATAAATTTATTTATGATATCTTGTAAATTACTTGAATTATGAATGAGTTTTTTTATGATGTGTTAAAAGAATCACTTAAAAAATAAAATGCTCTTCCCATCTTATCGAGATTAATGCATGATATTATGTGAATCTCGAAATTGATTTTGATTAAATAGTAATAACGTTATTCATGTTATGAATCTCAAAAATGATAATATGCTTCATGTGATAACATGAATACACGAAACACTTATGATGTGAATTTTATACAATTCCGTGTATTCATAAAATATTTATCTCCTCATCCAATAACTCTTCTTGATATTCCTTATGAGATGAAATGAAATAATGAATGAAATACAAATGAGGAGTTATTGATCATGCATGGTAGGATATAATTTGACAAAATTGATACCATCATGATATGAAACATTTATGATTTGCAATTATGCATGCAATACTTGTGCTTTCTAATTATGATGTGATGTATTGCATATGATGTAAATCATGATTTAAAATGCTATGAGTGCTAAGTTACACACTTTGAGAAAAAATTCCTATATTAAAACATTAATGTAATTATAAATGGTGATATGAAATTATGCATGTAATACTTCAACCTATGATAACGATGCATGCAATGATATTCATGATGAAAAATTGTCTTGACATTCATGACTTGATTATTTATCCTTTGTTATGATTTTGAAATCATTGTAAAAGGAAAAAGAACTACAAAACTGTATTCTTCCTTTCTTTTTGACAATGACAAAGGGGGAGATAGCTAGCTTGTACAAGTCAAGAAGATGCAAAAAATTGATTGCTAGCTTGCCTATCTTAAGTAGCAAAGATTGCTAACTTGCTTATTTCAAGAAGAAAAATTGTCTTCTTGAACATCACTATCTTGAATATCTCAAGAAGCAAAACTTGCAATTTGCACATTGCAATAGGAAGCAAGAATCATGAGCTTACACAAGAAAGCTATCTTGCATTTGCTTTCGAAATTTTTGCCAGCTTATATATTGTGAAACTTGTATATCATAAAAATTGCTAGCTTGTTGGTCTAAAGAGAAGCAAAATGTTGCTATCTCAAAAGAAGCAAATGTGCTATCTTGCCTATCTCAAGAGGCAGAAATGCTAACTTGCGCATCTAGCAAAGTGAACAAAATTTTCAAGAAGCAAGAGTTGCCTTCTTGAACATCTCTAATTTGCTAGCTTGCATGATGTAGAACTTGCTATCTTGAACATTACCAAAAGTGCTATCTTATATGCTATAAAACTTGCATATCTAAAACTTGATAGCATGAATGTTCTAAGCATGATGTAACACTTGCTAAATCTTCTAGCTCCAAGATTGCATGATGATAAAACTTGATATTATGATTTTCATGCAATAAGTTGAATCAATATCACAAACGATTGATTGTGATACTTCTCCTTTTTGTTGATGACAAAGGGGGAGAAGTATGTTGATGACATGACATGTGATGCATAAGTTTATGCATATGTTCATGTTGACGCGTTGCAAGTATTCATGATGAATATTGCAATGACTTGAATTCAGTTTGAATTCAAGGTTCTATCAATATGGCATATTGATAGGGAGAGTTTGTTTAAACTCTGGGAGTTAAGCTTAACTCCGTTTATGATGACATGTTGCTTAGATTTTTTAATCTAAGAGTTTCTATCAATATGGCATATTGATAGGGGGAGTTTGTTTAAACTCTGGGAGTTAAGTTTAACTCCGTCATCAAGTAGTTGTCATCATCAAAAAGGGGGAGATTGTTGAATCTCGTATTTTGATGATGAAACTACTTGATATATGTTTATGATTTAATCTGCGTTTTGAGTGATGCAGGATGCTTCGATCAGGATGAGACAATTAAAGCAGGAAAATCATGTTGTGCCGAAGGAACATGTCAGAAGATTGGACGTCGGGCCGGTGGATCGGTCGACGTATCGACAGAAGGCTTCGGGCCGTGGACTCGGGCATCAGGCCAAGAAGAGCGGGTATTGTGCCAAGGATATCGGAGTTGCGGAGTCAACTGGCCGATTGGGCAATATGCTGCAGGAGAGGACGATGCGCCGAAGAATCGGACGAAGCGTCGAGGGACCAATGACATGCCGGACAACTTGGTTAATTGCTTAGGATTAATTGTCTCGATCGAAGTTTTGTTTTAATTGTGCAGGATTAACTACGATGAAAGACAAGCAGCAGGTGTTGCGCCGGAGTCAAGATCATGATCACGTTGGAAGTTCGTGAGTTCGACGGAAGTTCGGACGGTCGTCGGAGGTTCAGCGAGAACAGATCCGAGAAGTCCAGAAGCTTGCCAAGCGAAGCTCGTCGGAACTCGCCAAGTGGATCGTCGCAAATTGCAGGAGTTTGCTGGATGTCCGTAGAAGGATCACCGAGGGTTCATCGGATGATCGACGGAAGTTCATCGAAAACTCGCTGGAAGAAGCGATTGACGCATCGGAGCCAAGCTGCAGAAGTTGTCAGATTTAATCGTAGTTAGCACGTTGATTAAGCTTGAAAATGGGAGGTGATCCCATTAGCTTAATCTTGGGGCAATTGGGCCCCTGAAAAGATTGAAATTGGGCCGAATGGAACTAACCATTCGGACCCTGATTGCACCAGGCGGTGCAACCGCCTAGGCCAGGAGGTGCAACCGCCAGGGCTGCGTTTCCCAGCGAGACTGGGCGGTGCAACCGCTCCAGCCAGGAGGTGCAACCGCCCAGAGCTCGGTCTTCGAGCTAGACTGGGCGGTGCAACCTCTCTGACAGAGAGGTAGCACCGCCTGAGCTCGGTCTTCGAGCGCAGTCAGGCGGTGCAACCGCCCTTGACAGAGAGGTGCAACCTCCTGGGCTCAGTCTCCGAACTCTGCCAGGCGGTGAAACCTCTCCAGTCAAGAGGTGCAACCGCCTGATCCCAGAATTCCGGGATTTGATCGATTTGATCGTTTTGAGCTCCAAATTTGAATTGGGTTGGGGCCTATATATACCCCACCCATTCAGCACTGAAAGGATAGCACATACACTCGAAATCTTGCTGTCTTTCTGTGTTTCTTAGAGCTCAAAACTGCTAGTTCTCCTCCTTCTATTCTTCAAGTTTGAACTGTAAAGAGAGGAGAGAAAACATCTGTAAGGGTTGTCTCCTGAGCCTGTCAAAAGGAGAGAAACTGTAAAAGGGCAGTTAGCCTTCGCCCATTGAAGGAAGGCAGCTAGTTGACGTCGGTGACCTCGTCGGAGGAGGAAGCCAAAAGTGGAGTAGGTCAAGACTGACCGAACCACTCTAAATCTCTGGTTTGCTTTTACTTGAGCACTTTATCATTACTGCAAACCTCCTACATAGCTACTGCCCTCTGCGCTTTTACGAACGAGTCTCTAAACTCTTATCTTTCCGAATCTGCATTCAGACGTAAATCGGTGTCCTCGTACGATCTTTACGCTGCTGTTTACGCTTACGTTTTGATTCCATTTATAACTGCAAATTGCCTTCTGCGTATTCATAAAACGCTTTTCACTGTTCAAAACTATGTTTAGACGTAAAATTACGTTTTGACATAAAACTGCGTTTAGACATAAAACAGCGTTTAGACGCAAAACTGCGTTTAGACGTAAAACTGCGTTTAGACGTAAGATAGCGTTTAGACGGAAAACTGCATTTAGACGCAAAACTGCGTTTAGACGTAAAACTGCGTTTAGATGTAAAACTGCGTTTAGACGCAAAACTGCGTTTAGACGTAAAACTGCATTTAGACGTAAATCGGCTTTCCTCGTACAATCATCAGATTTCAGTTTACGTTTACATCTTGATTTCAACTGCATACTGCCTTCTACGATTTTACAAACGAGTTTCAAAGTTTAGACGTAAATCTGTGTTTAGACGTAAATTTGCGTTTAGACGTAAATCTACGTTTAGACGTAAATCTGCTTTTTGCAGATTACTTTTTGAGCTATACAATAGCAGCACACTGTCTTTATACTTCTGTCTAAACAAGTGATTTACGAAACGACACTTAGACGTAAATCTGTTTCTTCGTACGAACATCGGATTTCAGTTTGCGCCGATATTCTGGTTTTCATCATTGCTGCAAATTGCCTGCATAGATTGACTGAAACCTTGCTTAGTTGTCCTTATCATTCAAACGCAGCTTTCGGTTTTAATCGCAGAAAGTTTTCCGCTGCACTAATTCACCCCCCCCCCTCTTAGTGCTCTCGATCCTAACAACTCCTACTTCATTACATTTACTGATGAGTTCTCAAGGTATGGATATGTGTACATAATGAAGTACAAGTCCGTGGCCTTTGAGAAATTCAGAGAGTATAAGAATGAGGTGGAAAACTAGACTGGAAAGAGTATCAAAACTCTTCGATCAGATCGAGGAGGTGAGTACTTAAGTACATAGTTCACTCAGTTCCTCAAGGACCATGGGATATTATCCCAATGGACACCTCCTTTTACACCTCAGCTCAATGGTGTCTCTTAAAGGAGAAATCATATATTATTAGATATGGTACGGTCCATGATGAGTTTCGCTGACCTACCCATCTCATTCTGGGGATATGCCCTAGAATCCGCAGCTTACCTTCTGAACATAGTTTCAACTAAGTCGGTAGTGTCTACACCATATGAGATATGGAAAGGGAAGAAGCCTGATCTTAAGGTTGTTAAGATTTGGGGCTGCCCTGCACATGTTAAAAGACACAACCCCGATAAGTTAGAATCAAGGACAGAGCGATGCAAATTTGTGGGATACCCGAAGGAAACTTGTGGGTATTATTTCTATCATCTCGAGGACCAAAAGGTCTTTCTAGCTAAGAGAGAAGTGTTCCTTGAGAAGGAACATATTCTTGGCGGAGATAGTGGGAGAATGATAGAATTGAGCGAGGTTGGAGAACCAAGCTCAAGCACCACTCTACAGCCCGAGTCTGTTCAGATACCTAATACACAAGTTTCAACTTTACGTAGATCTGATAGAGTATCCCATCCTCCTGAGAGATATATGGGACATATTAGAGAAGAGGATGCAGAGGATATTGATCCTCAGACCTACGAGGAGGCTATTATGAGTATAGACTCCGGGAAGTGGCAAGAAGCCATGAATTCTGAGATGGATTCTATGTACTCCAATAAGGTTTGGAACCTAGTTAATGCGCCCGAAGGTATTGTACCCATCGGTTGCAAGTGGATCTTTAAGAAAAATATCGGAGTAGATGGAAAGGTAGAGACCTATAATGCAAGGCTAGTGGCTAAGGGGTATCGTCAAAGGCAAGATGTTGACTATGACGAAACCTTCTCACTCGTAGTAATGCTAAAATCCATCAGAATTCTATTGGCTATTGCAGCACACTATGATTATGAGATCTGGCAGATGGATGTGAAAATCGCATTCCTCAATGGGAACCTCGAGGAGGAGGTGTGTATGATGCAACTTGAGGGATACGTGTCCAAGAACTGTCCAGTTAAGGTGTGTAGGTTGCTTAGATCTATTTATGGATTAAAGCAAGCTTCCCGAAGTTGGAACATAAGATTTGATGAGGCAATAAGATCTTATGACTTCGTTAAGAACGAAGATGAGCCTTGTGTATACAGAAAGGTAGGTGAGAGCGCTATCACCTTTTTGGTGTTATATGTGGATGACGTCTTGATCATTGGGAATGATGTAGGAATGCTATCCACAGTAAAGGCTTGGTTATGGGGAAGCATCCTATATTTTGGGGATTAGAATCTATAGAGATAGATCCAAGAGGATGCCCTTGGCCTGACACTAAAAAAATGAATTGAGGATTACAAATTTACAGTTTTACACAATGGCTATTGTTAACACAATGAAAACACAAATGGAAGCATTGGAAATTAGAATTGAGAACCGACTACAAAAAACACTTAATGACTTCAAAAAGAGCCTATTGGAGAGCCTTAGCAAATTTCAACAAGATGGGACCTCAAGTTCTATGTTGAACTGATCTTGAGATACAAGAAAAGGGCCCCAAGATTGTGACACAAACTATCCACTCATTAAGGTAGAATTTTTGAGATAGGAAGATGGGGATGCAATCCAGCTAGATGGAGATGCAATCCAATAGTATGATTGGTATGAAATTTACCACGGAGTTCCTTAGTGGTAGCAGTTCAAAAGAGGGCTTCTTATTCATTTTGGCCCATATAAATATGAGAATGTTGATGGACAGCTCACCAAAATTTGTCAGACTTCTACATTGTTGGACTATCAGAGTAGGTTTAAACGATTATCAAATCAAGCTAGAGATTGGTTTGAATGACAACTGATGGGCACATTTATCGAAGGACTTAATCCAGATATTCGGTATGAAGTCAAAGCTCGTCAACCTCGCACTATGATCGTTATGATATTATTTAAACATTTACATAAGGAAAAAATCAGTAGGGAAAATCGTTGGAATAGAAGTGACAACAAATAGATGATTAGCAAGCCACTTGCCCTATCTATTCCCAACCGAAACCATAATACTCGAAGACTAACTCGAGAAGAACTCAAGGAAAGATCAGTGAAGGGTTTGTGCTGGCACTGTGATGAAAAGTGGAGTAGGAAGCATCGATGTAAACAAGGGCAACTTTTTATAATTTAACCAATTAAGGCAGCACCGAAAGCTAACGATGTAGACTCCGATCATGAAGGAATAGATTCTGATGACAATGTTGTTGGGAAATCCTTGGGGGCGACATCATATGCGGAGTGGAAGAACAATAAAAATAAAATCCCCGATCCCCAAAGAGATGTTCGTCGTCGTGCGAGGATTGGTACGCAAAAATCCGTAAAACATGAAACTATGTATAGAGTAGATTGTGTTACCTAGGGAGATCTCATATCCCTGTTTCCTTGCAGATCCTTAGGAGAGGGTGAAGGAGGTCAAGCGTCCTCCACTCTAGCGGTGATCCACACAGCAGGGTTGCGACGACGCTCCTCAAAACTCTAGACCTACTCTGAGGTGGAGATGGAGAGGAGAATAGGAAAAGGCAAACAAAAGCTCTCTAGCCCATGGGGCTTTGAATCCCTCCTATTTATAGAGGTCCCCTGTCAAACCCTAATGGGTCCTCCCCTAGTGGGTATTGGATCTGCATCCAATAAGACAAGGGCTCCGTTAGATATCTCATATCCGAAGCTCTATTCATCGTAATGCCTACCATATGTGTGTGACCCTCTAGGCCCAATATCGAGCTGGCCGTGAGTCATACCTGTCAGAAATCCTTCTAACTCAGTAAATTATTATCTCTGTAATAATTCACTCGACTCATCGACTACGGACGTACTAGGCCACTACGTCGTAGTCCACAGACGATATAGGGGAATCCAATCCATTGGACATGTCTGTCCTCAGTTACCGTGTACCTATAGTCCCTCATCCATCTAATATACCAGAGATCGTATATCGAGCATAGTGTTGTCAGACCCATACGGTTTCTTCTCGAGTCTCGCTCTAATCGGATTCTCCCAGAGAACTCTTTCTCTCTCAACCCGAATGACCCTGGCCAGGGATTTGTCTGAGTAAGAACACATGAGATATTCCTCTCAAGACGCCGAGAGTGGATGATCCTCTATCAACACTCAATAGACCTCGTAAGGTCGACTACCATTCCCAATGACCAGTTGTACTAGATCTGGGACAGCCAAACCTATAAGCCTGGTATCAAAGAGTTGAGCACTTATACAGGACATCCTTGTTGTCTCAAGGCTAAGGACCAGATACACTACTAGGACTACGGAATCGCTGTCTGACAATAAGGCATCATCAACCATCCAGCATTCCGTAAGCGGATCAATCAATGAACTCATTCTCCAATGAGCACCTATACTGTATCCCTAGTGTCCCTACACAAGCAGCTATGAGACCAGCTGCATCCATCAAATGGATGGGTATACATTACACCAGTTTGTCCGGTTATCACGATATCCCTCTCGGGTAACCTATGACCGGGATTATTTAGGATAAGTGTTTAAAGGTGAATCGATCTCACTATCGTGATCTCATCACGATCCGATTCCCATTGCACATATCAAAGGACATCACAATATATGTATGCATTTATGCAATAGTTATAAAGTGATATATGCCAAAATATAATAAGCAAAAAGATTCTATATTAAGTCACACGTGCCATCACTCACGTGATTGGCTTGCTGGGCACCTATGACTAGCAATCTCACACTTGACCTAAAGCCAATCACCTATGTGTCTGATCCCCATCAGACCCCTGTGATGCTCAAAACAAATCTGAGACAACGACTTTGTTAGTGGATCTGCAATGTTATCTTCGGATGGAACTCTTTCCACTACTACATCTCCTCGGGTCATGATCTCTCTGATAAGGTGGAACCTTCTCAGAACATGCTTAGATTTCTGATGAGACCTAGGTTCCTTTGCTTGAGCAATCGCCCCGTTGTTGTCGCAATATAGGGAGATCGGCTCTTCGCTACCCGGCATGACTCCCAAATCTGTGATGAACTTCTTCACCCAAACTCCCTCCTTTGCTGCATTTGATGCAGTAATATACTCCGCCTCTGTGGTCGAGTCAACAGTGGTATCTTGGTTGGAACTCTTCCAGCACACTGCTCCTCCATTCAAGGTGTACACATACCCTGAATTCGACTTGCTATCATCGACATCAGATTGAAAACTTGAGTCAGTATAGCCTTCAAACTTAAGGCTATTACCTCCATATACTAGTAAAAGATCCTTAGTCCTTCTCAAGTACTTAAGGATACACTTTACTGCTTTCCAATGCTCCAAGCCTGGATCCACTTGATACCTGCTCGTGACACTCAGAGCATACGCTATATCAGGCCTAGTACATAGCATGGCATACAAGATAGACCCTATTGCTGAGGCATAAGGTATCATATCCATTTTCACCCTTTCTTTTGGAGTCTTTGGGGACATACTCGTAGAAAGCGATATCCCATGTCTCATCGGTACGCGACCTCTCTTGGAATTTTCAATGCCAAACCTTTTGACAATGATTTCTATGTACCTGGACTAGGACAAGCCAAGCATCCTCTTGGATCTATCTCTATAGATTCTAATCCCCAAAATATAGGATGCTTCCCCTAAGTCCTTCATGGAGAAGTGTCTAGATAATCAAGCCTTTACTGTGGATAGCATTCCTACGTCATTCCCAATGATCAGGATGTCATCCACATACAACACAAAAAATGTGATAGCGCTCCCACATACCTTTCTGTATACACAAGGCTCATCTTCGTTCTTAACGAAGTCATAAGATCTGATTGCCTCATCAAATCTTATGTTCCAACTTCGGGAAGCTTACTTTAATCCATAATGGATCTAAGCAACATACACACCTTATTTGGACAGTTCTTAGACACATATCCCTCAGGTTGCATCATATACACCTCCTCCTCGAGGTTCCCATTGAGGAATACGGTTTTCACATCCATCTGCCAGATCTCATAATCATAGTGTGCTGCAATAGCCAATAGAATTCTGATGGATTTTAGTATTGCTATGGGTGAAAAGGTTTCGTCATAGTTAACACCTTGCCTTTGACGATACCCCTTAGCCATTAGCCTTGCTTTATAGGTCTCTACCTTTCCATCTACTCCGATATTTTTCTTAAAGATCCACTTGCAACCGATGGGTACAATACCTTCGGGCGCATTAACTAGGTTCCAAACCTTATTGGAGTACATAGAATCCATCTCAGAATTCATGGCTTCTTGCCACTTCCCGGAGTCTATACTCATAATAGCCTTCTCGTAGGTATGAGGATCAATATCCTCTGCATCCTCTCCTCTAATATGTCCCATATATCTCTCAGGAGGATGGGATACTCTATCAGATCTGCGTAAAGTTGAAACTTGTGTATTAGGTACCTGAACAGACTCGGGCTGTATAGTGGTGCTTGAGCTTGGTTCTCCAACCTCGCTCAATTCTATCATTCTCCCACTATCTCCACCAAGAATGTGTTCCTTCTCAAGGAACACTGCTCTCGTAGCTACAAAGACCTTTTGGTCCTCGAGATGATAGAAATAATACCCACAAGTTTCCTTGGGGTATCCCACAAATTTGCATCGCTCTGTCCTTGATTCTAACTTATCGGGGTTGTGTCTTTTAACAAGTGCAGGGCAGCCCCAAATCTTAACACCTTAAGATCAGGCTTCTTCCCTTTCCATATCTCATATGGTGTAGACACTTCCGACTTAGTTGGAACTCTGTTCAGAAGGTAAGCTGCAGTTTCTAGGGCATATCCCCAGAATGAGATGGGTAGGTCAATGAAACTCATCATGGACCGTACCATATCTAATATTGTACAATTTCTCCTTTCAGAGACACCATTGAGCTGAGGTGTATAAGGAGGTGTCCATTGGGATAATATCCCATGGTCCTTGAGGAACTGAGTGAACTCTGTACTTAAGTACTCACCTCCTCGATCTGATCGAAGAGTTTTGATACTCTTTCCAGTCTGGTTTTCCACCTCATTCTTATACTCTCTGAATTTCTCAAAGGCCTCGGACTTGTACTTCATTAAATACACATATCCATACCTTGAGAAATCATTAATAAATGTAATGAAGCAGGAGTAACCTCCAATGGCATGAGTTGACATGGGTCCACATACATCACTATGTATGAGTTCCAACAACTTAGTGGCTCTCTCTCCAGTTCTACGAAATGGAGAGTTGGTCAGTTTTCCACGAATGCAAGGCTCACAAGTTGCATATGACACATAGTCGAATGGATCTAGATATCAATCATTTAGCAACTTTTGAATCATTCTTTCATGGATGTGACCTAGCTTATAATGCCACAGGTATGCACTGTTCGACTCATCTCGTTTCCTTTTGGACACATTTACATTCATGATACGTGGAGTGGTGTCTAATATAAATAAACCATTATGCAATTTCCTTTCATGATGATCTTATCATCTAATAATATCGAACAACCATTGTTCTCAAAAACAAATTTATATCCACTAACTGTTAAACATGAAATGAAGATAATATTTTTGATAATAGAAGGAACAAAATAACATGCATCTAATGCAATAAAAGCTCCACTAAGCAGATGTAGGGTGACCTCGCCAACAGCTACTACAGCAACTTTTGCTCCATTACCCATCTTGAGGTCCATCTCGCCTTACTCTAGTCTCCTAGGCCTTGCTAGAACCTGCAACGAATTGCATATATGATAAGCACTACCGGTATCCAATACCCATATGTTATTATAAGAGTCTAACAAATGGAGACTGATCATGAATGTACCTGAAGCTTCATCAAGCTTTTGTTTCGCCCTTTCTACAAGGTACTCTTTGCAGTTTCTCTTCCAGTGCCCATCTTTACCACAGTGGAAGCACTGGCCTTTGTCCTTTGCTGGGTCTTTCTTAGCAACCTTTGCTTTACCTGGTTTGACCTTGCCTTTTCCCTTCTTAAGGGACCTTTTTGCTTTTCTTTTCCTTTTGGTCTCACTAGTGTAGAGAACTGGCTTCTCTTTCTTGATAGTACTCTCTGCCTCCCTCAACATATTGAGAAGCTCTGGGAGAGTCACTTCAAGCTTGTTCATATTAAAATTAATTATGAACTGGAAAAGGAATCTGGTCGGGACTGAAGCACAATGTCCACACACAAGTTATCCTCTAGGACCATTCCTAGACCCGTGAGTTTCTCTATCCACTCAATCATCTTTAGGACATGGTTCTGAACCGATGTCCCCTCAGTCATCCTAGCGCGGAAGAGGCTCTTAGATATCTCATATCGCTGAGTCCTTCCCTGTTCCTCAAACAATTTGTGGACATGTAGGAGAATGGATCTGGCATCCATCTTTTCATGTTATCTCTGTAACTCAGGAGTCATAGAGCCCAACATATAGCACTGAGCAAGAGTGTAGTCATCAATGTACTTCACGTAGCGAGCGATCTCATCCTCGTTTGCCCCTTCTTCGGGCGTAGGCATCACTGTATCAAGGACGTACACAATTTTCTCCGCTGTGAGAACAATTCTCAAGTTACGGAGCCAATCCGTATAATTTGGACTAGTGAGGCGGTTGACAGCAAGTATGCCACGTAAGGGATTTGAAAGCGACAATTTCTGAAAATAAAGACACAGCAGGAATGAATAACATGCAGATTTTGGAAGAAATAAACTATCAAGATATGAACTTCTATCTTAATATGCTCCCACGATTTTACTAACGAGTCACGCGACACCCTCAGCACGTGAAACGGAAGTTTCCGACAGACTTCTAATGGGGATCAAGATCCAATCAGCGTCTTAGTGTAACCTCGAGGGACTCGACCAATCACACTAAGCCTAAAAGGTAGGCAACTCTTGTCGATCACAACTCCTTATGATTCCCGTCCTGTTCGGCCTCCGAATCACCATGGCCTCGAGGGACTCGACCAACCATGATGCTTAGTTAAGTCAACTCCTTCGTTACAAGATGAGTCTGATTTGATGATATACCCACGAGGGACTCGACCAAGTATACCATGCCCTCAGGTCACCGGTGACATCTCTACGTCGTAAGTAAGATAGCGAATCGCGATATAGGTGAGTCTCGAGGGACTCGACCAACTCAACCTACATCGGGAATCAGTTCCTACTTATAACGATGGAAGGCCACGTGGGTCAATCTAATTGCCTCACGCTTACCGACTTAATATTATCGAGAAATGTTTCTATGATTTGGTCTCCTAATATGACATGTCACACATATACATATTTATTATATATCTACATCGCTTGCAAATATATATACATATCTAGTATGCGCATAAGCAATTACACCAGATGATCATGGACCACAACCTAATATGATTAGGCCCGAGCCAGTAGGTCTAATCACTCACATCAAGATCTATGTGTGCAACGGTGCATCTCCATGCCCTGTGATCGTCCATTTCGTCCTTGTCGGTTCTGTCGACATCTTGATGCATCTTCATGCTTCACGATCGTCCGTCTCATGGGTCCCGCTATCACATCCACGCTCTCGCTGTGCCTCCTCATGTGATTACAACTTAATTATAGGCACGCAGGCCCGACAATAAACGAGAAATATAATGGAGGTTCGCAGACCTCAATGATAATAATCACAGGTACACACATCACACGGTCCATGATCATCCGTCCACACATCATACATCACATGTATAAATAATCATCATCATGTAGGACTACTAGATAATAATAATAAAATAATAATAATCAACTAAACCTTTTAATTAATTAATATTTTCTGAAATCATGGAGATTATAGGAAATTTTTGAATTCATAGGGGTATTTTCGTAATTTGGACAAAAGACAGAAACTGAAATTTCTCAAAAAACCCTAATGCCCTTTCCCCTTTTCGCTGCTGCCGCCGCCGCCACCCAACCGGCGGCGGCCTGTGCGGCGAGGTGAGGGCACTGCCCTCGCCTGCAGGCGGCACGCCCGCTGGCAGCGCTGCGCTACAGGGTGGGTGCCCCCTTCGGGCGCCGCTGCCTCCGTAGGCGGTGCTGTCCCACCGGGCGACCGCCCCTATGGTGGGTTTCGCCCGCGGGCGCCGCTGCCCTGCGGCGGCAGGCGTCGCTGTCCTACGGCGCCTCTGCCCGTGGGCTGCCTGCCTACGGTTGCACTGCACGCATGCAGATCGAGGCAGCAACTGTTGCTGCCCTTCCTTGTTTTTGCGCCAACAATTTTGGCGTCAAAATTCTTCCTAAACACAACACACGCAGTTGAAAACCAATCATTCGCACAAGCAACCTAGCTCTGATACCACTGTTGGGAAATCCTTGGGGGCGACATCATATGCACAGCGGAAGAACAAGAAAAACAAAATCCCCGATTCCCAAAGAGATGTTCGTCATCGTGTGAAGATTTGTACGCAAAAATCCGCGAAACATGAAACTGCGTATATAGTAGATTGTGTTACCTAGGGAGATCGTATATCCCTATTTCCTTGCAGATCCTTAGGAGAGGGTGAAGGAGGTCAAGCGTCCTCCTCTCTAGCGGTGATCCACACAGCAGGGTTACGATGATGCTCCTCAAAACTCCAGACCTACTCGGAGGTGGAGATGGAGAGGAGAATAGGAAAAGGCAAACAAAAGCTCTCTAGCTCATGGGGCTCGGAATCCCTCCTATTTATAAAGGTCCCCTGTCAAACCCTAATGGGTCCTCCCCTAGTGGGTATTGGATCTGCATCCAATAAGATAAGGGCTCCGTCGGATATCTCATATCCGAACCTCTATTCATCGCAATGTCTACCATATGTGTGTGACCATTTAGGCCCAATATCGAGCTGGCTGTGAGTCATACATGTCAGAACTCCTTCTAACTCAGTGAATTATTATCTCTGTAATAATTCACTCTTTGACTCATCGACAACGGACGTACTAGGCCACTACACCGTAGTCCCCAAACAATATAGGGGAATCCAATCCATTGGACTTGTTTGTCCTCAGTTACCGTGTACCTATAGTCGCTCATCAAACTAATATACCAGAGACCATATATCGAGCATGGTGTTGTCAGACCCACACGGTTTCTTCTCGAGTCTCGCTCTAATCGGATTCTCCCGGAGAACTCTTTCTCTCTCAACCCGAATGACCCTGGCTAGGGATTTGTCTGAGCAAGAACACATGGGATATTCCTCTCATGACGTCGAGAGTGGATGATCCTCTATTGACACTCAATAGCCCTCGTAAGGTCGACTACCACTCCCAATGACCAATTGTACTAGATCTGGGACAGCCAAACCGATAAGTCTGGTATCTAAGAGTGGAGCACTCATATAGGACATCCTTGGTGTCTCATGTCTAAGGACCAGATACACCACTAGGACTATGGAATCACTGTCTGACAATAAGGCATCATCAACCATCCAACATTCCGTAAGCGGATCAATCAGTGAACTCATTCTCCAATGAGCACCTGTACTGTATCCCTAGTGTCCGTACACAAGCAGCTATGAGACCAGCTGCATCCATCATATGGACGGGTATACAGCACACCAGTCTGTCCGGTTATCATGATATCCCTCTCGAGTAACCTACGACAGGGATTATTTAGGATATGTGTTTAAAGGTGAATCGATCTCACTATCGTGATCGCATCACGATCCGATTCCCATTGCACAAATCTAAGGACATCACAATATATGTATGCATTTATGCAATAGTTATAAAGTGATATATGCCAAAATATAATTAGTAAAAAGATTCTATATTAAGTCACACGTGCCATCACTCACGTGATTGGCTTACTGGGCACCTATGACTAGCAAGTGTTAGACCTATCATACATATAGTGCATATATTAGTCGGCTACTCTAATCCGCAAACCATGAAAGTTGGAGGAACTTTGGAACATTAACATGTTATAATTTTAATTGATACTGGTAGTACTAACAAATTTATGGATAGTAAGGTTGCCGACCGATTAGCCTACTACATTGAAGATTGTAACAAATTCGAAGTAAAGGTCACCGATAGATGGGTTTTAACCTATGATAGCAAGTGCTCAAAGATTAAACTAACTTTGTAGGGCCAAGAGTTGCTTGTGGACTTCTTTTTGCTACCTTTGGAAGACTTCGAAGTGGTGCTCGAAATTGAATGGCTATCAACCTTGGATGATATTTCATGGAATTTTTCTAAACTAATCATAAAGTTTTTTATTAATGGAAAGCAAGTGATCCTAAAGGGAAGATGTGGAAGTAAGGTCACAACTGCCACTAGCCATCGGATGGAGAGAGTTTTTCAGAAGACTATAATACCAAAGGGCCAACCTATTGCTTACAGTATCAAGAAGTGAAGATTGTACTAACTCGATCAACAGGTTGTGATGCGCCGTAGATACCTTGTGACTGAAGTGTTGAAAGAGAAACTCCCCGAGTTTGATGCTGCTCAACCTTGAGAACAAGGCTGACTTGAAGAGGGAGGAATTATTATGATCCTTTTATTTTTGAGCTTTTAAATAATGTTTATTGAGTCTGTTTAGTTTAATTAGAGTCGGATAGAGGTTTATTTATTGTTAAGAGTCCAAGTCCTGGTGGAATCTAGGTGGAACTCTATAAATAGTGATGTAATAGTTTCTTTTTGCCAAACAATGAAATATTATCAAGTCTTTTGACAAACCCTAGGAGATCGATCCCCTCGAAGTGATCATCCCTTTTTCTCCCCTTTATTCCATGATAAAACCCTAGGGTCTTATTAGAAGCATCCTATATCTTGCGGGGATTTGGATCTAAAGAGATAGATCTAAGAGGATGCTTAGCTTATCCTAGTCTAAGTACATAGACACTATTGTCAAAAGGTTTGGCATGAAAAATTTCAAGAGAGATCTCATATCGATGAGACATAGGATATCACTTTCTAGGAGTATGTCCCTAAAGACTCCGGAAGAAAGGACAAATAAGGATAGGATACCCTATGCCTCAGTGATAGGGTCGATCATGTATGTCATGCTATGTACTAGGCCTGATATAGTGCATGCTCTGAGTGTCACGAGTCGGTATCAGGTGAATCCAGGCTTGGAGCTCTAGAAAGCAGTAAAGTTTATCCTTAAGTACTTAAGAAGGACTAAGGATCTTTTACTAGTATATGGAGGTAGTAGACTCAAGGTTGAAGGCTATAGGGGCACAAGTTTCTAGTCTAATATCGATAATAGCAAGTCGAATTCGGGGTATGTGTACACCCTGAATGGAGGAGTAGTGTGCTGAAAAAGCTCTAAGCAAGATACTACTACTGACTCGACCATAGAGGTAGAGTACATTGCTGCAGTAGAGGCAGCAAAGGAGAAAATCTGGAAGAAGTTTATCATAGATCTGGGAGTCATGCTAGGCAACGAGGATTTGATTCCCTTAAGCTAGAACCTCCTTTAACTTATTCGAGAGATCATGATCGGAAGAGATGTAGTAGTGGAAAGAGTTCCATTCGAAGATAACATTGTAGATCTATTAATAATGCCGTTGTCTTAGATTGTCTTTGAGCGTTACAAGGGTATGATGGGGATCAGACATATAGGTGATTGGCTTTAGATCAAGTGGGAGATTGCTAGTCACAGGTGCCCTACAAGCCAATCACGTGAGTGATGGTACGTATGACTTAACATGCAGTCTTTTTGCTTATTATTAAAGATTGGTATTTTATCACTTTATATTGCCTATTTCTTGAATATATTGTGATGTCCATGAATCTGTATAATGAGAATCGAATCACAAAGAGATTACGATAATGAGATCGATTCTCCTTTAAATACAAATCCTAAATAATCATAGTCATAGGTTACTCGAGAGGGGCATCGAGATAACTGGACAGACTGGTGTGCTATATACATATCCATATGATGAATGCAGCTAGTCTCATAGCTGCTCATGTGGGGACATTAGGGATACAGTACAGGTTCTTATTGGAGAATGTGTTCACCGATTAATCCGCTTACGAAATACTGGATGGTTGATGATGCCTTATTGTCAAAAAGTGATTCTGTAGTCCTAATGTTATATCTGGTCCTTAGACTTGAGACACCAAGGATGTCTTATATGAGTACTCCATTTTTTGATACCTGACTTATAGGTCTGGATGTTTCAAATCTAGCACAACTAGTCATTAGGAGTGATAGGAAACCTTATGAGGACTTTTAAGTATCGATAGAGGATCATCCACTCTCAGTGTCATGAGAGAAATATCCCATGTGTTCTTACTCAGACAAATCCCTAGGTAGGGTCATTCGGATTGAGCGAGAAAGAGTTCTCCGGGAGACTCCGATTAGAGTGAGAGTCGAGCAGAAACCTTATGGGTCTAATAGCACCATACCCGGTATACAATGTCTCGGATATTAGATGGATGAAAGACATATGTATATGGTAATTGAGGACAAACATGCCTAATGGATTGGATTTCCTTGTATCGTTTGGGGACTACGGCGTAGTGGCCTAGTGCGTTTGTAGTTGATGAGTCAAGTGCATTATTATGAAAATAATAATTCACTGAGCCAGAAAGAGTTTTAATAGGTATGACTCACGACCAGCTCGATATTGGGCCTAGAAGGTCACACACATATGGTAGGCATTGCGATAAGTAGAGGTTCGAATATGAGATATCCGTTGGAGCCCCTATCTTATTGGATATCCAATAAGCCTATGAATTATTGGATCCTATGAATGAGATCCAATAAGAGACAATGAGAGATTATTGGATAGAGATCCATTAATCTAAGAGGCTCGGGTATTTAGATGGAGATCCGATACTCAATAGGATAGGATCTATTAGGGTTAAGTTGACAGGGGACCTCTATAAATAAGAGGGAACCAATGGTTCATAAGCTAGAGGCCTTTTGGGTTGCCTCTCCTATTCTCCTCCCCTTCTCCTCCTCAGATAGCAGGCTTGGTGTTTTGAAGAGCATTATCGCAACCCTACTCTGTAGATCACCGCTAGAGAGGAGGACGCTTAACCTCCTTCACCCTCTCTTAGAGATCTATAGGGATTTAGGGATATATGATCTCCCTAAGTAATACAATCTTTAATATACACAATTTTAAGTTTCATAGTTTTTATGCACCAATCTTCACATGACGACGAATATATCTTTGGGAAATTGGAGATTTTGTTTTTATGTTCTTCCATTATGCATTTGATGTTGCCACCAAATTTCCCTTACAAGCAAACCTTATGATGGCAATTGAGTATCGATAGAGCATCATCCACTCTCGATATCATGAGAGGAATGTCCTGTGTTTTCTCACTTAAGCAAATCCTTGGCCAAGGTCATTTGGATTAAGAGAGAAGGAGTTCTCTAGGAGCTTCTGATTAGAGCGAGGCTCGAGTAAATTTTATATGGGCTTGACAATACTATACCCGGTATATAGTTTCTAGGATATTATATGGATGGGAGATTATAGATATATAATAATTAAGGGCAGATTGGTCTAATGGATTATGTCTCCTTATACCATTTAAGGACCATGACATAGTAGTCTAATACATCCATAGTCAATGAGTTGAGCAAATTATTATGAGATAATAATTCACTGAATCAAAAGGAGTTCTGAGTCAAGAGTTCTGACAAGTGTAACTCATGGTCAGCTCGGCATTGGGCTTAAAGGGTCATACACATGTGGTGGATGACACGACAAATAAAGGATTGAATATATGATATCCAATAAGCCCCTATTTTATTGGATCCACTGGGTGAGACCCAATAAAAGCTTAGAGTGGATAATTGGATAGAGATTTTCATTAAGTTAGGGATAATTGGATGAAGATCTAGTATTCAATATACTAAGGTAATTGGATAGAGATCTAGTACCAAATAGAGCAAGATCCATTAGGGTTAACAAAGAGGGCTCTCTATAAAAGGGATATGAGATTAAAAGGAATATACCCTATGCTAGTCACAGATGCCATACAAGTCAATCACGTGATCCCAGTTGTGTATCCGATCATTAGACTTGTGATATTAAGGATACCCTGTATGAGTACTCCACTCTTTGATACTAGATTTATAGGTCTAGAGGTTTCAGATCTAGCATAGCCTGAATCAAGGACGTATGCGATTTTCTTCGCTGTGAGAACAATTCTCAAGTTGCGGAGCCAATCCATATAATTTGAACTAGTGAGGTAGTTGACATCAAGTATGCCACGTAAGGTATTTAAAAGTGATATTTTTTCTTAAAATAAATATGTAGCAGAAATAAATAACATGCAGATTTTATAAAAATAAACAAATAAGATATAGACTTCTATCTTAATTTACTCCCACTATTTTATTGGCGAGTCATGTGACACCCTCAGCACATGAAACGAAAGTCTCCAACATACTTCTAGTGGGGTTCGGGATCCAATCAGCGTCTTAGTGTAACCTCAAGGGAACTCGACCAATCACACTAAGCCTAAAAGGTAGGCAACTCTTGTCAATCACAACTCCTTGTGATTTTCGTCCTGTTCAGCCTCTGAACCACCATGGTCTCGAGGGACTCAACCAACCATGATGTCTAGTTAAGTCAACACAATCGTTACAAGATGAGTCTAATTCAATGATATACCCTCGAGGGATTCGATCAAGCATACCATATCCTCAGGTCACCGGTGACATCTCTATGTTATTGGCAAGATAGCGAATTGTGATATAGGTGAGCCTTGAGAGACTCAACCAACTCAACTTCACGAGAATCGATCCTTACCTATAATGTTGGAAGGTCACGTGAGTCAATCTAATTGCCTTATATTTACTGACTTAATATTGTCGAGAGATGGGATTTTAATTTGGTCTCATAATATGACATGTCATATACATACATATTTAATATATATCTACATCGCATGCAAATACATATACATATCTAGTAGGTGTATAAACAATTATACGTCACATGAGCAATCACACCAGATGATCATGGACCATAACCTAATGTGATCAGGTCTGAGCTAGTAGGCCTAATCACTCACATCAAGATCTATGTGTGTAGCGATGCATCTCCATGCCTTGTGATCATCTATCTCGTCCTTATCGATTCTATCGGCATCTCGACATATCTCCATGAATCACGATTGTCCGTCTCGGCATCGTGGGTCCTACTATCGTTTCCATGCTCTCGCTACGCCTCCTTGTGTGATTACAATTTAATCATAGGCACACAAGCCCGACAATAAATGAGAAATAAAATGGAGGCTAGTAAGCTCAAATAATAATAAAAATAAGTACAAATACCACACGATTCATGATCATCCGTCCACATATCATACATCACATGTATAAATCATTATCATGTAGGACTACTAGATAATAATAAAATAATAATTAATTAAATATTTTCTAAAATCCGGGACATGCAAGAAATTTTCTTAATTCTAAGGGGTATTTTGGTAATTCGAAAAAAAAAGGATAGACTTGGATTTTTTAAAATTCTAAGGGGCAAAACTATCCTTTTGCCCAAAAACCCTAACCCTCTCCCCTATTGTGTTGCCAGCGCCACCACCCTACCGACGATGGGCACTACAAGGGGGGGGGGGGGGTGACACCCTTGCTTGTGGGGGGATCACCCACCCAGTGGCCGCCCCCTGGGTGAAGCCCCCATGGCGTAGTGATCGTAGGCACCTCCTGGCTTGCGGCAGCCACCTGAGCACCACTGCACCATGACCCCTCTACCCTTAGGTGTCACTGCCCCATGGTGCCTTTACCCGTGGGCGGAGCGACCGTAGGTCGCCCGCGGGTAGACGGGCACCGGCCACCTATGGCCCCTACACACAGGTGGCCTATTGCAGGTGGCCAAAGGCTGCAAGTAGCCTTTTGGAGAACCTGCGTTGCTGCCCTCTCTTGCCCTTTGCGTCAACGATTTTGACATCAAAAGATTCTCCAAAACACAACACATGCAACTCAAAATCAATCTTTCGCATGAACAACCTAAATCTGTATATTTGCATATATGTAACAAATAATACAAAGTGATAAATGTCAAAATATATGAAGTAAAAAGATTGTATGTCAAGTCACACGTGCCATCACTCACGTGATTGGCTTGTAGGGCACATATGACTAGTTGGCAATTGGTCTCATAGTTGCTCGTGTGGGGACAATAGGGCTACAGTACAAGTGCTCATTGGAGAATGACTTTACTAATTGATCTTCTCATGGAATGCTAGATGGTTGATGAAACCTTATTGTCAGATAGTGATTCTGTTATCCTAGTGGTGTACTTGGCCCTTAGACTTGAGACACCAAGGATGTCTTTTATGAGTACTCCACACTTTGATACCGGACTTATGGGTATGGAAGTTCAAGATCTAGCATAGCTGGTTATCGGGAGTGGTAGCCAACCTTACGAGGGCTATTGAGTATCGATAGAGGATCATTCACTCTCGGTATCATGAGAGGAATATCCTATGTGTTCTTACTTAGACAAATTCTTGGTCAGGGCCATTCGGATTGAGAGAGAAAAAGTTTCCTAAGAGAATCTAATTAGAGTGAGACTCGAGGAGAAACTGTATAGGCCTGATAATACCATACCTGGTATGATAGTAATATTTACCTTGCATCTAATCACGTGAGTGATGAAATGTGTGATTTAACATGTAGTCTTTTTGTCTGACAATATCGTACATAGTTCGGTCGATGTGACCTACATCTTATTAGGATCAAGAGCACTAAGAGGGGGGGGGGGGGAGTGAATTAGTGCAGCGGAAAACTTTTTGCGTTTTAAAATTGAGTTCGTACGACAAAGCTGATTTCAGCAGAAACTTCGATTCGTAAATCACTTTTGTTGAATCTCGGATTTTGATGATAAAATCAATTGATGGGTTATTTTATCTAATCCATATTATTGAGTTAAGTATGCAAGATTAACTACGATAACCAGAAAACACAAAGCAAGGATACAGGAGTCAAGTTCGATGAACGTTTAAGAGTCCGAAGAATCATCGGAGATGCTGCCGGAACCAACCGAGAAGAAATCGGGCACCTGTCGGAATTTTCGAAAGTTCACCGAAGAGATCGTCGGAGGTTCACGAAGATCACTGAGAAGGCTCGGCTACTCATTAAAGTCATCACAAGTTCGGGAGCTTGCAGGGAGTCCGTCGGAAAGCTCGCCGGAACAAGACTCGACGTTCGCGGTTGAAAAATTGCTTAAGATGTGTTTTGTTATGTAGTTAACTTGTAATTAGGATTAGGATTAAGAGATAATCCTATATCCTGGTTAGGGGCCAACTGGGCCCAAAATTAGACTTGGTTTGGGCTAAGATTGAAGCCCAATCAGTCAACCGAAGAGTTTGGCGGTGGCACTGCCAGACTGGGCGGTTGCACCGCCTAGCACCCGAGAGCTGGGCGGTGGCACCGCCCAGTGCACGAGAGCTGGGCGGTAGCACCGCCCAGCACTGTCAGCGCCTGACACTGACAGGCGGTGGCACCGCCAACATCGGGAACTCCAAGAGAATTCAAATTTTGGAGCCCAAATTTGAATCCTCTTGAGGCCTATAAATACCCCTCAAATCTCAGCTGAGATAACAACTTTTTGAGCAGCAATTGTTTGAGAGAAAGGCCCTAGAAAAGTCTTAGATAGTCTTGTTTTCAATTTGCTAGTGTTCACCTCCTTCTTTCTTGCTGAAAATCTGTAAGAGAGTGAACCGCTTGTAAAAAGTTGTAAGACGGGTATTCACCCTTCCCTTTCAAGATATTTGCAAGTGGAAGGTGGGAGCCTCATCGAAGAGGGGCCTCGCAAGTGGATGTAGGTCACTTGACCGAATCACTTTAAAAATGGTGTAATCTCTAGTTTGCATTTCATTACTGCAAACCTTCTTACTTGCTTTATTTCATCATTACCTTTGCTGAACAACTTTGCGAATATGTTTTCAAGTTAAGCACTTTCGACTCCGATTTTTATCGTACGAAAGATTTGTCGAAATCAACGTTTTAATCCGCTGCACTAATTCACCCCCCCCCCCCTCTTAGTGCTGCTCCGATCCTAACAATTGGTATCAGAGCAAGGCTCACTCTCATATTTGGTTTAATACCCAAGAGAGATGGCTTACTCCGACATGCATGAGGGACACTCTATCACACGTCCACCTATGTTTAATGGGTCAGATTACACGTATTGGAAGACCCGTATGAGGATCTTCCTCATTTCCATAGATTTCGTTCGAGCTTTGGACTATTGTTGAAAACGGATTTAAAAAATCTTCTCTTCCGATGAGCGAATGGAATGAATCGGAGAAGAAGGTTTTTGCTTTAAACACAAAGGCTATGAATGCCTTGTTTTGTGCACTAGACAAAAATGAATTTAATAATGTTTCAATTTGTGATTCGGCTTTTGATATTTGGAGAACTCTTGAGGTCACTCATGAAGGCACTAGCCGAGTGAAAGAGTCCAAAATCAACATCCTTGTGCACTCTTATGAACTTTTCCGAATGAAACCAAGTGAGTCCATCGGAGACATGTACACCCGGTTCACGGATGTCGTCAATGAACTTAAAGCTCTTGGTAAAGATTTTACTAACTTTGAACTAGTAACTAAAATCTTAAGATCCCTCCCTAAAAGTTGGGATCCAAAAGTTACGGCAATTCAAGAGGCCAAAGACCTTAAAACATTCCCTCTTGAAGAACTTATTGGGTCTCTAATGACCTATGAAATGACATGTCAAGCTCATGATGAGCTCTAGAACCCCCTTCTAAAGAACGGGAAGGATATGGCACTCACATCACAAGAAGATCACTTGAAAGGAACATCAAGTGATGAGGACAGTGACAATAACATTGCACTTTTGACTAAAAAATTTAAAAAATATTTAAGAAAGAACAAATTTAAAAATAATACAAAAAATAAGTTCGAACACAAAAAGGACCAAGTGATTTGCTATGAATGCAAAAAACCGGGACACTACAAGAACGATTGCCCTCAAGCCAAAAAGAGAACATCAAAGAAGAAGGCGCTCAAGGCAAAGTGGGATGATTCAAGCGCGTCCGAAGAAGAGGAGTCCAACACAGAGCAAGTTGCTCATTACGCGCTAATGGCTTTAGGAGAAGAGGTATGTGATTTATTTAATGAAGATTTATCTTTTGAAGAACTCTCTATCGCTTTTCATGAATTATTTGATGAATGTAGAACTATTAGCAAGAAGTTAAGTATCTTAAAGAAATAGCATACTTTGCTACAAGATAAGTTTGATAGTCTTCAAACACCTCCATGCTCTAAGTGTGAGCATTTAGAAGTAATAAAAAATGAAAATTTGCTTCTTAAAGAAACCTTAAACAAGTTTAAGGTTGGTAGCAAAGGATTAGATATGATCCTTGCACACAAGGGTCACGTCGCAAATAGAAATGAAATTGGATTTGTAAAAGGATTACATCAAAATCCTACCACTTTCATGAAAGGACCTACATTACATGTTTCCTCTTATATGAAATGCAACTTTTGTTGCAAATCCGGACATATTGCCTACAAATGTCCATTTAGGAAAATTAGTTCACAAAAATTAATATGGGTTCCTAAAGGAACTATAAAGGATTCAATAATAAATAACAAAGTTAGTGGATCAATCTTTGAGGCACCCAAAATCAAATGGGTACCTAAAAGTCATCCTCTTTTGTAGATAAACCCACAAGCTAGGAGCAAGAGATGGTATCTCGATAGTGGATGCTCAAGACATATGACTGGAGATCCATCTCATTTCTCTATGCTCATTAGCAAAGAAGAAGGGTATGTCACCTTCGGAGACAACAACAAAGGAAAAATCATTGGCAAGGGAACTATTGGTAACAAATTTAGTTTTTCCATTGATGATGTTTTACTAGTTGATGGATTGAAACATAATCTCTTGAGTATTAGTCAACTATGCGATAAAGGTTATATCGTTAGATTCGAATCAAATATGTGTATTATCGAAAAACCAAACAATAGCTTGACTATGATTGCATTAAAACAAAATAATGTCTACACCATCAACCTTGATGAACTAAGTAATGAAATATGCTTCTCCGCTCTAAATGATGATGCTTGGCTTTGGCATAGAAGACTAGGCCATGTAAGCATGAAACTAATATCAAAGATCTCATCTAGAGAATTAGTGCAAGGAATTCCAAATATAAAGTTTATTAAGGACAAAGTATGCGATGCATGTCAACTAGGTAAACAAATAAAAACTAGTTTCAAATCAAAAACTCAAATTAGCACCACTAGACCATTACAATTGATTCATTTGGACTTATTTGGACCAATTGATACGACAAGTCTAGGAGGAAGCAAATATGCATTTGTAATTGTGGATGACTATACTAGATACACTTGGACCTATTTCTTAGCTCATAAAAGTAATTGCTTTAAGTGTTTCTCTAAATTTTGTAAACTCACTCAAAACGAAAAAGGTTTCATGATTTCATCAATTCGGAGTGATCACGGTGGCGAATTTTAAAACCGTGACTTTCAAATTTTTTGTGAAGTTAATGGATACAATCACAACTTCTCTACTCCGAGGAATCCCCAACAAAATGGAGTAGTTGAAAGAAAAAAATGAAACCTACAAGAAATTGCAAGAACTATGTTAAATGAACATAGTTTGCCTAAGTATTTTTGGGCCGAAGCCGTAAATACGGCTTGCTACATCATGAATAGAGTCCTAATAAGACCATCCTTATCAAAAACTCCCTATGAATTATGGAATAACAAAAAACCAAATATTTCCTATTTTAAAGTTTTCGGTTGTAAATGCTTTATTTTAAATGAAAGGGATGCCTTAGGAAAATTTGATGCTAAATCCGATGAAGGCATCTTTCTTGGTTACTCTTCCATTTCTAAGGCTTTTCAGGTTTTTAACAAAAGAACTTTAGTAATAGAAGAGTCTATTCATGTAGTTTCTAATGAAATTTTAAATTTAAAGAAAAATAATTTTGATGATGATCTTGGTTTTGATAAATTGAATTTAAATGAACCCCCTCCTCAAAATAGCAACTTGGATGCACCTTCTTACGAAATTTCCTTACCTAAGGAATGAAAGTATATAGATGCTCATCCAAAGGAGCTAATTATAGGGGATACATCAAAAGGGGTTCAAACTCGTTCCTCTTTCAAGAATTTTTGTGCTATCGCCGCCTTCTTTTCTCAAATCGAACCTAAATGCATTGACGAGGCCATAAAAGATGATTTTTGGGTCATTGCAATGCAAGAGGAATTGAATCAATTTGAGAGGAATAAGGTATGGAAGCTTGTTCCTAGACCTAGTGACCATTTAGTCATTGGTACTAAATGGGTCTTTAGAAACAAGCAAGACGAAAATGTTATCGTGGTTAGAAACAAGGCTAGATTAGTGGCCAAAGGTTTCAACCAAGAAGAAGGTATCGATTACAAATAAACCTTCGCTCCCGTGGCTCGATTAGAAGCCATAAGGATGCTCCTTGCCTATGCTAGTAGTAATAATTTTAAACTATTTCAAATGGATGTCAAAAGTGCCTTCTTGAATGGTTTTATTTCCGAAGAAGTATATGTCGAACAACCTCCCGGATTTGAAAATTCTCTTCTTCCTAATCATGTATTCAAATTGACTAAGGCTCTCTATGGCTTGAAACAAGCCCCTAGAGCTTGGTATGAAAGGCTTAGTTCCTTTCTTATTTTAAATAATTTTACCAAAGGCAAGGTTGATACTACATTGTTTATTAAACATTTTGAAAATAATTTTCTTATTGTGCAAATTTATGTTGACGATATTATTTTTGGCTCTTCGGATGAATCACTATGTGAATCATTTGCCAAATGTATGAGTCATGAATTTGAAATGAGTTTAATGGGTGAATTAACTTTCTTTTTAGGATTACAAATCAAACAACTTAGTGATGGTATATTTCTTAACCAATCTAAATATACATTAGAATTGTTAAAATAATTTAACATGGATAATTCAAAAGCAATAAACACCCCTATAAGTACTTCGACTAAGTTAGATATGGATGAAAATAGTAAAAATTTTGATCAAAAAACATATAGGGGAATGATAGGTAGTCTACTCTACCTCACCGCGACTAGACCGGATATTATGTTTAGTGTAGGACTTTGCGCTAGGTTTCAATCAAATCCCAAATTATCCCATCTTAAAAGTGTTAAAAGAATATTTAGGTATCTTAAAGGAACTCCAAATTTAGGATTGTGGTATCCAAAATCTGAAAATTTTGATTTAATAGCTTATACAGATGCCGATTTTGGCGGATGCAGGATAGATAGAAAAAGTACATCCGGAACATGCCAATTTTTAGGACATGCACTTGTTTCTTGGACTTCCAAGAAACAAAATTCAGTTGCACTATCTACGAAAAATACATTAGAAGACTATGGAATTCACTTTAAAAATATTCCCATAAAATGTGATAATACTAGTGCCATATGTCTTACTAAAAATCCTATTCAGCACTCTAGAACTAAGCACATCGACGTTAGGCATCATTTCATACGCGATCATGTCCTTAACAATGATGTTGTTCTAGAATTCATTGACACAAAGCATCAATTAGCAGATATATTTACAAAAGCCCTAAATGAAGACCAATTTGAATTTATTAGAAGGGAACAAGGCATGTTAAATTGTCCCTAAACAATAAACTTGTTTGGATTTTCTGTAAAGTTTTTCATCTTATCTCCGTTCCTCGGTAAATCTAATCCTTCTCCTTCAATTCTAAATGACATGTGAAATCTGCTCAAGATTAATGATTATATGACATTTTGTGAATCTCTAAATCGATTTTGATGACTTAGATTATGAATTTCAAGTTAACGATTTGATTTGAATAAGTTTTATCTAAATCATAATCTTGATCTTGCAAAATTAGAATCACAAATAATATCTTTAGGTATTCATGAATTGATACTTACAATATGAAAGTATTGGTATTCATGACTTGAATTTGATTGAAATATTGTATGTTTAAATTAATCATTCTCCTATGTTTCAAAAATTCTTTAAATGCCTTATGTAATGATTGAAAATTAATTTACTTTATGATAAATCTATGTATTCCATTTTGAATCTCTTGAAAGTAATGTTGAGATTTTAATGAATTTGACGATTTGAATGAGTTTGTATTCAAATTATGATCTTGACTTAGTGAAATTACTACTTGGAAATTTTTTTTATCCCAATCTCCTTCTTGTACATCTACAATTTCTGTTATTTATAGAAAGAAGAGATTAGATAATATGGATGCATGCTGAATTTTCCTTTAAAATGAACTCTGCGTAAATATTTTTGCATACTTAATTTTCAATGATAAAATCTTTGTATAACAAAATATGTGCTTCAAGTCTCATTTCCCTTTTTGTTGATGATAAAGGGGGAGAAAAGTGATGACTTGTATCATTTTAATAGCATGACTAAAATGAATTGCAAAAGCTTTTTAAAATCTTTGAGAATATGCCTTGCAAAATCTCTGAGAAAAGTGATCAATCAATGAATGTCTAAAATGCCTTGCAAATCTTTGAGAATATCGCAAGATCGATTGATCATATTGAAAGCATGTCTAACATGTATAATCATGAAATTCATGTTGAAAATCTTTATCTCCTGTCATAGTAAAAATTGTCTCATATCATTCGAGTTGAAAAGGATTTTTATCGAAGTTTAGCATTTACATTATGCTTAATGAGAATAACGATAAGTTCTACTGTTAGAACTTATCGGTTTATGCTTGAATTCAAAGGAATGAAATTCAAGTGTTTTTATCTTCTCATAATATGGCATATAGATAGGGGGAGTTATGTTTAACTCGGTCAACAATTGATTGTCATCATCCAAAAGGGGGAGATTGTTGAATCTCGGATTTTGATGATAAAATCAATTTATGGGTTATTTTATCTAATCCATATTATTGAGTTAAGTGTGCAGGATTAACTACGATAACCAGAAAACACAACGCAAGGATACCGGAGTAAAGTTCGATGAACGTTTAAGAGTCCGAAGAATCATCGGAGATGCTGCCGGAACCAACCAAGAAGAAATTGGGAACCTGTCGGAATATTCGGAAGTTCGCCGAAGAGATCATCGGAGGTTCACGGAGATCACCGAGAAGGCTCGGCTACTCATTAAAGTCATCACAAGTTCGGGAGCTTACTGGGAGTCCGTCGGAAGAAGTTCGTCGGAAAGCTCGCTGGAACAAGACTCGACGTTCGCGGTTAAAAAATTGCTTAGGATGTGTTTTGTTATGTAGTTAACTTGTAATTAGGATTAGGATTAAGAGATAATCCTATATCCTGGTTAGGGGCCCAAATTAAGAGATAATCCTATATCAGCATCGGGAACTCCAAGAGAATTCAAATTTTGGAGCCTAAATTTGAATCCTCTTGAGGCCTATAAATACCCCTCAAATCTCAGATGAGATAACAACTTTTTGAGCAGCAATTGTTTGAGAGAAAGACCCTAGAAAAGTCTTAGATAGTCTTGTTTTCAATTTGCTAGTGTTCACCTCCTTCTTTCTTGCTGAAAATCTATAAGAGAGTGAACCGCTTGTAAAAAGTTGTAAGAGGGGTATTCACCCTTCCCTTACAAGAGATTTCCTAGTGGAAGGTGGGAGCCTCATCGAAGAGGGGCCTCGCAAGCGGATGTAGGTCACTTGACCGAACCACTTTAAAAACGACGTAATCTCTGGTTTGCATTTCATTACTACTATTTACGTTACTTCAAACCTTCTTACTTGCTTTATTTCATCATTACCTTTGCTGCACAACTTTGCGAATACGTTTCAAGTTAAGCACTTCCGACTCCGATTTTTATCGTACGAAAGATTTGTCAAAATCAACGTTTTAATCCGCTGCACTAATTCACCCCCCCTCTTAGTGCCGCTCCGATCCTAACAACTTTAACTTGTGATTGGGCAAGAGATAGTTAAAAACGAATCTGATAAGGCAGTTTGCTATTGTGTAGAAATCAGAATGTAAGCACAAACTGAAATACGATGTTCGTACGAGAAAATCAATTTACGTCTAAACACGATTCGGAAAGTGTTGAGCTTGGAAACGCAAACGTAAAAGCGCAGAAGATAGTAAGCTATGAAAAAGGTTTGCAGTAAGGATAATAAGCTCAAAGTGAATGCAAACCAGAGAGCAGGTCGATTTAGAGTGATTTGCGAGAAAACCGATTTACGTCTAAACACGATTTGAAAAGTATTGAGCTTTAAAACTCAGACGTAAAAGCGCAGAACACAATAGGCTATGAAGGAGGTTTGCAGTAAAGATAATGAACTCAAAGTAAATGCAAACCAGAGAGCAGCGTGATTTAGAGTGGTTTGGTCAGTCTTGACCTATATCCACTTCTGGCTTCCTCCACCGATGAGGTTGCCGACGTCCACTAGAGGCCTTCCTTCAATAGGTGAAGGCCAACCACCTTTTTACAGATTCACTCCTTTTGATGGGCTTAGGAGACAACACTTACAAACTTTTCTATCCTCTCTTGAAAGATCTGAACATGGAAGAAGAGAAGGAGAAGAACTTTTAACTCATACAACACTTTTGAGCTCTAAAAATCACAGAGTAAGATTAGGATTTCGATGGTTTTCGTTGCTCTTTCATTGCTGAAAGAGTGGGGTATTTATAGGCCCCAAACCAGTTCTAATTTAGAGCTCAAAACTGTCAATTCCCGGAATTTCGGGGTTTGGCGATTGCACCGCCTGACTGGGGCGGTTGCACTGCTATTAGAGCTCGGAGACTGAGCTCCTGGGCGGTGCCACCGCTTGTTAGGGGCGGTTGCACCGCCTGGTAGAGCTCAAAGACCGAGCTCAGGTGGTGCCACCGCCTGACTAGGGCGATTGCACCACTTGGAAGAGCTCGGAGACTGAGCTCCGACGGTTCCACCGCCTGTCAGGGGCGGTTCCACCACCTAGCCAGAACTCGGAGACTGAGCCCAGGGCGGTGCCACCTCTGGCTAAGTCATCTGGGTCCAAATGAGCTGATCCATTCGGCCCCAATTGGGTCTTTCAAGGGACCAATTGCCCCAAGATTAAGTTAGTGGGATCACCTCCCATTTCCAACTTAATCAACGTGCTAATTACGACAATTCGAAGGACAGCTTGCTCCGGTGCGTCAATCGCTTCTTCCAGCGATCTTCCAGTGAACTTCCGTCGATCATCCGAGGAGCCCTCGGTGATGCTCCTGCGGACTTCCGGCAAACTCCTGGACTTGCGACGATCCACTTGGCGAGTTCCGATGACCTTCTTTTGGCAAGCTCCTAGACTTCTCAGATATGTTCCCGCAGAACCTCCGACGATCGTCCGAATTTCCGTCGAGCTCTCGAACTCCCAACGTGATCATAGTCCTAACTCCGGCGCAACTCCTACTGCATGTCTTACTTCCATCGTAGTTAATCCTACACACTTAAACAAAACTTTGATCGAGACAATTAATCCTAAGCAATTAACTAAGTTGTCCGGCATGTCATTGGTCCCTCGACGCTTCGTCCGATTCTTTGGCGCATCGTCCTCTCCTGCGGCCTATTGCCCAATCGGCCAGTTGACTCCGCAACTCCGATATCCTTGGCGCAATACCCGCTCTTCTTGGCCCGATGCCCAAGTCCACGGCCTGAAGCCTTCTGTCGATACGTCGACCGATCCATCGGCCCGACGTCTAATCTTCTGACATGTTTCTCCGACACAACTTAATTTTTCCTACTTTAATTGTCTCATCCTGATCGAAGCATCCTGCATCACTCAAAACGCAGATTAAAACATAAACACAATTATCAATTGGTTTCATCATCAAAATACGAGATTCAACAATCTCCCCCTTTTTGATTATGACAACCAATTGATGACGGAGTTAAACTTAACTCCCGGAGTTTAAATAAACTGTTGGGAAATCAGCGGGGGCGACATCATATGCGCAGCGGAAGAACTAGAAAACAAAATCCCCGATTCCCAAAAAGATGTTCGTCGTCGTGCGAAGATTGGTGCGCAAAAATCCGCAAAACACAAAACTACGTATAGAGATTGTGTTACCTAGGGAGATCGTATATCCCTGTTTCCTTGCAGATCCTTAGGAGAGGGTGAAGGAGGTCAAGCGTCCTCCTCTCTAGCGGTGATCCACACAGCAGGGTTGCGACGACCCTCCTCAAAACTCCCGGCCTCTGAGGTGGAGAGGGAGAGGAAAATAGGGAAGGCAAGCAAAGACTCTAGCCTATGAGGCTGTGAATCCCTCCTATTTACAGAGATCCCGTGTCAAACCCTAATGGGTCCTTCCCTAGTGGGTATTGGATCTGCATCCAATAAGACAAGGGCTCCGTCGGATATCTCATATCCGAACCTCTACTCATCGCAATGCCTACCATATGTGTGTGACCCTCTAGGCCCAATATCGAGCTGGCCGTGAGTCATACCTGTCAGAACTCTTTCTAACTCAGTGAATTATTATCTCTGTAATAATTCACTCGACTCATCGACTACGGACGTACTAGGCCACTACGCCGTAGTCCCCAGACGATACAGGGGAATCCAATCCATTGGACTTGTCTGTCCTCAGTTACCATGTACATATAGTCCCTCATCCATCTAATATCCCAGAGACCGTATATCGAGCATGGTGTTGTCAGACCCATACGGTTTCTACTCGAGTCTCGCTCTAATCGGATTCTCCCGGAGAACTCTTTCTCTCTCAACCCGAATGACCCTGGCCAGGGATTTGTCTGAGCAAGAATACATGGGATATTCCTCTCATGACGCCGAGAGTGGATGATCCTCTATCGACACTCAATAACCCTCGTAAGGTCCACTACCATTCCCAATGACCAGCTGTACTAGATCTGGGACAGCCAAACCTATAAGTCTAGTATCAAAGAGTGGAGCACTCATACAGGACATCCTTGGTGTCTCAAGTCTAAGGACCAGATACACCACTAGGACTACGGAATCGCTGTCGGACAATAAGGTATCATCAACCATCCAGCATTCCGTAAGCGGATCAATCAGTGAACTCATTCTCCAATGAGCACCTGTACTGTATCCCTAGTGTCCCTACATGAGCAGCTTTCAAACCAGCTGCATTCATCATATGGACGGGTATACAGCACACCAGTCTATCTGGTTATCACGATGTCCCTCTTGAGTAACCTATGACCGGGATTATTTAGGATATGTGTTTAAAGGTGAATCGATCTCATTATCGTGATCTAATCACGATCCGATTCCTATTGCACAAATCCAAGGACATCACAATATATATATGCATTTATGCAATAGTTATAAAGTGATATACGCCAAAATATAATAAGCAAAAAGATTCTGTATCAAGTCACACGTGCCATCACTCACGTGATTGGCTTGCTGGGCACCTATGACTAGCAATCTCCCACTTGACCTAAAGCCAATCACCTATATGTCTGATCCCCATCAGACTCCTGTGACGCTCAAAGACAATCTGAGACAACAGCTTTGTCAGTGGATCTACAATGTTATCTTCGGATGGAACTCTTTCCACTGCTACATCTCCTCAAATTACGATCTTTCTTATAAGTTGGAACCTCCTCAGAACACTTCTGATGAGACCCGGGTTCCCTTATTTGAGTAATCACCCCATAGTTGTCGCAATATAAGGAAGTCGACTTGTCGCTATCTGTATCGACTCCCAAATCTGTGATGAACTTCTTCACCCAGACTCCCTCATTTGCTGCATCTAATGCAGCAATGTACTCCGCCTCTATGGTCGAGTCGGCTAGTTGTATCTTGCTTGGAACTCTTCCAAAGACTTTGCTCCTCCATTCAAGGTGTACACATACCCGAATTCGACTTGCTATCATCGACATCGACTGAAAACTTGAGAGTCAGAGCCTTCAACCTTAAGGCTATTACGCTTATATACTAGTAAAAGATCCTTAGTCCTTCTCAAGTACTTAAGGATACACTTTATTGCTTTCCATTGCTCCAAGTCGGATCCGACGATACACCTGCCGTGACACTCAGAGCATGCTATATCAGGCCCAAGACATAGCATGGCATACATGATAGACCCTATTCTTTGAGGCATAAGGTATCATATCCATGTTCGCCCTTTCTTCACGGAGTCTTTGGGGACATACTAAAGAGAGAGCGATATGCCATGTCTCATCCAGATGAGACCTCTCTTGGAATTTTTCATGCCAAACCTTTTGACAATAGTTTCTATGTACTGGATGGGACAAGCCAAGCATCCTCTTGGATCTATCTCTATAGATTCTAATCCCCAAGATATAAGATGCTTACCCTAAGTCCTTAATGGAGAAGTGTCTAGATAACCAAGCCTTTCTTTGTGGATAGCATTCCTATGTCATTCCCAATGATGAGGATGTCATCCACATATAACAAAAAAAGGTGATAGCTCCCACTTACCTTTCTATATAGACAAGGCTCATCTTTGTTCTTAATTAAGTCATAAGATCTGATTGCCTCATCAAATCTTATGTTGAGGGAAGCTTGCTTTTAGTCCATAAATGGATCTAAGCAACCTACACACCTTATCTGGGCAGTTCTTGGACACGAATCCCTCGGGTTGCATCATATACACCTCCTCCTCGAGGTTCCCGTTGAGGAATGCAGTTTTCACATCCATCCGCGGATCTCATAATCATAGTGTGCTGCAATAGCCCATAGAATTCTGATGGATTTTAGCATTGCTCTGGTGAGAAAGTTTAAAATGCAGTAGTCAACACCTTGCCTTTGACGATACCCCTTAGCCACTAGCCTTGCTTTATAGGTCTCTACCTTTCCATCTACTCCGATCTTTTTTTCTTAAAGAGCCACTTGCAAACCGATGGGTACAATACCTTCAAGCATCAACTAGGTTCCAAACCTTATTGGAGTACATAGAATCCATCTCGAATTCATGGCTTCTTTCCACTTCCAAGTCTATACTCATAATAGCCTCCTCGTAGTTTTCGAGGATCAATATCCTCTACATCCTCTGCTCTAATATGTCCCACATATCTCTCGGGAGGATGGGATACTCTATCAGACCTGCGTAAAAGTTGATACTTGTGTATTAGGTACCGAACAGACTTGGGTCAGAGTGGTGCTTGAGCTTGGTTCTCCAACCTCGCTCAATTCTATCATTCTCCCACTATCTCCGTCAAGAATGTGTTCCTTCTTAAGGAACACTGCTCTCTTAGCTACAAAGACCTTTTGGTCCTCGAGATGATAGAAATAATACCCACAAGTTTCCTTGGGGTATCCCACAAATTTGCATCGCTTTGTCCTTGATTCTAACTTATCGGGGTTGTGTCTTCTAACATGGGCAGGGCAGCCCCAGATCTTAACAACCTTAAGATCAGGCTTCTTCCCTTTCCATATCTCATATGGTGTAGACACTACCGACTTAGTTGGAACTCTGTTCAGAAGGTAAGCTGCGATTTCTAGGGCATATCCCCAGAATGAGATGGGTAGGTCAGCGAAACTCATCATGGACCGTACCATATCTAATAATGTACGATTTCTCCTTTCAGAGACACCATTGAGCTGAGGTGTATAAGGAGGTGTCCATTGGGATAATATCCCATGGTCCTTGAGGAACTGAGTAAACTCTGTACTTAAGTATTCACCTCCTCGATCTGATCGAAGAGTTTTGATACTCTTTCCAGTCTGGTTCTCCACCTCATTCTTATACTCTCTGAATTTCTCAAAGGTCTCAGACTTGTACTTCATTAAGTACACATATCCATACCTTGAGAAATCATCAGTAAATGTAATGAAGTAAGAGTAACCTCCAATGGCATGAGTTGACATGGGTCCACATACATCACTATGTATGAGTTCCAACAACTCATTGGCTCTCTCTCCAGTTCTACTAAATGGAGATTTGGTCAGTTTTCCACGAATGCAAGGCTCACAAGTTGTATATGACACATAGTCAAATGAATCTAGATATCCATCATTTAACAACTTTTGAATCCTTCTTTCATGGATGTGACCTAGCCTACAATGCCACAGGTATGCACTGTTCAACTCATCTCGTTTCCTTTTGGACATATTTACATTCATGATATGTGGAGTGGTGTCTAACATAAATAAACCATTATGCAATGTTCCTTTCGTGATGATCTTATCATCTAATAATATCGAACAACCATTGTTCTCAAAAACAAATTTATATCCACTAACTGTTAAACATGAAATGGAGATAATATTTTTGATAATAGAAGGAACAAAATAACATGCATCTAATGCAATAAAAGCTCCACTAGGCAGATGTAGGGCGACATCGCCAACAGCTAATACAGCAACTTTTGCTCCATTACCCATCTTGAGGTCCATCTTACCTCTCTGTAGTCTCATAGTCTTGCCAGAACCTGCAACGAATTGCATATATGATAAGCACTACCGGTATCCAATACCCATGTGTTATCATAAGAGTCTAACAAATGAAGACTGATCATGAATGTACCTGAAGCTTCATCAAGCTTTTGTTTCGCCTTTTCTGCAAGGTACTCTTTGCAGTTTCTCTTCCAATGCCCATCTTTACCACAGTGGAAGTACTGGCCTTTGTCCTTTGCTGGGTCTTTCTTAGCAACCTTTGCTTTCCCTTCTTAAGGGACCTTTCTGCTTTCCTTTCTTTCTGGTCTCACTAGTGTAGAGAACTGGCTTCTCTTTCTTAATAGTACTCTCTGCCTCCCTCAACATATTGAGGAGCTCTGGGAGAGTCACCTCAAGCTTGTTCATATTAAAATTCATTATGAACTGTGAAAAGGAATCTGGTAGGGACTGAAGCACAATGTCTACACACAAGTTATCCTCTAGGACCATTCCTAGACCTGTGAGTTTCTCTATCCACTCAATCATCTTTAGGACATGGTTCTGAACCGGTGTCCCCTCAGTCATCCTAGCGCGGAAAAGGCTCTTGGATATCTCATATCGTTGAGTCCTTCCCTGTTCCTCAAACAATTTATGGACATGTAGGAGAATGGATCTGGCATCCATCTTTTCATGTTGTCTCTGTAACTCTGGAGTCATAGAGCCCAACATATAGCACTGAGCAAGAGTGGAGTCATCAATGTACTTCACGTGTGGCGGCGATCTCATCCTCGCTGCTTGCCCCTTCTTGCGTAGGCAGGCATCAGTATCAATTTACCCATTTTCTCCACTGTGAGAACAATTCTCAAGTTATGGAGCCAATCCGTATAATTTGGACCAGTAAGACGGTTGACATCAAGTATGCCACGTAAGGGATTTGAAAGCGACATTTTCTGAAAATAAAGATGTAGCAGAAATGAATAACATGCAGATTTTGCAAGAAATAAACTATCAAGATTGCTAGTCATAGGTGCCCAGCAAGCCAATCACGTGAGTGATGGCACGTGTGACTTGATACCAAATCTTTTTGCTTATTATATTTTGGCGTATATCACTTTATAACTATTGCATAAATGCATATATACATTGTGATGTCCTTGGATTTGTGCAATGGGAATCGGATCGTGATGAGATCACGATAATGAGATCGATTCACCTTTAAACACATATCCTAAATAATCCCGGTCATAGGTTACTCGAGAGGGACATCGTGATAACCGGATAGACTGGTGTGCTGTATACCCGTCCATATGATGGATGCAGCTGGTCTCATAGCTGCTCGTGTAGGGACACTAGGGATACAGATACAGTGCTCATTGGAGAATGAGTTCACCGATTGATCCGCTTACGGAATCTTTGGATGGTTGATGATGCCTTATTGTCGACAAACAATTCCGTAGTCCTAGTGGTGTATCCGGTCCTTAGACTTGAGACACCAAGGATGTCCCTGTATGAGTGCTCCACTCTTTGATACCAGACTTATAGGTTTGGCTGTCCCGCATCTAGTACAATTTGGTCATTGGGAGTGGTAGTCGACCCACGAGGGCTATTGAGTGTCGATAGAGGATCATCCACTCTCGGCGTCATGAGAGGAATATCCCATGTGTTCTTGCTCGGACAAATCCCTGGCCGGGGGTCATTCGGGTTGAGAGAGAAAGAGTTCTCCGGGAGAATCCGGATTAGAGCGAGACTCGAGTAGAAACCGTATGGGTCCGACAACACCATGCTCGATATACGGTCTCCGGGATATTAGATGGATGAGAGACTATAGGTACATGGTAATTGAGGGATGACGGGTCCAATGGATTGGATTCCCCAGATCGTCACGGGGACTACTGGCGTAGTGGCCTAGCACACGTCCCCAGAGTCGATGAGTCGAAAGTGAATTATTACAAAGATAATAATTCACCGAAAGTTAGAAGGAGTTTCGACAGGTATGACTCACGGCCCTTCGATATTGGGCCTAGAGGGTCACACACATATGGTAGGCATTGCGATGAGTAGAGGTTGGATATGAGATATCCGGACGGAGCCCTTGTCTTATTGGATGCAGATCCAATACCCACTAGGGAAGGACCCATTAGGATTTGACACGGGATCTCTATAAATAGGAGGGATTCACAGACCTCATAGGGCGAGAGTCTTTGCTTGCCCTTCCTATTCTCTCTCTCTCTCCACCTCGAGAGGCCTGGAGTTTTGAGGAGGGTCATCGCAACCCTGCTGTGTGGATCACCGCTAGAGAGGAGGACGCTTGACCTCCTTCACCCTCTCCTAAGGATCTACAAGGAAACAGGGATATACGATCTCCCTAGGTAACACAATCTCTATACGCAGTTTTGTGTTTTACGGATTTTTGCGCACCAATCTTCGCACGACGACGAACATCTTTTTGGGAATCGGGGATTTTTGTTTTCTTGTTCTTCCACAAGATATGATGTCGCCCCGCTGATTTCCCAACAAAGTGGTATCGAGCCAGTTGTTCGTGCGAATGATTGGTTTTGAAACTGCGTGTGTTGTGTTTAGGAAGAATATTGACGTCAAAATCGTTGACTAAAAGCGGGGAAGGGCAGCAAACGATTTGCTGCCTCGATCCGCGATGTCCGCAGACCACCGCAGCAGCGAATAGCCCAGCAGCAAAGATAAAGCGGTGCATGTTATAGCGCCAGTTAATGAAAAACAGCAACAACCGGCCGGCGGTCTGCTTTGCAGCAGACTTTATGACGGTCGGGGGGGGGCAGCCCATGGGAGAGCTCGCGTCACCCGACCCTCAGGCAGAGGCGCCGGGGCAGCAGCGAGCAGCAGAGAGGTGTCGCAGGGCAGCGGCGCCCGCCGTGGCAGGGCAGCGACGCCATGACGCCCGCCCGCCGCTCTCTGGGAAACCCCCCGCCATTGGTGGCCGCCCGGTGATAAAGACCGTCATGAGGAAGCGACGCCCGAAGGGGCGCCCACCTGGCGCGACATCGCCGCCATGGGGCGTGCGCTTGCGGCGAGGGCAGTGCCCTCGCCCGCCCGCATTGCCGCCGGCCAGGGGGTGGCGCACGCAAAGAGCAGGGAAAGGGGAAAGGGCATTAGGGTTTTTTCCGGGAAAAGACAATTTTGCCCCTCGAATTTGAGAAATTCCAGTTTAAATCTTTGTCAAAATTATGAAAATACCCTTAGGAATTGAAAAATTCCTACATGTCCCCTGATTTCAGAAAAATATTAATTAATTAAAAGGTTTAGTTGATTATTATTTTTTTATTATTATCTAGTAGTCCTACATGATGATGATTATTTATACATGTGATGTATGATGTGTGGACGGATGATCATGGACCGTGTGATGTGTGTACTTGTGATTATTATTATTGAGGTCTGCGAACCTCCATTATATTTCTCGTTTATTGTCGGGCCTGCGTGCCTATGATTAAGTTGTAATCACATGAGGAGGCGCAGCGGGAGCGTGGATGCGATAGCGGGACCCACGAGACGGACGATCGTGATGCATGGAGATGCATCAAGATGTCGACGGAACCAACGAGGACGAGATGGACAATCACAAGGGTATGGAGATGCACCGTTGCACACATAGATCTTGATGTGAGTGATTAGGCCTACTGGCTCGGGCCTAATCATATTAGGTTGTGGTCCATGATCATCTGATTTGATTGCTTATACACATACTAGATATGTATATATATTTGCATGCGATGTAGATATATATTAAATATGTATATGTGTGACATGTCATATTAGGAGACCAAATTATAGAAACATCTCGATAATATTAAGTCGGTAAAAACGGAGGCAATTAGATTGACCCACGTGGCCTTCCATCGTTATGAGTAGGAACCGATTCCGGTGTAGGTTGAGTTGGTCGAGTCCCTCGAGACTCACCTATATCGCGATTCGCTATCTTGCTTACGACATAGAGATGTCACCGGTGACCTGAGGACATGGTATGCTTGGTCGAGTCCCCGAGGGTATATCATCAAATCGGACTCATCTTGTAACGAAGGTGTTGACTTAACCGAGCATCATGGTTGGTCGAGTCCCTCGAGGCCATAGTGATTCGGAGGTCAATCACGGGGAATCACAAGGAGTTGTGATCGGCAAGAGTTGCCTACCTTTTAGGCTTAGTGTGATTGGTCGAGTCCCTCGAGGTTACTCTAAGACGCTGATTGGATCCTGATCCCCACTAGAAGTCTGCTGGAGACTTCCGTTTCACGTGCTGAGGGTGTCGCGTGACTCGTTAATAAAATAGTGGGAGCATATTAAGATAGAAGTCCATATCTTTGTTGGGAAATCATCGGGGGCGACATCATATGCGCAGCGGAAGAACAAGAAAACAAAATCCCTGATTCCCAAAAAGATGTTCGTCGTCAAGATTGAAGATTGGAAAAAAAATCCAAGAAAACACAAAAACTGTGATAGAGATTGTGTTACCTAGGGAGATCGTATATCCCTGTTTCCTTGCAGATCCTTAGGAGAGGGTGAAGGAGGTCAAGCGTCCTCCTCTCTAGCGGTGATCCACACAGCAGGGTTGTGATGACCCTCCTCAAAACTCCCGGCCTCTGAGGTGGAGAGGGAGAGGAAAATAGGGAAGGCAAGCAAAGACTCTAGCCTATGAGGCTGTGAATCCCTCCTATTTATAGAGATCCCGTGTCAAACCCTAATGGGTCCTTCCCTAGTGGGTATTGGATCTGCATCCAATAAGACAGGGCTCGTCCCGGATATCTCATATCCCAACCTCTACTCATCGCAATGCCTACCATATATGTGTGACCCTCTAGGCCCAATATCGAGCTGGCCATGAGTCATACCGTCGTAACTCCTTCTAACTCAATGAATTATTATCTTTGTAATAATTCATTGACTCATCGACTACTGGCATTTACTAGGCCACTACGCCAGTAGTCCCCGCATGACGATCTGGGGAATCCAATCCATTGGACCTGCTCGTCCCCGATTACCATGTACATATAGTCCCTCATCCATCTAATATCCCAGAGACCGTGATATCGAGCATGGTGTTTGTCGGACCCATACGGTTTCTACTTGAGTCTCGCTCTAATCGGATTCTCAGGAGAACTCTTTCTCTCTCAACCCGAATGACCTCGGCGAGGGATTTGTCGAGCAAGAACACATGGGATATTCCTCTCATGACGCCGAGAGTGGATGATCCTCTATCGACACTCAATAGCCTCGTAAGGTCGACTACCACTCCCAATGACCACCTGTACTAGATCTCGGGATAGCCAAACCTATAAGTCTCCGGTATCAAAGAGTGGAGCACTCATATGGGGACATCCTTGGTGTCTCAAGTCTAAGGACCAGATACACCACTAGGACTACAGAATCACTGTCTGACAATAAGGCATCATCAACCATCCAGCATTCCGTAAGCGGATCAATCAGTGAACTCATTCTCCAATGAGCACCTGTCCTGTATCCCTAGTGTCCCTACACGAGCAGCTATGAGACCAGCTGCACCCATCATATGGATGGGTATACAGCACACCAGTCTATCCGGTTATCACGATATCCCTCTCGAGTAACCTATGACCGGGATTATTTAGGATATGTTTTTAAAGGTGAATCGATCTCGTTATCGTGATCTCATCACGATCCGATTCCCATTGCACAAATCCAAGGACATCACAATATATATATGCATTTATGCAATAGTTATAAAGTGATATACGCCAAAATATAATAAGCAAAAAGATTCTGTATCAAGTCACACGTGCCATCACTCACGTGATTGGCTTGTTGGGCACCTATGACTAGCACAAACTCCCCCTATCAATATGCCATATTGATAGAATCTTGAATTCAAACTAAATTCAAGTCATTGCAATATTCATCATGAATACTTGCAACACTACATCATGAACTTATGCATAAACTTATGCATAACATGTCATGTCATCAACATACTTTCATCAACCTACTTCTCCCCCTTTGTCATCAACAAAAAGGAGAAGTACCTCAATCAAGTGTTTGGAATATAAGTTCAACTCATTGCATGAAAAACATAATATCAAGTTTTATCATCATGCAGTTTTGAAGCCAGAAAATTTAGCAAGTATTACATCATGCTTAGAACATTTAAGCTATCGAGTTTCAGATATGCAAGTTTTACAGCATACAAGATAGCACTTTTGGTAGTGTTCAAGATAGCAAGTTCTACATCATTCATGCAAGCTAGCAGTTTTGAGATGTTCAAGAAAGCACCTCTTGTTTCTTGAGATATGCAAATTTGTCAAGTTTTGCTAGATGTGCAAGTTAGCATTTTTGCCTCTTGAGATAGGCAAGATAGCACATTTGCTTCTTTTGAGATAACAACTTTTTGCTTCTCTTTATACAACAAGCTAGCAATTTTTACGATATACAAGTTTCATAATATATAAGCTAGCAAAAATTTCGAAAGCAAATGCAAGATAACTTTCTTGTGTAAGCTCATGATTCTTGCTTCCTATTGCAATGTGCAAATTGCAAGTTTTGCTTCTTGAAATAAGCAAGTTAGCAATCTTTGCTACTTAAGATAGGCAAGCTAGCAATCAAGTTTTTGCATCTTCTTGACTTGTGCAAGCTAGCTATCTCCCCCTTTGTCATTGTCAAAAAAGAAAGGAAGAATACAGTTTTGTAGTTCTTTTTCCTTTTACAACGATTTCAAAATCATGACAAAGGATGAATAATCAAGTTATGAATGTCAAGACAATTTTTCATCATGAATATTTTATCATTGCATGCATCATTATCATAAGTTAAAGTATTACATGCATAATATCATATCACCATTCATAATTACATTAATGTTTCAATATAGCAATTTCTTCTCAAAATGTGTAACTTAGCACTCATAGCATTTTAAATCATGATTTACATAACATCATCATTAGAAAGCACAAGTATTGCATGCATAATTGCACAACATAAATGTTTCATATCATGATGGTATCAATTTTATCAAATTATATCCTACCAAGCATGATCAAAACTTCTCCCTGTTTTATCATTGAAAATAAGAAAGAAGTAGGGAAGAGCATAAAAGTGTAAAATATTTCAATCATTTCAAGGCATTTATATCATAGATACAAAGAAATCATATCATCAAAGATAAGACCATTTGAATGCCAAAAGACATGATTCATTTTATCAAATCTCTTCCTTTTATAAATAACAAAAATTGTAGGTGTACAAAGAAGAAATTGTGATTAAAAAAAATCTCAAGTAGTATATCCAAGAAATCAAGATCATAATTTGTGTTACGATCAAGAGCACTGAGAGGGGGGGGTGAATTAGTGCAGCGGAAAACTTTCTGTGATTAAAATCAAAAGCTGCGTTCGAACGACAAAAACGATTTCGATATAAAATCTGATTCTAAGACTACTTTAGCTTAAGATTAAGCGAGACGATGTTAAAGTAAATCTACAAAGGCAGTTTGCAATTTATGATAAAAATCAGAATGCAAGCGCAAACTGAAATGCGACGTTCGTACGATTAAACCGGTTTACGTCTAAACGTCAACTTTGAAGATACTGAACTTTGAGATATGTTTTGTAGATGTGCAGAGGGCAGTTTGCAGTTATAATTGGAGTCAAAACGTAAACGTAAACTGAAATGTAATGATCGTACGAAAACGTCGATTTACATCTAAACGCAGATTCAGAAAGTTCTGAACTTAGAAACTCGTTCGTAAAAGCACAGAAGGCAATAGCTATTTAGGAGGTTTGCAGTAATGATAAAATGCTTAAAGTAAATGCAAACCGAGATTTAGAGTGGTTCGGTCAATCTTGACCTACTCCACTTTTGGCTTCCTCCACCGACGAGGTCACCGACATCAACTAGAGGCCTTCCTTCAATAGGCGAAGGCCAACTGCCCTTTTACAATTTCACTCCTTTTGATGGGCTCAGGAGACAACCCTTACAAAACTTTTCTCTCCTCTCTTTACAACTCAAAACTTTGAAGAACAGAAGGAGGAGAACTTTTGGCCTTTATAATAATTTTAAGCTCTAAGAATCACAGGAAAGATCAAGATTTCGGTGTGTGTCTGTTTCCTTTCAGTGCTGAATGGGTGGGGTATTTATAGGCCCCAACCTAGTTCAAATTTGGAGCTCAAAACTATCAAATACCGGAATTCCGGGATCAGGCGGTTGCACCTCCTGACTGGAACGTTTGCACCGCTTGGCAGAGCTCCAAGACTGAGCCTAGGCGGTTGCACCTCTCTCAGGCGGGCGGTTGCACCGCCCCGCTCTGAGATTGAGATTGAGCCCGGTGGTTGCACCTCGACCGGCGGTTGGTTGCACCGCCAGAGCTTCGAAGACCGAGCTCGGCGGTGCTACCTCTGTCGGGGGAGGTTGCACCGCCTAGTCGCTTTTTCGGAGATCGAGCCCAGGCGGTTGCACCTCCGGCTGGAGTGGTTGCACCACCCAGTCTCCACAGGAGACTTAGCCCTGCGCGGTGTTACCTCCTCGGCTTGGGCGGTTGCACCTCCCGCGACAATCGTGGTCCGAATGGGTAGCTCCATTCGCCCAATTTCTTTTTTTTTCGGGGGCCCAATTGCCCCTAAGATTAAGCTAATGGGATCACCTCCCATTTCCAACTTAACCAATGTACTAACTCACGATTAATCCTAAGACAATCTCTACAGCTTGCTCGGTAAGGCCAATCGCTTTTTCGGCGAACTCCCGGCGATCATCCGATGAACCCTCGGTGATACTCCTGCGGACTTCCGGCAAACTCCTGGATTTGCGTCGATCCACTTGGCGAGTTCCGACGAGCTTCTTTTGGCAAGCTCCTGGACTTCTCGGATCTGTTCCCGTAGAACCTCCGACGACTGTCCGAACTTCCGTCGAACTCTCGAACTCCCAACGTGATCATTGACTTGACTCCAGCGCAACTCCTGCTGCTTGTCTAACTTTCATCATAGTTAATCCTGCACACTTATCTCAACACATAGATTAGACAACAAATGACAATTGACTTCATCATCAAAATCCGAGATTCAACAATCTCTCCCTTTTTGATGATGAGAATCAATTGATAATGGAGTTATCCTTAACTCCCCCTATCTATATGCCATAATTGAGATAAGTCAATCTTGAATTCAAGACCTAAGAATTCAAGCGACATATTGATCAGTTAAACCATTTGAACTTATCAATACTCCCATCATGATTCCCATCATGATGTATCTCACTGAAGATGATGTCAAGGCTTGACATCCATCATCAGATTTTATATAACAAGTTTGAATGATGGTAATTGTAACAAGTCATCATATAGTAGGATATCAAAATGTAAAGCTGTGAAGTAAGATTTTGATATCATTACATAATGTACACATTTTAAATATCTTAGCAAGTGTTGCATTTCTTCACATGGTAAGGTATCAACTCTAGGCATAATGCAAACTCAAGGCATAATGCAAATTATAGCATCTGTTCATATATCTCTTGGTGATGCAAGGATGGCATAATCATAGCATCAGTGTTTATAGCATCAATTCTAGTATCAATTCATATATTTCTCCCCCTTTGTCATCAACAAAAAGCATGATAGCTGTGATAGCAGGAAAACAAGTTATCATGCATATAAAGGAGGGCAAGATACGTAGATTGCTTTGAATAATCCTTTGTGCATGATATGTGTTTGAAAGCCATTTGTGATTCCAGCTCTTGAAGTCAAGATATGTGTTTGAAACAGCTTTTTGCAACATTTCATCAAATCCATTAAAAAATTTCATGAAGACAAAACATTTCAACACAAGTTATATAATGGCAATCAAGTGATTTGATTATTCAATAAAGTTCAAAAAATAACTTTAACTAGTTTGTTTATTCGGACATATCAACATTCCTAATTCTCTTCTTATGAAATCAAATTGTTCTTCACTTAGAGGTTTTGTAAAAATATCAGCTAGTTGATGTTTAGTATTAATGAACTCTATGGTTACGTCATGATTAGTAACATGATCTCGTATAAAGTGATGTCTAATATCAATATGTTTTGTTCTTAAGTGTTGTATAGGATTCTTAGTTAAGCATATAGCACTTGTGCTATCACATTTAATGGGAATATTTTTAAGATTAACTTTGTAATCTTCTAAGGTGTTTTTCATTCATACAACTTGTGCACAACATGCACTAGCTGCAATATATCCAGCTTCGGTTGTTGATAGTGCAACCGAGTTTTGTTTCTTAGATGACTAGGAAACAAGGGCATTTCCTAAAAATTGACATGATTCTGATGTGCTTTTTCTATCTAGTCTACAGCCAGCAAAGTCAGCATCAGCATAAGCAATTAACTCAAAATTCTCTGATTTTGGGTACCATAATCCTAGATTTGTGGTACCATTAAGATATCTAAGTATTCTTTTAACTGCTTTGAGATGAGATATCTTAGGGTTTGATTGAAATCTAGCACAAAGTCCTACACTGAACATGATGTCTGGTCTGGTTGCAGTGAGGTAAAGTAAACTTCCTATCATACCCCTATAAGTTTTTTGATTGAAGCTTTCTCCACTTTCATCAATTTCTAACTTAGTGGAGGTGCTCATAGGAGTGTTATTAGCCTTTGAGTTGTTCATATTAAATTTTTTTAATAAATTCATAGCATATTTAGTTTGACTAATAAAGATGCCATTGCTTAGTTGTTTGATTTGTAATCCTAAGAAGAATGTTAATTCTCCCATTAAGCTCATTTCGAATTCAAGACTCATAGTTTTAGCAAAAGATTCATAAAGAGATTCATTTGTAGAGCCAAAGATAATGTCATCAACATAAATCTGAACAATGAGAAAATTATTTTCAAAATTCTTGATGAACAATGTAGTTTCAACCTTGCCTTTTGTGAAATTATTTTCGATAAGAAAAGAACTAAGTCTCTCATACCAAGCCCTTGGGGCTTGTTTTAAACCATAGAGAGATTTAGTTAATCTAAACACATGATTAGGGAGGCTATTATTTTCAAATCCAGGAGGTTGTTCAACATAAACTTCTTCGGAAATAAAGCCATTTAGAAAAGCACTTTTAACGTCCATTTGAAACAACTTAAAATTATTACTACTAGCGTAAGCAAGGAGCATCCTTATGGCCTCCAATCGAGCCACAGGAGCGAAGGTTTCTTCGTAATCGATACATTCTTCTTGGTTGAAACCTTTGGCCACTAATCTAGCCTTGTTTCTAACCACGATACCATTTTCATCTTGCTTGTTTCTGAAGACCCATTTAGTACCAATAACTAAATGGTCATTTGGCCTAGGAATAAGCTTTCACACCTCATTTCTCTCAAATTGATTCAATTCATCTTGCATTGCGATAATCCATGAATCATCTTTCATGGCTTCGTCAACACATTTGGGTTCAATTTGGGAGAGAAAGGCGGTGTTCGCACAAAAATTTTTAAGAGAAGATCATGTTTGAACCCCCTTTGACGTGTCTCCTAAGATTAGCTCCTTGGGATGAGCATCTACATACTTCCAATCCTTCGGTAAGGATGTTTCGGAAGTGGATGCATCCAAGTTGCTAGTTGGAGAAGGGGTTTCATTTAAATTCAAGGAATTAAAATTAACATCATCATCAAAATCATTTTTCCTGATTTCGGAAATCTCATTGAAAACAACATGAATGGATTCTTCGATAATTAAAGTTCTTTTATTGAAGATACGAAAGGCTTTAGAAACTGAAGAATAACCAAGAAAGATTCCTTCATCGGATTTTGCATCAAATTTTCCTAAGTTATCCTTTTCATTCAAGATAAAACACTTACACCAAAAGACTTTAAAATATGAAACATTGGGTTTTTTGTTGTTCCATAACTTATAAGGAGTTTTGGTTAGTAGGGGTCTTACTAGAACTCTATTCAAAATGTAGCATGCAGTATTTACGGCTTCAGCCCAAAAATATTTGGGTAGATTATGTTCATTCAACATTGTTCTTGCCATTTCTTGTAAATTTTGATTTTTTCTTTTTACTACTCCATTTTGTTGAGGATTTCTAGGAGTAGAGAAATTATGGTTGTATCCATTGAGTTCACAAAATTTCTGGAAATCATGGTTTTGAAATTCACCACCATGATCACTTCTAATTGACGAAATCATAGAACCTTTCTCATTCTGAACAAGTTTACAAAACTTGGTAAAATATCTAAGGCATTCACTTTTCTGTTATAAGAAGTAAGTCCATGTGTATCTGCTATAGTCATCCACAATGACGAAAGCGTATTTGCTACCTCCTAGGCTTGATGTGGAGATTGATCCGAACAAGTCTATATGGATCAATTGTAAGGGCCTAGAGGTGCTTATTTGATTCTTAGATTTGAAAGTACCCTTAATTTCTTTACCTAATTGGCAAGCATCACATACATTATCTTTGATGAACTTGATATGAGGAATTCCTCTTACAAGTTCTTTAGATGATATTTGAGTGATTAGTTTCATGCTAGCATGACCTAATCTTCTATGCCATATCCAAGCATCCTCATTCAAAACAGAAAAACACATTTCATTACACAAGTCATTGATGTCAATAGTGTATACGTTATTTTGTTTCAATGCAATCATAGATATGTTTTTGTGTGGTTTTTTAATGATGCAAGCATTAGATTCAAATCTGACAATATATCCTTTATCACATAATTGACTAATGCTCAAGAGGTTATGTTTTAAACCATCAACTAACAAAACATCTTCAATAAAGAAGTTGGATTTGTTACCTATGGTTCCTTTGCCAATGATTTTACCCTTGTTGTTGTCTCCGAAGGTGACATAGCCTTCGTCTATGCTAGTGAGCTTAGAGAATTAAGATGGATCTCCGGTCATATGTCTTGAGCATCCACTATCAATGTACCATCTCTTGCTCCTAGCTTGCGATGGTTTAGTTTTCTACAAGAAAGGATGATTTTTAGGTACCCATTTGCTTTTGGGTGCCTCACAAATAGATCTACATTTTCTATCATGTTGCATAGAATTTATCATGGTTCCTTTAGGAACCCAAATCAATTTGTTTGGACTAATTTTCTTGAATGGATAATAATGCGTCTTGTGTCCAACGTTGCAACAAAAGTTGCATTTGTTTCGATGTCGAACATGTAAGATGGGGCCTTTTATGAAGGTGGTTGGATTTTGGTGAGGACTTCTTACAAATCCAATTCCACTTCTTTTGGGAACGTGACCCTTATTTGTAAGGATCATGTTTAATGACTTGCTACCAACCTCAAATTTCTTCAAGGTGTCCTTAAGTAGCAAGTTTTCATTTTGGAAAGTTTCTAGATCACGACATTTTATGCATGAGCTTAAACTATCATGATGTTCAGCTTTTAACTTATCGAAATTACAAATAAGACTATCATGCCCCTTTTTTAGCAATTTGTATTTTCTACTAATAGTCTTACATTCATCAAATAATTCATGGAAGGCATTTAATAATTCATCAAATGATAAATCTGCATCTATTAAATTTGTTACCTCATCTCCGATGGCCATTAAGGCGTAATGAGCAACTTGCTCGGTGTTGGACTTCTCTTCTTCGGACGCGCTCGAGTAATCCCATGTTGCTTTGAGCGCCTTCTTCTTTGATGTTCTCTTCTTGGCTTGGGGACAATCGCTCTTGTAGTGTCCCGGCTTTTTGCACTTATAGCAAATAACTTGGTCCTTCTTGGGTTCAAGTTTATTTTTTGCGTCATTCTTAAACTTGTTTCTTTTAAAGAATTTTTTAAATTTTCTTGTTAGAAGTGCCAAGTCATCATCACAGTCCTCATCACTTGAGTTTTCTCTCAAGTGGCATTCTGAAGTTTTAAGTGCCATATCCTTCCTGTTCTTTGGAAGGATGTCTTCTTGCTCTTCATGAGCTTTACAAGTCATTTCGTAGGTCATTAATGACCCGTTTAGTTCTTCAAGAGGGAAGTTGTGCAGATCTTTTGCCTCTTGAATAGCAGTGACTTTAGGATCCCAACTCTTAGGAAGGGATCTTAGTATCTTATTTACGAGCTCAACATCCGAAAAGCTTTTTCCGAGTCCTTTTACACCGTTGACGACATCCGTGAAACGGATAAACATGTCGCCAATGGTTTCACTCGGTTTCATCCGGAAAAGTTCGAAAGAATGTAACAGCAGATTGATTTTTGACTCTTTCACTCTACTTGTGCCTTCGTGAGTCACATCGAGTGTGTGCCAAATACCAAATGTGGTTTCACAAGTTGAAACACGGTTAAACTCGTTTTTATCAAGCGCACAAAATAAGGCATTCATAGCCTTTGCATTAAGAGCGAAAGCCTTCTTCTCCAATTCATTCCAATCGATCATTGGAAGAGAAGACTTCGAAAATCCGTTTTCGACAAGATTCCATACTTCAAAATCCATAGAAATAAGAAAGATCCTTATTCGGGTCTTCTAGTAGGTGTAGTCTGTCCCACTGAACATAGGTGGATGTGTAATAGAATGGCCCTCTTGGTTTCCGGCGTATGCCATCTCTCTTGGGTTTTAATCCGTTAGAGAGTTAACCCTGCTCTGATACCAATTGTTAGGATCAAGAGCACTAAGAGGGGAGGGTGAATTAGTGCAGCGGAAAACTTTCTGCGATTAAAATCGAAAGCTGTGTTCGAACGACAAAAATGATTTCGATATAAAATCCGATTCTAAGACTACTTTAGCTTAAGATTAAGCGAGACGACGTTAAAGTAAATCTACAAAGGCAGTTTGCAGTTTATGATAAAAATCAAAATGCAAGCGCAAACTGAAATGCGACGTTCGTACGATAAAATCGGTTTACGTCTAAACGTCAACTTTGAAGATACTAAACTTTGAGATATGTTTTGTAAATGCACAGAGGGCAATTTGTAGTTATAATTGGAGTCAAAATGTAAACGTAAACTGAAATGTAATGATCGTACGAAAACGCCGATTTACGTCTAAACGTAGATTCGGAAAGTTCTGAACTTAGAAACTCGTTCGTAAAAGCACAGAAGGCAGTAGCTATTTAGGAGGTTTGCAGTAATGATAAAATGCTCAAAGTAAATGCAAACCGAGATTTAGAGTGGTTCGGTCAATCTTGACCTACTCCACTTTTGGCTCCCTCCACCGACGAGGTCACCGACGTCAACTAGAGGCCTTCCTTCAATAGGCGAAGGCCAACTGCCCTTTTACAGTTTCACTCCTTTTGATGGGCTCAGGAGACAACCCTTACAGAACTTTTCTCTCCTCTCTTTACAACTCAAAACTTTGAAGAACAGAAGGAGGAGAACTTTTGTACTTTACAATAATTTTGAGCTCAAAGAATCATAGAAAAGATCAAGATTTCGGTGTGTGTCTGTTTCCTTTCAATGCTGAATGGGTGGGGTATTTATAGGCCCCAACCCAGTTCAAATTTGGAGCTCAAAACTATCAAATCCTGGAATTCCAGGATTAGGCGGTTGCACCTCCTGACTAGAGCGGTTGCACCGCTTGACAGAGCTCGAAGACTGAGCCTAGGCGGTTGCACTGCCTTAGTCCGGCTCGGAGACTGAGCCCAGGCGGTTGCACCTCCTGACTGAGGCAGTTGCACCGCCTGCCAAAGCTCGAAGACCGAGCTCAGGCGGTGCTACCTCTCTGTCAAGGGAGGTTGCACCACCCAGTCTCGCTCGGAGACTGAGCCCAGGCGGTTGCACCTCCTGGCTGGGGTGGTTGCACCACCCAGTCTCCCTGGGAGACTTAGCCGATGCGGTGCTACCTTCTGGCTTGGGCGGTTGCACCTCCCACAACAATCAGGGTCAGAATGGGTAGCTCCATTCGGCCCAATTTCGGTTTTTCAGGGGCCCAATTGCCCCAAGATTAAGCTAATGGGATCACCTCCCATTTCCAACTTAACCAATGTGCTAACTAGGTTTAATCCTAAAACAATCTCTACAGCTTTCTCCGGTGCGTCAATCGCTTCTTCCGGCGAGTTTCCGACGAACTTCCGTCGATCATTCAATGAACCCCCGGTGATACTCTGTTAGGACTCTAGCTAGGAAAGTCCTAATTGAGAGGGACATTCATGTAAAACCTACCTAAGCCGACCCCTATTAAAGAGGTGAAGAGGCCGACTAGGGTTAGGAGATTGTTTCTTAGAGATAAATTAGGAGTTGTAAAGAAATAGGAGTCTTGATTAGAAGTATAATAGGAGTTGGTTAGAAGGAGTCTTGAGTAGGAGTCCTATTAGGAGTTAGGGTTTAGAAACCCTATAAATAGCCATGTATTCCTCCTCTTTTCATAAGCAATAGATGAATCTTTTCTACAGCCTTTGAGCAGCAACTTGGAGGGAGGAACCCCTATAGAGTTCCAAGGAGGCTGATCCCCTAAAGAGATCAACCCCAAGTTTAGAATCTGCAAGGGTTCTAACACCTAGTATCAGAGCAACGTTCTTGGCGTCTCGCTGCCCTTCCATAGCCATCCATCAACCCTCTACAACCGCCCAAAGCAATTCCCACAATTGCTTAAGAGATCGTTGTCAAATTCCACCGTCATCTCCACCACCACTGATCATCCTTTGATCTCCCCGTGAATTGCAACAGGTTCTGGTTTTCTACCTTACTGCTGCTGCAATTTAGTTATCCTTATTTGAAAATCCCAAAAAAAAATTAGTCCTATATTGCTGCATTTACTTTTCGTCATAAAGTTTTCATCTCTACGACGAAAGATACATTGCAGAATTCCAACCGTATAGCACCGTCTATTTGATCTTGCTACTGTGTTTTTTCTATCCAAATCTCTACGAAATTTTTATGACATCTTTGACATTTCCTAATAGCAGATTTCCTTTGGTTTCATAAAAAAAATTCTCAATATAAACCACTGATCTTTTACGTATAATCTGCTATTCTTAAAAATCTGTGCTGTAGAAAATTTCAGCCGCATATTGTTGCCTTAACCCATCTATTTGCAATCTTTTTTGAATGAAATTTCTTATACACTTCATAGATCATCTTGGCTTCCATCTAAGATTGATCTATAAAGAAATTCATCTCTAAAAATGATTTTATGTTGCTGCAAATTTTCGTCGTAAGCTGCTGGAATTTCTCGACGAGAATTCTGCAATCGCGACTTGCACCAATTTCCTTACTGTTATACTGCCGAAATTTTCTTGATTAAATTAGATATCCTTGCTGTCATATAAATTGTGATTTTGCTATCAATTCCCTCCTCAATTCTCTCACGTTTTTGGTGGGAATTACGTCGAGAAACCGTTGTTTCTTCGACGACAATTCTACTCTTATAAGACAGCACATACTTGCTGCAACTTTCATTGATTTCTATCAAACCTTTGCTACCATCTACCACAGATCCAAAACTTTTATCTACAGCCCTAAAACTCTACTAAACCACACCCTCAACCTGCACCCAAAATAGCCACAAAACAAGCCTAAACCGTAGCCTACATCCACCAATCTGCCAACCCTTTCGACCATCACCTCTCTCAACCAATACATGCCTTTAACCCGACAACAAAAGAGAGATCTTAATATCACAGATTAGACGGCATATACTATGAAATCTGAGGAGATATTCAGTGCTAAATTCGAAGCCTTCGAGGTGCGAATGGAGGATAAGATTCAGATGCTCTTTACCGAACTCAGATTGGGCCGACCACTAAGCCCAAAGAAATCATATCAAGGAGAGAGCTTTGCCCAATCGCACCAAGCCCAAAGATATGACTTCCAAGAGAGGGGAAGCTCTATAATCAACCTCAACTATCCATGCATGAGAGTGGACTTCCCTAGATGGGAAGAAGGAGACCCGATTGGTTGGATCTCGCGTGTGGAGCGATATTTTTGGTACCACAAAATCGCAGATGCATCTATGGTGAAAATTATAGCTATATATCTTGAAGGGGATGCTATACAATGGTTTGATTGGTTTAAACATACTTATGGAGTCCTTTCATGGCGACAATTCAAAGAAGAACTGCTAATCCGCTTCAAACCAACCAATTACGAGAATATTGACGGACAAATAGCAAAGATCCGACAAACCTCCACCATTCAGGAGTACCAAACCAGGTTTGAAAGGTTATCTAATCAAACTCATGATTGGTCTCAAAAATAGCTATTGAGTACCTTCATTGAGGGCTTGAAGCCGGAGATCCGAGGAGAAGTTAAAGCACGACAACCGTATACGCTTATGGCAGCCATCTCTTTCGCACGACATCAAGAGGAGCAATTGAACCATGAAGCTCGGAGGACTAGGGCCGCTCCTCAACTAGTAATATTGAAGCCCTCAGCCCCCCCTACTGTTGACCAAGTCCCTACACCAAAGAGGTTAACAGGAGAAGAGCTTTGGGAGCGATATGCGAAGGGGTTATGTTGGCATTGTGACGAGCCGTGGAGCCGTGAGCATCGCTGTAGTAAAGGGAGACTTCTTATGATTGAACCAATAGAAGAAGAAGTCATTGAACATTCAGAAGAGAGCCTTGAACGTGAAGAAGAAGTTGCAGAAGAAGAGCCACAATCGATCGAAGTTACGGTACATGCACTAGCCGACTACTCAAACCCGCAAACGATGAAAGTTGGAGGCCTTCTCAAACAACAACCGATCACTGTTCTCATCAACATGGGCAGTACTATTAACTTTCTAAACAGTAAGGTTGCTGTCCATATGGCTTTACCTATTGAGAATTGCAGCAGGTTTGACGTTAAGGTCACCGATGGACTAATTTTGAAGTATGATCAGGGTTTCAGAAGAGAAACTATTGCTGCAGAACCAAGAGATAATTGCAGATTTCTTCCTTCTCCCACTTGATGATCATGAGGCCATGCTCATAATTAAATGGTTGACAACATTAGGTGATATTTCTTGGAATTTTATGCAACTAATTATGAAATTTTACAGTAAGGAGAAACAGTGATATCTTGAGCGAGAAACATGGGGGCTTAACGTGAACGATGATTTGCACACAACAAATGGAGAAGATTTTGCATAAAGCATGCCACAGATTTTTGGTACAACTTGAGTAGCAAACTAAGGGAGAGCCAATAGAATTTGAAGATCCAAACCTACTTCCTTTGCTTGCTGAATTTTCAGATATATTTGACGAACCTTACAACCTACCTCTTACCCGTCGGCATGATCATTATATAACGATTCTTTTAGACAAACCTCCAGCAAATACTCTGCCATATCAATATCTACATCTCCAAAAGGATGAAACAGAAAGGATTGTAAAAGAGATGCTCAAAACAGGAGTTATTCGGCCAAGTTGCAACCTCTACTCTTCACCGGTGCTACTTGTACGCAAGAAGGATGGAACATGGCAAATATGCATTGATTACCGAGCTTTAAATGGCATCACCATCAAGGACAAGTACCCAATACCAGTGGTGGATGAACTTCTTGATGAATTAAAAGGAGCTCGAGTCTTTACGAAGTTGGACCTCCGATCTGGTTACCACCAAATTCGGGTATGTGACGATGACATTCCAAAAACTGCATTTCGCACACATAATGGTCATTATGAATTCTTAGTAATTCCTTTTGGACTCACTAATGCTCCTTCAACCTTTCAAAGTCTCATGAACGATATTTTTCGGAGCTATCTTCGCAAATTTGTGCTGGTATTTTTCGATGATATTCTCATTTACAGCCCTTCTCTTGAGACTCACTTTCAGCATTTACGGATTATTCTGACGATCCTTCGGGAGAATACTCTTTTTGTAAAGCAACCAAAGTGCAGCTTTCTCCAGCAAAAAGTAGAGTACCTTGGGCATATAATATCAGAAAAAGGAGTGGTAGTAGACCCAGCAAAAATTGAGGCAATGTAAGGCTGGCCGAAACCTACAAACGTGAAATTACTACGGGGGTTCCTTGGACTAACGGGCTACTACCAAAAATTTGTTAAGGACTATGGGAAGATCAGTGAACCACTTACTTCTTTACTGAAAAAAGATGATTTCCAATGGTCGGACAAAGCCTCTGCTGCCTTCGACAAACTTAAGGCAGCCATGACAACGATGCCGGTGCTTGCGCTACCAAAATTCAATAGACCCTTCATCATTGAGGCCGACGCATCTGGAGTCAGAATTGGAGCCGTTCTCATGCAAGATGGTCGACCACTCACATATACTAGCAAGGCACTATGTCCCTCCCATCAAAATAAGTCAATATATGATAAGGAGATGCTTGCCATTGTGCATGCAGCAACGAGGTGGAGACCCTACTTGAATGGTCGACGATTTCAAATTAAAATCGACCATAAAAGCCTCAAGTACTTTCTGGAGCGAAAGATATCATCCCTTGGGCAACAAAAATGGGTAACAAAACTTCTTGGATTTGATTATGAAATAACTTACAAAAAGGGGAAAGAGAATATTCTTGCAGATGCGCTTTCGCAGCTACCCGAGCAAGCTAAAGTTTCAGCTGTTTCACTTCCGACCAATGACTTCCTTGAGGATATTAAGATGGAATGGCAGGAAAATTCAGAGACAAGTAAGATTATAAAAAAATTGCAGGAAGCACCAAGCTTCGTGGCTTATTACAATTGGGACTCAAAAGAATTACACTATAAGGGACGCATTGTGCTTATGATAAATTCTACTTGCATCTTCATGAGCAGATTTTGGACAAAGTTATTCTATATACAGGGTACTAAATTGAAAAGGAGTATGGCATATCACCCGCAAATCAACGACAAGACAAAATTTGTAAATAGGCGCTTGGAGACAGCCCAAAGCCACCCACCAAATATGACTATCCAAGGAGAACTCCAGACCTAGCCAAATGTCATTATTGATCGACGGATCGTAACTCGACAATGACGACCCACTACTACAGTGCTAATACAGTGAATGAACCTACCAACAGAAGATGCCACTTGGGAGAACTATGACGACTTGAAAATCAAATTCCCAAAATTCATGAATCGTTAGCCTCGAGGACAAGGCTGATTTAAAGAGGGCGGGTTTGTTAGGACTCTAGCTAGGAGAGTCCTAATTGAGAGGGACATTCATGTAAAACCTACCTAAGCTGACCCCTATTAAAGAGGTGAAGAGGCCGGCTAGGGTTAGGAGATTGTTTCTTAGAGATAAATTAGGAGTTGTAAAGAAATAGGAGTCTTGATTAGAAGTCTAATAGGAGTTGGTTAGAAGAAGGAGTCTTGAGTAGGAGTCCTATTAGGAGTTAGGGTTTAGAAACCCTATAAATAGCCATGTATTCCTCCTCTTTTCACAAGCAATAGATGAATCTTTTCTGCAGCCTTTGAGCAGCAACTTGGAGGGAGGAACCCCTATAGAGCTCCAAGGAGGTCGATCCCCTAAAGAGATCAACCCCAAGTTTAGAATATGCAAGGGTTCTAACATACTCCTGCGGACTTCCGGCAAACTCCTGGACTTGCGACGATCCACTTGGCGAGTTCCGACGAGCTTCTTTTGGCAAGCTCCTGGACTTCTCGGATCTGTTCCCGCAAAACCTCCGACGACTGTCTGAACTTCCGTCGAACTCTCGAACTCCCAACGTAATCATTGACTTGACTCCAGCGCAACTCCTGCTGCTTGTCTAACTTTTATCGTAGTTAATCCTGCACACTTATCTCAACACATAGATTAGACAACAAATGACAATTGACTTCATCATCAAAATCCGAGATTCAACAATTTGAACACAAACTCATTCAAATTCAAATCATCAAATTCATCAAAAAATCTCATCATCAAAATTGTATATATAGATTTATCATAAAGCAAGTTAGTTTTCAATCATCACATAAGGCATTTAAAGAATTTTTGAAACATAGGAGAATGATTAATTTAAGCATGCAATGTTTCAATCCAATTCAAGTCATGAATACCGATGCTTTCATATTGTGAGTATCAATTCTTGAATACCACAAGATATTATTTGTGACTTCAATTTTGCAAGATCAAGATTATGATTTAGATAAAACTTATTCAAATCAAATCATTAACTTGAAATTCATAATCAAGTCATCAAAATCAATTTCGAGATTCATAAAATATCATGAAATCATTAATCTCGATCAGATGGGAAAAGTATTTTTTTTAAATGATTCTTTTTCATCTAAGCATTATAATCTAAATCAAGATAAGCATGAAAGTTCAAGACGTAAAGGCAAAATCTTATAAAACAACTCATCAAGCAAGATTTTAAACATCTATTTTCAAGCCATATAAAGAGTAAGTTAATGATTCAATTATCTCATGTCATAAGTATGAATCAAGCATTTGTGAAATCTGAAATCATCCTCAAAGTCACATTCAATAAATTCATATATGATAAACATAGATTTATTGAAAAGTCGATAAGATAGAGGATCGCATTTATAAATTTTTATTCATATGATTTGCTTCTTATAAGCATGCCTTTACCTTTATGTTAAACAACAACATACATCAACATTTAGGATCGAAAAATGAATTTCATTATAGAACCATCAAGATCAGTAGATTTTCAAAAATAAATTGTTATGGTCAAGAAAATTCGAAAATGAAATTTAACACTTTCATGCATTCGGACATGGTTTTGCCATATACATTCATGAGAATAACACATGCTTATCATCATGTATAACTTAAAATCTCATGCATAAAATTATCAATCATTGTATCGAAAACATTTAATATTTTCATTACATCATTATGCATTACTTCAAATCAAACATGATTTCATTCAGCAATGTTAATCAAACATGATACACATTATGATTTCATATTTTTAATCAAAATTATTTTGTTTGTTTATCATAAAATATGCAATGTTATCATTTTCGAAATTACTAGTATGATCATAATATTTGTATTTTTATTTTTAAACATGTAATTTTTAATAAAATTAATTCTAAACTAAAAAAGAAAATACATCATGAAAGCATCAAGTAATTTCAAAATAAATCAGGGAGATTTTGATTACTTTTTCATTGAAGGCGGTTAAGGCGTAGTTTGCCACCTCGCTTTTCTTGATTTTCTCCTCGTCTTCGGAGGAGCTCGATTCATCCCATTTTTTGTCCTTCTTCTTTGGCCTCTTCCTCCGTTCAAGTTCATTGTTTATTTTAGATTTTTGTTTAATAAACTTATTAAGATTTAGTGTTCGAAGTTCAAGTTCATCATTGTCCTCATCACTTGAGTCATCGCTCAAGTGGTATTCATTCGTCCGGAGTTCTAAATCCTTCCTGTTCTTTGGAAGGTAGTTTTGTTCATCATGTTCATCATGTGCATTGTGCACCATTTCATATGTCATCAATGAACCGATAAGTTCTTCAAGTGGAAAAATATTTAAATCTTTTGTTTCTTGTTTTGCCGTTATTTTAGGATCCCACCTTTTTGAAAGGGATCTTAAGATCTTGCTTACAATATCAAAATTCAAAAAAGATTTACCAAGAACTCTTAGATTATTGACGATATCCGTGAAATAGGTGTACATGTCGCCTATAGTCTCGCTTGGTTGCATTTGAAAAAGCTCAAAATCATGCAATAAAAAATTAACTTTCGAGTCTTTGACTCTACTAGTTCCCTCGTGCGTGATTTCAAGTGTTCGCCAAATATCAAAAGCCGTTTCGCACATAGAAATCCGATTGAATTCATTTTTGTCCAAAGCGCAAAATAAGGCATTCATAGCCTTTGCATTTAAAGAAAAATACTTCTTCTCCAAATCTGACCATTCGTTCATCGGTTTAGAGGGAAGTTGAAAACCGTTTTCAATAATATTCCATAAATCCAAATTCATAGAAATTAAAAAACTCTCATTCGAGGTTTCCAATAAGTGTAGTCCAATCCGTTAAACAACGGTGGACGAAAAACCGAAAAACCCTCTTGAAAGCTATGAAGAGCCATTTCTCTCGGGTGTAAATCTGAAATGAGAAAAACCGAGCTCTGATACCAATTGTTAGGATCAAGAGCACTAAGGGGGGGGGGGAATTAGTGTAGCGGAAAACTTTCTGCGTTTTAAAACTGATTTCGTATGACAAAGCTAATTTCAGTAGAAACTTCGATTTGTAAATCACTTTAACTTGTGATTGGGCAAGAGACAATTAAAAACGAATCTGATAAAGCTGTTTGTTATTGTGATAGAAATCAGAATGTAAGCGCAAACTGAAATACGATGTTCGTACGAGAAAACTGATTTACATCTAAACACGATTTGGAAAGTGTTGAGCTTGGAAACGCAAACATAAAAGCACAGAAGACAGCAAGCTATGAAGAAGGTTTGCAGTAAGGATAATAAGCTCAAAGTGAATGCAAACCAGAGAGTAGCTTGATTTAGAGTGATTTGCGAGAAATCCGATTTATGTATAAACATGATTCGAAAAGTATTGAGCTTGAAAACTTAGACATAAAAGCACAGAACATAGTAGGCTATGAAGGAGGTTTGCAAGATAATAAACTCAAAGTAAATGCAAACCAGAGAGCAGCGCGATTTAGAGTGGTTTGGTCAGTCTTGACCTACATCCACTTCTAGCTTCCTCCACCGATGAGGTTGCCGACGTCCACTAGAGGCCTTCCTTCAATAGGCGAAGGCCAACCACCTTTTTACAGATTCACTCCTTTTGACGGGCTTAGGAGACAACCCTTACAAACTTTTCTCTCCTCTCTTGAAAGATCTGAACTTAGAAGAAGAGAAGGAGAAGAACTTTTAACTCATACAACACTTTCGAGCTCTAAAAATCACAGAGTAAGATTAGGATTTCGGTGGTTTTCGTTGCTCTTTCATTGCCGAAAGAGTGGGGTATTTATAGGCCCCAAACCAGTTCGAATTTGGAGCTCAAAACTAAATTCCCGGAATTCCGGGGTCTGGCGGTTGCACCGCCTGACTGGGGCAGATGCACCGCTGTCAAAGCTCAGAGATTGAGCTCCTAGGCGGTGCCACCGCTTGTTAGGGGCGGTTGCACCGCCTGGTAGAGCTCGAAGACCGAGCTCAAGCGGTGCCACCGCCTGATTGGGGCGGTTGCACCGCTTGGCAGAGCTTGGAGACGGAGCTCAAGTGGTGCCATCGCCTGACTGGGGCGGTTGCACCGCCCATCCAGAGCTCGGAGACCAAGCTCAGGCAGTTCCACCGCCTGTCAGGGGCGGTTGCACCACCCAGCCAGAACTCGGAGACCGAGCCCTGGGCGATGCCACCGCCGACCCAGGCGGTGCCACCTCTGGCCAAGTCATCTGGGTCCAAATGGGCTGATCCATTTGGCCCTAATTGGGTCTTTCAAGGGCCCAATTGCCCCAAGATTAAGTTAGTGGGATCACCTCACATTTCTAACTTAATCAACATGCTAACTACGACAATTCGAAGGACAGCTTGCTCCGGTGCGTCAATCGCTTCTTCTAGCGAGCTTCCGGTGAACTTCCGTCGATCATCCGATGAACCCTCGGTGATGCTCCCGCGGACTTCCGGCAAACTCCTGGACTTGCGACGATCCACTTGGCGAGTTCCGACGAGCTTCTTTTGGCAAGCTCCTGGACTTCTCGGATATGTTCCCGCAGAACCTCCGACGACCGTCCGAACTTCCGTCGAGCTCTTGAACTCCCAACGTGATCGTAGTCCTGACTCCGGCGCAACTCCTACTGCTTGTCTTACTTCCATCGTAGTTAATCCTGCACACTTAAACAAAACTTCGATCGAGACAATTAATCCTAAGCAATTAACTAAGTTGTCTGGCATGTCATTGGTCCCTTGACGCTTCGTCCGATTCTTCGGCGCATCGTTCTCTCCTGCGGCCTATTGCCCAATCGGCCAGTTGACTCCGCAACTCCGATATCCTTGGCACAATACCCATTCTTCTTGGCCCGATGCCCAAGTCCACGGCCCAAAGCCTTCTATCGATACATCAACTGATCCATCGGCCCGACGTCCAATCTTCTGACATGTTTCTCCGGCACAACATAATTTTTCCTACTTTAATTGTCTCATCCTGATCGAAGCATCCTGCGTCACTCAAAACGCAGATTAAAACATAAACACAATTATCAATTGGTTTCATCATCAAAATACGAGATTCAACACATCCACTTTCGAATTCCTTCTCCATTGAGGTCATCGACGTCCACTAAAGGCCTTCCTTAAATAGGTCTTTACAGTGCTTTCTACTTTTTCTGTGTTTAGGAGATAACCCTTACAAGCCTCACTCCTCTTTCTTGAATGTTTACAAAGCTAAGAGAGGGAAGGGAGGACTCTTTCTAACTTTTACAACACTTAACACCCTAGAGATTCAAGAATATTTAAACACTTTTGTGCCCTTTCATGCAGAAAAGGGTGAGATTTTTATAGGCCCCAATGGCTTCAAAATTGGAGCAAAAATGTGTCACATTCCTGGATTCGGGGTACTAATGGTACCACCATCGTTACTGGGCGGTACTACCACCGTTGGTCTGACATTGGGTGGCACCACCACCTGATAAGGGCGATACCATCGTTGGTAGCATTCACTACTGGTGGTACCAACACCTAGACAACCTGGGACACTGTCTCCCAAGCGGTGCCACCACTAGCCATGTTTTCAAGTGCTGAATGGGCTACTCAATTTGGCCCAATTCAGCCCTGTTAAGGGCCTAGTTGGCACCTAATTAAGTTAGAGGGATTACCTCCCAATACTAACTTAATTTGCAATCTAATTATGATAATTAAGACATAATCATGGCACTTCTTATTCCGGTGCGTCAATTGCTCTTCCGACGAGCTTTTGGCGAACTTCCACCGAACATCCGATGAACTCTCGGCAATATTTTGGCAGACTCTCAGCAAGCTCCTGGACTTTACGATGATCTTCTTGTCGAGTTTCGACAAGCTTCTTTGGCAAGCTCCTAGACTTCTCGGTTGGTTCTAGTAGAACTTTTGATGAACATCCGGACTTCCGATGAACTCTCGAACTCCCAACGAGATCTCGATCTTGACTCAGGCACAATACCTGCTTTATATCTTACTACTATCGTAGTTAATCCTACACATGTTTCTCAATATATAGATTAGATCAAACAATTTACAATTGACTTCATCATCAAAATCCGATATTCAACAATCTCTCCTTTTTTGATGATGACAATCAATTGATGATGGAGTTAACCTTAACTCCCCCTATCTATATGCCATACTTGAGAAAAGACATTCTTGAATTCAAGGCCTTTGAATTCAAGAAACAAACTGATAAGAGAAGTTTATTAAACTTATCAACATGCACATCATGATTCCCATCATGATCTAACATTATCAAAATACGATGCCAAGTATTTATCAAAATGATGTGAAGGTATGACATCTATTTTCAAGTATGATATTTCAAATATAAAAGATGACAAAGATAGCAATTCATCATTCTATGGCATGATATCAATTGTAAAATAGCAAGTTAAGCTCTAAATATCTTATCATAATGAAAGAAATTTATCAAGTAAACATTTTAAGTATATATGATGAAATACATTGCATATATTTGTCATCAATTTATCATATTTTGGTATTATTTCTCCCCCTTTGTCATTAATAAAATGGAGAATAATTCAACAATGCAAGTGTGGTAAAAAAATTCAAGCAAGTTTCACACTCAAAAGTTCTCAACATTAAATGTTATCAACATTATAGCGATAGATTCCATCAACTTCTCCACCTTTGTCATCACAATTTTGCGTGAAGAAGAGGAAAGAAGGTAAGGAGGGAATCCATTAAGAACTAAATTTGTGAAATGATTTGAATCAAGTCAAAAATGATAAATAAGTTTTCGTTAAAACATACTTTCATTTTGACAAAGAGAAGGGATTCATGAAAAGGATCGAGATATCCATATGAAATCAAATCCCCAATCTTGCAAATAATTATCACACACAAAAATTCATCTTTCAAGAATTAAGATATCTATTGGAATTCCTTCATTTTTCATGAGAAGAATGAGGAAGAATTCATGGGAGAGGAGTATCACATGAAGGAGAAATTCACAAATAAAACTTCATAGTGAGAAGAGCATTACATCAAATCCATTTCTCATTAAAAATTCATAAGTGTAAAATCCGTGAGAGAAGCATTTGTCAACGACTTTCATATATCAAACATTAAGATATTTAAATGCACAATCACTTTATGCATGATAAAATATTTCAGCATAGCCTTTCATCACTCTTTGCATGAAATATCATTATTATTGCATTGTAGCATTCAAAAGTTCACAATATTAAGAATCTGATAATGTATCATTTGTATGATAAAGAGATCATAAAATTTTCAGCACAGAGTTTTGACATCAAAGTAAGAGTTATAACATCTAAGTAAGCATTTTATTATCGTGAAGCACACAACCTTATTTACATCATCATGTAAAATTCACATCATAAGGGGAGAAGATTCATACTCAAATATCATATAAAACTCATATGGGAAAATGCATATGGCTCATTGTGTATACTATAAATCATGATTTAAGTGAGTGATCCAAAGAATCAAGAAAGTCCGAAAATAAAATTTAACAAATTCATGTATTCGGACAAATTAACTTAAGAAAGTCCTAATTCTCTTCTAATAAAATCAAATTGTTCTTTACTTAAAGGCTTTGTAAAAATATCAAATAATTGATATTTTGTATCAATAAACTCTATGATTACATCATGATTATTAAGATAATCTCGTATAAAGTGATGCCTAATATCAATATGTTTAGTTCTAGAGTGTTGAATGAGATTTTTTGTTAAATATATCGCACTTGTGTTATCACATATTATGGAAATATTTTTATTATGAATCTTATGTTAGGATCAGAGTGAGACTAAGAGGGGGGGGGTGAATTAGTGTAGCGAATTAAAACTCGTATGTTTGAAATCGATTTTGTAAATGTGTAGAGATTTCGATTTGACGAAGGATGACTTAGCTAAAATAGCTCGAGTAAAGGTAGTCAAGAGTAGGGAGATGAAAACCGAATGATTTGTAGCTAAGTAAAGAAATGGTTTAGAAAATTAAACACTCACACATTCAAGGAACACCACGATATAAAGTGGTTCGGTAAAATGACCTACATCCACTTTCGAAGCCTTCTTCGATGAGGCTCCCAACTTCCACTAGCAAATCACTTTTAAGGGGAAGGACCAAATACCCCTCTTGTAACCTTCTTAAAAGTGGTTCACACTCTTACAGATTTTTCAAAGAGAAAGAGGGAGGTGAACACTTATCAAATAAGACTATTGAAAATAAGACTTTGCTAGAGCTTTTTCTCACGTTCTAACTTATCAAAAAGGTGTATCCTCTACTGAGAATTGAAGATATTTATAGGCCCCAAGAGGATTCAAATTTGGGCTCCAAATTTGAAATACTTTTGGGTTTCCCGGTGCTGGCGGTGCCACCGCCTATCAGTGTCTGACATTGATAGTGTACTAGCGGTGCCACCGCCAGACCTCGCGGGTTTTGGGCGATGCCACCGCCCAGTCCGATGGTGCCACTGCCTGGACTGCTCCAGCTCACTAGTTGGGCTCCAAACTTGGCCCAAACCAGTCCAAACTCAGGCTCAATTGGCCCCTAAATGGATTATAGGAATAACCCTTAATCTTAACCCAAATTATATGCAAACTACGAAACTAAGACATAGCCCTAAGGAAATTTTTAAATGGCAACTTCGAGTTTCCTTCTAGCGAGCTTTCCGGCGAACTTTCGGTGGACTTCCGATACACCCTCGGATTTCTTCCAACGGACTCCCAATAGGCTCCTGGTCTTGTGGCGAGTTCAACAAGTCTTTGGCAAGTATCCAAACCTTCTCAATGATCTCCATGAACCTCCAACGATCTTTCCGGTAGACTTCCGAAAACTTCAGCAAGTCCTCGAGTCTTTCTCGGTTGGTTCTAACAGCACTTCCGACGATTCTTTGGACTTTTGGCGGACTCTTGAACACCTATCGAACTTGACTCCGATAAACTTGCTTTATGTCTTTATGCTATCATAGTTAATCCTACACACTTAACTCAATAATATGGATTAGATCAATTAACCCATCAATTGACTTCATCATCAAAATCCGAGATTCAACAATCTCTCCCTTTTTGATGATGACAATCAATTGATGACGGAATTAATCATAACTCCCCCTATCTATATGTCATATTATGAGAAGATAAAAACACTTGAATTCAATCTCTTTGAATTCAAGCCTAAACTGATAAGTTCTATCCATCGAACTTATTGTTATTCTTAATAAGCATGAGCAAATACGAAACTTCATATTTCTCATAATTTTAAGGCATGAAAATTATTTTCAAGCTGAATGATAAAAGATAATTATCATTTCGACAAGAAATAATAATAATTTGAAATTTCAACATGGATCTCATGATATAACTGCAAGGCATGATTTCATATGATTATGAGATGATTGCTTATTATATATATATAAAAAATGATAAATATGATACGACAACCAATCTAAAAACTTTCATATGCAATATGCTTAAAAAGTTTTATAATGCTTCTAAGGAATATAACACATATAAGACATTTTTTATTGCATTATACAACATATAAGCTATTGCAATTATGATACATATAAGTCATGCTAATTGCATATTTGCACAAGTCATCAATTTTTTGCACATTCTTCTCCCCCTTTGTCATCAACAAAATGGAGATGAGTTTTCAAGCATAAAACTCGTGATCATTGAAGCTATTCATAAAATCATCTCATAAGAAAAAATCTTGAAAAGGAGTTGTCAAAATTGACAAAGCTTCAACTTGGCATTAAGATCGATCATTCAAGGAAGACATCAAATCATCCAAAATAATATGAAGGTGCCATCAAAATGGTGATAAAATTTTGGAAAGAAACATCCAACATCATATACTAGGATAATGTCAAACGTATGTCAAGGTAGCATAGATGTTTACAATAATAAGAAAGGTTTAACACAATGATTAATCTTTAGGAGGAATTCTAGAGTTCCTATACATGGCATCTATCTTCTGGTTCATTTGTCGTAGTTCCCTCAAAATTTTAACTTGTTGTAATTGGATTTGCTCCTGCTATGATTTGAGTTGCTCTTGTTGTGATTTGATTTGATTTAATTCTTCCATGATGGGATCTTCAGAAGATGAAGCAGGAGCTGGTTTCGAAGGTGTTGCACCAAAGGGACTAGGAGGAGGAGATTCATTTCCTCTAAAAATGGGTATTTCAAGGTGTTCTACTGGTGGGGGAACTGGATCAGTCCTTCTAGGTTACCTAATCTATATACCATTGCTAAAAGTGCACCTAAGTCTCTTGAGTAGCTTTCTGTTGATAGTGTTAAATCGATCAACCTAGATTATTTCTTCATTGAGTGAGACACAAATATTGTTGGCAAACATTAATCGAGTGACTAACCCCCCATACAGTAACATTGAGTCTTTGGCTATTATGTCCTACATATGTTGCCAGATTAAGTATCCAAAACAATTATTTTAGCCAGTCATAATCCAATACATAGTACTTAACTCTATTTGACTAATCTCATCATGATGAAATTATTTAGGAAGTAGGATGCTTATCATGATATGATGAAGAAATTTAGAGTTAAAAGGCAACAAGTGCTCACAACTTTTGTGAATTATGCCTAAGTTCGGAGTAGCAAAAATAGTTTCTAAGGCTTCGGAGTAAGTTGCTCCGATTGCATTGATATCCCATTTACTTCTAAAATAATAACCCCTATCCTTTTTGGCAATTCCAATTAACTCACATATAGTGCTATCAAATATTCGAATTTGTATTCCCAAGAGGTAGGTAGTTAAGCTATCATCGTCCACACTTAAGTTGGCACAAAATAACCTAATCAACCTAGGGTAAATCAATTCATTGATTTGTAGGATAGATAAGACATCTAAATTTGTAAACTATCTAATGGGTTCTAGGTTTCCAAGTTCATCTAGATCAACATGTTTGCCCTTATGTATTGTTCTTGTTTCGAAATTAGGATACATAAGGGCTACTTCATTAAATCTAAAGAGGATTTGGTCATAGGAATCTCCTTCCACCTTTTTCCCTTTGGTTCTTGATGATCTCTTAGGAGCTATATCTAATCATAATGATGGATTAAGAGAGAACTTTAAAGAATAGGCCAAATAATGAGAGGAAGAAAAAAAAATTTAGATCTTACCTTATATAAGTTTCCTTGGGAGGTAGAGAGCTTGTTCCAAGAAGAACCCCTCTCTTAGGCTTCTAGAGGCTAGAATGAGGTTGAGAGAGGTTTAGAGGGCTTTGTAAGAGTGCTAGGGAGGGTGCTCTCGAGATGGGGGGCGGTTCCACCATCGACCCTAACCCCCCCTCCTTATAAGGGGGTTCTCAGGCGGTGCCACCACCAACCTAGCGATGCCACCGCCTGGCGACCGAGCGCCCAAGCGGTGCTACCACCGGTTCTAGCGATGCCACTACTGGCACACTAAAAAATGATTTTTTTTTTTCCAGAAGTTTTAATGTGTTTGATTTAAGATAGGATAGTGTCTTGGATCACTCTTTAAGATGTCATTCAAAATTGAAATGAAAGAAGTCAAATCCACGAAAACCGAAAAGAGGATGAAATTTTTTTGAAAAATATATATAATCAAGCTCATTCACAAGGACATTTCAACATGCCTAATTCCTTTCTAATAAAGTCAAATTGATCTTCATTTAAGGCTTTTGTGAAAATGTCCACTAATTGATGCTTTGTATCAATAAATTCTAAAATGATATTGTTATTATTGACATGATCTTATATAAAGTGATGCCTAATATTAATATGCTTTGTTCTAGAGTGTTGAATTGGATTTTTGGTTAGACAAATAGCACTTGTGTTATACAACTTGTGCACAACATGCACTTGCAGCTATGTATTCAGCTTCCGCCGTAGATAGTGCAATCGAATTTTGTTTCTTGGAAGTCCAAGAAACAAGTGCATGTCCTAAAAATTGACATGTTCCAAATGTGCTTTTTCTATCTATCCTACATCTGCCAAAATTGGTATCTATATAAGCTATTAAATCAAAATTATCGGATTTTAGATACCATAATCCTAAACTAGGAGTTCCTTTAAGATATCTAAGAATTCTTTTAACACTTTTAAGATGAGACAATTTAGGATTAGCTTAAAACCTAGCATAAAGTCCTACACTAAACATGATATCTAATCTAGTTGTGGTAATGTAAAGTAAACTACCAATCATTCCCCTATATGTTTTTTGATCAAAACTTTCACCACTTTCATCCATGTTTAACTTAGTGGAAGTACTCATAGGAGTGTTTATAGCTTTTGAACCATCCATGTTAAATCATTTTAACAATTCTAATGTATATTTAGATTGATTAAGAAATATACCATTACTAAGTTGTTTAATTTGTAATCCTAAAAAGAATGTTAATTCTCCCATTAGGCTAATTTCAAATTCATGACTCATACACTTGGTAAATGATTCACATAGTGATTTATCTGAAGAACCAAAAATAATATCGTCAACATAAATTTGAACAATAAAAAAATTATTTTCAAAATGTTTGATAAACAATGTAGTATCAACCTTGCATTTTGTAAAATTATTTAAAATAAGAAAGGAACTAAGCCTTTTATACCAAGCTCTAGGAGCTTGTTTTAAGCTATAAAGAGCCTTAGTCAATTTAAAAACATGATTAGGAAGAAGAGAATTTTCAAATCTGGGTGGTTGTTCAACAGACACTTCTTCGGAAATAAAACCATTCAAGAAAGCACTTTTGACATCCATTTGAAATAGTTTAAAATCATTACTACTAGCATAGGCAAGGAGCATCCTAATGGTTTCTAATCTTACTATAGGAGCGAAGGTCTCTTCGTAATCAATACCTTCTTCATAGTTGAAACCTTTGGCTGGCCACTAGTCTAACCTTATTTCTAACCATGATTCCGCATTCATCTTGCTTGTTTCTAAAGATTCATTTAGTACCAATGACTAAATGGTCACTAGATCTAGGAACAAGTTTCCATACCTCATTCCTCTCAAATTAGTTCAATTCCTCTTGCATTGCAATAACCCATGAATCATCTTTCAAGGCTTCGTCAATGCATTTAGGTTCAATTTGAGAAAGAAAGGCAACGTTAGCACAAAAATTCTTGAAGGAAGAACGAGTTTGAACGCCTTTTGATGTATCTCCTATAATTAGCTCCTTTGGATGCACATCTATATACTTCCATTCCTTGGGTAAGGAAATTTCGGAAGAAGATGTATCCACGTTGCTATTTTGAGGAGGGGGTTCATTTAAATTCAAATTATCAAAACCAAGATCATCATCAAAATTATTTTTTTTTAACTTAGAAATTTCATTACAAACCACATGAATAGACTCTTCTATAACTAAGGTTCATTGGATTTAGTATCAAATTTTCCTAAGGTATCCTTTTCATTCAAAATAAAGCATTTGCAACCGAAAACTTTAAAATAAGAAACATTTAGTTTTTTATTATTCCATAATTCATAGGGAGTTTTTGATAGAGATGGTCTTATTAGAACCCTATTCATGACATAGCAAGCTGTATTAATGGCTTCGACCTAAAAATACTTAGGTAAACTATTTATATTTAACATGGTTCTTGCCATTTCTTATAAATTTCTATCTTTTTTTTCAACTACCCCATTTTTTTTAGGATTTCTCAGAGTGGAGAAGTTATGGTTATATCCATTGGATTCACAAAAACTTTAGAAGTCATGATTTTGAATTTCGCCACCGTGATCACTCGGTATTGATGAAATCATGAAGCCTTTTTTGTTTTGAGTATGTTTACAAAATTTAGAGAAACATTTGAAACAATCACTTTTGTGAACAAAGAAATAGGTCCAAGTATATCTACTATAGTCATCTACAATTACGAAAGCATATTTGCTTCCTCCTAGACTCGTTGTGTCAATTGGTCCAAATAAGTCCAAATGGATCAATTGCAATGGTATAGTGGTGCTAATTTGATTTTTTGGTTTGAAACTAGTTTTTATTTGTTTCCCTAGTTGACAAGCATCACACACTTTGTTCTTAACAGACATCATATTGGGAATCTCTCGTAATAACTCTCTAGATGAAATCTTAGATATTAGTTTCATACTTGCATGGCCTAATCTCCTATGCCAAAGCCAAGCAACATCATTTAAAGCGGAAAAACATATTTCATTACTAAGTTCATCAAAGTTGATGGTGTAGACATTATTTTGTTTTAACGCAATTATTGATATGTTATTGTTTGGTTTTTCAATAATGCACACATTAGATTCAAATCTAACGATGTAACCTTTATCGCATAATTGACTAATTCTTAAGAGATTATATTTTAATCCATCAACTAGCAACACATCATCAATTGAAAAACTTGATTTGTTACCTATGGTTTCCTTACCAATGATTTTACCTTTGTTGTTGTCTCCGAAGGTGACATACCCTTCTTCTTTGCTAGTGAGCATAGAGAAATAAGATGGATATCTGATCATGTGCCTTGAGCATCCACTATCAAGATACCCTCTCTTGCCCCTAGCTTGTGAGTTTGTCTACAAAAGAGGATGGTTTTTAGGTACCCTTTGATTTTGGGTGTCTCAAAAATTGATCTACTAATTTTGTCATTCATCATTGAATTATTTATAGTTCCTTTAGGAACCCATATCAACTTATGTGGACTAATTTTCTTAAATAGACATTTGTAAATAATATATCCCGATTTACAATAAAAGTTGCATTTCAAATGAGGTGAAACATGTAATGTGGGTCTTTTAATGAAGGTGGTAGGATTTTGGTGAGATCCTCTCACAAAACCAATTTCACTTCTATTTGCGACATGACCTTTGTTTGCAAGGATCCTATCCAAGCCTTTGCTACCGACCTTAAACTTGTTTAAGGTCTCTTAAAGTAGCAAATTCTCATCTTTTATTGCTTTTAAGTGTTCACACTTAGTGCATGGAGGAGTTTGAAGATTATCAAGCTTATTTTGTAGTAAGGCATGCTCTTTCTTTAATAGATTGAACTTCTTACTAATAATTCTACACTCATCAAATAATTCATGAAAAGCGATAGAAAGTTCATCGAAAGATAAATCTTCATTAATTAAATCACATACCTCTCCTCCTAAAGCCATTAGCGCAAAGTTTGCCTCCTCTTTATTACTAGCTTCTTCATTCTCGGAATCATTTGAGTCGTCCCAAGTCGCTTTTAAAGCTTTCTTCTTCTTCGGTTGCTTCTTCTTGGCTTGGGGGTATTTATTTTTGAAGTGCTCTGGCTTCTTTCATTCGTAGCATATTACTTAATCCTTTTTATGTTCAAGTTTATTTATTGTGTCATTTTTAAATTTGTTCTTTCTTATAAATTTTTAAAATTTTTGAGCTAAAAGTACAATGTCCTCGTCACTGTCCTCATCACTTAAAAGGAACATCGTCATTGTCCTCGTCACTGTCCTCCCAACACTAAGTGCCCATATCCTTCCTGTTCTTTGGAAGGGTGTCCTCAAGCTCTTCATGAGCATTACACATCATTTCATAGGTCATTAGAGACCTAATAAGTTCTTCGAGAGAATATTTTAAGGTCCTTGGCCTCTTGAATGGCCGTAACTTTTGGATCCCAACTCTTTGGAATAGATCTTAAAATTTTACTTACTAGTTCAAAGTTAGAAAAACCTTTACCAAGACCTTTGAGTCTATTGATGACATTCGTGAAACGGGTGTACATGTCTCCGATGGACTCACTTGGTTTCATCCGGAAAAGTTTGTAAAAATGCACAAGAATATTGATTTTGGACTCTTTCACTTGGCTAGTGCCTTCATGAGTGACATCAAGAGTTCTCCAAATATCAAAAGTCGAATCACAAATCGAAACATGATTAAATTCATTTTTGTCAAGTGCACAAAACAAGGCATTCATAGCCTTTGCGTTTAATGCAAAAACCTTCTTCTCCGATTCATCCCATTCGCTTATCGGAAGAGAAGATTTTTGAAATCCATTTTCGATAATATTCCAAAGCTCAAAATCCATGGAAATAAGAAAGATCCTCATACGAGTCTTCCAATACCTATAATCTGACACATTAAACATAGGCGGATGTATAATAGAGTGACCCTCTTGCATATCGGAGTAAGCCATCTCTCTTGGGTATTAAACCAAATATGAGAGTGAGCCTTGCTTTGATACCAATTGTTAGGATCGGAGCGGCACTAAGAGGGGGGGGGGTGAATTAGTGCAGTGGATTAAAACTCGTAAGTTTGAAATCGATTTCGTAAATGTGTAGAGATTTCGATTTGACGAAGGATGACTTAGCTAAAATAGCTCGAGTAAAGGTAGTCAAGAGTACGGAGATGAAAACCAAATGATTTACAGCTAAGTAATAAAATGGATCAGAAAATTAAACACTCACACATTCAAGGAACACCACGATATAAAGTGGTTCGGTTAAATGACCTACATCCACTTTCGAAGCCTTTTTGATGAGCCTCCCAACTTCCACTAGCAAATCACTATGCAGGGAAAGGACTAAATACGCCTCTTACAACCTTCTTATAAGTGGTTCACACTCTTACAGATTTTTCAAAGAGAAAGAGGGAGGTGAACACTTAAGCTATTGAAAATAAGACTTTGCTAGAGCTTTTTCCCACTTTCTAACTTGTCAAAAAGGTGTATCCTCTGCTAAGAATTGAGGGGTATTTATAGGCCCTAGGATTCAAATTTAGGCTCCAAATTTGAATTACTTTTAGGTTTCCCAGTGCTGGCGGTGCCATCGCTTATTAGTGGCGGTGCCACTGCCTATTAGTGTCTGACACTGACAGTGTACTAGCGGTGCCACCGCCCAATCTGGTAGTGCCACCACCTAGACCGTTCCAGCTTACTGGTTGGGCTCCAAACTTGGCCCAAACCAGTCCAAACTCGGGCCCAATTAGCCCCTAACTGGGTTATAGAAAAAACCCTTAATCCTAACCCAAATTATATGCAAACTATGAAATTAAGACATAGCCCTAAGCAAATTTATAACCGGAAACTTCGAGTTTCCTTCCGGCAAGCTTTTCGATGAACTTCCGTCGGACTTCCGATATACCCTTGGATTTCTTCTACCGGACTCCCAGCAGGCTCCCGATCTTGTGGCGAGTTCAATGAGTCTTTGGCAAGTATCTGAACCTTCTCGTTGATCTCCATGAACCTCCAACGATCTTTCCGGTAGACTTTCGAAAACTTCGGCAAGTCCCTGATTCTTTCTCGGTTGGTTCTAGCAGCACTTCCGATGATTCCTTGGACTTTTGGCGGACTCTCGAACACCCATCGAACTTGACTCTAGTAAACTTGTTTTATATCTTTATACTATCGTAGTTAATCCTGCACACTTAACTCAATTATATGGATTAGATCAATTAACCCATTAATTGACATCATCATCAAAATCCGAGATTCATCATCTTATAATCCTCTAAAGTGTTTTTCATCCACACAACTTGTGTACAACATGCACTAGCTATAATGTATTCAGCTTCAGTTGTAGATAGTGCAACCGAGTTTTGTTTCTTAGAAGACCAAGAAACAAGTGTGTGTCCTAAAAGTTGACATGCTCCAGATGTACTTTTTCTATCTAATCTATATCTAGGAAAATCAGCAATAGCATAAGTAATTAGTTCAAAATTCTCAGATTTTAGATACCATAATCCCATATTAGTAGTACCTTTAAGATATCTAAGAATTATTTTAACTAGTTTAAGATGAGATATCTTAGGATTAGATTGAAACCTAGCACAAAGTCCTATACTAAACATGATATCCAGTCTAATTACGGTGAGGTAAAGTAAATTTTCTATCATACCCCTATAAGCATTTTGATCAAAACATTCTCCACTTTCGTCAATGTCTTAGTGGAGGTACTCATGGGAGTATTAATTAGCCTTTGAGCTATCCATATTAAACCTCTTTAGCAAATCTAAAGCATATTTTGTTTGACTAAGAAATATACCTTTACTTAGTTGTTTGATTTATAAGCTTAAAAAGAAAGTTAATTCCCCCATCAAACTCATTTTAAATTCAAGACTCATACATCTAGCAAATGATTCACAAAGGGATTCATTCGTGGAGTCGAAAATAATATCATCAACATAAATTTGAACAATAAGAACATTATTTTCAAAATTTTTGATAAATAATATAGTATCGACCTTGCCTTTAGAGTAATTATTTTCAATAAGAAATGAGCTAAGTCTCTCATACCAAGCCCTTGGGGCTTATTTCAATCCATAGAGAGCTTTAATCAATTTACACACATGATTAGAGAGATTATTATTCTCAAATCTGGGAGGTTGTTCAACATAATTTTCTTCGAAAATAAAGCCATTAAGAAAAACACTTTTAACATCCATTTGAAATAACTGAAAATTGTTACTACTAGCATAGGCAAGGAGCATCCTTATGGCTTCTAATCGTGTCACAGGAGCAAAAGTTTATTTATAATCGATACCTTCTTCTTAGTTAAAACCCTTGGCCACTAATCTAGCCTTGTTTCGAACCATGATATCAAATTCAACTTGCTTGTTTCTAAAGACCCATTTAGTACCAATAACTAAGTGGTCATTTAGCCTAGGAACAAGCTTCTACACCTCATTTCTCTCAAACTGATTCAACTCTTCTTACATAACGATAACCCAAGAATCATCTTTCAAGGCCTCATCAATGCATTTAGGTACAATTTGGGAGAGAAAGATGACATTGGTACAAAAATTCTTAAGAGAAGAATTGTTAGGATCAAGAGCACTAAGAGGGGGGGGAGTGAATTAGTGCATCGGATAAAAACGTCAACTTCGTCAAAACTCTCGTACGATAAAAACCATTTTCGACGTAAAACCGATTTCGGAAACTTAGCTTGAAAGCATACGTAAATGTATTGAAGGCAGTAAGCTATTGACGCGGTTTGCAGTAAGGTAATAGCAAGAAACAAAATGCAAACCAGAGAAGACAGGAGTTTATAGTGGTTCGGTCAATCATGACTTACGTCCACTCCTCCGATTCCTCTTTCGTCGAGGCCACCAGCATCCACTAATGATCTTCCTTTACTAGGCGAAGATCAACCTCCTTCTTACACCCCTCTTCTCCTTTTATCGGGTTTAGGAGACAACCCTTACAAGCACTCACTCTCCTCTCTAAACAGAACTCTAACACTTAGAATTTAGAGGAGGGAAATTCTAGAGATTACAGCAACGTTTTCTCTCTTTTAATCTGTCTATGCTTGTGTAAATTAACTAGGGATGAGAGGGGTATTTATAAGCCCCAAACCAGTTTAAATTTGGAGCTCAAAACTGTCATCTCCCGGAATTTCAAGGTCTAGCGATTGCACCGCCTGACTGGGGTGGTTGTACCGCCTAGCAGAGCTCGGAGATTGAACCTCTGGGCGGTGCCACCACCTGACAGGGGCAGTTGCACCGCTTAGTAGAGCTCGGAGACTGAGCCTCTAGGTGGTGCCACCGCCTGACAGGGGCGGTTGCACCGCTTGGCAGAGCTCAGAGACTGAACCTCTAAGTGGTGCCATTGCCTAACAGGGGGCGGTTGCACCACCCAGTCTCACTCGAAGACTGAGCCCAAGTGGTGCCACCACTTGACTAGGGTGGTTACACCGCTTGGCAGAGCTCGGAGACCGAGCTCAAGCGATTCCACCGCTTGTCTGGGGCGGTTGCACCGCCCAGTCTCACTCGGAGATTGAGCCCAGGCGGTGCCACCGCCTGACTGGGGCGGTTGCATTGCCCAGCTTTCCTAGAAGACAATCTCTAGGCGGTGCCATCGCATGGCAGGAATTCTGGTCCGAATGGGTTGATCCATTCGGCCCAATTTAGGTCTATCAAGGGCCCAATTGCCCTCGGATTAAGTTAATGGGATCACCTCCCATTCCTAACTTAATCTACATGCTAACTACGATATTTCTTAAGACATTTACTACAACTTGCTCCATTGCATCAATCGCTTCTTCCGACGAGCTTTCGGTGAGCTTCTGTCGATCATCCAATAAACCCTCGGTGATGCTCATGCGGACTTTCGGCAAACTCATAGACTTGCGACGATCCACTTGGCGAGTTCCAACGAGCTTCGTTTGGCAAGCTCCAGGACTTCTCGGATTTGTTCCCGTAGAACCTCCGATGACCGTCCGGACTTCTGTCAAACTCTCGAACTCCCAACATGATCATAGTCTTGACTTCGGAGCAACTCCTACTGCTTGTCTTACATCCATCATAGTTAATCCTACACATGTAAAACAAAACTTCGATCGAGACAATTAATCCTAAGCAATTAACCAAGTTGTCCGGCATGTCGTTGGTCCCTCGACGCTTCGTCCGATTCTTCGGCGCATTGTCCTCTCTCCTATGGCCTATTGCTCAATCGGCTAGTTGATTCCTCAACTCTGATATCCTTGGTGCAATACCCGCTCTTATGGGCCCGATGCCCGAGTCCACGACCCGAAGCCTTCTGTCGATACGTCGACCGATCCACCAGCCCGACGTCCAATCTTCTGACATGTTCCTCCAGCACAACATGATTTTTCCTACTTTAATTGTCTCATCCTGATCGAAGCATCTTGTGTCACTCAAAACATAAATTAAATCATAAACATATATCAAGTGGTTTGATAAGACTGTTTATTGATTAAATCATAAACATATATCAAGGGGATGATCACTATTAGGACCCTTTTTCTGAGTTTTTGAATAATATTTATTGAGTCTGTTTAGTCTAGTTGTTTATTGAGTCAGTTTGGTTCAGTTAGAGTCAAGTAGAGGTTTATTTAATATTTATTTATTATTAGAGTTCAAGTCCTGATGGACTCCGGGTGGAACTCTATAAATAGGGATACAACAGCTTCTTTTTAATAATCTATGAAAAATATTATTCTATCTTTTGACAAACCCTAGGAGGCCGATCCCCTCGAAGCGATCAAGGAGGGCTGATCCCCTCAAAGCGATCAAGGAGGGCCGATCCCCTCAAAGCGATCAAGGAGTCTGATCCCCTCGAAGTGATCATCCCCTTTCTCTTCTTCTTTTTTACGATAAGACTTTAGGGTCTTATCATTTGGTATCCGAGCGACGATAAGACTTTAGGGTCTTCTCGTTTGGTATCAGAGCATCCCCATTTCTTCCATTTCTTCTACGATAATACCTTAGGGTCTTATCATTTGGTATCAGAGCGATGATAAGACCTTTAGGGTCTTATCATTTGGTATTAGAGCAATGATCCTTGGCATAGCCCACCGCAGCCTTACTTCCCTTCTTCTCCACCACCACTACAAGGCAACTCTTTCTTCACTGTTGTCATTGTTTCCCTGGCCAACGACCTTCGACCACCGCTCGACCTCCTCGCAGCCCCATCTCGTTCAAAAAAAAAAAAAGAAAGAAAAAAAAGAAAGAAAAAAAAAGAAAAGAAGAAACATGAGAGGAAGAAGAAGCCGTAGCCACCCCTGCGTCCCCTGCTTCTAGCCAGCCCACCCGCCGCTGCTGCTCTTTGGCCAACGCCCACCATCGCCCCGCTTCCTGGCCGGCGACCACCGATGCTATTGTTCCTCGGCCAAGAGACGACGCTGCCAGCGTCCATCCCAGCCCTACTGCCGCCGCACGCCTCCCCTTGCGTCATAGCACAGCCGCTCGACCTCTCCTCCTCGGCAATCGTTGGTGACGCTACTCCCAGCCGCGCCACCACCGCTGCCTCTCCACTACCGCCCACCTCCCCATGGGTCGCAGCCGCAGCCGCTGATTGTCGCCCTCCTCGCGGTGACTGAAACAGGGCAACTCACAGATTGCCCTTGTTCCCAGCCACGTCACCACCACTTTTCCCAACCGCATCGTCATCGCTCGATCACCTGGCCAGCAACCTCTTCTCCTCGCGTCCCCATCTCGCTCGAGCGAGAAGGACCACCGGCACGGCAGCCGCCGGTTACCGTAGCCCCTCCTTGCAGCGGTTGCAGAAACAGAGCTTCCTCTATTGCCGTAGCCCCTCGTCGATCACAGCTATGCCTCGAGCGTCGTCGCCTTCCAGCTGACCCACCACCGCTGCCAGCCACCGTGTGGCAACCACTACTCGCCTCCCAGCTGCCTCTCCCCTTGTCTTAGGCGAGAACGACCACCACCACTCCCCCTTGCTCTGCCCCCTTGGTGATCGAAACAGGGCAATCCTCTTGCTACTGCGAACGGTTGCCACCACCGTCGCCGCTACTGCCCAGCCAGCGATGACGCCGCTCGCCGCCCAGCTGGCCACCGTCGATTCCTATTTTCCACTGCAGCCTTAACCTCGGCAACACCACCGCAGCCACCTTCCAACAGCACATGCAGCAAGCTCTTGTGCGGCCGCTTCAACCTTGGCAACGCACGCACCAACTCCTCTTCTTAACTTCGGTCGCTTCAACGGCACCGTTGTGTCCTCAACCGCATGTGATCCCTCGATGTCACCAACGCCTCCTTCCATAGTGCAGTAAAGACAAAGCAACGCTGCCTTCCATCCGCACCATCGCAACCACCGCAGTGACATGCCCTTGGCGACGCTGCCCCCAGCTGCAGCCACATCAACGCAGTCGCCTTCCAACCCCAACACTCTCACCCCATGCAGCGATAGAAATAGGGCAGCTACTCTTTCTCCAACGCAGCGACCGCAGCACTGCCCTTGACGTCCACCTCCTTGGCAACTTCGCATCAATAGTGTTGATGCCCTTGACCGACTCCAAAAACAGGAGTTGAGATTACAGATTTGCAGTCTTATGCAATGGCCACTGATAACTCAGTGAAAGCACAAATGGAAGCATTGGAAATCAGAATTGAGAACCGACTGCAAGAAACACTTAATGATTTCAAAAAGAGCCTACTGGAGAGCCTCAACAAATTTCAACAAACTGGGGGCTCAAGTTATACATTGCACAGATTTGAAAATACAAGAAAAGGGCCCCAAGATTGTGACATAAATTACTCACACATGAAGATGGAATTTCCGAGATAGAAAGATGGAGATCCGACCAATTGGATCTCTAAGGCAGAAAAAATTTTCCGTTTTCACATAACCCCAGAAGAATCCAAGGTAGAAGTGGCCTCAATCCAGCTCGAGGGAGATTTACTCCAGTGGTATGATTGGTATGAAACTTTCCACAGAGTTCCTTCGTAGGAGCAGTTCAAAAGAGGGCTTCTTGTTCGCTTTGGCCCATCCAAATATGAGAATGTTGATTGCCAACTCGCCAAAATTTATCAAACTTCTACAGTGTTAGAATATCAGAGTAGGTTTGAAAGATTGTCAAATCAAGCTAGAGATTGGTCGGACCGACAACTTCTGGATACATTTATTGAATGGCTTATTCCAGAGATCCAGTGTGAAGTTAAGGCTCGTCAACCCTATACTATGATAGTTGTGATCTCATTTGCAAATCTACATGAGAAAAAAATTAGCAAGAAAATATCAGCAAGGGGTTTATATTATGATGAAAAATGGAGTATGGAGCACCAATGTAAACAAGGGCAACATATGATGATTGAGCCAATTGGAGAGGAACCGAAAGCATAAGAGTTGGACTCCGATTATGAAGGTATGAAACTGATGAAGATATTGAAGCCATCACACATATAGTGCATTCATTGGCTAGCTATGCGAACCCACAAACTATGAAAATCAGAGGAACTTTGAAGCATCAGCCTGTCACTATGTTAATTAATACGTGCAACACTAATAATTTTATGGACAAGAAAGTTGCAGCCCAATTAGCTTACCACATTAAAGGCTGTGACAGATTCGAAGTAAAGATTACTGATAGACAGATTTTAACTTGTGATAGCAAAGGCCAGGAGTTTTTTGCAATGATTACTACACTAAAAGATCGACTTGTTGCTTACACTGTCAAAAAGTGAAGACCATAATTACTTGATCAATGGGTTGTGATACATTGCAGATAGCCTATGAGTGAAGTGCTGAAAGAGAAGCTCCCCGAGATTGATGCTGCTCAGCCTTGAGGACAAGGCTGATTTGAAGAGGGAGGAATTGTTAGGACCCTTTTTCTGAGCTTTTGAATAATGTTTATTGAGTCTATTTAGTCTAGTTATTTATTGAGTCGGTTTGGTTCAGTTAGAGTCATATAGAGGTTTATTTAATATTTATTTATTATTAGAGTTCAAGTCCTGATGGACTTTGGGTGGAACTCTATAAATAGGGATGTAACTGCTTCTTTTTAGTAATCTATGAAAAATATTATTCTATCTTTTGACAAACCCTAGGAGGTCGATTCCCTCGAAGTGATCAAGGAGGGCCGATCCCCTCGAAGCGATCAAGGAGGCCGATCCCCTCAAAGTGATCATCCCCTTTCTCTTCTTTTTTACGATAAGACTTTAGGGTCTTATAATTTGGTATCAAAGCATCCCCATTTCTTCTATTTCTTCTACGATAAGACCTTAGGGTCTTATCATTTGGTATCAGAGTGACGATAAGACCTTTAAGGTCTTATCATTTGGTATCAGAGTGACGATAAGACCTTTAGGGTCTTATCATGGTTTCATCATCAAAATACGAGATTCAACAAGAATGAGTTTGAACCCCTTTTGATGTGTCTGCTATGATGAGCTCCTTAAGATGAGCATCTATATACTTCCATTCCTTGGGTAAGGATGTTTCGGAAGAAGATGCATCCAAGTTGCTAGATGGAGAAGGGGTTTCTTTTAAATTCAAAGCATCAAAATTAACATCATCATCAAAATCATTTTTCTTGACTTCGAAAACTTCATTAAAAATAACATTAATAGACTCTTTTATAATTAAAGTTCTTTTGTTAAAGATATGAAATGCTTTAGAAATAGAAAATAGCCAAGATAAATCCCTTCATCGGATTTTGCATCAAATTTTTCTAAAACATCTTTTTCATTCAAGATAAAACACTTACACCCAAAAACTTTAAAATATAAAATATTGAGTTTTTTGTTGTTCCACAACTCATAAAGAGTTTTGTCTAGTAATGGTCTTACTAGAACTCTATTCATAACATAGCATGTTGTATTTACGGCTTTGGCCCAAAAATATTTGGGTAGGTTATGTTTGTTTAACATGGTTTTAGCCATTTCTTGTAAGTTTCTATCTTTTTCTTTCTACTACATTTTATTGAGGATTTCTTGAAGTAGAGAAATTATGGTTTTATCCATTATATTCATAAAATTCTTAGAAATCACAGTTTTAAAATTCACCACCGTGATCATTCCGAATTGATGAAATCATAAAACCCTTTTCATTTTGAATAGGTTTACAAAACTTAGAGAAATACCTAAAGCAATCACTTTTATGTTCCAAAAAGTAAGTCCATGTATATCCACTATAATCATCCACGATGACAAATGTGTATTTGCTTCCTTCTAGGCTCGATGTAGCTATTGGTCCGAATAAGTCCATATGAATTAATTGCAATGGCCTAAAGGTACTTATTTGGTTCTTTGATTTGAAACTACTTTTTATTTACTTTCCTAGTTGATATGCATCACACACATTGTCTTTGACGAACTTAATATGAGAAATTCCTCTCATAAGTTCTTTAGATAAAATTTGAGAGATTAGTTTCATGCTTGCATTATCTAACCTCTTATGCCAAGGCCAAGCATCGTCATTCAAAATCGAAAAACACATTTTATTACAAAGATCAATAATGTCGATAATGTATACATTATTTTATTTTAGAGCAATCATATATGTGTTTTTGTATGGTTTTTCAATAATGTGAGCATTGGATTCAAATCTAATGATGCATCCTTTATCACACAATTGACTAATGCTCAAAAGGTTAAGCTTTAAGCCATCAACTAACAATATATCTTCAATAGAAAAGGTGGATTTGTTACCTATGGTTCCTTTACTAATGATTTTACCCTTGTTGTTATCTCCGAATATGATATATCCTTCGTCTATGCTAGTGAGCTTAGAGAATTGAGATGGGTCTCCGATCATATGCCTTGAGCATCCAATATCAAGGTACTATCTCTTGCTCCTAGCTTGTAAAGGTAAACGTTTCTCATCTCCAATAGTCATTAGTGTATAGTAAGCAACTTGCTCGGTGTTGGTTGTCTCCACTTCTTTTGATGAACTTGAGTCATCCCATGTTGCTTTAAGAGCCTTCTTTTTCTTTGGTTGTCTCTTCTTTGCTCGGGGACATTCGCTCTTATAATATCCCAACTTCTTACATTCGTAACATATTACTTATTTTTTTATTCAAATTTATTTTTTGTGTCATATCTAAATTTAATCTTTTTATGAATTTTTTAAACTTTCTTGTTAAGAGAGCAAAGTCATCATCAAGGTCTTCATCACTTAACTTTCTTTCAAGTGGTCTTCTTAGGTTTTTAGTGCCATATCCGTCCTATTCTTTGGAAGGTTATTCTCAAGCTTTTCATTAACATTACAAGTCATCTCGTAAGTCATTAGTGACCCGATTAGTTCGTCAAGAGGAAAATTATTTAGGTCTTTGGCCTCTTGAATGACCGTGACTTTAGTGTCACAACTCTTTGGAAGAGATCTTAAAATTTTATCAACAAGTTCAAAATCTGAGAAACCTTTACAAAGTCCTTTTAGACCATTGATGACATCCGTAAATCGGGTGTACATGTCTCCTATGGTCTCACTTGGTTTCATTCGAAACAACTCATAAGTATGCACTAAAAAATTAATTTTTGACTCCTTCACTCTACTAGTGCCTTCATGAGTCACTTCGAGTATGTGCCAAATATCAAAAACTATTTCACAAATGGACACATGATTGAACTCGTTTTTATCTAAGGCACAAAACTAGGCATTAATTGTTAGGATCAAGAGCACTAAGAGGGGGAGGGGGGGGTGAATTAGTGCAGCGGAAAACTTTCGACGTTTAAAACAGTGTTCGTACGATGAAATTGTTTCTGACATAAAATCGTTTTCAAAAATGAAAGCGAGTTCATAAAGGAGTGCAGCAAAAGTAAAGAGGAAGTAAAGCACATATGGAGGTTTGCAGTAAGGTAAGCAGTAAGAATAAATGTAAACCAGAGAGCATCATAATTTTAGAGTGGTTCGGTCAATCTTGACCTACATCCACTTTTGGCTTCCTCCTCCGATGAGGTCACCGACGTCCACTAGAAGCCTTCCTTCAATAGGTAAAGGCCAACCACCCTTTTATAGTTTCACTCCTTTTGACAAGCTTAGGAGACAACCCTTATAGAATTTCCTCTCCTCTCTTGAAAGATCAAAACTTGGAAGAAAAGAGGGAGGAGAACTTATAGACTTTACAATACTTTTAAGCTCTAAAATCACAGAGTAGGATCAAGATTTCAGTGCATTTTGTTGCCATTTCATTGTTGAAAGGGTGGGGTATTTATAGGCCCCAAACCGGTTTGAATTCCGAGCTCAAAACTGTCATCTCCCGGAATTTCGGGGTCTGGCGGTTGCACCGCCTGGCAGAGCTCGGAGATTGAGTCTTTGGGCGGTGACACCTCCTATCAAGGGCGGTTGCATCGCTTGACAAAGCTCAGAGACTGAGTCTCTGGGCGGTGTCACTACCTGACAGGGGCAGTTGCACAGCCCAATCTCGCAAGGAGACTGAGCCCAGGCGGTGCCACCGTCTGACTGGGGCGGTTGCACCGCTTGGCATAGCTCAGAAACCGAGCTCAGGTAATTCCACTACCTGTCAGGGGCGGTTGTATCGCCCAGCCTAGCTCAGAGACTGAGCCCTGGGCGGTGCCACCGCTGGCCAAGAAATCTGGGTTCGAATGGGCTGATCCATTCGACCCAATTTGGGTCTGTCAAGGGCCCAATTGCCCCAAGATTATGTTAATGGGATCACCTCCCATTTCTAACTTAATCATCATGCTAACTAAGATATTTCTTAAGACATTTACTGTAATTTGCTCTGGTGCGTCAATCGCTTCTTCTGGCAAGCTTCCAGTGAACTTTCGTCGATCATCCGATGAACCCTCGGTGATGCTCTTGCGGACTTCCGGCAAACTCCTGAACTTGCGACGATCCACTTGGCGAGTTCCGACGAGTTTCTTTTGGCAAGCTCCTGGACTTCGCGGATTTGTTCCCGTAGAACCTCCGACGACCGTCCGAACTTTCGTCGAACTCTCGAACTCCCAACGTGATCATGGTCTTGACTCCAACGCAACTCCTGCTGCATGTCTTACATTCATCGTAGTTAATCCTGCACATATAAAACAAAACTTCGATCGAGACAATTAATCCTAAGCAATTAATCAAGTTGTCCGGCATGTCATTGGTCCCTCGACGCTTCGTCCGATTATTCGGCGCATCGTCCTCTCCTGCGGTCTATTGCCTAATCGGTCAGTTGACTCCGCAACTCTGATATCCTTGACACAATACCCGCTCTTCTTGGCCCGATGCCGGAGTCCACGGCCCAAAGCCTTCTGTCGATATGTCGACCGATCCACCGGCCCGACGTCCAATCTTCTGACATGTTCCTTCGGCACAATATGATTTTTCCTGTTTTAATTGTCTCATTCTGATCGAGGTATTCTGCATCACTCAAAATGCAGATTAAAACATAAACACAATTATCAATTGGTTTCATCATCAAAATAGGAGATTCAACAATTTCCCCCTTTTTGATGATGACAACCAATCGATGACGGAGTTAAACTTAACTCCCATAGTTTAAACAAACTCCCCCTATCAATATGTCATATTCATAGAACCTTGAATTCAAACTAAATTCAAGTCATTGCAATATTCATCATGAATACTTACAACACGTCATCATGAACTTATGCATAACATCACACTTCTCCCCCTTTGTCATCAACAAAAAGGAGAAATCCAACTATTCTTGTGTTTGGAATATATGTTCAACTCAATGCATGAAAAATATAGTATTAAATTTTATCATCATGCAATCTAGCAATTAAATATGTGCAAGTTTAGCATGTTTGCTTTTCATGAGATAGCAACTGTTTGCTTCTTTTTAGACTACAAGCTAGCAATTTTTATGATATGCAAGTTTTACTAAATACAAGCTAGCAAAGATTTTGAAAGCTAATGCAAGATAGCTTTCTTGTGTAAGCTCATGATTCTTGCTTCCTTTGCAATGTTTGAGCTTGCAATTTTGCTTTCATTGCAAAGTGCAAGTTTGGCATGTTTAGCATCTTGTGATAGGCAAGATAGAACATTTTTGCATTTTCTTGAGATTTCAAGCTAGCAATTATTGGTGATGTTTAAGATAGCAATTTCTTCTCTTTTAAGAAGTGGAATTTTTGCTTTCGTCTTGAATTGTGCAAGCTGGCTAGTTTGCCTCTTTTCATAATGTCCACGCTAGAAATTTTTGCTCCCCCTTTGTCATTGTCAAAAAGAAGGGAAGACCCTTATATCAATTTTCAAATTATGACAAAGGTGAGTAATCATTCTTATTTCAAAATTCCATAATTGAGATAAACCTTGAATTCAAATTAAGGCAAATTTAATCATGATTCACATCATATGTAACACATCACATATATCATAATAAAAGGCATAAGTATTGCATGCATCATTTTAGCAACAAATCATAGCATTTCATCACATGGCAAGATATCAGCAAGGAAAATTACGATGCAAGTTCTTAATATCTTAACATGGCATATGACAATCATAGCATTTCTATCATCAATTTACCATATATTTCGATGCAAGCTTCTTTTGATGTCTTAACATAATTCAAATTCAAATATGGTACTAATAGTATCAATTCATATATTTCTCCCCCTTTGTCATCAACAAAAAGGAGAACGATATAAACAAATTTTAAACATAAGTGCGGTAATGATTTATGCCATAACTAGATTTATGTCATTTTTCAACAATGAGTGATAGGATATCAATTATACAAACATCTCAAGAAAAGCATGACATGGAGATAGCTTTCATTACTTCTTCCTCTTTATTTGTTATTATCATTTTGCATGGAGGAAAGTCACTTGTGAGCTTACTCGAATGAAGTTAAAATTGATAAGATATTAAAGCACACTTCATTTTTACAAGGATCAAGATATGTGTGTGAATAAAATCCTTGCACGTAAAACTATTTCTCTAAAGATATAAGAAGGAATCGTCAAATCCATTTCTCGAAAAATATTTTTCACATGATAAGTCTTTAAGAGATGCATTTGCTAGTTGATTCCATATTTCAAAAATCAATGATATGAATCAAACTCGATATAACATTCGTTTATTAAGTCTGGAAGAGAATAATATATCGAGAAAATCCGATTGTTAGGATCAAGAAGATCCGAAAATGAAATTTAATACTTTCATGCATTCGGACAAGGTTTTGCTATAGATTTTCAAGTTCAATCATGAAGATAAAACATGCTCATGATCATGAAAATTTTTGTATCCAAAACACATAATTTCCAACATGTTATTAAGACATGTAATAGTGTAAAATCATCATGGCAATTAAGTGATTTGATCATTGAATCAAGAAAGTCTGAAAAATAAACTTACCAAAAAAAAAAGTCTGAAAAATAATCTTAATAAGTTCATGCATTCGGGCACATTTTTGCCATAGTTTTTCAAATACACTCATGAAAATAACACATGCTTATCATCATCATGTATAACTTAAAATCTCATGCATAAAATTGTCAATCAAAATATTTAATATTACATCATTATGCATTTCTTCGAATCAAACATGATTTTGTTTAATTAAAATCGAGAAATAACAATGGAAATCAATGTGATACACATTATTACTTCTTAGCATGATATTAAACTTCTTAATATTTTCATTAAGACATCAAGCATGGTGTTAATCAAAATCGGAAATAATCAAGATACACTTTTTTTCTTCTTAAGAAAAACATACATATGATCATCATTACATTTTGTTGTATTTTCATAAGACATGCAATTTTCATGATTATTTTTAAAATCATTAGAAAGGTAAGCATGATCCAATTTTATTGTTGCATTTTCATTAAACATGCAATTTTCATTATCATTTTCAAAATTACTAGCATGATCATAATTTTTATATTTTTATTTTTAAATATGTAATTTTTAAGATACGAGATTCAACATTAATAGCCTTGGCATTTAAAGCGAAAGTCTTCTTCTCTAACTCATTCCAATCATTCATTAGAACAAAAGACTTTTGAAACCCATTTTCTACAATATTCCATAATTCGAAATCCATTGAAATTAAGAAGATCTTCATTCTAGTATTCCAATATGTGTAATCCATCCCATTGAACATGGGCGGATGTGTAATTGAATGACCGTCTAGGTTGCCGACAAATACCATCTCTCTTGGGTTTAAAACCAAATGGGAGTGAACCTTGCTATGATACCAATTGTTAGGATCAAGGGCAACACTAAGAGGGGGGGGGGGGGGGGGGGTTGGGTTGAATTAGTCCAACCGAAAACTTTTTCAATTTTAAAAGTCTTTATTTCGATTAAAACCGATTCTGATGAAAATTATTTCGATACAATCCGTTTCGGAGAGAAATTGAATTTGAAAGCTTTCGTAAAAGTGCAAGAAGAAGATTAAGGAGGTTTGCAGTAATATAAATTACATAAATGAAAAGCAAACCAGAATTTAGAGTGGTTTAGTCGATGTGACCTACATCCACTTTCAAATTCCTCTTTCGTTGAGATCACCGGCATCCACTAAAGGCCTTCCTTCAATAGGTGAAGACCAAACACCTCTTTACAGCACTTTCTCCTTTTCTTGGGTTTAGGAGATAATCTTTACAAGCCTCACTCCTCTTTCTTAGATGTTTACAAAGCTAAGAGAGGGAGGGGACTCTTTCTAACTTTTACAACACTTAACACCCCAGAGATTCAAGAATATGTTAAACACTTTCGTGCCCTTTCATGCAGAAAAGGGTGGGATTTTTATAGTCCCCGATGACATCAAAATTAGAGCTAAAAAGTGTCACATCCCTGGATTTCAGAGTACTAACGGTACCACCGTCGTTACTGGCCAGTACTACCATCGTTGGTCTGACACTAGTGTAACACCCCTCATTTTCGAATTTTCGTATAAGTTTCTAGTTGTAATGTAGGTATCTATTTTAAATTTGATAAAAAGTCAAAGTATGAATCTGAGAACTTATTCATAAGAGTTGGAGGATTTGTTAAAAGAAAGAATTTGAGGACCTATATGTAAACCCTAAGGACTAAATCGTGAATATGATAAATCCAAGGACTAAACTGTAAAATGTACAAAAATACAAACTTCACCGTTTAAGCCTCTCTGCCTTCGTTCTTAAGGAAGCAGAGAGGGCAGCTCGTGGGTGATCAAAGAAAGAAAGAAAGAAAGAAAGAAAGAAGAAGAAGAAAAAGAAGAAGAAAAAAATTGGGGTTTTAGGGTTCTTGCTTTAATCTTTTCACTTCGGGTCAAAATTCTCAAAGGCAAGTGTTCTAACCCCATCCTACAGAATTTTTAGTCTCTGTTTTTATGTTGAATCAAAATAAATTGAAGGATTTCTATTTAGAAACTGATATGTCTCTCTTTGGACATAGAACCATGGATTTTGAAGTCTTTCTCGGTAAACTGACCCCTATACACTGTTTCAGCTATAAGTTTTAGTAAAAAATGTGAATTCGGGCAGGAACTATTTTGTTTGAAAATTAGACTCTTATATCTTCCTGTTGACACTGATTTTGTAGATTTTGGACACCGAATACTTACCCAAACATCTGATTCAATTGAGCCTCTAGACGCTGTAAAACAGGGTTCGAGATTTCTGACCTGTCGATACTAAAATGCCTATAACTCCCTGTTGAAAATTCTGAATTGTACCAAGCTGATTTTATTTGAAACTAGGCTTAAAAATATTTCTTTTGACTTATAGTTTGAAAATTTTGGATTTCAATTGCCTACTCTATTGTCTGTTGAATCCGACCCTATAAATTCTGCAAACCAGTGATTGTGTTTTTGACCTTGTGTTACCAAATCAAAGGTAACTCCGCGTTGGGAACCCTGTTTCATATGAAATTTGTTCCATCAGAATATAGATTGATATATGGTTCGACCATAGTTTTCTTATGGGTATTGGAGCATAATTGATATTCTGAAGTATTTGTTTGATGTGCCACTGGAATTCTGTCCGAAATCGAGCTTTGGTCGATTTCGCATATTCTGCTCCGTTCCTTTGGATATTTGAATTCGTTTAACCTTCTTATTGGATTTAAGCTAAATATGATTGCTTGGAAATTCCTGTACATGCTTGTTTTTATTTCATTCCAAATCTGAATACATTTGTGAGAGATTTGTTCTTTGTTTCGTATTGTTTCGAAAAGGCACATGCACGTTCGTTGTTCCGCGTGTGCTTCCGAAATATGCTACTTATTGTTAAAACTGCCCTCTTGTACTATGGTGTGTGGGATTGTCTGGACCTTTGCCAGAAATGGTAAAGGGTATGCGCTTATTACCCGCTCTGTGGGGTCCCGCTCTGTGGGATGCGCTTTATTACCCCCGCTCTGTGGGGTCCCGCTCGATGGGATATTCCGGACCTTTGCCGAAATGGTAAAGGGTATGTGCTTAGAGAGCCCATGATGCTCTGCCAGCCCCTCGACTTCACCTAGGCGTGGGTGGATGGATCTCCCAAGCGTGGGAGACTTTTGTCGTGGTCATTCAGAAATGGATGACTCACATTTGGATTGAGATCCCACCACACCTTCTATATGTTTGATATGACATCCGAGTTTTGGTGAGTTGTTTCTGTTCATGCTCACGGATAAGAATGATATGATTGCAACGTCAAGGACGACGACGATTGAGCTTCTTCATGCGATATTTGTTTTTGATATGCTCTGAAATGCTTCATTTATCGATGATTTTGCTTGAAATGTTCCATATGCCGTTGATATGCTCGGAACATTTTATATGTCATTGATAAGCTCGATATGTTTCCTTTGTTCTTGATATGCTCCAATTACTCTATGCCCCAATCAATCATGGGAACCAAATATGTAAGATTGAAAGGACAATTGTGTTTCTGCTCCTAATGATATTATGTCTACGTAAATCGTATATTCTGCCTTGTATTTTGGAACTGTATCTCTTTGGAAGTTGTACTATTTTGATATGGATATGTTAGTCACTTGTCGAGCTCTTTATGCTCACCCGTTTGTTGATAAATTTTTTCAGGATAGCATATTGCTTGCTTAAATGTTAAGATTTAATGAGGCGGTGGAAAGTTTAGAAGATTTTGGGTAGATCTTTGTTTGCATATGTGTGTTTGTTGTATAAGATACTCTGCATCTTATGAAATGTGACGATGAATCTAAACCTGTGGATTTTGTGTAAGATAAAGGATCCCTCATGTATAGGATTTTGGTATGTTAAGTTATATTCGTGTAATGATATGACCTTATGGTAATCGTTGGTTTGGTGACTGCATAGACTTCCCCATTTGTGAATTTATATTGTGGTTATTATTTTGATGAGTTGAGTTTAGATTGTATGAATTATCGAGTGATGTGTGGTATGTTTATGCATTGCACAGGGTTATGAATTTGTAGACTATAGAGGTGAAATTTTGATCTGAATGTTTTCTTAGTGACCTCAAATGTGTGCTTGGATCCTGGGTTAGTTATGATGAAAATTTTAAATATTATCGATATTTTTGAGGGGCATGACAGAGGTGGTATCAGAGCATGATTTGAGAATCACTAAGAATATCATTTTTTTTTAGGTTTATTGACTATCAATTAGAGATTGATCAAAGAAAATGTTCCTTTGATGTTTTAGGAAGCGAGGATGACGAGATCATCTGGTTCTCCTGTTGCGTCTACTGCTGATCAATTGAGTGGTATCATGCGGACTTTGGAGACTATGGCACAAGTGATGCAACAACAACAACAACCTGCCCAACAAGGAAGTAATGATGGAACAGAGACATCAAACCAAATGGGGTTGGGAATTGGACAGTTTAAGAAGCTTAGTCCTCCCAGTTTTAGTGGTGAGTCTGATCCAATGGTGGCGAACGATGGATGATGCAGATAGAGAAAATATTTGATGCTTTAAATTACCCTGATGATCGAAAGGTTTTTCTTGCCACCTTTATCTTTGGAAGGAGAAGTGAACACCGGTGGAGAATGATTAAGAGGATGTCCGAAATCAAACATGAGCCAATGACATGGAAGTTATTCCAAGAAAAGTTTAATGATAAATATTTTCCAGATTATATGAGAGAGCAAAAAAAGAATTGGAGTTCTTGAATCTTATCCAGGGAAGTATGGCCGGTTACAAAGTATGAATCTAAATTCTTTGAGCTCTCGGGTTTGCCACACATATGACTGATGATGAATCTAGGAAAGCAAGAAGGTTTGAAAGGGGATTACGACCAGCAATAAGAAGTCAGAATGTCACTCTAAAATTACAAACATATGCGCGTCTGGTAGAAAGAGCTTTGAAAATTGAAAGAGACATGGAGGAAATTCAAGAAATCATTGGCAAGGACAAAAGGGACAAATTTTTGGCAAAAGCAGGAGAGAAAATGAATATGAAGCTAGTAACAAGAGGTTTAAGACATCTGGATTTGAGAAAAGGAAACCATTGTGGAGGACTCAGTCATGTGCAAATTCATGGATTAAATCATGAAACAAGTCGGTGTTTTTGGTGATGGGGCATGTTTTGGTTGTGGAAAGTTGGATCATCAAATAAAAGATTGCCCTTTGAGGAAGAAGAAAGAGCCACTTGTCTCCTAGACCCTCGACCCATGCTAGAGAGTGTGCGCTATCATCGAACAAGATTCTAAAGCTTCTAAATCAGTGGTGGAAGGTATTCTTCATGTTTCTAAAAGAAATGCAAAAGTTTTGTTTGATCCCGGCTCCAACTTATCGTTTGTTTCACAATACTTTGCTTGTCACTTGGATATTCTACCTAAACCCCTGGATTATATTTTATATGTAACAACTGCTGTTGGAGATTCATTGGCAACAAACTTGGTCTACCCATCTTGTTCGATCTATATTGGGGACCACAAACTCCTTGCTGATTTGATTCTCCTAGAGATCCAGGGCTTTGATATTATACTTGGCATGGATTGGTTATCTTCTCATCACGCTAGTATTGATTGTTACAAAAAAATAATTACTTTTCTGCATACCAGATCACCTATATTTTTTCTTTGAGGGCATTAGGCATGATTTGCCTCCTTGTTTGATATCGACACTTCAAGTTTATCGTCTTATGCAGAAAAGGTTGTTTTTTGTTATATGGTGTGTGTAAAGGAGCATTCAAATCAGGAAACCCATCTAGATGAAATTGTAGTGGTCAAAGAATTCCCGATGTATTCCCGGATGACTTACTGGTTTACCTCTAGATAGAGAGGGTGAATTTGCTATTGATCCGGGTCTCCAATATAACCCCAATATCTAAGCCTCCCTATAGAATGGCACCACTCGAGCTAGAGGAATTAAAAAGAAAAATAAAGAATTATTAGATAAGGGTTTCATACGACCCAGTGTATCCCCATGGGGTGCTTCGATACTATTAGTGAAGAAGAAGGATGGAACATTGAGGCTTTGTATTGATTATAGACAGTTGAATCGGTGACCATCAAAAAAATAAGTATCCCATACCTAGAATTGATGATTTGTTTGATCAACTGCAAGGTGCACAAGTATTCTCTAAGATTGACTTGAGGTCGTTACTATCGGTTGAAGATCAAGGAGGAGGATATTTCAAAACGACTTTGAGAACTTCGATATGGTCATTATGAATTCTTGGTGATGCCTTTCGGTTTGACAAATGCCCTGCAGCTTTTATGGAACTAATGAATAGGATATTTCAACCGCTCTTGGATATCTGTGTAATTGTATTTATTGATGACATATTGGTGTATTCAAAGAGTAATCAAGAGCATGAGGAACACTTGAGAGATGTGTTGTCCATACTAAGAGAAAAGAAGTTGTATCTTAAGTTCAAAGCAAATGTGAATTTTGGTTGAATGAAGTTGCTTTCTTAGGCCATGTGATTTGAGGGAAGGTATATCTGTTGATCCAAGGAAAATAGAAGCTGTAGTTGAATGGGAAGTACCAACAAATGTAATAGAAGTTCAAGCTTTTTTGGGCATGGCGGAGGTTATTACAGGAGATTTGTGGAGGGATTTTCTCGAATCGCTCAACCTCTCACCAACCTCACTAAAAAAAGAATATAAAATTTGTATGGGGTGATGATTGTGAGCAAAAGTTTTCAAGAGTTAAAAAGAAGATTGACTAGTGCCCCTATTCTCACTATTCCAAGTGGTAGTGAGGGATTTGTAGTTTATACTGATGCTTCAAGAAAAGGCCTAGGATGTGTTTTGATGCAGGAAGGGAGAGTAATTGCTTATGCTTCTAGGCAACTTAAAGGTTATGAATTGAATTATCCAACTCATGATTTGGAATTAGCAGCAATTATTTTTGCTCTAAAGATTTGGAGACATTATTTGTATGGTCGACAGTTTGAAATCTTCATTGATCACAAGAGTTTAAAATACATTTTCACTCAGAAAGAGTTAAACATGAGGCAGCGAAGATGGATAGAACTTCTGAAGGATTATGATTGTGCCATCCGTTATCACCCGGGCAAAGCCAATGTTGTAGCTGATGCACTTAGTAGGAAATCTACAAGTTTTATGGCTAGTCTGGTTATGAAGCAATGGAAGTTATTAGAAGAAAATTTTGATTTGAAAGCTTTGAGGAAAGAGCAAGACTTCGATGATATTGATGGCCTCCATTCAAGTGCATTCGATCTTATTCAACAAATTAAGGAAGGACAATTACAAGATCCACATTTAATCCACTTGAGGAGTGAAGTAGAAAAGGAATTGAAGCTACAATTTCAAGTTTCAAAAGATGGCCTATTGAGATTTGGGGAGAGGGTATGTGTACCAAATGAACCAGATATTAAGAATCAAATCGAGAAGGAAAGTCATACTTCAAAGTACACCATACATCCAGGAGCACTAAGATGTATAAAGATCTTCAAAGTCATTATTGGTGGGAAGGCATGAAGAAGGAAATTGCAATGTATGTTTCAAAATGTTTGACTTGTCAAGACAAATCAAAGTAGAACACCAAAGACACGGAGGGTTGTTACAACCTTTAGATATTCCTGAATGGAAATGGGAATGCATTACTATGGATTTTTTGTTTCAGGACTACCTAGAACCTCTAAAAAAGCATGATGCTATTTGGGTTATCATTGATAGGTTAACAAAATCTGCACATTTCCTACCAATTAATATGACTTATTCGCTTGATAGACTTGCAGATTTATATGTCAGTGAAATAGTAAGACTTCATGGTATTCCAAAGGAGATCATCTCTAATAGAGACTCCAGATTTCTCTCTAGATTTCGGAGAAGATTACAGGAATCTATGGGCACTAAAGTTAAGTTTAGTCAAGATATCATCCTCGACCGATGGTCAAGAAGAAAGAACAATTCAAACGCTTGAGGATTTGCTTAGAGCCTATGTTATGGATTGGAAAGGCGAATGGGATAAGGATATTTCACTTGTTGAGTTCACTTATAATAATAGTTATCATTCAAGTATTAGGATGGCTCCTTATGAAGCTTTATATGGGCGAAAAGTGCATAACACCTATATGTTGGGAAGAAGTTGGTGATAGAAAGCTGTTAGCACCGGATAAGGTACAAGAAACTTAGAGAAAATTCAAGTTATAAGGGAAAGGTTAAAAACTGCTTTCAGAGTCGTCAAAAGAGTTATGCCGACAATAGAAGACGAGATATTGAGTTTGAAATGGGAGATTTTGTATTCTTGAAAGTCTCCCCTTCCAAAGGCATTATTAGGTTTGGGAAGAAAGGAAAGTTAAGCCCCGCATTTATTGGACCTTTTTGAGGTTCTCGAGAGGGTTGGTTACGTAAACTACAGGATTGCCTTGCCACCAAAGCATTGAGTCATGTCCATGATATATTTCATGTCTCGATGATTAGGAAGCATATATATGACCCTTTCACATCATTAAGTATGAGCTGGTGGAGATTGATAAAGATTTATCTTATGTGGAAGAGCCTATTCAGATCGTTGATAAGAAAAAAAAGTCCTAAGGAATGGGTCATCTCACTAGTTCAAGTAATTTGGAGACATCATTCTGGAGAGGAAACAACTTGGGAGCTAGAGGAGGAAATGAAAAGGTGTACCCCGTCTTTTCATCGATAGAGGTACGATAAATTTAGAGGACTAAATTTTTCTTTTAAGGGGGGGAGAGTGTAACACCCCTCATTTCCGAATTTTCGTATAAGTTTCTAGTTGTAATGTAGGTATCTATTTTAAATTTGATAAAAAGTCAAAGTATGAATCTGAGAACTTATTCATAAGAGTTGGAGGATTTGTTAAAAGAAAGAATCTGAGGACCTATATGTAAACCCTAAGGACTAAATCGTGAATATGATAAATCCAAGGACTAAACTGTAAAATGTACAAAAATACAAACTTCACCGTTTAAGCCTCTCTGCCTTCGTTCTTAAGGAAACAGAGAGGGCAGCTCGTGGGTGATCAAAGAAAGAAAGAAAGAAAGAAAGAAAGAAGAAGAAGAAAAAGAAGAAGAAAAAATTGGGGTTTTAGGGTTCTTGCTTTAATCTTTTCACTTCGGGTCAAAATTCTCAAAGGCAAGTGTTCTAACCCCATCCTACAGAATTTTTAGTCTCTGTTTTTATGTTGAATCAAAATAAATTGAAGGATTTCTATTTAGAAACTAATATGTCTCTCTTTGGACATAGAACCATGGATTTTGAAGTCTTTCTCGGTAAACTGACCCCTATACACTGTTTCAGCTATAAGTTTTAGTAAAAAATGTGAATTCGGGCAGGAACTATTTTGTTTGAAAATTAGACTCTTATATCTTCCTGTTGACACTGATTTTGTAGATTTTGGACACCGAATACTTACCCAAACATCTGATTCAATTGAGCCTATAGACGCTGTAAAACAGGGTTCGAGATTTCTGACTTGTCGATACTAAAATGCCTATAACTCCCTGTTGAAAATTCTGAATTGTACCAAACTGATTTTATTTGAAACTAGGCTTAAAAATATTTCTTTTGACTTAGAGTTTGAAAATTTTGGATTTCAATTGCCTACTCTATTGTCTGTTGAATCCGACCCTATAAATTCTGCAAACCAGTGATTGTGTTTTTGACCTTGTGTTACCAAATCAAAAGTAACTCCGCATTGGGAACCCTGTTTCGTATGAAATTTATTCCATCAGAATATAGATTGATATATGGTTCAACCATATTTTTCTTATGGGTATTGGAGCATAATTGATATTCTGAAGTATTTGTTTGATGTGCCACTGGAATTCTGTCCGAAATCGAGCTTTGGTCGATTTCGAATATTCTGCTCCGTTCCTTTGGATATTTGAATTCGTTTAACCATCTTATTGGATTTAAGCTAAATATGATTGCTTGGAAATTCCTGTACACTCTTGTTTTTATTTCATTCCAAATCTGAATACATTTGTGAGAGATTTGTTCTTTGTTTCGTAATGTTTCGAAAAGGCACATGCACGTTCGTTGTTCCGCGTGTGCTTCCGAAATATGCTACTTATTGTTAAAACTGCCCTCTTGTACTCTGGTATGTGGGATTATCTGGACCTTTGCCAGAAATGGTAAAGGGTATGCGCTTATTACCAGCTCTGTGGGGTCCCGCTCTGTGGGATGCGCTTATTACCCGCTCTGTGGGGTCCCGCTCCGTGGGATATTCTGGACCTTTGCCAGAAATGGTAAAGGGTATGTGCTTAGAGCTGCGATACTCACTGCCCCCCCTCGACTTCACCTAGGCGTGGGTGGATGGATCTCCCAGACGTGGGACTTTTTTTGTCAGTAGTCATTCAGAAATGGATGACTCACATTGACCGAGATCCCACCACACCTTCTATATGTTTGATATGACATCCAGAGTTTTGGTGAGTTGTTTCGTTCATGCTCTGGATAGGAATGATATGATTGCAACGTCAGGGACGACGTTTGAGCTTCTCAGACGATATTTGTTTTTGATATGCTCTGAAATGCTTCATTCGATGATGATTTTGCTTGAAATGTTCCATATGCCGTTGATATGTTTTTGAACATTTTATATGCCATTGATAAGTCTCCGATATGTTTCCTTTGTTCTTGATATGCTCCAATTACTCTTTGCCCCAATCTGTCAGGGGAACCAAATATGTAAGATTGAAAGGACAATTGTGTTTCTGCTCCTAATGATATTATGTCTACTTAAATCGTATATTCTGCCTTGTATTTTGGAACTGTATCTCTTTGGAAGTTGTACTATTTTGATATGGATATGTTAGTCACTTGTCGAGCTCTTTATGCTCACCCCGTTTGTTGATAAATTTTTTTAGGATAGCATATTGCTTGCTTAAATGTTAAGATTTTGGAATGGTGGAAAGTTTAGAAGATTTTGGGCAGATCTTTGTTTGCATATATGTGTTTGTTGTATAAGATACTCTGCATCTTATGAAATGTGACGATGAATCTAAACCTGTGGATTTTGTGTAAGATAAAGGATCCCTCATGTATAGGATTTTGGTATGTTAAGTTATATTCGTGTAATGATATTACCTTATGGTAATCGTTGGTTTGGTGACTGCATAGACTTCCCCATTTGTGAATTTATATTGTGGTTATTATTTTTATGAGTTGAGTTTAGATTGTATGAATTATCGAGTGATGTGTGGTATGTTTATGAATTGCATAGGGTTATGAATTTGTAGACTATAGAGGTGAAATTTTGATCTGAATGTTTTCTTAGTGACCTCAAATGTGTGCTTGGATCCTGGGTTAGTTATAATGAAAATTTTAAATATTGTCGATATTTTTGAGGGGCGTGACAACTAGGCGGTACCACCGCTTGATAGGGGCGGTACCACCGTTGGCAGCATTCACTGTCGGTGGTACAACTGCCCAATCTGGGTGGTACCACCGCCCAGACAATATAGGACACTATCTCCCAGGCGGTGCCACCGTTGGCCAAGTTTTCATTTGCTGAATGGGCTGCTCCATTCAGCCTAATTTAGCCTTGTTAAGGGCCCAATTAGCTCCTAATTAAGTTAATAGGATTACCTCCCAATCCTAACCTAATTTACAATCTAACTATGATGATTAAGACATAATCATAGTACTTCTTGTTCCAATGCATCAATTGCTCTTCCAGCGAGCTTTTGGCGAACATCCGACGAACTCTCAGCAATGTTCCAACGGACTTCCGGCAAGCTCCTGGACTTTATGATGATCTTCTTGACAAGTTCCGATGAGCTTCTTTGATAAGCTCATGGACTTCTCGGTTGGTTCCGGCAGAACTTCCAATGAACTCTCGAACATCCAACGAGATCTCGATATTGACTCCGGCATAACTCCTGCTTTATGTCTTACTACTATCGTAGTTAATCCTGTACACTTTTCTCAACATATAGATTAGATCAAACAATTTACAATTGACTTCATCATCAAAATTCGAGATTCAACAGATCTAGCATAGCTTATCATTGGGAGTGATAGCCAACCTTATGAGGACTATTGAGTGTCGATAGAGGATCATCTACTCTCGGTGTCATGAGAAGAATATCCCATGTATTCTTGCTCAGACAAATCCCTAGCCAAGGTCTGTTTGACAGCACCATGCCCGGTATATGATCTTTGGGATATTAGATGGATGAGGGACTATAAGTACATGGTAACTGAGGACAGACAGGTTCAATGGATTGGATTTCCCTGTATCATCTAAGGATTGCGGCGTAGTGACCTAGTACGTCAGTCGATAAGTCGAGTAAATTATTATGAAGATAATAATTCATTGAGCCAGAATGAGTTCTGATAGGTATGACTAATGACCAGCTCGATATTGGGCCTAGAGGATCACACATATATGGTAGGCATTTCGATGAGTAGAGGTTCATATATGAGATATCCGTCGGAGCCCCTATCTTATTAGATATCCAATAAGCCCCTAAATTATTGGATCTTATGGATGAGATCCAATAAGAGTCCATGAGAGATTATTGGATAGAGATCCACTAATCTAAGAGGCTTGGGTAGTTGGATGGAGATCCAATACCCAATATGGGAGGATCTATTAGGGTTAAGTTAACAAGGGACCTCTATAAATAGTAGAGAACTAGTGGTTCATAGGCTAGAGTCTTTTGCTTCCTCTCCTATTGTCCTCTCCTACTCCACCTCAAAGCAAGCCTAGAGTTTTGAGGAGCGTCGCCCTGTTGTTTGGATCACCGCTAGAGAGAAGGGCACTTGACCTCCTTTACCCTCTCTTAGAGATCTGTAGGGATTCAGGGATATACAATCTCCCTAGGCAACACAATCTATCTTACACATGGTTTTTTATTTCGTGGATTTTTACGCATCAATCTTCACACGACGACGAAACATATCATTAAGAATTGGGAATTTTATTTTCTATTCTTCCGTTGTGCATGTGATATCGCCCCTTAAGATTTCCTAACAATGGTATCGGAGCTAGGTTGTTCGTGCAAAAATTAGTTTTGAACTGCTTGTGTTGTGTTTTGGAGAAGCTTTTGATGTCAAAATCATTGACGCAAAAGCAAGAAAGGGTGGCAACTATTGCTGCCCTTGCTGCCATCTGCGTGTAGGCTCTTAGTTGGCAGTTGGCGGGTTGCTGTAGTGGCAGCCACTTGCGTGCGGGCACTACGCATGTAGGCACGGCGACAACCTATGCACGAACATTGCACCCGCGCGCAAGGGTGACACCTGCCACTACTTGGCCCACATGTGAGTTGCCAGTAGCGACGATAGCAAGCCCCAACGGACTGCACTAACCCACTAGTGCGGTGTTGCGCTTGTGGGCTAAGGTGTTGTAGGGTAGCAACGCTTGCGAGCACTGTGCCCACGAGCACAAACGCCCACGGGGGCAGTAGTGCCTACAAGGTAGCCCGACCACAAGGGCGGTGCCGTCCATAGGTACAGCGCCCCCACGCCCCCCTGCCATATAGGCTACCGTTGGCAAGGTGGCGGCAGCCGCAACAAGTAGGGAGAAGAGAGGGGTTAGGGTTTTCTGGCCAAAAGATAGTTTTGCCTCTCGGATTTTCAAAAATTCTAAGTTCTATCCTTTGTCCAAATTATTAAAATACCCCTCATAAATTAAAAAATTCCCTACAAGTCCTTGATTTCTAAAAATATTAGTTAATTAAAAGGTTTAATTGATTATTATTTTTATTATTATCTAGTAGTCCTATATGATGATGATTTACACATGTAATGAACGATGTGTGGATGGATGATCATGGACCATGTGATGTATGTACTTGTGATTATTATTATTGGGGCTTGCAAGCCTCCATTTTATTTCACATTTATTGTCAGGCTTGTGTGACTATGATTAAGTTGTAATCATATGAGAAGGCACAGGGGGAGCGTGGATGCGATAGTAGGACCTACAAGACGGACGATCGTGATGCATGGAGATACGTTGAGATGCCAATGGAACCGACAAGGATGAGATGGACGATCATGGGGCATAAAGATGCACTGTTGTACACATAGATCTTGATGTGAGTGATTAGGCCCACTAGCTCGGGCCTGATCACATTAAGTTGTGATCCATGATCATCTAGTGTAATTGCTCATGTGATGTGTGATTTTTTATATACCTACTAGATATGTATATATGTATTTGCATGCGATGTAGATATATATTAAATATATATATGTGTAACATGTCATATTAGGTGATCAAATCAAAGAAACCCATCTCTCGATAATATTAAGTCAGTAAACATTGTTTAATCTCGGATTTTGATGATGAAACTAATTAATAGTATTTATCTAATGTGCGTTTGAGTGACGCAAGACTAGCCTTGATCAGAAGAGGTAAATCGATTAAAGTAGGAGGAATCAGATGTTGGGTCGGAGCAAATATGTTAGAAGATTGGACGTCGAGCTGGAGGATCTATCAACGTGTCGGCAGAAGTCTTCAGTCTGTGAGTTCGGACATCGGGCCAAGAAGATCAGATATTGTGCCAAGGAGATCAGATGTTGGGAGAAGACAAAATGCTGATTGAGCAATACACCGAAGGAGAGGACGATGCACTGAAGAATCGGATGAAGTGCCGGGAGAACCAATGACATGTCGGACAACAAAGGATTCGCTTATAATTGATTATGTCTAGATCAAGTTAGTTTAGAGTCTAATTGAGGTAGTTTAGAATATAATTAGACTAACTCAATTAGGGGCCAACTAGGCCCAAGTTTGGGTTGTGTTGGGCCAAGTGCAAGGCCCAAACAATGACTCAACATATGGCACCATCATGGCACAATATCTAAGACTATGTGAGGCGGTGGTACTGCCCAATGCTAGTGTCAAGTGATGGTACCGTCAGTTTCGGTGGTGGTACTACCCAGACACAGTCTTTTAGGTAGTGGTACCACCAGACTAGGCGGTGGTACCGCCTAGTGTTAGTGTTGTAAGCGATGGTACCACCCAGCACAAGTGGTGGTACCACTAGGACCTAGAAAACCCCTAGTACCATTTTTTGAGCTTTTGAATAATGTTTATTGAGTCAATTTAGTTTAGTTGTTTATTGAGTTTGTTTAGTTCAATTAGAGTCAGGTAGAGATTTATTTAATATTTATTTATTATTAAGAGTCCAAGTCCTAGTGGACCCTAAGTGGAACTTTATAAAGAGTAATGTAACCCTTTCTTTTAATCAATCAAGTAATGAAGGAAATGTTATTCTAGTCTACGGACAAACTCTAAGAGGTCGATCCCCTCGAAGTGATCATTCCCTTTTCTCTTCTTTCTTTGATGATAAGACTTTAGGGTCTTATCATTTGGTATCAGTGCAGTGATTCTCGACGTTCTCTCTGCAGTTCGTCATCTAAAAAAAAAAAAAGAGAGAGAGAGAAGAGTTCGGCAGCCGTTAGCCGCACCCTTGCTTCCCTTCTCCACCACCGCCGTTGCTACAAGGGAACCCTATTGAATCTCGTATTTTGATGATGAAACCAATTGATAATTATGTTTATGTTTTAATCTATGTTTTGAGTGACGTATGATGCTTCGATCAGGATGAGACAATTAAAGCAGAAAAAATCATGTTGTGTCGGAGGAACATGTCTGAAGATTAGACGCCGGGCCGGTGGGTCGGTCGATGTATTGACAGAAGGCTTCAGTCCATGGACTTGGGCATCGGGCCAAGAAGAGCAGGTATTGTGCCAAGGATATCAGAGTTGCGGAGTCAATTGGCCGATTGGGCAATAGGCCATAGGAGAGGACGATGCGCCGAATAATCGGACGAAGCGTCAAGGGACCAATGACATGTCGGACAACTTGGTTAATTGCTTAGGATTAATTGTCTCGATCGAAGTTTTGTTTTACATGTGTAGGATTAACTACGATGAAAGTAAGATATGCAGTAGGAGTTGCACCGGAGTCAAGACAATAATCACGTTGGGAGTTCGAGAGTTCGACGAAAGTCCAAACGGTTGTCGGAGGTTCTACGGGAATAAATCCGAGAAGTCCAAGAGCTTGCCAAAGAAGCTCATTAGAACTATCCAAGTGGATCATCGCAAGTCTAGGAGTTTGCCAGAAGTCTGCTAGAGCATCGCTGAAGGTTTATCGAATGTTCGCCGGATGCTCGTCGGAAGAAGCGATTAATGCACCAGAGCAAGTTGCAGTAAATGTCTTAAGAAATATCGTAGTTAGCATGTAGATTAAGTTAGGAATGTGAGGTGATCCTATTAACTTAATCTGGGGGCAATTGGGCCCTTGATAAACCCAAATTGGACCGAATGGATCAACCTATTCGGACCAAAATTTCTGCCAGGCTGTGGCACCGCCAAGGTCGGTAGTGGCACCGCCCAAGAGATGGTCTCCTAGGAAGGCTGGGCAGTGCAACCACCTAGGTCAAGCAGTGGTACCGCCTGGGCTCAATCTCCGAGGGAGACTGGGCGATGGTACCGCTTGGGCTCAGTCTCAAAGTGAGACCGAGCTCTGTTAGGCGATCGTACCGCCTAGTCTAGCGATAGTACCGCAAGGACCCTGGAAATCCAGGAGGTGACATTTTTGAGCTCCAAATTCAAACCAGTTAGGAGCCTATATATACCCCACCCTTTCATGTATGAAAGGGCACCGAAAGCTTGATCTTACTCTATGATTTTAGAACTCAAAAGTGTTGTAAAGATTAAAAGTTCTCCTCTCTCTTTTCTTCTAAGTTTTGATCTTTTAAGAGAGGAGAGAAAATTCTGTAAGGGTTGTCTCCTAAGCCCGCCTAAAGGAATGAAACTGTAGAAGGGTGGTTGGCCTTCGCCTATTGAATGAAGCTCTCTAGTGGACGTCGTTGACCTCATCGAAGGAGGAAGCCAAAAGTGGATGTAGGTCAAGATTGACCGAACCACTCTAAATCTTGGTTTGCATTTACTTTATGTTCTCTATCTTAATTGCAAACTGCCTCCATAGCTTTACTTTAACTGCACTTCGCCTAATCTAAGTTAAAGCAATTTCCGAATCGACTTTCATACTAAAATCGCTTTTATCGTACGAACATCGTTTTAAATCATTGAAAGTTTTCCGCTACACTAATTCACCACCACCCCCCCTAGTGCTCTTGATCCTAACAATTGGTATCAGAGCCACGGTTTTCTATTTTGGTTTAACACCTATATAGCATCCAAGATGGTCACTCTCTCATTCGTCCTCCCTTCTTCAATGGGATGGACTACACTTATTGAAAAACTCGAATGAGAGTTTTCTTGCTTTCATTGGATTTAAATTTATGGAATATTATCGAGAATGGTTTTCTATTGTCTTCTCTTCCAATGAAACATTGGCATGATTTGGAGAAGAAGACGTTTTCTTTAAATGTTAGAGCTATGAATGCTTTATTTTGTGCCTTGGACAAAAATGAGTTTAATCAGGTTTCTATGTACGAAATGGCTTTCGATATTTGGCGCACTCTTGAAATCACACACGAAGGCACAAGTAGTGTAAAAGACTCTAAAGTAAATTTTTTGATGCATGATTTCAAGCATTTTCAAATGAAGCCGAGCGAAACCATTGTTGACATGTACACTCGTTTTACAGATGTCGTCTATGATTTAAAAGTTCTTAGCAAATGTTTCTCAAATTTTGAACTTGTTAGTAAAGTTTTACGATCAGTTTCTAAAGCTTGGGAATCAAAAGTAACGGCAATACAAGAAACAAATGATTTAAATATTTTTCCACTTGAAGAACTTATCGGTTCATTGATGACATATGAAATGGTGCGTAATGCATATGATGAACAAAACCACCTTCCAATGAACAGGAAGGATTTCGGACATAGAACATTTGAAAACCACTCGAGCATAAGCTCAAGTGATGGTGAACAAGAACTCCTCACTAAGAAATTTAAAAAATTAAAGAAACAAAAATTTAAGAACAAAAAGAATTGAACTACTTGCTTTGAATGCAAGAAGAAGAACACAAAGTGGGATGAATCAAGCTCCTCTAAAGATGAGGAGAAAATCAAGAAAGGCGAGGTGGCAAACTATGCCTTAACGACATTCAATGATGAGGTAATCGAAACCCCCTTAATTTATTTTGAAATTACTTGATGTTTTCAATGATGCATTTTATTTTTTAGAATAATTATTTTTCTTGAAAATTACATATTTAAAAAATTGAAAATGCAAGAATATGATCATGCTCAAAATTTTAAAAATAATCCTGAAAAATACATATTTTATGATAAACAAACAAAATGATTTTGATTGAAAATATGAAACCATGCTATATGTGGTTAAGAAGTAATAATGTGTATCATGTTGATTTCCATTGTTATTTATCGATTTTGATTAAATAAAATCATGTTTGAAGAAATGCATAATGATATAATAGTAACATTTTGATACCATGATTGACAATTTTATGTATGAGATTTTAAGTTATACATGATGATAAGCATGTAATATTTTCATGAGTGTATTTGAAAAACATATGGCAAAACTATGTCCGAATGCATGAAAGTGATAAATTTCATTTTTGGACTTTCTTGATCCTAACAATTCATTTTTTAGAATCTATTGATCTTGATGGTTTTATGACGAAATTCATTTTTCGATCCTAAACGTTGATGCATGTTTTTATTTAACATATATGAAAAAGCATGCTAACATGAAATCAATCACTTAAAATAAATACTTAAAAAAAAGAAAAAATATATTATCAATGAAATAATGAATCTACCTATGTTATGAATTTTGTGAACCATAAAAGTGATTTTGATGATTTGAATTTGAAATGAGTTTTATCAAAATTATGATATTGATTTCTTGGAAAAACATGAGATTACCTTTGATGATCATTTTGATTCATGGAATTTTGGATTCATGACTTGGTCTTACATTGGTGGTTGAAATCTTTGTACATTTGAATTATTCTCTTCTCCTTTCAATTTTTGAATTTATGCATGTTATATGTCAAACATTTGAAACCATGTTTTGGTATCATATATATCTAAGAAATGTTGATTTGACAAATTGAATGAGTTGAAAATGAATGATGATTTTTCTCAGGAATATAACTTGTGATATTTTTTATATAAATCATCATTTTAATTTCTTGACATTCGATACATGAGATTTTATTATGAATCAAAATTTCTCATTAATCGATCTTCTACGATTTTACTTGATATTTTCTTAAGAGGAGATTTTCTAAATGAATCATGATTTTTCCTTGTGAGTTCTTGGAGTTATTACTTGATTTTCTTTTAAAACAAGATCTCTTCTTTGTACTCCTATGATTTTTCTTGATATTTTATTTAAAGAAGATATTTACTATATGAATCATGTCTTTTGGTATTCAAATGATTTTATCCTTCATGATATGATTTCTTTGTATTTATGGCTTGCATGACTTGAAATGTTTTGGACTGATGCATGCAACACTATGATTTTTCCCTAAGATGAAAATGCATACAACACTATTGATTTTTTCCTTAGATAAAAATGCATGCAATACTATGATGTTTCCCTTAGATAAAAATGCATGCAACACTTTGATTTTTTTTAAATAATGTGAAAATCAATAATTATCATTTTCTAATAGAATGATGATTTGGAATCATGCATGTAATGATGATTTATATTTTATAATTTGGTATGATGCATGCAATGATGAAATATTCATGAATTTGAAATGATGTATGCAATACTTATGATAATGATGTACATGATGTATTGCATATGATGTATATCATGAATGCTTTAAATGATGAATATTTGGTATCATGATCAACATGTTAATAAATGCTTAAAAATTTTAATGTTTGAGTATCATGTATGATATGCTCATTAATGATGATTGATTTATTTTTCGATACCGTGAATGAAAAATAAGGTTTTTGAAATTGTGTATATTTTAATTTGAATATATAATGATGCACAAATAAAATTGATACTTTACCTTTGTCATAATCTGAAAATTGATATAAGTGTCTTCTTCTTTTTTACAATGACAAATGGGGAGCAAGAATTTCTAGCGTGGACATCATGAAACGAGGTAAACTAGCTAGCTTGCACAATTTAAGATGAAAGCAAAAATTACACTACTCAAAAGAGAAGATTCAAATGTAACACTTGCCAAATTGTTTGCTTGCCTCATGTAAAACACTATCTCTTGCTAGTTTGGTATTTTGCTAGCTTGCACTTTGCAAAAAAAGCAAAAATGATACTTCTCAAAAGAGAAGAAAGAGCTTGTTATCTTGAACATCACAAGCTTGCCTATCTTAAGAAACAAAAATTGTAAAAGTGCTATCTTGCCTATCTCAACAAACAAAACTTGCAACTTGCACATTGCAATAGGAAGCAAGAATCATGAGCTTACACAAGAAAGCTATCTTGCATTTGCTTTCGAAATTTTTGCTAGCTTGTATGTAGTAAAACTTGTATATCGTAAAAATTGCTAGCTTGTAGTCTAAAGAGAAGCAAACAGTTGCTCTCTCAAGAAAAGCAAACATGCTAAACTTGCACATCTTTAATTGCTAGATTGCATGATGATAAAACTTGATATTATGTTTTTCATGCAATAAGTTGAATTAATACTATAAACACATTAGAGTTGGAACTTCTCCTTTTTGTTGATGACAAAGGGGAAGAAGTATGATGTTATGCATAAGTTTATGCATAAGTTCATGATGATGTGTTGCAAGTATTCATGATGAATATTGCAATGACTTAAATTTAGTTTGAATTCAAGGTTCTATCAATATAGCATATTGATAGGGGGATTTTGTTTAAACTCCGGGAGTTAAGTTTAACTCCGTCATCAATTGGTTGTCATCATCAAAAAGGGGGAGATTGTCGAATATCGTATTTTGATGATGAAACCAATTGATAATTACGTTTATGATTTAATCTACATTTTGAGTGACGCAGGATTCTTTGATCAGGATGAGACAATTAAAGCAGGAAAAATCATGTTGTGCCGGAGGAACATGTCAGAAGATTGGATGTCGGGCAGGTGGATCGGTCGATGTATCTGTTGAATCTCGGATTTTGATGATGAAACTAATTGATTGTGTTTAGATGTTTAACTGCATTTTGAGTAATGCAGGTCTACTCGATCAGAATTAGACAGTTGACGCAGGAGGAATTGACGTTGCACCGGAGGAGATCACGTCAGGATATTGGACGGCAGAAGGCTTCGGACGTCGGGCATTGGGCCAAGGAGAGCGGAATTACACCAAGGATATCGGGGTTACGGAGGTCAACCGCCGATTGGGCAACAAGCCGCAAGAGAGGACGATGCGCTGAAGAATCGGACAAAGCGCCAACCAATGATGTGCCGGGCAACAGAATGTCGATTCGCGTTGTAATAATTATCTAGATCGGAGTAGAGTTTTAGTTTGTGTGCAGGAATAACTATGATAATGATAAAGACATAAAGAGAAAAAAAAGTGTCGGAGTCAAGCGCGAAGGATTCGTTGGGAGTTCGAGAGTTCGACGGAAGTTCGAAGGTTCATCGAGAATGCTGCCGGAACTAGCCAAGAATAAGTAGGGAGCTTGCCGAAGGGTGTTTCGGAAGCTCGTCGGAAGGTTCATTGGAAGTTCGTGGAGCTCACCGAGAAAGATCAAAGCTTGCCAAGAAGCTCGTTGGAACTCACCAAGATCAAATCGTGAAGTCTAGGAGCTTGTCGGGAGTCCGCATAATAGTTTCCGAGAGGTTATCGGAAGACCATCGAAAGTTCGCCGGAAGAAGTCTTGACTTATGGATGTTGTAATAGCTTAGAAAATGTCTTTAAATTCATAGTTAGCATATTAATTAGGGTTAGGATTAGGTATTAATCCTCTAACCCAAGTAGGAGCCAATTGGGCACGAGTTCGGACTAGTTTGGGCCAAGTTTGGAGCCCAACTAGTGAGCTGAAACACTATAGGCGGTGGCACCGCCCAGAACCCGAGAACTGGGCGGTGGCACCGCTGGACTGAGCGTTGGCACCGCCCAGCACCCGAGAGATCGGGCGGTGGCACCGCCACCGACAGGCGGTGGCACCGCCACCGACAGGCGGTGGCACCGCCAGCCTCGGAAACCCAAGAGAATTCAAATTTTGGAGCCCAAATTTGAATCTTCTTGGGGCCTATAAATACCCCTCAATTCTCAGCTGAGATTTCAACCTTTGGCAAAGTAATAGTTTGAGATAAGAGCCTTAGAATAGTCTTAGCAAGTCTTGTTTTTCATATTGCTTGAGTGTTCACCTCCTCCCATCTTGTTGAAAAGAATTGTAAGAGTGTGAACCACTTGTAAAGGTTGTAAGAGGGGTATTAGTCCTTCCCCTACAAGAGATTTGCTAGTGGAAGTTGGGAGCCACTTCGAAGAAGGCTTCGCAAGTGGATGTAGGTCATTTTGACCGAACCACTTTAAAACTGCTGCGTTATCTGGTTTGCATCCTACTCTTGCCATTTACATACTGCAAACTTCTCTACTTAGTCACTACACTTCCATACGCTTCTAAGTTATCAAGCTTCTAAAATCGATTTTCATTGATATTGCTTTTTATCGTACGAAAGATTTTTTAAAACCAAAGTTTTAATCCGCTGCACTAATTCACCCCCCCCTCTTAGTAACGCTCCGATCCTAACAATTGGTATCAGAGCTTGGTATTTCTCATTTCGGATTTACACCCGAGAGAAATGGCTCTTCATGGCTTTCAAGAGGGCTTATCGGTTGTTCGTCCACCGTTGTTTAACGGATTGGACTACACTTATTGGAAAACTCGAATGAGAGTTTTCTTGATTTCTATGAATTTGGATTTATGGAATATCGTTGAAAACAGTTTTCAACTTCCCTCTAAACCGATGAACGAATGGTCAGATTTGGAGAAGTAGTATTTTTCTTTAAATGCAAAGGCTATGAATGCCTTATTTTGCGCTTTGGACAAAAATGAGTTCAATCAGATTTCTACGTGCAAAATGGCTTTTGATATTTGTCGAACACTTGAAATCACGCACGAGGGAACTAGTAGAGTCAAAGACTCGAAAGTTAATATTTTATTACATGATTTTGAGCTTTTTCGAATGCAACCAAGCGAGACTATTGGCGACATGTACACCCGTTTCACGGATGTCGTCAATAATCTAAGAGTTCTTGGTAAATCTTTTTCGAATTTTGATCTCGTAAGCAAGATCTTAAGATCCCTTCCAAAACGGTGGGATCCTAAAATAACCGCAATACAAGAAACAAAAGATCTAAATATTTTTCCACTTGAAGAACTTATCGGCTCATTGATGACATATGAAATGGTGCGCAATGCATATGATGAACACGATGAACAATTGAACCACCTTCCAAAGAATAGGAAGGATTTGGAACTCCAGACAATTGAATACCACTTGAGCAATGACTCAAGTGATGAGGACAATGATGAACTTGAACTTCGAACACTAAATCTTAATAAGTTCATTAAACAAAAATCTAAAATAAATAATGAACTTGAACAGAGGAAGAGGCCAAAGAAAAGGAAGGCACCCAAGGATGAATCAAGAACTTCCAAAGGTGAAACGGCGAATTGGGCTTTGACGGGCTTCAACTACAAGGTAAGTAACTCAACTCTCTTGAATTATTTTGAAATTACTTGAAGTCTTTCAAGAGTGCTTAATTTAGATAGTAGGAATAGGAAATAAAAAAATATTTTTCAAAAATTATATCATGTTTTTTTTTTCCTTTTTAGTATCTTTGAAAAATTAAAAATTTGATCATGAAAAGTATATTGCTATGGTTTCATGCATGTTATGTTTTGAAATGTTGAATGATGTATGCAACATTAGGGATGATAATTATATAATATGTGATAATGCTTAGGATTAATCCATGCATGTGTATCTTGATGATTTTATATCATGCATAACGATCATGCTTAATAAATTTCGAATTTATGCATGATTAATCTTGTGATTTATGGATTATTGATTTTTACCATAATGAAAGTGCCTTATTAATTTTTGTTGTAACAAATCTTACACTTTCGGTTTTAAACATGATATATGTTTTTATTTGGCATAAATAAAACAAAATCATATATTTTGAAACAACCGAAAGAGGAAAATATTCTTGAAAATTATTTTGCTCAATCTTATTGATTTTGATGAATCCATTTGTATTATCTTTGTGAATCTCTTGGATTTTGATAATGATTTTGATGATTTAAATTTGAATAACTTTTTATCGAAATTATGATCTTGATCACTTGAAATTTATAACATGAAATCCTTTATGAATCAAGATTTCTTACTCTTTATTCTCTTACATTTTGAGAAAATTTTCAATATGAATCATAAGTGTTCTTATGCATGAATTGAAATCTTTTTCTCCTACATTTCCTTTTGTGATTTACTAAAGAGAATATCCTTTTTGAAAATTCTTAACTTAAAATTTTATTTAAAAATCACTTATTATTTGATCTCCTATGATTTTCCTTTGATTACTTATGAGGAGGCTTTTCAAAAAGAAATCATGTCTTTTGGCATTCACATATTCTAATATGGTATGATTTTTATGTAATTCCTTGTATTCATGAAATGTTTATCTCATCACCCAATTATTTTCTCCTTGATATTCCTTATGTGATGATATGCATACATGAAATATTCATTAATTTGTTTTGATGAAAAGTTATGATCATGAATGGTAGGTTGAAATTTGACAAGTTAATACCATCATGATTTGAAACAGTTATAATTTGAAATTATGCATGCAATTGCTTTTTATTGTGATGATATATGCATATAATGTGTATCATGAATACTTTATTATCATACATGAAAATAGTGATAAATATTTTGAAAATAAATGTTTGTATCATGTTAGATGATTTTTCATTTTGTGCATGATGAGTTATAGTGATGATTGAAACAATTATTGAAATGATATAAATGCCTTGAAATGATTGAAATATTTTACACTTTTATGCTCTTCACTACTTCTTTCTTGTTTTCAATGATAAAATGGGGAGAAGTTTTGATCATGCATGGTAGGATATAATTTGACAAAATTGATACCATCATGATATGAAACATTCATGATTTGCAATGTTGCATGCAATACTTGTGCTTTCTAATTATGATGTGATGTATTGCATATGATGTAAATCATGATTTAAAATGCTATGAGTTGTTGCTAAAATGATAAATGTTGATTTAATATTTTTTATCATGAATGCTCTAAATAATGATTGTTTGGTATCACGATCAAAATGTTGATAAATAGTTAAAAATTTTAGTATCATGTATAATATCCTCATAATGTCGATCGATTTATTCATTATCGTGCATGAATAAAATATAAGATTTTTGAAAATATGCATATTTTAATTTGAAAATATAATGATGCACAAATAAGATTGACACTTAACCCTTGTCATGATTTGAATATTATAGTAAAGGGAAATGAATTACACTAATTGTATTGTTATTCCCCTCTTTTTGACAATGACATAGGGGGAGCAAATTTTGCTAGCTAGCTTGCAAATATCAAGAGAAGCAATGAGTGCTAAGTTACACATTTTGAGAAATATTGCTATCTCAAGATGCAAAATTTGGAAACTTGCATATTGCAAAAGAAGTAAAATTTGCAAGCTTGTACTTCTCAAAAAGAGAAGAAAGATATTGGCTATCGAAAGAAGCTAAAAGTGCAAAACTTAGAAAACATGCAACAAAATTACTCTTGCCATGCTTTGTATCAAAAATATGTTGATATCCTTAAAAGCATCGCTATAAATTTTTTAGTGTATCGCAATGTATCACATGTATCGCAAATTAAATTTGCTGAGACTATTATCATATCAGGTTTAACATTTGATATCTTTCATTGATATGATATATTATCATATCTTGATGTATCGTTTAATGATATCATGATTTGCGATTGTTTCATGTGATTCTTGGTGAATTTTCACATTGGTATCCTTCATGAAATGATTTCTTTGCATTATTGTCTTGTATGCATCATGTGATGATTGAAATATTGATTGATGCAAAGTTAATGTAAAAGTCTAAATCATTGGTTCCTCTCCTTCTTTTTGACATTGACAAAGGGGTAGAAAGTTATTGCTAGCTTGCATATCTTTAAATTTGCTAGCTTGTATGTAGTAAAACTTGCATATCGTAAAAGTTGCTAGCTTATAAAGAAGCAAAGAATTGCTATCTCGAAAGAAGCAAAAAATGCAAAACTTAGAAAACTTGCAATATAATTGCTCTTGCCATGCTTTGTATCAAAAATAGGTTGATATCCTTAAAAGCATCGCATTAAAGTTTTTTAGTATTGCAATGTATCACATGTATCGCAAATTAAAATTTTTGAGACTATTATCATAACATGTTTAACAATTGATGTCTTTCATGACATGATTTCTTTGCATTTTTGTCTTGTATGTATCATGTGATGATTGAAATATTGATTGATGCAAATTCATAATTTATGTAGAAGTCTAAATCATTGGTTCCTCTCCTTTTTTTCGGCAATGACATAGGGGGAGAAAGATTGCTAGCTCAATGCAAATGTTGACTATCTTGTACTCTTCCCTTCTTTTCGACAAAAATAAAGGGGAGAAAGCTTTCGCTAGTAAGAACATGTAAAGAAAAGCAAAGTTCAATCTTGCACAAGAAGCAAGTGTTGAGTTGCCATGATTAAACTTAAGAATCTTGTTATGCTTTTGTACTTATATGTTGTGATGAAAATCAAGCTTCAAGTTGCAAAAACTTGCATATCTTTTAAAATAGCTAGAGCTGCTTCTCCTTTTTGTTGATGACATAAGGGGAGAAGTATATTGATGACTTCATGCATTGAATTGAATATTTTATTTATATTTGCATGATGATTTAAATGTTTTTCATAACATGTGATGAATGTTACTTGGATTTGGGATAATCCAAGTGTTCTATCAATGGCATATTGATAGGGGGAGTTTGGTTAAACTCCGGGAAGTTAAGGTTAACTCCGTTAGTCATCAATTAGTTGTCATCATCAAAAAGGGGGAGATTGTTGAATCTCGGATTTTGATGATGAAACTAATTGATTGTGTTTAGATGTTTACCTGCATTTTGAGTAATACAGGTCTACTCGATCAGGATTAGACAGTTGACGCAGGAGGAATTGACGTTGCACCGGAGGAGATCACGTCAAGATATTGGATGGTAGAAGGCTTCGGACGTCGGGCATTGGGCCAAGGAGAGCGGAATTGCACCAAGGATATCGGGGTTACGGAGGTCAACCGTCGATTGGGCAACAAGCCGCAAGAGAGGATGATGCGCTGAAGAATCGAACAAATCGCCAACCAATGATATGCCGGGCAACAGAATGTCGATTCGCGTTGTAATAATTATCTAGATCGGAGTAGAGTTTTAGTTTGTGTGTGCAGGAATAACTACGATAATGATAAAGACATAGAGCGAAACAAAGTGTCAGAGTCAAGCACGAAGGATTCGTTGGGAGTTCGAGAGTTCGACGGAAGTTCGAAGGTTCATCGGGAATGCTGCTGGAACTAGCCAAGAATAAGTAGGGAGCTTGCCGAAGGGTTTTTCGGAAGCTCGCCGGAAGGTTCATTGGAAGTTCGTGGAGCTCGCCGAGAAAGATCGAAGCTTGCCGAGAAGCTCATTGGAACTCACCAAGATCAAATCGTGAAGTCTAGGAGCTTGCCGGGAGTCCGCAGAATGATTTCCGAGAGGTTATCGGAAGACCGTCGAAAGTTCGCCGGAAGCTCGCCGGAAGAAGTCTTGACTTATGGACTTTGTAATAGCTTAGAAAATGTCTTTAAATTCATAGTTAGCATGTTAATTAGGGTTAGGATTAGGTATTAATCCTATAACCCAAGTAGGAGCCAATTGGGCACGAGTTCGGACTAGTTTGGGCCAAGTTTGGAGCCCAATTAGTGAGCTGAGACACTGTAGGCGGTGGCACCGCTGGACTGAGCGGTGGCACCACCCAGCACCCGAAAGATCTGGCAGTGGCACCGCCACCGATAGGCGGTGGCACCGCCAGCCTCGGAAACCCAAGAGAATTCAAATTTTGGTGCCCAAATTTGAATGCTCTTGGGGCCTATAAATACCCCTCAATTCTCAGTTGAGATTTTATTAGGATCAAGAGCACTAAGAGGGGGGGGGGGGGTGAATTAGTGCAGCGGAAAACTTTCTGCGATTAAAACGAAACTGCGTTCGAACGATAAAAACGATTTCTGTTTGAAAGCCGATTCTAAGATTACTTTAACTTAAGATCAAGCATGATGATATTAAAGTCAATCTATGAAGGCACTTTGCAGTTATGATGAAAACCAGAATATAAGCACAAACTGAAATGCGACGTTCGTACAAAGAAACTGATTTACGTCTAAATGATGATTGGTAAATCACTTGATTAGGCAAGATGCTGTTTAAGCAAGGGTATAAAGGTAGTTTGTAGTTATGGTAAAAATCAAAACATAAACGTAATCTGAAATATGATGATCGTACGAAAAAACAGATTTACGTCTAAACGCTGATTCGAAAAGTGCAAAGATTAAAACCCGATCGTATATGCGCAGAAAGCAGTAAGCTTCAGAGGAGGTTTGTAGTAAAGATAATATGCTCAAAGTAAATGCAAACCGAGATTTAGAGTGGTTCGGTCGATCTTGACCTACTCCACTTTTGGCTTCCTCCACCGACGAGGTCACTGATGTCAACTAGAGGCCTTACTTCAATAGGCGAAGGCCAACCACCCTTTTACAGTTTCACTCCTTTTGACGGGCTTAGGAGACAACCCTTACAGAAATTTTCTCTCCTCTCTTTACAACTCATAACTTGGAAGAAAAGAGGGAGAAGAACTTTTGGCCTTTACAACAATTTTGAGCTCTAAGAATCACATAAAAAGATCAAGATTTTGGTGTATATCTATGCTCTTTCAGTGCTGAATGGGTGGGGTATTTATAGGCCCCAACCTAGTTCAAATTTGGAGCTCAAAACTATCAATTCCCGAATTAGGGATCGGCGGTTGCACCTCTCCTAATCGGGCGGTTGCACCGCTTCGGCGAGCTCGAAGACCGAGCCTCAGGCGGTGCCACCTCTATCGTGGGCGGTTGCACCGCTTGCCGAGCTTCGAAGACCGAGCTTCGGCGGTTGCACCTCTGGCCCGGGCGGTTACCTTTGCCTGCCCGAGCTCGAAGACCGAGCTCAGGCGGACCTCTGTTAGGGGCGGTTGCACCGCTTAATCCTTCGGAGAGGCCCGAGCCAGGCAGTGCTACCTCTGGCTGGGCGGTTACCCACCGACCAGTCTCCACTGGGAGACTTAGCCCAAGCGGTGCTACCTCGGCAGGCGGTTCGCCTCCCGACAATCGGGGTCCGAATGGGTAGATCCATTCGCCCCCAATTTTTTTTTCAAGGGCCCCTGTGCCCCAAGATTAAGCTAATGGGATCACCTCCCATTTCCAACTTAATCATTATGCTAACTACGATGAATCCTAAGACAATTTCTGCAGCTTGCTCCGGTACGTCAATCGCTTCTTCCGGCGAGTTTCCGGCGAACTTCCGTCGATCATCCGATGAACCCTCGGTGATGCTCCTGCGGACTTCCGGCAAACTCCTAGACTTGCGACGATCCACTTGGCGAGTTCCAACGAGCTTCTTTTGGCAAGCTTATGGACTTCTCGGATTTGTTCCCACAGAACCTCCAACGATTGTCCGAACTTCCGTCGAACTCTCGAACTCCCAACGTGATCATTGTCTTGACTCCGTCGCAACTCCTGTTGCATGTCTTTCTTCCATCGTAGTTAATCCTGCACACTTAAAACAAAACTTCGACCGAGACAATTAATCCTAAGCAATTAACCAAGTTGTCCGGCATGTCATTGGTCCCTTGACGCTTCATCCGATTCTTCGGCGCATCGTCCTCTCCTGCAGACTATTGCCCAATCGGCCAGTTGACTCCGCAACTCCGATATCCTTGGCACAATACCCGCTCTTCTTAGCCCAATGCTCGAGTCCACGGCCCAAAGCCTTCTGTCGATACGTCGACCGATCCACCGGCCCGACGTCCAATCTTCTGACATGTTCCTCCAGCACAACATGATTTTCCTACTTTAATTGTCTCATCATGATCGAAGCATCCTGCGTCACTCAAAACGCAAATTAAATCATAAACATATATCAAGTAGTTTCATCATCAAAATACGAGATTCAACAGATTACAACCTTTGGCAAAGTAATAGTTTGAGATAAGAGCCTTAGAATAGTCATAGCAAGTCTTGTTTTTCATAATGCTTGAGTGTTCACCACCTCCCATCTTGTTGAAAAGAATTGTAAGAGTGTGAACCACTTGTAAAGGTTGTAAGATGGGTATTAGTCCTTCCCCTACAAGAGATTTGCTAGTGGAAGTTGGGAGCCTCTTCGAAGAAGGCTTCACAAGTGGATGTAGGTCATTTTGACCGAACCACTTTAAAACTGCTGTGTTATCTGGTTTGCATCCTACTCTTTCCATTTACATACTGCAAACTTCTCTACTTAGTCACTATGCTTCCATACGCTTCTAAGTTATCAAGCTTCTAAAATCAATTTTCATTGATATTGCTTTTTATCGTACGAAAGATTTTTTAAAACCAAAGTTTTAATCCGCTGCACTAATTCACCCCCCCCCTCTTAGTGCCGCTCCGATCCTAACAATTGGTATCAGAGCCCGGTATTTCTCATTTCGGATTTACACTCGAGAGAAATGGCTCTTCATGGCTTTCAAGAGGGCTTATCGGTTGTTCGTCCACCATTGTTTAACGGATTGGACTACACTTATTGGAAAACTCGAATGAGAGTTTTCTTGATTTCTATGAATTTGGATTTATGGAATATCGTTGAAAACAATTTTCAACTTCCCTCTAAACCGATGAACGAATGGTCGGATTTGGATAAGAAGTATTTTTCTTTAAATGCAAAGGCTATGAATGCATTATTTTGCGCTTTGGACAAAAATGAGTTCAATCGGATTTCTACGTGCAAAACGGCTTTTGATATTTGACGAACACTTGAAATCACGCACAAAGGGGACTAGTAGAGTCAAAGACTCGAAAGTTAACATTTTATTACATGATTTTGAGCTTTTTCAAATGCAACCAAGCGAGACTATTGGCGACATGTACACCCGTTTCATGGATGTCGTCAATAATCTAAGAGTTTTGGTAAATCTTTTTCGAATTTTGATCTCGTAAGCAAGATCTTAAGATCCCTTCCAAAACGGTGGGATCCTAAAATAACCGCAATACAAGAAACAAAAGATCTAAATATTTAAATATTTTTCCACTTGAAAACTTATCGGCTCATTGATGACATATGAAATGGTGCGCAATGCACATGATGAACACGATGAATACTTGAACCACCTTCCAAAGAATATGAAGGATTTGGAACTCCGGACAAATGAATACCACTTGAGCGATGACTCAAGTGATGAGGACAATGATGAACTTGAACTTCGAACACTAAATCTTAATAAGTTCATTAAACAAAAATCTAAAATAAATAATGAAGTTGAACGGAGGAAGAGGCCAAAGAAAAGGAAGGCACCCAAGGATGAATCAAGAACTTCCAAAGGTGAAACGATGAATTGAGCTTTGACGGGCTTCAACTACAAGGTAAGTAACTCAACTCTCTTGAATTATTTTGAAATTACTTGAAGTCTTTCATGAGTGCTTAATTTAGATAGTAGGAATAGGAAATAAAAAAATATTTTTCAAAAATTATATCATGTTTTTTTTTCCTTTTTAGTATCATTGAAAAATTAAAAATTTGATCATGAAAAGTATATTGCTATGGTTTCATGCATATTATGTTTTGAAATGTTGAATGATGTATGTAACATTAGGGATGATAATTATATAATATTTGATAATGCTTAGGAATAATCCATGCATGTGTATCTTGATGATTTTATATCATGCATAATGATCATTCTTAATAAATTTCGAAATTATGCTTGATGAATCTTGTGATTTATGGATTATTGATTTTTACCATAATGAAAGTGCCTTATTAATTTTTGTTGTAACAAATCTTACACTTTCGGTTTTAAACATGATATATGTTTTTATTTGGCATAAATAAAACAAAATCATATGTTTTGAAACAACCGAAAGAGGAAAACATTCTTGAAAATTATTTTGCTCGATCTTATTGATTTTGATGAATCTATTTGTATTATCTTTGTGAATCTCTTGGATTTTGATAATGATTTTGATGATTTAAATTTGAATAATTTTTTATCGAAATTATGATCTTGATAACTTGAAATTTATAACATGAAATCCTTTATGAATCAAGATTTCTTACTCTTTATTCTCTTACATTTTGAGAAAATTTTCAATATGAATCATAAGTGTTCTTATGCATGAATTGAAATATTTTTCTCCTACGTTTCCTTTTGTGATTTACTAAAGAGAATATCCTTTTTGAAAATTCTTAACTTAAAATTTTATTTAACAATCTCTTATTATTTGATCTCCTAAGATTTTCCTTTGATTATTTATGAGGAAGCTTTTCAAAAAGAAATCATGTCTTTTGGCATTCACATATTCTAATATGGTATGATTTTTATGTAATTCCTTGTATTCATGAAATGTTTATCTCATCACCCAATTATTTTCTCCTTGATATTCCTTATGTGATGATATGCATACATGAAATATTCATTAATTTGTTTTGATGAAAAGTTATGATCATGAATGGTAGGTTGAAATTTGACATGTAAATACCATCATGATTTGAAATAGTTATAATTTTAAATTATGCATGCAATAGCTTTTTATTGTGATGATATATACATATAATGTGTATCATGAATACTTTATTATCAAACATGAAAATAGTGATAAATATTTTGAAAATAAATGTTTGTATCATGTTAGATGATTTTACATTTTGTGCATGATGAGTTATAGTGATGATTGAAACAATTATTGAAATGATATAAATGCCTTGAAATGATTGAAATATTTTACACTTTTATGCTCTTCCCTACTTCTTTCTTGTTTTCAATGATAAAATGGGGAGGAGTTTTGATCATGCATGGTAGGATATAATTTGACAAAATTGATACCATCATGATATGAAACATTTATGATTTGCAATGATGCATGCAATACTTGTGCTTTCTAATTATGATGTGATGTATTGCATATGATGTAAATCATGATTTAAAATACTATGAGTTGTTGCTAAAATGATAAATGTTGATTTAATGTTTTATATCATGAATGCTCTAAATAATGATTGTTTGGTATCATGATCAAAATGTTGATAAATAGTTAAAAATTTTAGTATCATGTATAATATCCTCATAATGTCGATAGATTTATTCAATATCGTGCATGAATAAAATATAAGATTTTTGAAAATATGCATATTTTAATTTGAAAATATAATGATGCACAAATAAGATTGACACTTAACCCTTGTCATGATTTGAATATTATAGTAAAGGGAAATGAATTACACTAATTGTATTGTTATTCCCCTCTTTTTGACAATGACATAGGGGGAGCAAATTTTGCTAGCTAGCTTGCAAATATCAAGAGAAGCAATGAGTGCTAAGTTACACATTTTGAGAAATATTGCTATCTCAAGATGCAAAATTTGGAAACTTGCATATTGAAAAAGAAGTAAAAATTGTAAGCTTATACTTCTCAAAAAGAGAAGAAAGATATTGGCTATCAAAAAGAGCTAAAAGTGCAAAACTTAGAAAACTTGCAACAAAATTACTCTTGCCATGCTTTGTATCAAAAATATGTTGATATCCTTAAAAGCATCGCTATAAATTTTTTAGTGTATTGCAATGTATCACATGTATCGCAAATTAAATTTGCTGAGACTATTATCATATCATGTTTAACATTTGATATCTTTCATTGATATGATATATTATCATATCATGATGTATCGCATAATGATATCATGATTTGCGATTGTTTCATTTGATTCTTGGTGAATTTTCACATTGGTATCCTTCATGAAATGATTTCTTTGCATTATTGTCTAGTATGCATCAAGTGATGATTGAAATATTGATTGACGCAAAGTTAATGTAAAAGTCTAAATCATTGGTTCCTCTCCTTCTTTTTGACATTGACAAAGGGGGAGAAAGTTATTGCTAGCTTGCACATCTTTAAATTTGCTAGTTGTATGTAGTAAAACTTGCATATCGTAAAAGTTGCTAGCTTATAGAGAAGCAAAGAATTGCTATCTCGAAAGAAGCAAAAAATTCAAAACTTAGAAAACTTGCAATATAATTGCTCTTGCCATGCTTTGTATCAAAAATAAGTAGATATACTTAAAAGCATCGCATTAAAGTTTTTTAGTATTGCGATGTATCACATATAGCGCAAATTAAAATTTTTGAGACTATTATCATATCATGTTTAACAATTGATGTCTTTCATGACATGATTTCTTTGCATTTTTGTCTTGTATGTATCATGTGATGATTGAAATATTGATTGATGCAAATTCATAATTTATGTAAAGGTCTAAATCATTGGTTCCTCTCCTTCTTTTCGGCAATGACATAGGGGGAGAAAGATTGCTAGCTCAAGGCAAATGTTGACTAGCTTGTACTTTTCCCTTCTTTTCGACAAAAATAAAGGGGAGAAAGCTTTCGCTAGTAAGAACATGCAAAGAAAAGCAAAGTTCAATCTGGCACAAGAAGCAAGTGTTGAGTTGCCATGATTAAACTTAAGAATCTTGTTATGCTTTTGTACTTATATGTTGTGATGAAAATCAAGCTTCAAGTTGCAAAAACTTGCATATCTTTTAAAATAGCTAGAGCTGCTTCTCCTTTTTGTTGATGACATAAGGGGAGAAGTATATTGATGACTTCATGCATTGAATTGAATATTTTATTTATATTTGCATGATGATTTAAATGTTTTTCATAACATGTGATGAATGTTACTTGTATTTGGGATAATCCAAGTGTTCTATCAATGGCATATTAATAGGGGGAGTTTGGTTAAACTCCGGGGAGTTAAGGTTAACTCCGTTAGTCATCAATTAGTTGTCATCATAAAAAAGGGGGAGATTGTTGGAACTCGGATTTTGATGATGAAACTAATTGATTATGTTTAGATGTTTAACTGCATTTTGAGTAATGTAGGTCTACTCGATCCGGATTAAACAATTGACGCAGGAGGAATTGACGTTGCACTGGAGGAGATCACGTCAGGATATTGGACGGCAGAAGGCTTCGGACGTCTGGCATTGGGCCAAGGAGAGCGGAATTGCACCAAGGATATCGGGGTTACGGAGGTCAACTCCCGATTGGGCAACAAGCCGCAAGAGAAGACGATGCGCTGAAGAATCGGACAAAGCGCCAACCAATGACGTGCCGGGCAACAGAATGTCGATTCGCGTTGTAATAATTATCTAGATCGGAGTAGAGTTTTAGTTTGTGTGTGCAGGAATAACTATGATAATGATAAAGACATAAAGCGAAAAAAAGTGTCGGAGTCAAGCGTGAAGGATTCGTTGGGAGTTCGAGAGTTCGACAGAAGTTCGAAGGTTCATCGGGAATGTTGTCGGAACTAGCCAAGAATAAGTAGGGAGCTTGCCGAAGGGTTTTTCGGAAGCTCGCCGGAAGGTTCATTGGAAGTTCGTGGAGCTCGCCAAGAAAGATCTTAGCTTGCCGAGAAGCTCGTTGGAACTCACCAAGATCAAATCGTGAAGTCTAGGAGCTTGCCGGGAGTCCGCAGAATGATTTCCGAGAGGTTATCGGAAGACCGTCGAAAGTTCGCCGGAAGCTCGCCAGAAGAAGTCTTGACTTATGGACTTTGTAATAGCTTAGAAAATATCTTTAAGTTCATAGTTAGTATGTTAATTAGGGTTAGGATTAGGTATTAATCCTATAACCCATGTAGGAGCCAATTGGGCACGAGTTCGGACTAGTTTGGGCCAAGTTTGGAGCCCAACTAGTGAGCTGAAACCCTGTAGGCGGTGGCACTGCCCAGAACCCGAGAACTGGGCGGTGGCACCGCTGGACTGAGCGGTGGCACCGCCCAGCACCTGAGAGATCGGGCGGTGGCACCGCCAGCCTCGGAAACCCAAGAGAATTCAAATTTTGGAGCCTAAATTTGAATCCTCTTGGGGCCTATAAATACTCCTCAATTCTCAGCTAAGATTATAACCTTTGGCAAAGTAATAGTTTGAGATAAGAGCCTTAGAATAGTCTTAGCAAGTCTTGTTTTTCATATTGCTTGAGTGTTCACCTCCTTCCATCTTGTTGAAAAGAATTGTAAGAGTGTGAACCACTTGTAAAGGTTGTAAGAGGGGTATTAGTCCTTCCCCTATAAGAGATTTGCTAGTGGAAGTTGAGAGCCTCTTCGAAGAAGGCTTTGCAAGTGGATGTAGGTCATTTTGACCGAACCACTTTAAAACTGCTGCGTTATCTGGTTTGCATCCTACTCTTGCCATTTACATACTGCAAACTTCTCTACTTAGTCACTACGCTTCCAAACGCTTCTAATTTATCAAGCTTCTAAAATCGATTTTCATTGATATTGCTTTTTATCGTACGAAAGATTTTTTAAAACCGAAGTTTTAATCCACTGCACTAATTCACCCCCCCCCCCCCCTCTTAGTGCCGCTCCGATCCTAATAGTATCGACAGAAGGCTTCGGGCCGTGGACTCGGGCATCAGGCCAAGAAGAGCGGGTATTGTGCCAAGGATATCAGAGTTGCGGAGTCAACTAGCCGATTGGGCAATAGGCCGCAGGAGAGGACGGTGCGCCGAATAATCGGACGAAGCGTCGAGGGACCAATGACATGCCAGACAACTTGGTTAATTGCTTAGGATTAATTGTCTCGATCGAAGTTTTATTTTACATGTGCAGGATTAACTACGATGAAAGTAAGACATGCAGTAGGAGTTGCACTAGAGTCAAGATTATGATCACGTTGGTACTTCGAGAGTTCAACGGAAGTTTGAAATGTCGTTGGAGGTTCTACAGGAACAAATCTGAGAAGTCCAGGAGCTTGCCAAAGAAGCTCATCGGAACTCGCCAAGTGGATCGTCGCAAGTCCAGTAGTTTGCCGGAAGTCCACTGGAGCATCGCCGAAGGTTCTTTGGATGTTCGCTGGATGCTCACTGGAAGAAGTGATTGATGCACCAGAGCAAGTTGCAGTAAATGTCTTAAAAAATATCGTAGTTAGCATGTAGTTTAAGTTAGGAATGGCAGGTGATCCCATTAACTTAATCTGGGGGCAATTGGGCCCTTGATAGACCCAAATTGGGCCGAATGGATCAACCCATTCGAACCAAAATTCCTGCCAAGCGGTGGCATCGCTAGGGTCGGCGGTGGCACCGCCGAGGAGATGGTCTCCCAGGAAACCTAGGTGGTGCAACCGCTTAGGTCAGGCAATGGTACCTCCTAGGCTCACTCTCCGAGCGAGACTGGGCAGTGGTACCGCTAGTGTCAGGTGGTGGTACCGCCCGTGTCAGTCTCCAAGCGAGACTAGGTGGTGGAACCGCCCCAATCAAGCGATGGCATCGCCAGAGCTCGGTCTCCGAGCTCTATCAGGTGGTCGTACTGCCCAGTTTCGTAGTAGTATCGCCAGGACCCTAGAAATCCGGGAGGTAACATTTTTTAGCTCCAAATTCAAACCAGTTTGGGGCCTATATATACCCCACCCTTTCCTGCATGAAAGGGCACCGAAAGCTTGATCTTACTCTATGATTTTAGAGCTCAAAAGTGTTGTAAAGACTAGAAGTTCTCCTCCCTCTTTTCTTCCAAGTTTTGATCTTTTAAGAGATGAGAGAAAATTTTGTATGGGTTGTCTCCTAAGCCCGTCAAATGGAGTGAAACTGTAAAATGGTGGTTGGCCTTCGACTATTGTAGGAAGGCCTCTAATGGATGTCAGTGACCTCATCGGAGGTGGAAGCCAAAAGTGGATATATGTCAAGATTGATCAAACAACTCTAAATCTCAGTTTGCATTTACTTTATGTTCTCTATCTTAACTACAAACTGTCTCCATAGCTTTACTTTAACTACAATTCGTCTAATCTAAGTTAAAGTAATTTCCTAATCAGCTTTCATACCGAAATTGCTTTTATCGTACGTACGTCGTTTTAAATCGTCGAAAGTTTTCTGCTGCACTAATTAACCCCCTTCCTCCCTCTTAATGCTCTTGATCCTGACAATTGGTATTAGAGCCATGGTTTTCTATTTTGGTTTAACACTCATATAGAAATGGCTCTTTTTGGCATCCAAGATGGTCACTCTCTCATTCGTCCTCCCTTCTTCAATGAGACAGACTACACTTTTTGGAAAACTCGAATGAGAGTTTTCTTGCTTTCGTTGGATTTAAATTTATGGAATATTATCGAGAACGGTTTTCGAATGTCTTCTCTTCCAATAAACCATTGGAATGATTTGGAGAAGAAGACGTTTTGTTTAAATGCTAGAGCTATGAATGCTCTATTTTGTGCCTTAGATAAAAACGAGTTTAATCGGGTTTATATGTACGAAATGACTTTCGATATTTGGCACACTATTGAAACCACACATGAAGGCACAAGAGTGTAAAAGATTCTAAAGTAAATTTTTTGATGCATGATTTTGAGCATTTTTTAATGAAGCCGAGCAAAACCATTGTTGACATGTACACGTTGGGTGAAGCCGGCAGCCACACATGCTGTTCCTTCTCAACCGAGAAGGAACCTTTGCTTCCCAGCACTGACTGCCACTACCTCTTCTCCACCGCCAGCGTTGCTTCCCAGCCGGTGACTGATGATCACCGCTGTCGCTACTCCCCAACCGGTGACCACCGCTGCCACTGTGCCCCGACCAGTAACCTTCTCTCCTCGCTTCCCCATCTCGCTCGAGCAAGAAGGTCATGGTCGTTGTTTCGCAGCTAGTGGACCACCCCTCATAGCCACCCATCGGCGACACTGCCCTAGCCGCACCACCACTGCCAGCCACAACTGGTCGTGATCAGTCGGCATCGCCAGCGACTTCCCCTATGGTGCGGTAGAAATAGAGTATCCTCTTCTGCCACAACAGCCGGTCTCCCCTACCGCTACGAGTGCCGGTTGCCTCCCTCCTCGCGGCGACCCTTGGTGACACTGCTCCTAGCAGCGCCACCACCGCTGCCAGCCGTCGCAATCCTCTCCTTATCGATCCCAACCCTCGGCAAGGCTTCGGTGTCGCTAGCGGCTCCTTTTGTGGTGCGACAAAAATAGAGCCATCTGTTGCCGCAGCCCCCCTTCGATCCTTGCCGCCACCGCTACTCCCTAGCCACCAACCTTCTCCTCTCCAACACCGCCACCCTTGCTTCTCGGCAGCCCTCACCCCTGCTATAGCCCGTCGTAATCCTCTCCTCGTCGATCCCAGCCCTTAACAAGGCTTCGGCATCGCCAGTGGCTCCTTCTACGGTGTGACAGAAATAGAGCCCTCTGTTGCTGCAGCCCGCCCCCGCACCCCACTCTCCCCCCCCCCGCCCCGATCCTTACCGCCACCATTGCTGCAAGGCACCACAACCTTCTCCTCAACCGCTCGTGATCCTTCCAACCAAACTCCTTCTATGGTGCGACAAAAACAGTGGCACCCTCTACTGCCGTAATCGTCGATTGTAACCACCGCCGCCCTCTAGCAGTGCATGCAGCAACCACAGCAAGTACGCTGCCTTGCCTCAACCCCAGCAACGAACGCACCACCGATTCCTCTTCTCAACCCCGGCTGCTTCAACACCGCCTCCCCCTTACTTAGCATTTTCTACCACAACCACAGGTTGCCATCATCGCAGCAGCAACTGCAGCCACATCGACGTAGTTGTCTTCCAGCCCCCACGCTCTCACCCATGCAGCGACAAAAATAGGGCAGCAACTCTTTCTCCAATGCAGCGACCGCAACACTGCCCTCGGCATCCACCTCCTCGACAACTTCACATCGACATTGCTGATGTCCTTGATCGACATAAAAAATAGGAGTTGAGATTACATATTTGATAAATCGGTGAAAGCACAAATGGAAGCATTAGAAACCAGAATTGAGAATCGGCTAATGGAAGCGTTGGAAACCATAATTGAGAATCGGCTATAAGAAACCCTTGATGATTTAAAAAAAAGCTTGTTGAAGCACTTTAGTAGGTTTCAACAAGATGGGAGCTCAAGTTTTACATTGTATAGATATGGAAATATAGGAAAAGGGCCCCAAGACTATAACACAAACTACTCACACATGAAGGTGGAATTTCCGAGATAGAAAGATGGGGATCCGACTAGTAGGATCTCTAGGGTGAAAATTTTTTTTGTTTTCACAGAACTCCAGAAGAATCCAAGGTAGAAGTGGCCTCAATCCAGCTCGATGGAGATGCAATCCAATGGTATAATTGGTATAAAACTTTACACAGAGTTCCTTCGTGGGAGTAGTTCAAAAGATGGCTTCTTGTTCGCTTCGGACCATCAGAATATGAGAATGTTGATAGATAGCTCATCAAAATTCATCAAACTTCTACAGTATTGGAATATCAGAGCAGGTTTGCATTCAGTGTGAAGTTAAGGCTCGTCAACCCTGCACCATGATAGCTGCATGCATGTCTGAGGAAAAAATTAGCTTGGAATACCGTCGAAACAAATGTATCAATAAATAGGTGATTAGCAAGCCACCTGTACTATCCCTTATTTCTGAAATTTACGTAAGGATCTATTTGTAAATTAGAGAACCTATTTGTAAATATAAAAATTTTAGGGATTAAACTGTTAGGCTGCAGAAAAAAAAAGAAAAATAGAAAAATTACGGTTTTATCCCGCTGCCTCGCAAGCTCTGTGTAAAACAGAGAGAGAAGCTGTGGGGCGTTGGGGGAGAAGAAGAGGAAAAGTAGAGAAGAAGAAAAGTGGAGAGTGGCTACGGCAAGGTCTGCAGCGAGGAGGTGTGGGGCGTCGGGGAGGAGAAGGGAAGAAGAAGAAGGAGGAGAAGAAAGGGAAGAGGGAGAGGAAAGCGAGGTGGTTGCAGATAGGGCGGCAGCACCACTGTTTCCTGCACAAGGAAACAGAGGAGGTGTAGATCATCGGGGAGGAGAATTGGAGAAGAGGAGAAGAAGAAGAAGAGGAAGAGAAGAAGAAGAAGAAGAAGAAGAAGAAGAAGCAGAAGAAGAAATGGGAGAAGAGGCTATGGCACCTCTGTTTCCTGCAGCAGGAAACAGAGGAGAAGAGAGGCAGTGCGTCGGGGAAAAGAAGGGGAGGAAGGAGAAGAAGAGAAGAAGAAGAAGGGAAGGAGAAGGACGAGGAGAAGGGAAAGAAGGGGCTGCGGCTGCGCGCCGCAGCCGCAGCTGGAAGAGAAGAGAGAGAGGAAAAAGAGCAGGGGAGGAAGAAGAGGCTGCGGCTGTGGTGGCTGCGGCCGTGGTGGCTGCGACTCCGACTGCAACAGTTACAGCTGGGAAAGAAGAGAAGGAAAGGAAGAAGAAGAGGGAGAAGAGAGGAAGGGGAGCTGTGGCTGCGGTAGCTGCGGCAGCGGTGGTGGCTGCAGCGGCTGCGTTTGGGAAAGAGATAGAAAGGAAGGGAAAAAAAGGTGCTGCCGTTGCGGTTGCGGCTGCGGCTGCGGCTGCGGCTGCAGCAACTGTGTCTACGAAAGAAGAGGAGGAAGAAAGTAGTGCGGTGGATGCGGTTGCGGTTGTGAAAGCAGCTGCAGCCATCGCTGCGACTATGGTAGTGGCAGCGGCGATGGCTGTGACAGCTGTATTTGGTAAAGAAAACGAAAAAAATGAGAGTAAGAAAGAGCAGGTGACTATGCCTCTATGTTTTGCATGAGCTACAGTTGATAAGGGTAAAAATGGCGACGTGACGCGCCACGATGTCAGCCACGTCAGGTGGACGCACTGCTCGAGGAAGCAAGCATTAATGCCGACTTGATGTGCGTCAACGTCACCAGCTCTCAGCCAACAACCTCAGCCTTTAACCCCGTGCGCTTGGCCGAGGCACGGGAGCACGTTGACTGAGGCTCGCCCATACCCTGCGGCAGCCCGGTTCTCCACGCAACCCTAATGGCAATGTTAGACGCCACGCGAGGTATTGTCCTGCCCATGTAAGCGGGCACATCAGGTAACATCAAACTCATCTATAAATACCCCGGAGTTCTAAACGAACAGGGGAAGACTTCTTCACTAGAAAAGCTCCCTTCCACATGATCTGACTTGATCATCGGAGGGGTCGGGCCGAGCCTCCGACCCGACCTGTGTGCAGGAACGAAGGCGAGGTTGCCTCTTCCCCGACGTTGCACGGAGCTCTCCCCCTGACGGGACATCCAGATCACTACGACCGGTCACCCCGGCGGCCCCGAGGAACGCAACGCTGGATTCCCGCGCATTCGGACCCGAACCAAGCCGCGTCGGCCCCCGAGGCCACGGCTAAAAAAGTTATTTACCATAACATTTTAGCGCTAGAAGGAGGGCCGAATGTCGAGGGATCCTCAGGCTGATCCTGACGAACTCCCTGCCGAGGGATCGTTCTTAGCAGGGTCGTAGGCCGTGCGTCCCTTGCGTGACGGGCCGTGGGCCGACGACCTCCTCGCGACCTCTGAATGCGGTTGGCGTTCATTCGACAATCCGGATCTGTTTCTGCCCGAGGGCGCTCTGAGCGTCCCCTCGCTGGTGTCATCCGAGGCCTTTCACGACCTCGCTCGTCAAGTCCGAGCTCTGACGGATATGGTGCAAACCATCATCCCGCTCGTCTCCCAACCGACACCCCCACTTATGACTCAGCCGCCATGACAACAAGAGCCGCCCGCTCGGGCCCACATGACGCTTCTGGAGCCTTCCACTTCTCCTCAGGTCATACCGACCCCACTCGGGGATCCAGTAAGGACAAACCCGAGCGGTCGCCCGGAGCCCGAGGTATTATCTCCAGAATCAACGGACTCCCTACGAGCCCACCTATGCCTTCTTAGTCAGCGGCTCGATGAACTAGAGAAGGAGTTTTGCAACTCAGAGGGAGAGCTCGGGTTGGACACATACCAAGGATCTCCGTTCGCACCAGAGATACGAGATCATGTTGTTCCCCCGAACTTCCAGCTCCCTTCTCTGGACGCATACGATGGCGCCACTGACCCAGCGGACCATGTCGCCGCTTTCCGTGTCCAACTAGCACTGCATGGAATGTTTGATGCTTTAATGTGCAGGGCATTTCCCACGACCCTGAGGGGTCCAGCCCGCACATGGTACGACGGCCTGAAGATCGAAACGATCAGTTCCTTCGACCAACTCGCCAAGGACTTCGAGCTCCACTTCGCAGCCCATGCCCGGCCGAGGCCCTCCGCGGCACTACTCCTCGGACTCAAACAAAGAGAGGATGAGACCCTCTCACGTTTCGTGGATCGCTTTACTACGCAAATCCGGAGCTTACCGGACACTCACCCCTCTTTGTTGGTGCAGGCGTTCATGGTAGGCTTGCGACCTTCCAGATTTTGTTGGTCCCTCGTAGAGCGACCCCCCACCACAGTACCATATATGCTCCAGCGAGCCAACCGGTACATCGCGGCGGAAGCTTGGGCGACCGCAAGAAAGAGGAGTGGCTCTGGGCGACGGGCCCCGTAGCAGCGGTCAAGTACCCGCGTTTGCTATCCGGTGTAATCCTCGTGCCAGGAATCTAGCCCCTTCCTCAGTCTCTTCTAAGCGAAGGCTCCATGTTTGCCTGATCGCCTCTTGGCTCACGATTAGCTTCGGTCTAACCCCCCTCCTTTTTGCAGTCGCACGGCTCGTCCACACGCTGCCGAGCTCCCCTCAGAGCATCCTGCCCGCCTGAGCGGTGTCACTCGGCTGCAGCCTGCCTGCGCCGAGCTTCTCAGCCATACATTGTCGAATTCACCTCAGCGCGGCCTGCCTGCCTGAGTTGTCTCTCGGCCCGAGCCTACCTCCTCGGCCGCATAATGCCCGAGGCGCACTTGCGCGGTCTGTCAGCCTGCGTCGTGCTACTCGACCGCATGGCCCTTGCGACCACACCTGCGTGGTCAGCCCGCCTGCGTCGTGCTACTCGGTCGCATAGCCCTCGCGACCATGCCTGCGCGGTCTTCCCGCTTGCGTCGTGACCCTCGGCCGCATAATGCCCGAGACCACCCTGCGCGGCCAGCCTGCCTGCGCCGTGTTCCTGGGCCCCGTGTTCCCGAGACAGACCTGCGCGGCCTGCCCTCCTGCGTCGTGCTCCTTGGCACCATGTTCCCGAGACACACTAGCGGCGATTGACCCTTTCTGCATGTAGAGCCGCTCGGCCCGGTTCTGCGGCCGAGCCGCTTCATTTCGACCATCATTCTGCCGAGCTCCCCTCGAAGGCGTCTGGCGCTGGCGGTGTCACTCGACCTGACCCGCCTGCTTTGTGCCGAGCTTCTTGGCCATACACTATCGAATTCACCTCAGCGCGGCCTGCCTGCCTGAGTTGTCTCTTGGCCCGAGCCAACCTCCTCGGCCTCATAATGCCCGAGACGCACTTGCGCGGTCTGTCCGCCTGCGTCGTGCTACTCGGCCGCATGGCCCTCGCGACCACACCTGCATGGTCAGCCCACTTGCATCATGCTACTCGGCCGCATGGCCCTCGCGACCACGCCTACGCGGTCTGCCCGCCTGCGTTGTGATCCTCGACCGCATAATGCCCGAGACCACCCTGCGAGGCCAGCCCACTTGCGTCGTGTTCCTTGGCCCCATGTTCCCGAGACAGACCTACGCGGCCTGCACGCTTGCGTCGTGCTCCTTGGCCCCATGCTCCCAAGACACACCTGCGCGGTTCACCCGCCTACGTCGTGCTCCTCGGCTTCCTGCTCCCGAGACACACCTGCGTGGTCAGCCCGCCTGCGTCGTGCCACTCGGCCGCATGGCCCTCGCGACCACACCTGCGTAGTCAGCCCGCCTGCGTCGTGCTACTCGGCTGCATGGCCCTCGCGACCACACCTGCACGGTCAGCCCGCCTGCGTTGTGCTACTCGACCGCATGGCCCTCGCGACCACGCAGTGCGGTCTTCCCGCCTGCGTCGTGATCCTCGACCGCATAATGCCCGAGACCACCCTACGCGGCCAGCCCGACTGCGCCGTGTTCCTTGGCCCCATGTTCCCGAGACAGACCTACGTGGCCTGCACGCCTGCGTCGTGCTCCTTGGCCCCATGCTCCCGAGACACACCTACGCGGTTCACCCGCCTGCGTCGTGCTCCTCGACTCTTCTGCTATACGCCACCCGACACCACACCTGCGCGGTCAGCCCGCCTGCGTCGTGCTCCTTGGCTCTTCGGCTTTATGCCACCCGAGACCACACCTGCGCGGCCAGCCCGCCTGCATCGTGCTCCTCGGCTCCTCGGCTTTACGCCACCCAGGACACACCTGCGCGGCTAGCCCGCCTGCGTCGTGCTCCTCGGCCCCTCAGCTCCGTTCTCCCTGAAACTGCGTCCGCATGGCCAGCCTACCTGGAGACAGAAGCCATGCATCGGACTCTCCTTGCATGACAACCGATGCATAGCTCCTTTCGGAGGGGGGGGGGAATATGATATGGGCAAAAATGGCGACGTGACGTGCCACGACATCAGCCACGCCAGGTGGACGCACTGCCCGAGGAAGCAAGCATTAACGCCGACTTGATGTGCGCCAACGTCACCAGCTCTCAGCCAACAACCTCAGCATTTGACCCCGTGCGCTCAGCCGAGGCACGGGAGCACGTCCACCAAGGCTCGCCCATACCCTGCGGCAGCCCGGTTCTCCACGCAACCCCAGTGGCAATGTCAGACGCCACGCGAGGTATTGTCCTGCCCCTGCAAGCGGGCACATCAGGTAACATCAAACTCATCTATAAATACCCCGGAGTTCTAAACGAATAGGGGAAGACTTCTTCACTAGAAAAGCTCCCTTCCACATGATCTGACTTGATCGTCGGAGGGGTCGGGCCGAGCCTCCGACCCGACCTGTGTGTAGGAACGAAGGCGAGGTTGCCTCTTCCCCGACGTTGCAGCGGAGCTCTCCCCCTGATGGGACATCCATATCACCGCGACCAGTCACCCCGGCGGCCCCGAGGAACGCTGCGCCGGATCCTCGCGCATTCGGACCCGAACCAAGCCGCGTCGGCCCCCGAGACCACGACTAAAATAGTTATTTACCATAACAACAGTGATCTATTGAATTGGACCTGCCCAGTTATCTGTTGAATTGGACCTTATGAATTCTGTCAAACAGAGATTTTGTTCTCCGACTTTTGTTTACCAAATTATTTGTAACTGTCTGTTAGAAAGTTCAGTTCATACGAAGCTTGTTCTATCTGAAAGTAGATTGAAATATCTTTGCAATAATATAATTCCTTAGTAAATTAGAGCATAATTTATAGTTTGAATCATTTGTTCAATGTGCCTCTCAAATTCTACCAGAAATCAAGCTTTGATCGATTTCGTCTATTCTTATTTCATTCCTTTTGAAAATTGATTTCATCTAGCATTGTTTCTTCAATGAGCTTATATTTTTGCTTTGAATTCTTGCATGCTCTTGTCCTTAAATTATTTGCATACTTGAAACACATTATGTAATGTTTATATTGTATCGCATTGTTTCATATAGACACATATATTCCGTTGTTCCACATGTGCTTCCGATATGTGCCAAAATCCTTGCATACCCTTGCCTTTAGTTCATTTCAAGTTTGAATGCATTTGTGAAAGATTATGTTTGTATTGTGTTGACTCATTAAGGTACATGTACGTTTTGTTTTTCCGCATGTGTTTTCTGTTAGGATCAAGAGCACTAAGAGGGGGGGGTGAATTAGTGCAGCGGAAAACTTTCTGCGATTAAAATCAAAAGCTGCGTTCGAACGACAAAAATGATTTCGATGTAAAATCCGATTCTAAGACTACTTTAGCTTAAGATTAAGCAAGATGACGTTAAAGTAAATCTACAAAGGCAGTTTGCAGTTTATGATAAAAATCAGAATGCAAGCGTAAACTGAAATGCGACGTTCGTACGATAAAACCGGTTTACGTCTAAACGTCAACTTTGAAGGTACTGAACTTTGAGATATGTTTTGTAAATGCGCAGAAGGCAGTTTGCAGTTGTAATTAGAGTCAAAACGTAAACGTAAACTGAAATGTAATGATCGTACGAAAACGCCGATTTACGTCTAAACGCAGATTCGGAAAGTTCTGAACTTAGAAACTCCTTCGTAAAAGCGCACAAGGCAGTAGCTATTTAGGAGGTTTGCAGTAATGATAAAATGCTCAAAGTAAATGCAAACCGAGATTTAGAGTGGTTCGGTCAGTCTTGACCTACTCCACTTTTGGCTTCCTCCACCGACGAGGTCACCGACGTCAACTAGAGGCCTTCCTTCAATAGGCGAAGGCCAACTACCCTTTTACAGTTTCACTCCTTTTGACAGGCTCAGGAGACAACCCTTATAGAACTTTTCTCTCCTCTCTTTACAACTCAAAACTTTGACGAACAGAAGGAGGAGAACTTTTGGCCTTTACAACAATTTTGAGCTCTAAGAATCACAGAAAGAGATCAAGATTTCGAGTGTTTCTGTATCTCTTCAGTGCTGAATGGGTGGGGTATTTATAGGCCCCAACCCAGTTCAAATTTGGAGCTCAAAACTATCAAATCCCGAAATTTCAGGATTAGGCGGTTGCACCTCCTGACTGGAGCAGTTGCACCGCTTGGCAGAGCTCGGAGACAGAGCCCAGGCGGTTGCACCTCTCTATCAGGGGCGGTTGCACTGCCTCAGTCTGGCTCGGAGATTGAGCCCAAGCGGTTGCACCTCCTAACTAAGACGGTTGCATCGCTTGTCAGAGCTCGAAGACCGAGCTCAGGCGGAGCAACCTCTCTGTCAGGGGAGGTTGCACCGCCTAGTCTCGCTCGGAGACTGAGCCCAAGTGGTGCCACCTCCTGGCTGGGGCGTTTGCACCGCCCAGTCTCCTTGGGAGACTTAGCCCAGGCGGTGCTACCTCCTAGCTTGGGCGGTTGCACCTCCCACAGCAATCAGGGTCCGAATGGGTAGCTCCATTCGGCCCAATTTTGGTTTTTCAGGGGCCCAATTGCCCCAAGATTAAGCTAATGGGATCACCTCCCATTTCCAACTTAATCAATGTGCTAACTACGATAAATCCTAAGACAATCTCTGCAGCTTGCTCCGGTGCGTCAATCGCTTCTTCCGGCGAGTTTCTGATGAACTTCCGTCGATCATCCGATGAACCCTCGGTGATGCTCCTGCGGACTTCCGGCAAACTCCTGGACTTGCGACGATCCACTTGACGAGTTCCAACGAGCTTCGTTTGGCAAGCTTATGGACTTCTCGGATCTGTTCCCGCAGAACCTCCGACGACAGTCCGAACTTCCGTCGAACTCTTGAACTCCCAACGTGATCATTGTCTTGACTCCGGCGCAACTCCTGCTACATGTCTTTCTTCCATCGTAGTTAATCCTGCACACTTAAAACAAAAATTTGATTGAGACAATTAATCCTAAGCAATTAACCAAGTTGTCTGGCATGTCATTGGTCCCTCGACGCTTCGTCCGATTCTTCGGTGCATCGTCCTCTCCTGCAGCCTATTGCCCAATCGACCAGTTGACTCTGCAACTCCGATATCCTTGGCATAATACCCGCTCTTCTTGGCCCGATGCCCGAGTCCACGGCCCGAAGCCTTCTATCGATACGTCGACCGATCCACCGGCCCGACGTCCAATCTTCTGACATGTTCCTTCGGCACAATATGATTTTCCTGCTTTAATTGTCTCATCTTGATCGAAGCATCCTGCGTCACTCAAAACGCAGATTAAATCATAAATATATATCAAGTAGTTTCATCATCAAAATACGAGATTCAACATTTTCGATATGTCCCAATTTATTATTCACAATATCCTTTTGTACTCTAGTGTTTGTGGGATAATATGAAACTTTGCTGGAAATGGTAAAGTGTATGTGTTTAGTACCCGCGTTGCTCTAGACTTATATCTGGTGGTCATTTAGAAATGGATGAATCATATTCTATCTGTGGTCCCACTACACTTTCTATATGTTTGATATGATATCCAGAGATTTGGTTATATGTTTCTATACATGCTGTGGATATGAATGATATGAATGCAACGTCAAATATGATGTTTGAGCTTTTGTTTCATATTTGTTCTTTGATATGCTCCTAAATTGTTTATATGCCATTGTTATGCTTATAAATATTTCATATGCTATTGATATGTTCCAAAATACTCCCTATGCCTCTAAAATGTTCATACACCATTGATACGCTTTGAAATATTTTATATACCATTGATTTAGTTTGAAATGTTTCATTTGTCATTGATATGCTTTGAAACATTTCATACGCTATTGATAAGCTCCGAAATGTTTCATTCATTATTAATATGCTCTGAAATATTTCATACGTCATTGATATACTCTGAAATGTTTCATCTGCCATTGTTATATTCCGAAATATTCCATATGCCTTTGATATGCTCTGGAACATTTCATACGTTATTGATATGCTCCAATTACTCTATGCTCCATTTATTATAAACCAAATATGTTTTGAATGTAACAACATTTGCGATTCTGTATCTAATGAGATGGCATCCTTGAATCTCTTGTATTCTGCCTTGTATTGTGATACCTTATTTGTTTGAAACTATCCCTTTTTGTTCTGGATATTCTGTCACTTGCTGAGCTATTTGTAGCTCACTCTGTTGTTATATAAATCTTTCAGCTTGTCACTCTCTGAGATGTTTGTATTGGGTTGAGGTAGTGGAGAGCTATTTAGAATCATGGGCAAGTCTTGTTAGTTGTTATGTTATTGTTGTATAAGCATATTTTGTATGTAATAAAATATTTTCGATGAACCAGAATAGATATATCATGCAAAAGTGTTAGAAGATCTCTCTTATTTGGAATTTCAGAATGTTAAGTTTAGTTTATGATAATATGAACTTGTGGTAAATTGTTAGAGTTCTAATTGTATGAATTGTGTAGCTAGTGGATTTATAAGTGTTGTTATTATTTTATTAAGTTGGCTTAGGTTTCCATAAATGTGAATTATCAAGTGATGTGATACATGATTATAAACTATAGAGGTTTTATATATGTAAATTTGATTGAATGTTTTTCAGTGTCCTCAAATGTTAGTTTGGATCCTAGATTGGTTTGTGATGAAAATTTTAATATTATCGATTTTTTTGAGGGGCCTGATATGTTAGGATCGGAGCAGCACTAAGAGGGGGGGGGGTGAATTAGTGCAGCAGATTAAAACTTCAGTTTTTAAAAAATCTTTCGTATGATAAGAGCGGAACTTGACAAGCTTAATCTTGAAAGCGTATTCTTAAATATGCGCAGCAAAAGTAATGAGGAACTAAAGTATATAAGAAGGTTTACAATAATGTAAATAACAATAATAAAATGCAAACCAAGGATCACGCCGATTTTAGAGTGGTTCGGTCAAATGACCTACTCCACTTGTGAGGCCCCTCTTTGATGAGGCTCCCACCTTCCACTAGCAAGTCTCTTGAAATGGAAGGGTAAATACCCCTCTTATAACTCTTTACAAGCGGTTCACTCTCTTACAGATTTTCGAGAAGAGATGAGGTGAACACTAGCAAATTGAAAAGAAGACAAGCTAACACTTTTCTAAGACCTTTCTCTCAAACTCTTGCTGCTCAAAAAGTTGTGATCTCAGCTGAGATTTAAGGGGTATTTATAGGCCTCAAGAGGATTCAAATTTGGGCTCCAAATTTGAATTTCGTCGAAGTTCCGATCTTTGGCGGTGCCCACTTTGTCGATGGCGGTGCCACCGCTTTGTCGATGTCGAAAGTGATAGTCTTGGGGCGGTGCCACCGCCTTGATCTGTGATGCCACCGCTGACATTCTTTTCTTGGTTGATTTGGTTGGGCTTCAAACTTAGCCCAAACCACGTCTAATTTTGGGCCCAATTGGCCCCTAACGAGGATATAGGATTATTTCTTAATCCTAATCCTAATTACAAGTTAACTACTTAACAAAAACACATCCTAAGCAAATTTTCAACCGTGAACGTCGAGTCTTGTTCCGGCGAGCTTTCCGACGAACTTCTTCCGACGGGCTCCCAGCAAGCTCCCGAACTTGTGATGACTTTAATGAGTAGCCGAGCCTTCTCGGTGATCTCCGTGAACCTCCGACGATCTCTTTGAACTTCGAAAAATTCCGGCCGGGTTCCGATTTTTTTCGGTTGGTTCCGGAAGCATCTCCGACGATTCTTGAACTCTTAAACGTCCATCGAACTTGACTCCGGTATCCTTACTTTGTGTTTTCTGGTTATCGTAGTTAATCCTGCACACTTAACTCAATAATATGGATTAGATCAAATAACCCATCAATTGATTTTATCATCAAAATCCGAGATTCAACAATCTCCCCCTTTTTGATGATGACAATCAATTGATGACGGAGTTAAACATAACTCCCCCTATCTATATGCCATATTATGAGAAGATAAAACCACTTGAATTCCATCCGATGAATTCAAGCATGAACCGATAAGTTCTAACCATAGAAGTTATCGTTTTTCTCATTTAGCATAATGTCAATGCTAAACTTCAATGAAAATCCTTTTCAAGTCGAAAGATAAGAGACAAATTTTACTACGACAGATGATAAATATTATCAACATGAATTTCATAATATACATGTTTGACATGCTTTCAATATGATCAATCGATCTTGCGAATTTCTCAAAGATTTTGCAAGGCATATAAGACATTCATATTACAGTAGCTTTTGCAATTCTCAAAGATTTTGCAAGGCATATAAGACATTCATATTATAGTAGCTTTGCAATTCTCAAATATTTTGCAAGGCATATAAGACATTCATATTACAGTAGCTTTTGCAATTCTCAAAGATTTTGCAAGGCATATAAGATATTCATATTACAGTAGCTTTGCAATTCTCAAAGATTTTGCAAGGCATATAAGACATTCATATTACAGTAACTTTTGCAATTCTCAAAGATTTTGCAAGGCATATAAGACATTCATATTACAGTAACTTTTGCAATTCATATAAGTCATGCTATTGAAATGATACAAGTCATCACTTTTCTCCCCCTTTGTCATCAACAAAAAGGGAATGAGACTTGAAGCACATAATTTGTGATTATAACATCAGGAATTCAGCATTGATTAGAAAAATTTTACCATTCAAAGTTAAGTATGCTAAATTCATCTTAAAGGAAAATTCAGCATTCATTCATTTTATCAAATCTCTTCTATCTAAAAAAAATTGTAGATGTACAAGGAAGAGATTGGGATAAAAAAAAAATATTTCAAGTAGTAACTTCAATAAGTCAAGATCATAATTCGAATACAAACCCATTCAAATTCAATTCGTCAACTTGAAACTCATAATCAAGCCATTAATTTCGAGATTCATAAAATATCATAAAATCATTAGAGAAAGAATACAACATTAAGATTAATCATTCAAATTTGCCAAAAATACTTATCCAGAATTCAACTTAAACGGAAAAATCAGCATTCATCCAGAAGCATATATCTAGAATTTAAAAAAAAATATTTTTCAAAAAATATATTCAAACAAGCTTATTTTCAAGGACAATTTAACATGCCTAGTTCCCTTCTAATAAATTCAAATTGGTCTTCATTTAGGACTTTTGTAAATATATCTGCTAATTGATGCTTTGTGTCAATGAATTCTAGAACAACATCATTGTTAAGGACATGATCGTGTATGAAATGGTGCCTAACGTCGATGTGCTTAGTTCTAGAGTACTGAATTGGATTTTTAGTAAGACATATAGCACTAGTATTATCACATTTTATGGGGATATTTTTAAAATGAATTCCATAGTCTTCTAATGTATTTTTCATCCATACAACTTGTGCACAGCATGCACTCGCAGCAATGTATTCGGCTTCCGCCGTAGATAGTGCAACTGAATTTTGTTTCTTGGAAGTCCAAGAAACAAGTGCATGTCCTAAAAATTGGCATGTTCCGGATGTACTTTTTCTATCAATCCTACATCCCCCAAAATCGGCATCCGCAAAAGCCATTAAATCAAATTTTTCGGATTTTGGATACCATAAACCTAAATTTGGAGTTCCTTTAAGATATCTAAATATTCTTTTAACACTTTTAAGATGAGATAATTTAGGATTTGATTGAAACCTAGCACAAAGTCCTACACTAAACATGATATCTGGTCTAGTCGCGGTAAGGTAGAGTAGACTACCTATCATACCCCTATATATTTTTTGATCGAAATTTTCACTATTTTCATCCATATCTAACTTAGTCGCAGTACTCATAGGGGTGTTTATTGCTTTTGAATTATCCATGTTAAATCGTTTTAATAATTCTATCGTATATTTAGATTGGTTAAGAAATATACCATCCTTAAGTTGTTTGATTTGTAATCCTAAAAAGAAAGTTAATTCTCCCATTAAACTCATTTCAAATTCATGACTCATAGACTTGGCAAATGTTTCACATAGTGATTCATCCGTAGATCCAAAAATAATATCGTCGACATAAATTTGTACAATAAGAAAATTATTTTCAAAATGTTTAATAAATAATGTAGTATCAACCTTGCCTTTGGTAAAATTATTTAAAATAAGAAAGAAACTAAGCCTTTCATACCAAGCTCTAGGAGCTTGTTTCAAGCCATAGAGAGTCTTAGTCAATTTGAATACATGATTAGGAAGAAGAGAATTTTCAAATCCGGGAGGTTGTTCGACATATACTTCTTCAGAAATAAAACCATTCAAGAAGGCACTTTTGACATCCATTTGAAATAGTTTAAGATTATAACAACTAGCATAGGTAAGGAGCATCCTTATGGCTTCTAATCGAGCCACGGGAGCTAAGGTTTCTTCGTAATCGATACCTTCTTCTTGGTTGAAACCTTTGGCCACTAATCTAGCCATGTTTCTAACCACGATACCATTTTCGTCTTGCTTGTTTCTAAAGACCCACTTAGTACCAATCACTAAATGGTCACTAGGTCTAGGAACAAGCTCCCACACCTTGTTTCTCTCAAATTGATTCAATTCCTCTTGCATTGCAATAACCCAAAAATCATCTTTTATGGCCTCGTCAATGCACTTAGGTTCGATTTGAGAGAGAAAAGGCGGCATTAGCACAAAAATTCTTGAAAGAGGAACGAGTTTGAACCCCTTTAGATGTATCCCCTATGATTAGCTCCTTTGGATGAGCATCTATATACTTCCATTCCTTAGGTAAGGAAATTTCGGAAGAATGTGCATCCAAGTTGCCATTTTGAGGAGGGAGTTCATTTAAATTCAAATTATCAAAACCAAGATCATCATCAAAATCATTTTTCTTTAAATTTGAAACTTCACTAAAAACTACATGAATAGACTCTTCAATTACTAAGGTTCTTTTATTAAAAACCCGAAAAGCTTTAGAAACGGAAGAGTAACCAAGAAAGATGCCTTCATCGGATTTAGGATCAAATTTTCCTAAGGCATCCCTTTTATTTAAAATAAAACATTTACAACCGAAAACTTTAAAATAGGAAATATTCAGTTTTTTGTTATTCCATAATTCATAGGGAGTTTTTGATAAGGATGGTCTTATTAGGACTCTATTTATGATGTAGCAAGCCGTATTTACGGCTTCGGCCCAAAAATACTTAGGTAAACTATGTTCATTTAACATAGTTCTAGCCATTTCTTGTAGGTTTCTATTTTTCCTTTGAACTACTCCATTTTGTTGGGGATTTCTTGGAGTGGAGAAGTTGTGATTGTATCCATTAATTTCACAAAAATTTTGAAAGTCACGGTTTTGAAATTCGCCACCATGATCACTTCAAATTGATGAAATCATGAACCCTTTTTCGTTTTGAGTGAGTTTACAAAATTTAAAGAAACACTTGAAACAATCACTTTTGTGAGCTAAGAAATAGGTCCAAGTGTATCTAGAGTAATCATCCACAATCACAAAAGCATATTTGCTTCTACCTAGACTAGTTGTATCAATTGGTCCAAATAAGTCCAAATGGATCAATTGTAATGGTCTAGTGGTGCTAATTTGATTTTTTGATTTGAAGCTTGTTTTTATTTGCTTCCCTAGTTGACATGCATCGCATACCTTATCTTTAATAAACTTTATATTTGGAATCCCTCGTACTAATTCTTAAGATGAGATTTTAGATATTGTTGTCATGCTTGTATGGCCTAATCTCTTATGCCAAAGCCAAGCTTCATCATTTATGGCGGAGAAACACACTTCATTACTTAGTTCATCAAGATTGATGGTATAGATATTATTTTGTTTTAAAGCAATCATAGTCATGTTATGATTTGATTTTTCAATAATGCACATATTTGATTCAAATCTAACGATATAACCTTTATCGCATAATTGACTAATGCTCAATAGATTATGTTTTAATCCATCAACTAGTAACACATCATCAATGGAAAAACTTGATTTGTTACCTATGGTTCCCTTGCTAATGATTTTGCCTTTGTTGTTGTCTCCGAAGGTGACATAGCCTTCATCCATGTTAGTGAGCTTGGTGAATTGGGATGGATCTCCGGTCATATGCCTTGAGCATCTACTATCAAGATTCCATCTCTTACTCCTAGCATGTGATGGTGTATGTTTCTACAAGAAGGAATTATTTTTAGGTACCCATTTGCTTTTGGGTGCCTCAAAAACTAATCTAACTTGTTTATCATGTTGCATAGACTTGATTATGGTTCCTTTAGGAACCCAAATCAATTTGTTCGGACTAATTTTCTTGAATGGACATTGGTAAGTTATATGTCCATATTTGCAACAAAAATTGCAATTGCTTTGGTGTTGAACATGTAAGATAGGACCTTTAATGAAGGTGGTTGGATTTTGGTGAGTACTTCTCACAAATCCGATTCCACTCCTTTTAGGAACGTGACCCTTATTTGTAAGGATCATGTTTAAGGACTTGCTACCGACCTCGAATTTCTTCAAGGTCTCCTTAAGTACTAGGTTCTCATTTTATAGAGTTTCTAAATCATGGCATTTAGCACATGGAGCTAGACAATCATGATATTCAGTTTTCAATTTATCAAAAGCACAAGTAAGACTATCATGCTCCTTTCTTAGCAATTTATATTTTCTACTAATTGTCTTACATTCATCAAATAACTCATGGAAGGTATTTAATAAATCATGATAAGGTAAATCAGCATTAATTAAATCCGTTACCTCTTCTTCGAAGGCCATTAGGGCGTAGTGAGCAACTTGCTCGGTGTTGGACTCCTCTTCTTCGGATGTGCTTGATGTAACACCCCTCATTTCCGAATTTTCGTATAAGTTTCTAGTTGAAATGTAGGTATCTATTTTAAATTTGATAAAAAGTCAAAGTATGAATCTGAGAACTTATTCATAAGTGTTGGAGGATTTGTTAAAAGAAAGAATCTGAGGACTTATATGTAAACCCTAAGGACTAAATCGTGAATATGATAAATCCAAGGACTAAACTGTAAAATATACAAAAATACAAGCTTCACCGTTTAAGCCTCTCTGCCTTCGTTCTTAAGGAAGCAGAGAGGGCAGCTCGTGGGTGATCAAAGAAAGAAAGAAAGAAAGAAAGAAAGAAAGAAAGAAAGAAGAAGAAGAAGAAGAAAGAAAAAATTGGGGTTTTAGGGTTCTTGCTTTAATCTCTTCACTTCGGGTCAAAATTCTCAAAGGCAAGTGTTCTAACCCCATCCTATAGAATTTTTAGTCTCTGTTTTTATGTTGAATCAAAATAAATTGAAGGATTTCTATTTAGAAACTGATATGTCTCTATTTGGACATAGAACCATGGATTTTGAAGTTTTCATTTCGGTAAACTAACCCCTATACACTGTTTCAGCTATAAGTTTTAGTACAAAATGTGAATTCGGTCAGGAACTATTTTGTTTGAAAGTAGACTCTTATATCTTCCTTTTGACACTGATTTTGTAGATTTTGGACACCGAATACTTACCCAAACATCTGTTTCAATTGAGCCTATAGACGCTGTAAAACAGGGTTCGAGATTTCTGACCTGTCGATACTAAAATGCCTATAACTCCCTGTTGAAAATTCTGAATTATACCAAACTGAATTTATTTGAAACTAGATTTGAAAATATTTCTTTTGACTTATAGTTTGAAAATTTTGGATTTCAATTGCCTACCCTATTGTCTGTTGAATCCGACCCTATAAATTCTGCAAACCAGTGATTGTGTTTTTGATCTTGTGTTACCAAATCAAAGGTAACTCCGCGTTGGGAACCCTGTTTCGTATGAAATTTGTTCCATCAGAATATAGATTGATATATGGTTCGACCATAGTTTTCTTATGGGTATTGGAGCATAATTGATATTCTGAAATATTTGTTTGATGTGCCACTGGAATTCTGTCCGAAATCGAGCTTTGGTCGATTTCGCATATTCTGCTCCGTTCCTTTGGATATTTGAATTCGTTTAACCTTCTTATTGGATTTGAGATAAATATGATTGCTTGGAAATTCCTGTACACTCTTGTTTTTATTTCATTCCAAATCCGAATACATTTGTGAGAGATTTGTTCTTTGTTTCGTATTGTTTCGAAAAGGCACATGCACGTTCGTTGTTCCGCGTGTGCTTCCGATATATGCTACTTATTGTTAAAACTGCCCTCTTGTACTCTGGTGTATGGGATTGTCTGGACCTTTGCCAGAAATGGTAAAGGGTATGCGCTTATTACCCGCTCCGTGGGGTCCCGCTCTGTGGGATGCGCTTATTACCCGCTCTGTGGGGTCCCGCTCCGTGGGATATGCTTAGAGCCTGCGATGCTCTGCCGGCCCCTCTGACTTCACCTAGACGTGGGTGGATGGATCTCCCAGACGTGGGAGACTTTTGTCAGGTGGTCATTCAGAAATGGATGAATCACATTCTGACTGAGATCCCACCACACCTTCTATATGTTTGATATGACATCCAGAGTTTTGGTGAGTTGTTTCTGTTCATGCTCTGGATAAGAATGATATGATTGCAACGTCAAGGACGACGTTTGAGCTTCTGTACGATATTTGTTTTGATATGCTCTGATATGCTTCATTCACTGATGATTTTGCTTCGAAATGTTCCATATGCCGTTGATATGCTTCGGAACATTTTCTATGCCATTGATAAGCTCCGATATGTTTCCTTTGTTACTGATATGCTCCAATTACTCTATGCCCCAATCTGTCAGGAACCAAATATGTAAGATTGAAAGGACAATTGTGTTTCTACTCTTAATGATATTATGTCTACGAAATCGTATATTCTGCCTTGTATTTTGGAACTGTATCTCTTTGGAAGTTGTACTATTTTGATATGGATATGTTAGTCACTTGCTGAGCTCTTTATGCTCACCCCGTTTGTTGATAATTTTTTTCAGGATAGCATATTGCTTGCTTAAATGTTAAGATTGGGCTGAGGCGGTGGAAAGTTTAGAAGATTTTGGGCAGATCTTTGTTAGCATATGTGTATTTGTTGTATAAGATACTCTACATCTTATGAAATGTGACGATGAATCTAAACCTGTGGATTTTGTGTAAGATAAAGGATCCCTCATGTATAGGATTTTGGTATGTTAAGTTATATTCATGTAATGATATGATCTTATGGTAATCGTTGGTTTGGTGACTGCATAGACTTCCCCATTTGTGAATTTATATTGTGGTTATTATTTTGATGAGTTGAGTCTGATTGTATGAATTATCGAGTGATATGTGGTATGTTTATGAATTGTACAGGGTTATGAATTTGTAGACTATAGAGGTGAAATTTTGATCTGAATGTTTTCTTAGTGACCTCAAATGTGTGCTTGGATCCTGGGTTAGTTATGATGAAAACTTTAAAATATTGTCGATATTTTTGAGGGGCGTGACAGAGGTGGTATCAGAGCCTGATTTGAGAATCACTAAGAATATCATATTTTTTTTAGGTTTATTGACTATCAATTAGAGATTGATCAAAGAAAATGTTCCTTTGATGTTTTAGGAAGCGAGGATGACGAGATCATCTGGTTCTCTGTTGCGTCTCACTGCTGATCAATTGAGTGGTATCATGCGGACTTTGGAGACTATGGCACAAGTGATGCAACAACAACAACAACCCGCCCAACAAGGGAGTAATGATGGAACAGAGACATCAAACCAAATGGGGTTGGGAATTGGACAGTTTAAGAAGCTTAGTCCTCCCAGTTTTAGTGGTGAGTCTGATCCAATGGTGGCGAGAACGATGGATGATGCAGATTGAGAAAATATTTGATGCTCTAAATTACCCC